>JAWWES010000081.1:102099729-102135655 GCA_035583135.1 Lophotriccus pileatus | reverse complement strand
GTCAGTCAGTCAGTCAGTCAGTCAGTCAGTGTGTCAGTCAGTGTGCCGTGCCCGGCTCGCCTCACTGACCTACAGCCGCACTACTCGCCATGGAGCGGCCACCAGCCCCAAGGGCCGTCTATCCCGGAGCGAGCCGCCAGCCGCGGGCTCACACCGGCTCCTTGTTAACTGACATGACTCACCAGCTGCGCCTCCCCCTCCCCCCCATGCCCCTCGCTCGGGATGTAACAGCTGTTTAATCGCCCGCTGTAATTACGCCACATAAAAATAGTTACAAGGTATTTGGGGGAGGGTTTGCTGTTAAAACGCTGTTGCTTCCCCGGTACAGCGAGTGCGGGTTTGTGCGGGTGCCCGCACAGCCGGGAGGGGAGGGTGGTGGGGAGGGAGTGATCCCTGCTCTGCCGTAGGAATCCATTATTTCATCAGCCGTTTAAGGCACCCGTTTCTCATCCCCCCGCGCCTGCCCGGCCGGGAGTAGCTCCGCACGTGCCGATGCGGGAGTGACACAAACACGCTCCCGTGGAATCAGCACAACGCCGCACCCGCACGCCTGTATCGAGGCGAGGCGGCTTCTTTTACTTTCCACGGCGAAACCTTCGCCCGTGACACTTCAGCACGCGGCTGGGCGTCCTGCACTTTGGAGCCGGGGCACCTGGCTTTGTCAGGCGGGAGGCCGAGGGGGGGTTGGGGGGGTGTGCCGGGAGCAGCTGCAGAGGCCGTCCGTGCCCGGGGAGGGCTCTGCCCCTCCGCCACGCTCGGAGGGAAGCTGGAGGGAGCTGCTGGTGTGTCCCGCGCTTCCCATACCGGAGGAAAATAAACTGTTGCTGTGCAGCGCGTGCTCGCCCGAGAGGGATGAGTCAAGCTGTGAGACTTCTCTCTTTCACAGCTCCGAGCATGTGCTGCAGCAAAACCTACCGCGCGGGCGGGGGGAGTGGAAGGGGAGAAAAACAACCTTTTACGAACTGATGTAAAAATAACCGCAAAAATGGGGCTCGCCTTCCCGCGGGGGCGGGAGGTGCCCAGCACCGGCCAGCCGGGGCTCCCTCAGCACCACTGGGGATTGGGGGGGGGGGGCGGAGAACAGCCCCCACTTGGCAGCCAGAAGGGGGGCGCCGGCCTTTGGAGGGCTTTTTTCCTTCCCCTGCCGTACGAACTCTTCTTTCTTCTCTCCTATTCACGCGAAGGAGTGGGTGGTTCGTCCGGCAGCAACAGGAGGAGGCTAGTCAAGGGCAGCTGTCATAATCTCCCCCCACCGTCTCTTCCTTCCCCTCCTTCCCAGTTTAATGATCAAACGTCTGCCTGGAAGAAAGGCGAGGGAGCTGGAGGCACGCAGAGCTCCCCCCGCCGCCGCTGTTGTGTGTGCATGAGCGAGCGGGTACGGGCGGACACCCCCCCTCTCCGGCCGGTCCCTCCCCTCCAGTCTGACAGAGCCCCAACAGCCCGGGAGGGGAGGGAGGAGAAAGGAGGAGGAGGAGGCAGCAGCAGCCGCGAGTGCCAGTGCAGTGCTCGGTTACTCTCCCGTACTCACTGCGGGGAGGTGGGGGAGGGCGGGCGCTGTGTACCTTTTTCTCCCGTGCCTTTCCTCACTTTAACAGGCCGGGGCCAATCGCCGGCAGAAGGGGAACAAAGGGAAGGGGGAGGAAAGCCCACCCCGGCCACACCAGAAAGCCCCCGGGGAGGCAGAGCCCTGCGGCTCCCGCTGGCAGCAGCGCGGACCCGGACCGGGTGCCTGGCTACGCGGCGGTGTTTCTTCTTCTTTCTTCGTCGACCTTCTCCTCCTCCTCGCCGAGCTTAAAGGGGGGAGCAGCGTCCGGCAAAGGGAGAGAAACTTGGGTCTGTGCGTAGGGTGTCCTGCGATCGGCTCGGTCCTCGCGATCAAGATGAAAAGTAAAAAAGGTAGTTGTGATGGGGTGCCGGGACAAAGCGGGGTGCCCCGCGCCCCTGCCCGGGGTGGAAAAGGGAAGGGGGGCTGTCGCTAAGCCCGGCAGAGTCTCTTCACCTCCTAGGCCGTTTGGTCCCCCGTGGCCCCCCACCACCCCTTGGCTTGGCTCCCATGGGAGACTGCAGTGGATGCTCCGCTCCCAGACAAAACATGCGGGGCTGTTGTTTGGAGGCGGTCGCCTCTCCGCGCTGCTGGCTCTCTGTCAGAAACATGTCCAGCCGCCTGCCTCGTGCCTCCTCCGCCAAGTTTTGTTTTCTCCCCCTTCCGCCAAGCCTCTTCCCCCTGTCCTCCCGTAAAACACTTTCAAACGGTTTTCCGCACCAAGCCGCGCCGTCCCGGTGTGTGGGGGCGAGGGTGCGGGTCGTTTTCCCAACTTGGGGCGAGGAAAGCGGGGCTGTCCGGCAACTCTTTGTTCGCGGGCACGGCAGCGTGGGGCTGGGGGGTGGGCATCGGCGGGAGGACTTGAAGCCCCCTCCCCGCCCTCAACCGCCTTGTTTTGCTGGAAGTTGGTGCCTTTTCTATCCCATTTGTCCCTTAAAATGGGACGAAACAAAAAGTACAAAACTTTTGACACAGGGTGAAAAGGAGAAAGACTTTTTTTTTCCTTATAAGCATAAGGCTCTTTAAGTTTTCTTTCTTTGTTCACTTCCAGACAGACAAACTTTACAGTTAGAGAATCGTTACTCATTGCGCTCGTGGTGCTTTTAAGTGCGTTTAAATTGGTCCTTGGCCACAAAGACGCGGAACGTGCTTTCGGATTTAACGCTCCTACGCTGGCTGGGAAGAAGTTCGTAGGAAAGCAGTGTCTGCTCAGTTGCGATTTGCCAGTCGGTGGTGTGGCTGAAGGGTGTTTTGCATTCAAAGACCATTAAATGCTCCGAAGTGGAGGGTTAGAGGGGAGCAGTGCGCATGTTCAGTACTCCAGAGTTGTGCTGTTTTCCCCCTACTATGCATTCCAATGCCTCTGTAGTAGGGCAGCCTGCTCTCTCATTGTTAATATCCTTGGAGCAATTAACGCATATGTAGTTCGTGAAATCACTGGGCTGCTGCAGTACATGGTGTGTACTAATATGGTTTGTAGGCTTCGTCAAAAGTTTTTTTGGACGTGCCACTCGGCCAAGAGGACCGCACACAAAAGGGAACTGAGCCACAAAGGCGAAGTTTAAAGAGCGGGCAAGGGTGGTGTTGAGGAGCGCAGCGTCCCGCGGGAGCGGAGTGGGGCTTGATCCCGGTCACAGCCTGGGCTGCACGCCGAGCTCGGCCCCCTGCGCTCAGAGACAGTGGCGGCGCTGGCTTTTAAATGTTTCCGTCGTCTTAGGCAGGTTGAGATTCTTGACCCTATTGGGAGCAGTTTGTGGCTTTTCGCGTCCATCCCCTCCCCCCCCCCATTTTTTTATAGTTTCACTGAATTAATTTAGCCCAGTTATTTTTAGGACATTCCTATGCTCCCTATTTGCACAGCAGTGGTGAGCTGGTTTCCTGTCTGCTGTTGCTTCCATTGTTCAGACTTCTCTCCCCGAGGGCAGCTGCTGGTTGGTGAAATACCAAACTCCCTGCACTTTCAACTGTTGTTCTTGCCACCCCCGAAATAAATGCGTGTGGAAAACGCTGACGTAGTTTCTAGGTATGCATGTGTAGGGCTTTGTGTGTGAAAGAGTGTGTGTGTGTAAGCTCTGCTTTGAGGATTGCAAATCCTGGGCTGAAACAATGGAAACAATGAAAGGTGACAGGCGGGAGGGAGAACTTTTGAGAGGAGCCATGGGCCTGGGGTTTGCGTGGCACAAATTAAAAGGTGGAGAGACAAAGACGGAAACTTTAAAAGATGTTAGGGCTGGGGTGCCTTTGTTTTAATAAAAGTTTGTCTTCTAGTTATTTGTGATCTCCTGGCATTCGAGGCTCATTCAGGAAGTTTCAAAGAGTGACTTTATTACAGATTTCTTGTTTGGAGTCCTAGCAAAATCTCGTTTAAAAGCAAAACAAGTATAGTACAGCCAAATCTGGCTGGTTTAGAAGCGATAGAATGCAAGCTGTGAAGTGCAGAGGAAAACAAATAAGCTGGTTCCCAAATTATGAAACTTATTTAGAGGAAAGAGTTTTTTTACTCTGGAAATTCCCTTCTGCATCCTTGTAGTTCTTTGTTACTTATGAATACTTTTAAACTCTTCTTTTTGCCGTTGGTTTTTAAAATTGCATTAAATTTTTATTAGTTTTCTTTTGTTGGATTTTTAAACTTTTGTGTGTTTGAGTGTGGTGTGGTTTTGTTGTTGATTGGTTTTGATGGGCTTTTTGTTTGGTTTTGTGCCCCCTTTTTTTTTTAAGCTAACAGGCTGTGGATTAAAACCCCGAGGACTCTTTTATGGATAGTTTCATTTACAAATAATAACGTGATAGCAACCGCACTGAACATACTCGGCTTGGCTTGTTAATTAGCTGATTTAGAGCACAGTCTCGCAAAGGCACAGGCATGTGCTCAAGTTTATACATGTGAAGAATCTCACTGCACTTGGTTGCAACAGGATCGGGGCCTTAGATGGGAACTGGTTCTGTTTATCAGTGCTCTTAAAAAAATCTGGTTTAAGATATCAGAGAACCCTAAGGGGTGGGGGGTTTTCTTTAAGGTGATTTTTGTCCATCCCTTCTTTGGAGGGCAGAGATGGTTCCTTGTGGCATACTTTGTCCTCTTTTGAATAACAATTGGCTTCTGCCACTTCCTCTGTGAAGCTCTTCCTCGACACAATGGGATAGTTGGTTTTTTGGTGTCTTTTTTTTCCTCCTGATACTCAGACTAAATTTTTCATTTGCTTAACTTCCATTTTATTTGTTTCAGTCTCTCTAAATACTTTGTCCTCCCCCTCAAAGTATTCCAGTATGCCTTTTTAAGTGGCAGTAGTTTATTTTGAAATCAGCTTTAGTCATCACTGTACTTTTACTCAAGTTGTTTCAAGCTGTTAACTAACGTTTGGGTGTTGAGCCTAGAGTCGAGATCTTAGGTGTAATCTTCCCTGAGCTGATTATGGGAGGACCTCTAAAGTCTTTGGGCTGTGATACAATGCAACAGTGCATTCAATCATGTATATGACTGCAGCTGGGAAGCCAGGAGGATAAAGTGATTGATAAAGAAGAGATGCTGATCATGTAGTTCTTAAGTCATTAATAGCGTGGACTGCTCATTTAAGTGACTATGGTGGGAGTACTGGGATTTTGTGTGGTTTCTCAGACCACTCTGCAATGGACTTGTGCTGCTTTAATTTTAGTCCTACTAAAGCAGGTTTGTTTTTTTTTTTGTTTGGATTAAATGTATTTAGGAGGAGACAAAAAATAACGTGGCCCTAGCCTGCTTTTAATACAAAATAAATTAGTAGGTCAGCTGGGGCTACTCATCGTGTCCACAGGCCTTTATTCTGGGTGTAAATAACAGTAAGCCAATGGTCCAGTCGTGGAGCCTGGCCAGGAGCCTTTTCAGTTGGGCCCTGTTAAAACAGGAAACCAGCAGCGAATAGGCTGATTACTAACAAGACGGAAAAACAAAGCTGGGTTGTAATCAGCAGGAATGCTTTAATGAAAACAGAGCCTTGACACCAACAATGTGGCTCCTGCTCTAGTAAAAAATATCAGCTGGGGTAGTGCGAGATTTCTAGCCATGACTTCCTGTCGGTTCTAACTCTGAACTGCGCCGGGAGAGAGATCTGCCACGAGTTCAGAGGGCTGATCAGCTATTTAAATGAGCTCATTTGAATGAGCAGAACTTGTACTACACTGGGTTTCCTGCTTAACCAAAACCTGCTTTGTGTCACTAACTTACTGTGTCAATTAATGTGACACACTGAGCCAGCGGGTCAAAGGGCTGGCTCTGCTGGTGACTCATTTCTCTCTGGGTAGGTTACGGTTAGTCAGATGGCAACTTTTACTTTAGCAAAAGATCTTGTTTGCAAAAGAGTGAAACGTTTTTATACTGCTGGCTTTCAGACAGTATCCTGTCACTTTTTTTTGGTAAGGTGAAAAGGAGCAACAGTTCTAGAAGAGGTTTTGCTTTCATGTCAGTTTTCTGAGATTCAGGAGTCTTTTAGTTGTGTGGTAGATCTTGGAAAAGTTGCTCCAGATGGAGTGGTGTGTGTCTGGAGTACTTTTTGTTATGCCATGTAAATGTGGCTCACAACCAGTTAGATACTTTCTCATGTGAGTAGTTTCTTTGGCTTCTCTTCCTTCTTGTTTCCATGCCTTGCTGTTTGCCTCTCCCTGTTTTCCAAGGTCTCGCCTTACTGCCTTTTATATTTAAAAACAAACAAAAAGCCCAACCCACTGAAGTGCTGCAAGACTTCTGGTTTCTGACAAACAAAAACAGCTCACTTCAAAACATTGTCTGAATAGCATAGGCTAGTTTTACTAGTTTTTAAATTCAATTTTAAAGGGATGAGCTGCTTTGCAGAGCTGTCCTGTTGTCTGTGCAGGATCTTTGTTCCCAGAAGTGCATCTCATGGCTCCAGGAGCCCATGGTATAAGGCAGGTATTCAGGTTAGGCTGCAAGTGTGACAGCACTTTCCATGAAGCTATGACAAATACAAAGTAGTTTGCTCGGAATCATTTTAAAGCAAACTTGACATACTTTCTACATGAATTAAGAACCTGTTTACATAATTCGGAGTTTATCTTTGTGTTGGCTATTTAAATATTGTCCTATTGTTCCTGTTCCATGACTGGATAATTTATGTGGCTAATCAGCAGATGAAAAATTTGGTGTGTCAGTTTGGTGGTTGTCAGTTACATAAATCAGCAATTGGGAGAATGAAAACAATACCAAGTAAGTTACTGAAGTAACTATGCCAGACAGATTGTAGATTGATCATCCTATTGGGAATGCTTCCGTATCAAAACTATGCATTGCAAATTGGACAACTTAAACTAAATTTAAGGATGTTGGAGCTATTCACAAATAGGGGAAGGAAAGAATAATTTACCATGTCAGCTTTGGCTGAAGTTTGAAAGTGTGAGGAAAGGTCCTTCTCTGCTTTCCTCCCTACCATCCTGCCAAGTATTAAGGAAAACTTGCACATGTACAATTTCTGTCTTTCTTTCTGTGGTGGTGGGGTTTTTGGTGGTTGGTTGATTTTTTTAAAGGGCATTAATTCCTTCTGTGTCTTTAGTTATGGGTATAACAATAACTTTATATAATTTTATACTTTCACAGGAACAGTTCTTGTATTTTAGGGCTTACTTTCTTTCCTTAAATAGAATTTTTTAATAATGGGTGGTTGCCCATATAAAATTTTACTTTTGGCATTTAGCTGGCTTTTACTGTTAAGAGTTTTAGTTTTGATGTTAGGAACGAGCAAGTTTCTTCCTCCTCACCCTCTCACCCCCCTCAGTCTAAGTTCAAAAGAGGGAAAGATTAAGGGCTTGTTTCCCTCCTGTAGAGTTTCCCTCCTAAAGAATGCTTCTGAAAGACAGTGTAAGTTCACTTGAAATTGTTAATAGCTTGTACTAGTTGAACGTGGGTAGTATCTTTTGTAAGATTCCTAAATTTTCTGCTGAATTGAACCTGGTACAAGAGTATTTAAAACATGCTTTTCTTTGTATTTTACAGTACTAGTTACTTGTGTATCCCACCAAAGGAGTAGAATTGTAGCCTTCCTAACTATTGAATATTTGCTCGTTTGTTTTCTTTACGTACCATGGCTTCATGTTACTAGTAGTGTGCTGTATGTATAAAGGGATTATCAGATTTTGAAATCTCCTTTTGTGTTGAAGAGACAAGGTATGCAGTTAACTTGTAAATTCAGGGGCTTTGTAGTGAGCATAGCACAGAACACACATTTCCGTAGATTTGAGATGAAAACCGTGAGGTTTGAAAAATTATCAGGATAGTACATTTAAAACAAACAACCTAAACATTAAATGATCGTGTTTTTTTGGATACAGAATGCAATTAAATTAGAGTCCATTTTCTGTTAAGCTAGTGAACTCTTAGGCACCTGATTCTTTCCTCTTCCTGCACTTTTTTTCCTTCATAAGTGAAAATTCCCTTTGGGGGGCAGGGCAGATACAAATTTTCCTGTTCTTCTTCCCTTCTTCCATTAGTTTTTATTAATAGGTATAATTATTCATTTATAAAATCTACAAGCTATCTCTTCCAGGAGGGAAGCATCAGCATTCTAAGAAGTAATTAAATAGCCCATTGCTTGAGTTGGGTGTTTTTAAGTTCTTCCTTATTGACCTTTTGCCCAGACACTGGATCGTTATCCTTGAAGAAAAGCGTAGGATGCATACCATAGCAAGCAAATTTGGACAATATTGGCATTAGATAGAAGCTATCTGATAACGTGTAGCAGATAAAAGGTTGCCAGGGGAACAAGAAAATGAAGGTTTGCAGAGAAGAATTCCTTTAGGAACAGATCATTGGTTCTACTTTTTGTTCAGATGACAGAAAAGCTACAGCATGACAAGTTAATGCTGCAGGACGAATCTCCAGTATAAGAACCTATACCCTGATTCATATGGAAGACAGTTAATACAAAATGTTTGTACCCCACAGTGCTGGAGCTGAATAGTTTATGAATTTAGGAGGCTGATTGTTCTTATCTTGTAATTGTAGGTGTAGTTGCAATATCAGGCAGTGAAACGGAGGATGATGACACTATGGATGTCCCACTGGATCTTTCCTCATCTGCTGGCTCAGGCAAACGGAGGAGACGTGGCAACCTGCCCAAGGAATCTGTGCAGATTCTTCGGGACTGGCTGTATGAGCACCGCTACAATGCTTATCCTTCAGAGCAAGAAAAAGCGCTGTTATCCCGACAAACACACCTTTCCACACTACAGGTATTTAAAAAAGTAGTTCTTTCTTCAAAAGGAGCTGTTTTCTGTTTTAATTTACCTGCGGTCTACTCACAGATACAAATGTTTACACTGCATGTGAGATTTCCTATTTTGTTATTACTCTCCTGCTGATGGCACTTGTAAGGAGAGATACAGATTGATTGTGTATTATGATGATCTTTGTTTGTTGGGATAAAATTATTTTTCTGGGAGAACAGACACTCATGAATTTGAGCATGCATACTAATTTCTTGTGGAATTGTGTCCCAAAAGACATAAAGTGTCTGTGCAAGGTAATTTATTGTGAGAGGAAGGTATTTATTTGTCAACAGAGGTTTTATGGTGATGGATACACGGCTTAACATATAACTCTTTGCTTCTAAAACTGCATCTTGAGGCTCGTTCCTGTAGAACATGCACATATATAATTATGTGTATGATGACTTCCATTAAAATTGGTGGAACAACCTATACGGGACAGAGCTACTCAAGTGTGTTAGTACAGGTATGGTGAGGCTTTTGTGTGGTTACTTTGGATTCCCATCCTGGGGTGCCATTGGCGTCTGTGAGGTCCCTTGGACACATCATTCTCATGTTCTGTGATCATCTTTGGTGGAATAGCTGTTGACTGTTGCTGTTTCCCCCCTTGTGGGAAGGTGGCTGCATGAGGACTTGGGCAAACCTGCGTTTGGTTTGGAGAGGTGCTAAATAGAGAGCAATCCTGTTGACCTCTGGACTTTATTCTTCCATTTTAATTCATTAATAGAAATTTCATAATTGTCTATAGAGTAAAATTTCCTTAATATAACATCATAAAGAAAACTTCCATTATGTAGTAAACAGAAAAAAGACGTTGAACTATAAACTGCCCTGTATTGCCCAGGAAACTGGTTTGATATTTAAACAAGGACAAACTTAAATGAGGTAATTCATGTTATGTCTGTCGACACAGTCAGTTGAACAAGGAAAATCAGTAACTATTTGAGGGAGGAGTGGCTCTCTTCAGAGGGAAAAAGTTTTCCTGTTGTTAATTAACCTGAGCTAGGGAACAATAGCCAATAGGTTAATGTGTGTGCACAGAGTTATAAGCTAACCCCTCAGTTTGGGCTTCTCCAAGCCTTCAGATGTCCTGGGGCTTTCTGTAACAGGAGCAGGGAGTCAGCGGTACAGCCAGGACAAGGGAAGGGCCTTTGCTAGGCGTGTCAGAACTTGTCAGTAGGTCTCTCTTTTGTTGTGCAGTGAAGGAAACTGCTTGGAGGGATTCATTAATCTAACGCGGTGGCTCTAATGGCACATAGTTAGAAATGAATGAAGGTAGAAATTAAGATGTCATTTTATTCCCAGGTCTGCAACTGGTTTATCAATGCACGCCGCAGGCTCTTACCTGACATGTTGAGGAAGGATGGCAAAGACCCAAATCAGTTCACTATCTCGCGGCGAGGGACCAAGCTTCCCGAGGGCAGCCTGGTGGAGTCTGCCATCAGCACAAAGAACTACATTCCACTGCTGGAGGAGACTGCCTTCCTTCCTGCTGCTGCACCGCTTGGCAAGACTGTGTCCTCTTCCAAGCCAGCTTCCCCGGGATCGGTCCTGGCTCGGCCGTCGGTGATTTGCCACACGACTGTGACTGCGTTGAAAGATGCCCCTTTCCACTTTTGCCAGCCAGCTGATGTAGGCCAGACCACGGACCTGCAGCAGCCCCCAGCCGGCAGCTTCACAGACAACCCCCTCTCTTGCCATGAGGACGCGTCTAAACTGGGACCTGGTGCGAACGCACAAAGTGGGCTCTTTAACACTCCTCCTCCAACACCACCAGACCTTAACCAGGATTTTAGTGGATTTCAGCTACTGGTGGATGTTGCACTCAAAAGGGCGGCAGAAATGGAGTTGCAGGCGAAACTTATGGCCTAAATCCCCTTCCTTCTCCTTCCCCGTTTTGTTTTACCAGGCAGGGATCTAACAGCTGTGTGGTTATTGCCACCCACAGAATATCAAAAGACTTCACTGCATTATTATTATTTTTTTTTATTAATCTTATTTGCACAAGGGGATTGCTGAAATGAAGCTTCCTGTCACTGAGATGGTCTTCAGTGGAATACGGTCATTCCAAGAATTATAAACTTAAAGCTACTGTAGAAAGAAAGGATCGTGTGTTTTGTTGGTTTTTGGTTTGTTTTTTTTTTTTTTTTAATGTTTTCTTTGTAGGTTTTTCATAATGTGAGATGGTTCCCAAGATCATGTGATTTGTTTTTGTTTCTTTCAGACTGTGCAATATCTAGTAATGATATAGAGTCTTCTTATCATTCCCATGTGGAACGGAATATACCGACATGCTGTCTAAATTTTCAATTTTTTTAACAATACAAACTTTGGATGATCATGCTTTTTTTCCCATAATGTAATAAAATATTTTCTTTAAAAATTATGTATACAGAGTATTTTGTTGCATACGAGCTTTGCAGAAAACACAGCTTACCCTTGAAATAAATGGAAATTAGAAATATTTTTGAGCTCATGCTGACTTTGTTTGGTTTAGAGAGCTATGCTAAGCCGTTATTGTTAACCAGATGTTTAAAAGAATGCTGAAAAGTGGGCCAGAAGTACCTGTGTTGTGCTATGTTGAAATTTTTTATGGGGCCGAAGGGAGCTGACTAAATTTCAGAGGGTTGTCTTAGGCCCCTCTATGAGTTCCAGCTTTTGGGTCATAGAAATACTTTAGGGCTGGGAAATGTGATGGCCCATGGGGAAGGTTTCCTGAAGATGAAATGAGGAGGCCAGAAGAGGCATTGGGGCAAGTGTTCTTTGCAGGTCTCTGTGATACAGCTCAAAGACATGACTGGTGACACATTTTGATGGGGGAGGACAAGGACTTTCTACCCTTACTCATCTTGGACTAGCAATGACAAGGTTTTTACTCAGTAATTCTTGCAAATTAAAGTAAAGTAGACTGTATTGTGTTGAAATCTGAGTTCTGGGAAGCCAGGTCTTTGTGAGATACTTAAACAGGTGGTTGGCTAAGATGTAGAAGAGATCCCTGTTGTATTGGGGTGTATTTTTGCTGACGGAATCTGTATTACCTTTCAGAAAAGGATTTTGCTATCAAAATGACTTATTACTGAAAAATAGACTTGCAGCTCACATTTCAGCTTACTTGAATGTCAGTCACCCACCCTTATCCTTCCAACAACAGTGAAATAAGAGACCTCTGGGGTAAAAAATCGTTTCCAGCTAATCCTTAAAAACAAACTATTTGTCTGTTTGGGATGTTGGGGGAGGGCTTTGTGGAGGAGGAGAGCTGATGAACTTAAGGATATCATGAGTAGAAAGAAAACTGCAATATCCAGACCACAATGTGTAGGCATTCTGTTTTGCTGTGGGCTTTGTGTCTTTTGTAGTATCAGAAATACTTTGGTTGTTGTTTGGAGTACTCTTTGGAATTCTGAACTTCTGCCTTCCTTTAACCTTCAGGTGTAAAATCAAAGTGGCAAATAGTAAATATTGGCTTACTCATGTCTGCATCAGGTTCAGTAACACAGAGTCATCTTAATATACTGTATGAATATAGGATTTTTTTTTTAAAATACTATGGAAATAAAGCTGGAAAAGAATTTTGAACATAGAGATGGCTGTATACTCTGCCTTCAAGGAATAATATGTGAGTACAGAAAGAGCCTTGTGTAGTATCTCTCTGGACACACTGTACTTGATACTTATAAGCTATTTTCCGGGGGATAACTTGGTATGTATTGTTTGGTTAGGTTTCATTAATGCTTAATGAGAAAATGAAATGGAAGTATACTTTTTTTGTAACTGAGGTCAGTATTGAGGGAAAAGTTGGTCAATAGACATGCTTTTGTGTCACAGGTGATTTATCTCAAGGGGTGCTAGAGACCCTAAGCTGAATGTTATCTTCGATAAAGGTTTCAAAGATGCTTCGTTTTTCTTTCCTGTCCTTGCAGGAAGGAACTTTATTGCAACACTCCTTTTACCCATGATGAAGGAAAAGCAGCCTCACACAAAAATGTTTGAATTGTTTGACATTTTCCTCTTTAGTTTTCTTTTTTTCAGAGCATTTTGCTGGTATATTTTGGGGTAGAGGAAACGTGGGGCACTTGGATCATTAAAGGGCATTTTCAGAGAACTTTACTCTTCTTTACTCTGCCCTTTAAAATAAAAAAATGTCAGCAAGTTTAGAAAGAAAAAAAAATGCTTTGCTGGCTGAGCTGACCAGTTCTGTAATTCCACTATAGCAGCTGCAGTACTGAAAATGAAAATAGGATGAGGAAGAAAGCTGTTGCCTTTCAGGTTAACAGTTTTCATTGAAAGTAAAAACCTGTGGTGTCTCTGCTGTTTTCATTTACTGTTATGCCACACAAAATGGCGTTAGTGTAAACGAGCACCAAAGTCCTGCCTGTGTGATGAGCACTGCGTTTCCATTTTGCTGACTGACTTACCCTGGGAACTTCACTTGTGACCAGTTTTGCCTGAGGCCAATTATATGCTTTTAAAATTATTACTTACGTTAAGGTTACACCTAGAAGTTCAGCTGTAGTCGTAAGTCAAACGCCTTTGGCTGAGTAGCACCTGACACACCGTGTAAAGCTTTTCCTTACCCTGAGGTGTTATTTAACTTGGAGGAAGAAAATGACTCATTGAGTACCCACTAAAATGTATCAAAAGGGAGTTTCTGCTTTCCTGTAATCTATAGCACTGATAGTTTTGATGCAGGCTATTGAAGTTTGCCTGAACCTATTACTTCCGAGCAGAAACCTGAAGTAACTTCAGATAAAATTATCAAAGGTAGGTAGATGTAGGGCATTGGGTGGAGCTAGGATCCAGAACTGAGCAGGCGTCCTAGTAACAAACCAAAGGCTTCATGTGCTGGCTGTACGTCCCTGATAGTGCAAAGGAAAATTTTATTTCCAAAACTTGTTTTACCGTGGAAAAGAAAAAAAGGATAAAGAAACAGACAACCTGGACAGTTTTGCTGTTCTTGAAGCAATGATAAACCTAATTGCAAAACAGCTTTGTCAAAACCTGACCTCTGACTGAAAACTCATGCTTTGGCTGCTCTGAAGGTGAAGGGAAGGCATTGCCATGTGTTACTGGAGACACTGTGGCCAGCCAGGGCGTCAGCGAGCTAAGAGGTATGACAAATTCATGCCAGGGAAAACAGCTCACATGCAGACTTCATCAACCTTGTTTTCATGGCTTTTGCGTCTTGTAAACAAGTTGTGGCAGCTGCATGTGATAAATCTCTGCACAGAGCAAAAATAATTACAATAGGGAGGGAATCTTGAACCAGGCGTAGCTGCCTGCGTGCATAGGGGGTGGGGGGGGTGGGGTCTCATTGCCTGTTGCTGGGGGTGGCTTGTGGTATCCCACATGTCTCCCAGCTTCTGCCATGAGGTCAGTGTACATGTCTATAAAACCGTTGAAGCTGTAACAGCTGGCCTCGTGCTATGGGGGAGGGAAGGGGTGCAAGGACAGCTGGAAGCTGGGCTAACTTGCGCAGCTTCAAGCTCCAGGGCAATGCCAGCTCTGCTGCCAGAAGGATGCTGCTGCCCAGGCAGAGCAGGGGGCAGGTGATAACTACACTGGAAGAGGGATGGCAGGAGCAAGTAAGCAGAAACCAGCGAGAGTGTGGGTGGTGGGGAATAATCAGTTTTCCCCTTGGAGATGAGGTAAAGCTGCAGCGGTGAAGCCCAGCCTGTAGAAGGTGCAGCGCAGCTGGGAGCCCAGGTGCACCATGACCCTGTTCAGTGTCACTCTTACACCTTTGGTATTTAGGTCATTTGCAGTTAACTGTGTCCTGCCTGTCAAAGTCTATTTTTGTTTTTCTTCTAGCATGCAGTTTTTTTAGTAACCTTGGAGTACTTCATACTCTTAAAACTAACTCATTTGAGTTTTCTTTTTTCTTTCTCAACTTGGCATCTTGCAGTTGTCAACTTCCTGCCTGGCTTTTTCCCAGTAGAGATTACTGGCATGAATACAGCTCATGTTCACTTTTCAGGACATTACTTGTTTTAAGTGTCTTATTCACCAACTGCTGGAGTTCTTACGTCTCTATCCTGTTTCACTGGTTCAGCGGGCTCTTCTCCCATGAGTTCCAGTATTCAGACTGAAGGGGAAGAGATTAGATTAGCCACTCACTCTAGCAAAATGTCACTTAAAGCTGTTGCTCTTCGAGACATAATAATTGCACCCACGTGTGCTGTATGTGGTTCAGTGTCTATTCCAGTCCCTATCACGACAATGAGTGCCTGGAGTTCTGCAGATAGAGAATATTACATAAACCAGTGCTAAGTACGCTACAAAGTAAAAACTCAGGCTGCTTTCTCCATCTACGTTTTGCAAGCATTCATGCTGACAGCTCAAAGCCATTTTGCTCACCCTTTGCTTTTATTCCTTAAAACTCCCTCTTTTTTCTGAAGCTGAGGCATCAGGTCTGTGACTAAAATTGGCAGGTATCTCAAGTCTTGCTAGACAGGCTTGCAGATACGGTAGCTTCCACGAACAACTAGAGTTCACAGGCCTTTATAGTGCTGCAATGCCACCTCACTGCAATATGAATCACAGTTCCTGAAAGTGATGCAGACATAAGTCACATCTGCCTCCCAGCAAATCCCTGTTCCACTGGATAGCAGGGTTTCTACCAAATTCCATGTGTTTCTACTGACAAACAAGGTATTGATCTCTAAGCTGCTTACATCAACGTGTAATAAACCTGCAAAGATGTACAGAGGTAGCAGTGCTTTGAATTAGTGACTTAACTGCGGAGGGGAGGAGGGGCACAGGTGGCAGCTTGTGAGTTGAATGAGAACACATGTCAATTATCTAATCTGGTTATTCTTGGACAGCTTCTCTGGGACCACAGACCAGTGCTGTGGCTGCTTTCTCTAATTGCAGCCTAGGCCGTGCCCGCCCTGGGTGCTGAGCCGTCTCTAGGTGTGTAACAACATGACCCTCTCAAAGCAAAGAACCCTTGTCTGGGTATAAACCCTGCACATGGTTTTTATGAGCCTTTCATCACATAATTTAGCTGACGGTGAAGAGGATTGACCTGACTACAGTGAGAGCAGGTCAGTCGCAGTGCTGTGGGGTTTGCAGTAGATAGATATGTTTGCATGGCTTCTTTGAGTCTTTCCCTCTCTGCAGCGTTGCCTTTCTGCAGGGGGAATACTGCCCTGGAGCTCCTCAATCAGTGGCATTTCATAAATTGGCAGGACTCAGTTTCTTTCTGAGAATATACTGAATATTTTTATCAGTAGTAATACAGAAAAAATTCCCAGTTGTGAGACCTGTAGTTTTACCAGTATAGTATTCGGTAAATATACAGAAAATGTTTGATCCTGCCTTTGAAGTCCCTTCAGCCTGTTAGCTCTTTGGGAAATCATGTGTTATACACTTCATACTCACTTCTGCTTTCTTCGTCAAATCAAACACTTAGGGCCTGAGCGGTTTACATTAGAGATAAACCATTTGGTTTCTTTAACTGGTGTGTCCTATCTAGTTTCAACATAAACCAGTCCTATCTCAGTGTTGCCTCTGGTATCTGTCGTGGGTTTGCAGGGGTTCCCCCTCTTTGGGGGTTGTGGGTAGTTTGTCCAGGTGAATTTCCGGGGCAAGGCCAGTCGGAAGTTTTGGTGGCGCCTTTGCCAATTACATGTTTAGGGGAACGGAGGAGAAAGTTGTGGCGCAGATGGAATTGGGAGCCATGTGGGAGGAGGTCGCAGGCCCTGGTGAGAGCCAGGCCTCCCTCCTCCCCCAGCCTGAGGCCCAGCCCTGAGGTCGACATAGAAGAGAGGAAGAGACAGAGACAGTTCCAGCTGCAACAAGTCAGAGTTATCGTCCTTGAGATAACAGAAGAGAAACTTTCAAATGCTGCAGAATTGTGTGGAAGACCTGTAGCTTTGAAAGTAGAAGGGACATTGCTTCTCCCCCTGGACTGATACAAAGAGGGGAGGGGTATTTCTGTAAATACATAGTGCTTTTGCTTAATTAGAATTGTTGTAAATATAGTTGTTTTGTTTTTATTTTACTAGTAATAAATCCTAATATTATTTCTCCCCAATCATACCTCTTTTGTCTGCATAAACCTTCTCTCAACTTAGAGCAACTTGGAGCAATTGTGTTGGGGGGTGTGGTAAAAATTGTCCCTAGGCAATATCCCACGACAGTATCCCAGGTCTTTTGCCAGAGCAAAATGGTTTTCTCCTGACTGGCAAATAGATTTTAGTGCTTGGCTGGGGGCTTTCAGCCTTTTGACCTCTCCTTTAGAAGCAGCTGATGGAGAAGACAGTCTTCACTGTTATTTGCCACCAGCTTATAGATTTTACGAGGACACACACAGATATATATGTGAATTATATAAATGTGATATAAATATATCTCTCACATACTGTAGTAAGGATACTATACATATATCAGTCCTGGTATTTATATAAAAAATAAGCAAAATCACTTGACCGATTGTGAGAAGAACATGATGTCCTCCAGCTTGCTTTTATGGATTTGTGTAGCTTCTGTTGGAAATTGTTCTGGATAGCAGACACATAACTGATGGTAAGGATCACAACAGTTTTGTAATTGTCCTGAGTAAGCATTCAGCTGTTTTGCCAGAGCCTGTAATTTCACTTCCTTTTCTAGCCTGCAATGTTCTGATTGCCTGACCTTGTGTCCAATGTCTTATTTTGTTTTATTTTGTACTTCTAGTCTCATTCCTGGTTTGAACTCTTCCTCCAACATCTCTCTCCCTGTTTGACTTGAGAGTGCTTACATAATATCATCCCTAGTCCATTTAGCTAGGTTAGAGATATTTGACTAGATATTTTGTACTGTTTTGAAAGACATCTGATCCCCACTACCCCACTACACTAACCACAACAGCAAATCTTGTCTTATGTAAACAGCTCCACTTCTGTTCATGAGAAAAAGCACATTTTCCCTGTGTAGATAGCTTGACTTTTTTCTGACTTCTGCTTTCTATGTTGTGATGGGGTAAGCCAAAGAGAGAAGCAATTAATAATAAAATATATCAGGCATTTTCAAAAATGGAGAGATTATTTTTAGTTTCAAGTTCATTGTGTTGCTTTCAGCACACAGTCTTGGCTCTGCTGCCATGATCCTTCCCCAGGTGGATGTCCCACCTGGTGAGGTGTGAAGCAGACATTCCTCTGCCAGCCTCCACTAAAAGGTTAGTTCAGGTTATTGTATTAAATGCTACTTAGGCAGTTGCTGCTGTAACTCATTCTTCACGTTAAATTCAGTTGGCTTGCATTCAGCCAAGGTATTTCCAGTGATGTGCTGCCAACTTTCTCCAAGGGCCTCCTCAAAAGTATTTCTTCCTTAGCTGGTGATACACAGAAAAAAAGTCCTGTAAATATCTCCTTTTTGTGTACAGATTTGCATCTGCAAAGTACATAATGTCTGTTTTAAAGGTATCAGTCCCTCCACCTTCCCTTCTTCTACCAAATCAGGCCTCCTTGACCCTCTGCTGCAGATGTGCTACTGTGTCCATGATACCTGGGGCAGGGGGGAATGTCCCAGTCACCCTCTGAAGGGAGAGTGGCATCCCTTAACATCTCTTTGGAAGCTAGAAGGAGGTGGTGGGAATGTGATCATGGGAGCAGTGGAAGTGGTACAGGTGGCCAGGCCAGAAGGGTTGTCTTGGGGCATGTGAATCATGGCTGGGGAGGGTGCTAACAGCCAGCACTACTCTCTGAGCTGCTTCTGATGTGGCAGTGTGAGTTTAAATAAGCAGAAGGCATGGAGGGAGGTGTGGGGCCTGCATCATTTTCTCCCATATTTACACTGATAAGCAACAGGTATTTCCACTCTGAAAAATTTAATTTCCTTTCCTTTCAAAATGCAGTGATGAAGCAGCTCAGGTTTCCTTCCACAGGGTCAGAAGAGCAAGGAGGGGTGCATGGACCAGCTGATGCCTGTGTTGGCCAGACTCTCCCTGTCTGGCAGAAGTGACTCATCGGTGGCATGACCCAGCCTCTCTGTGAGCCTTGTTGAACTCAGGGGGAGTTTGACTTCAGATCCTCCACTTCCTTGAAGATTTGCCTTCAGTCCTTGCCTTACCCCAGCCCTTTTCTGCATTTGCTAGCCAGTCTGGGCTGAAGTAGGCTGCCGCAGATGCCTGTGTGGCACTGGTGGCTCCTTGTTAGGGTGTGGGGAGCTGCCACTGCAGAGCTGGTGCTGCTTCCTCCACCTGGGGCTCATTACATGCTGCTTCCTCTCCAGCTGCCAGGGGCCTGGACACTGAGTGGGGAAATCACATGTGAGGTGCTTGTAAAACCTTCAGCCCTGTCTGCCATTGAAGGAAGAGCTGGCTGAGCCTCCCTCCCTGCAGGACAGGCTTCCTGTGCTAGGAAATCCCTGCTGTAAGGGAGCCCAGGAGACCCACCTCGGGGATCTTAAACTGCAGGCAGTTGGGTACTGCACTGGCTGGGTACAGGATGAGAGCTATGAGTTTTGAAAAAGCCTAATAAACCTTTCGATTATACATCAGAAAAAAAAAAAAAAATCCTGCCAGCTCCTCAGCTCTGTGATTTGCCTAAACTTACTTCCCTGGGATACATTGGAGTTTGATCTTTGAGAAATGGTATCTAAAAAGCCCACAAGTAAAAACTTAACTGTTCCAGCGATAGGATCATAATCTGCCTTTGATCCCATAAATTGTTGAACCACAACTCTATCCGTTGCCCAAGGACTGCAGGAAATGTACACAGGGTTATGCAAATCTCTAGGAGAGGGAATGTTTTGCAGGGCTTTGGGGCAGGAGGAGGGGGGGAAGATGGCTCTTGCCGCAATTGTCAGTTTCTGGATTGCAGCTGAGTAGTTTGGCAGTCCCCGCGCTCTCCTGTGTCACCCTGCTGCCAGTTCCCACGGCTCCTACCCCTCTCTGCTCCCTGTCCAGTTGTGCAAGTCTGCAGCAGTGAGGTTTTTCAGAGCTCTCCCTGTGTGTGTTGGTGGCATTTACAAGCAGTCTGCAAGCTTGGTCCTTCGTCTGCATTTTTCTCCAAACCACCGCTGCGAGAGCAGTGTTCATGTTTCACCTCTAAATCCCCAAGACTTTTGCTGGTTGGGGATATTTGCGTGGGGGTGTGTGAATCTGATGGTAAGACACAAAACAGTTTCTTTGGAAACCTTGAGGAGAGCAAAGTCTGCACCAAAGCCCAGTCAAAGCAGGACACAGCAACAACACAGCAGGGACACAGCCCGCAGCTGGGGAGCTGTCAGGCAGAACTTTAATTTTGTGCAAAATGTGGATATTCCTTCTTCCCAGACTTGTAAGAGAATACTTAAACCCTTGTAAAGAGGCAGGTTGGCTGCAGTGTGGGAGTACATCCATCACCACATTCAAAACAATGGTGCTTCACATCTTAAACATAGCTCAGGATATCAGATCCTGTTAAAAAAATACAAAAAATATAAATCCCTTCGTCCTTTCTCCATTCTTTCTTTCTTTCTTTCTTTCTTCTTTTTTTTTTTTTTTCCTTTTGGTATGTAAGCTAAGTGACATGACACTGGACTTTGGTACATCAACCAGTTTATTTTAATTTGCATGTTGAAGGAAGATGTCAAAAGGGCAAGATGAGCCCACCCTCACCCAGCTGCCCTGGCAGGGCTCCCCTGGCAGGGCTCCCCTGGCAGCCATGCCCTGATGTCATGCTGTGCCAGGCAAGGCTGTGCTGCATCCAGTGCACAGCCCGTCCTTTTCTGTAAGCTGCCTGTGCCATGCAGGTATGGCGCTGTGCACACCAGAATGTGGGGCAGTGCTGCATCAGCTGGGCACGAGTTTGTTTTGCTCTTTCTGTTTGGTTTTTTCACCTCGGTGATAATTCTTACCCAATGAGGGATCTCTGCTCTGTGTACTTTACTACTCCTTGTGATAATCAAAATCCGGCCCTGAACTTTTTCACTACAAAGGAAACAAGAACTTTGCCCTGTTGGCTGTTAATAGGGCATTCAGCGATGCTGCAGCCTCTTCTCACATGCAAAAACCCCTAAAGTCTGTGGAAATTGATGTTGTGCTGATGGAAGAATACTTAGTGCTTTTTCACCAGCGTGGGTGGAGATCAGGCGTTTTGACACGACCTGAGATTTCTGGAGTCAGCCTCCTCTTAAAAAAAGAGCAAGCACCCAACCAGTTGGTGGAAAAAAACCTTTAGACACCAGGACCGCCAATAACGCGCTTGTATAAGGCTCAAAGTGCAACCTGTGATGGGCAAGCGCTGAAACATTAACCAGACCTTGGGACACTGTCTGTAGTTGCCGCTCGGTGCTCACACCATTGCTCCTGGGAGCGGGAAATGAGGTTTGCACTATTATTAGTCCGTGTGGAGAAAGGGCACAGTGGTGTTTGCACAGTGCGGACGGAAGTGCTGGCGGCGTCCCCGAGGCGATGTGTGTGGGGCAGCAATAAAAAGGTACGAGCTTCCCCGTGTGGGGAACAGGGAGAGGCCGAGCGCTTAAATCCGAGTCTCTGGTTCTTGTTGAAGTGCTCTGATGAGCACTGCGGTGGTGGAGGTGTGAAACTTTCCTTCCACGTTCACTCTCATGTTTGCAGGTATAGCCTGCCTCACGTGAAACCTTTGACTCTAAGCCTCCCCCTATCCTCAAATGAGGTAAGACTGGTGGGAAGAACAAATATCATTTATGACGTTGCAGGTTGCGAAGTCAGGGGAAAAGGACAATGCTAGAGATGCTTCTGGGCCCACGCCTTAGATGGTTTGGATCTAAGAAGTGTTTTGGTGTTGTTTTCTTTGTAACACTGGTGAGGTGTCCTGGAGATCGGATGAGGAGATATGAGAAGCCGGAAAGCATTTCTGAGCGTGCAAGTGTTGTAATCACATTACTGCTCCCTGAGCTCAGCTGACACAAGAGACAGGTAAACATCTCCCACTGCCCAGGTAGGTGACAGTATATAAATCTTCAGAACACCCTGAGGAATAACAAGTTTTTGCAACTTTGTCTTTGAAGGAGTTATGCTTGCATGATGGATGACAGCAGCAGCCAGCCATACTCAGAGGATTAGCACAGCTCCCAACTACCTTGCAGAGGTTTTATCCTCAGCTGGAGGAAGGGTATAGCCAAGCTGTGTGTCATGCCAACACTTGCAGCTGTAGAAACTTGTTATTTCCTTTCCATACATCAGCACCCTCAGCAAGGCACTTGGCATCGGGCCAAAATCCATTCCTATAGTGTCTCTTCATGCTATATGCATGTGTAATGTTAACTTACCTGATTTCTGCTGTGGGTTTCTCCACAACCACTGCCACACATATATCTCTTGTCTGTGTGGTGGCTTTGGGAACAGCCTCTTCCATTAAGGCTTAGAATTTGCCTGAGAGCATGTTCCCAGTTCAGGAGCAGCAAAGTGATGCTTTGCCCTGCTCATGCTGAATCATTCTTACCTGACAAGAGTTTGGGAACAGTGAGATCATATTTTATTGTAGTATATTATAGCTGCAGAAAAGGTAGTGGATTCTGAGTTTATATCAAAAGACTAATTCTTGGGATGATAAAATCTTTAGGTCTAGATCTTTGCCTTCACAGCTCTCTGTAAAGTAATTGCTCTTGTAGTAGTGAGAAAAGAAAGGACATGCTCATTTATGGTGCTCTAAATCATACAAATAATTTCCAAAGACAAATAAAAAAATCATAACAGAGAGCTCTGGTGCAGGGCTCCTTCTTGGATTGTAAACACTGCAAGACAGAAATCACCAATATTTACACAGTATTCAGCCCAGCCCAGCCCAGCCCAGCCCAGCTTCTCTGGTTGGGCCTTTGGTGGCACTAATAGGAATATTAAATCATGCCGAATACTTTCTTACAACATTTACAATTTAACAATAACCAGTGTGTGTGCCCAACACTGTGGATTGTGACCATGCACCACCGGAACCAGAAAACCCACAATGCGGCCAAGCCTTGTGATATGAGCCCTGGCTCTTCCCCCTGCTTATCAGACATGCACTGTGGTGGCCAGGACCCTTTCTGGTGCTGCCAACATTCATCAGAAGCAGCTTCTTAGAAGGAACAATTCAAGAGTAACTGCGTTACTGTGTGAGCTGTCACCAGTTGTGCCAAGGACTGTGGGTTGAAAAGTCAGGGCAAGAAAAGAAGCATTAAAGATACCATTGCCATGTTGCCCTCTGGGCTTGTAGAAATGTGACACAGAGAAGAATTAGCCTTTTGCGGTTTCATGTTTCCTTGACCTTTTGAGAGGAATTAAAAAACAGATCCAACTTCTGCTCCCAGTTACAATGCTGAAAGTCCAGAGCAAATGTGATACACTGGCTTCTGAGGTGCAAGAGCAGAATTTTGTGTTGTCTGCTGAAAAATCAGAGAGAAAGAGAGAGCTGAGGTGTAGAGATAACTGAACAAAAACTTGTGAGTTCAAAGCTACACCTCCATCCCTGGTAAGTGTAATTATTGGTATTTGAGTGTAATTTTGGTGTCTAAGGAGATTCATTCAGCCTGCTCTGGTGGGATTTCTGTCTTAGCATCATGCGAGATAAAGCAGAAAACGTGCACAACGCCCTCTTACCATGTGAGTGAGAGATGTGCCACAAGGGAAGGCTCCCAGACACCGGCACTGCAGCTGACAAACCCTGGCAGTGGCAACTATGGCTAACCTGTGTGGCAGGGATGCTGTGACAGCACCTGCAATCACACCACTTGACACTTGGGAAGGCCTTGAACCTTTAGCATTAAGCTCACACATGCTACCTTGACATGAAAACAGTTCCAGTTAAAAGTAATTTCAGAATTGTTATGTTGGCTTATGCAACTTTTGACAAACAAAATCCACTTGGATTACACTTGAATGAAAAACTCTGCATGCTTCAACAGGTTTTCTTTGTTTTGGCTTAGTTTCCTGGTTTTACTTCTCACCTTCCAATAAAAAACCTTTTAGCTCAGAGAGACAGAAAATGCAGGAGGTAAGCTGCTTCCTACCTGAAATCTCAGCATTGCCTGGCGGAAGCTGATTGACATGAATCATTGGAGTGAATGCAGTACTGAGCACATTTAGCTTTTTTACAAGGACAAGTCTGTTAAGCAAAGGGTGGGAAACACATGGGGTACACTGCAGTTTGCTAATATATGGCTGGGTTCCCAGGTCCATGTACATTCTTGCTGACAGGCTGCAGTTGTCATGATGCTATTGCCAGAAAAAAACGTAAACAAGAGGAAACTTCTTGTCAGTTGAAGCACTAGGTTAGTAATACAAAAGAATACTTAGAGACTTTCAGATTGATACACGCAATCTACTTGTCAAAGATGTTTTTTCCTATATGTAGTCATACAGACTCATTGACGTAAGTCACCAGTTTTTACATTTTTTTAAAATCACAACAGTATTTACTATGTGGTGAGTCAGGGCAGTGAGCAAGGTCATAGGATTCTCTTGCAGAAGATCTTGACTTAAAGTTCAGGTGTTTTAGACAAAGCTCTTCTGGTTTCACTTGGAGACTGACAAATGGGCATGTTTCCATTGAAGTTGCTAAAAGTTTGTCTTATGTATGCCTCCACTAAATTTTATAGCTGGCAATTAGCCTAGGATGAAGTCTGGTTTCTCTTCCAACACTGAAAATGCAATTGTGTAACTTCACTAAAAATCCAAGCCTGGTGTTTACGCTGGATTAAAACAGTAGTTAGCAACATGAAAACAGGAGTCACCCTTTCAAACTCTTCTTTCCCACTATGACCACTTACTTCATGGAAGCAAGAGCCATCTGACCTGGATTACTTTTTGATTATGTTATTTGTGTTTAATCCACACCACATTCCCCCAGAGTTGCCATTGTTTCAATAGTGTGTAAGAAAGCCCTGCCCTGTGCAAGGCCTGCTGTTGCCCAGGGGCTTGCATCTCCCCGTCCTCAGCTGGGGGCATGATACTGCCCTAGGACTTCTGAGGCTTGCAAATAGCTCCATGGAAATTGGGGGACTGTGGTTATGGCGGCACTGATGCACAGGGAAGGGATGTCATATATTTAGAAACTATATACTGAAACGTTGCTCCAAGGTGGGAAGGAATTTCTGCCTTCAGTTGTTCCTACGGGTTGTGATTTCACCCCAGTACCACAGCATGGCAATAGTTTTGGTGCATCATTTGTGAGCTGTCTGACCCATACCGATTTTTTTCCGTTTTGTTGTCAATTATTGAGTGAAGAGATGAGGAACGACACATGCTTAAGTGCATCAGTTATTTCTATTTGCTTCCCCTTAGGCCTAGCTTAGCCATGATTTATCAGAGCAGTCTACAAAATGAAGAAGTTTCAGTGTTTTTTTTTTTCAGGTGATAGAAGCTTTCTTCCCAAGACTGGCAAAATGACTGGAACACAGTGAATTATTACTACGACCACTTATTTAAAAAAAAAAGAAGAAAAAAGAACGTGCTGTAAGGTGACAAATAATACAGCTCAACTCGTGCAATACATTAACTTCTCAGTACTACTTATTTTTTGAAGCACGCACAGCAAAAGCAGGGATGATCACAGTTCTGAACACACAAAGCGATTCCAGATTGCAATTGTAAGCTCCCATAATCAGTACAATAGGAAAAAATAAGACATAGTGTTTTAAGGACATGGCTTTGATAATTCTCTAATTAGAAGCCAGGGATAAATGATAGGTTTGAGATTCCCACTGGGGAAATAGGTTAGTTACACTGGAATGGGTTACCCTCTACTATTCAACATCTCAGCTCCCCGGTTACCATCTCCAAACTAAAGTGTTTGCCTCAGCACACGGTTGTTTACGCAAGTGACTTATCTTACCTTGGTGAGACATTTGATACCCATAAAACATCCATCACACTCTGTCCTACTGTTTTTCTTTAACTGGAGACGAGGCCCTTCTCTTTCCCTGAACCTTTGACAGCTTTGAAACGTGGCAGAGTGTCACTGCCGGTGCAGCTCAGGGGCTGTGCAGTGGTTGCCTTCTCTGGGGGCTCTGCAACGCTTCAGCATTTCCCCCTCTTTGAATAGAGGTACCAAAATACAGAATTGCTTCCATTCTGCTTGGCTAAAAATGAGGAAAATCTCGGCACCCTATCATGGAGAACGTGAAGAGTCAATACGATGAAGGCCTCTGCATCAGGAGTTGCCCATAATAGGTGGTGGTAATGTCACAGCTCAGCTTGTTTTTTAATATAGCTTTTTTTTTTTTCTCCTTTTGTGTGTTGTTTTTTTCCCTCTGGGTGGAGCCAAGCTGGGGAGGTGATGACTTACCTGCTACAGCTTGGTAGATTGCAATCTGGAACTGGCAGAGTGTTAACACAATGCCCCAGCAGAGCTTTTCTGTCTCTAATTTCAATGATTATGTTGTTATTGGATCAGTGAAGAGAACCATGAAAAACACAATTACCAGGAAGCCCTGTTCCTTTTCTTGCCCCTTTGTCTCCCTGTGAATTGGGCATGTGACTCACAGAGCAATAGAGGACCCGCTGTAATCAGGCGCACTACCGAAAAGGGTGCTGTCCGCCGATGGGACCCAAGCGTGGGAAAGCCTGACTGCTGGCTGGAAGGGCTGGTCACGTCATGTTTTGCAGCTGGCGTCCAAATGCATCCCGATGAATCAAGTGATAGCAGCCTACCTTCTCCTGCCACAACGGTGGCCAAGGAGACACGCAGAAGAGGGGCTGTAAAAGGCTCCCCACTGCGTACAAGAGCATGGGGAAGGGAAGTTGTTGTGAATAAGCTTGCCATGACAGGACAGCACTGTTTTTTAGGTCACTGGCATAGCATCAGACTAAAGGGAATGGGGTTGAGTGTGTTTCAACTGTGCGTGCTGGTCCCAGGTTTACTCAGTGGAAGACCACTGGTGCATCACGACTAGTGGGGCTGACCCGACCTCATTATGTGATGCAGAGTTGGAAAAGAGAACTTCACTTGCTGATTGCAAATCATTTATAAACCTAAGACTTCAACAGTAAGTGCTCATAGCAGCAGAGCAGCCAATATTTTTATCATTAATTGCTATCAAAATGCCAGCTCAAAGTCAACACCAACTCTGAACAGATCTGATAGGCGAGCATGCTCCAAACTGGCGGTTGAAGTGAATTATTTGCCTATTGCGTGCCGCAAAAACAATGTCTTGCAGGAGAGAACAGACTTTGGCAAATAAACTGACATCAAGCTATGCTTGTGAGGAAGGCTCCTGATTTGATCTGGAAGGAAACGTTGAGCACAAATAGGGATAAAGTTTACCTTAAGCATGGGTGAACAGCAGGGCTGAGCCATGGTTCAGGATTCTTCATTAGTCTTCTGGAGAACAGTGTGAAACATAGCTGCTATTTTACTCCCTCTGAGCTATTCTCATTACAAAAAGGTACAAGACACCTCAGAAAGGTTTTTAAGTAACAAACCATTTTTCCTCCCCCACCCCTGGTGCGTCCATTTATCAGTGACCAATGAGCACATAAATACCAGCAGGTGAAGAAAAACCACTTCATCTTTGTGGTAAACAGAAATTCCCCTGCCCAAAAGCCCCTAGCATAAGTCTTTCTCATCCTCCTGTGCTGAGGGTCTAAGCATGGGCAGACAGTCCATGGTGCAGCACTGACATGCTATTAATGTAACTATTAGGCTTTACAGACTGAATCAGGACCTGCTTAAGTACTGGTATAGACATGAACGACATAATCTGGGACATACTTCTATGGGATTTGGTGACTGTCTTTATTTCACATAGTGGGAAAAAACCCATTTAGAAGCAGGATTCCAGATTCCAGTGAAGGGAAAGTCAGCTATGCCTGCCAGGGATCTCTTTTGCCCCCAAAAGTCAGACATCACTGGAGATAAGCAGAGGATGAAGGGAACCAGTGAGGGGAAAAACAACCAGACTGGGGGTTTCTTGCCACGTCTTTTGAAGTCACCAGTGTAATTCCTGGCATCTTCAGCGGGGTTTGGCTGGGCTCCGTGCAGAAGTGCCTTTGAAGATTTTGCTAAGGCTCAAGGCCTTGATTATGGCAAGTTTTATGCCTGTGAGCAACTCTGTGCAGATGAGCACTTCCAGGGCGCTCAGCGGGATGCTTCGGATGAGACTTTGCAGGATTGGTCTTAAGCAATGAGAGCTTAAGAGAAACATTCTGCTTGTCGTACTTTTATCCTTGACCACATCAAATGAAAAGTCTTGGCAGTTCTGCGAGAATGAATTTGCATTGAAAACCCACAGCTCTTACAAGCAGTGCATTAATTATTTTATTAATTTGCTCTTTTTACATTATGGGAAACATTCATCTATTTACATTTTCCTGTCCACACACAAACCAGATAGATAATCCTATGGAAACCCAATTTGTTAAGCCATAAAAACACTCTCCTCTGTCTAAAGGCTTTCAAATTTGTGTCTTTTTTTTCAAATCAAAAACATTTCTAAAATCACATTTGGGAGTGCAGGTAGGCCAGTGATTTACATTCCAGTAAATTAAAATATGCATTTGACCATTTCCCTTAAAAAAAAAATACTCAAACAAAAAAAACCCAATAAATTCACAAAGATACAAGGTTAAATTAAAATGATAGTGCACATCAAAGCGTTAAGGGAACACCAATAAATAAACTGAAATATATTACAAATAAATTATTTCTATTTACCTTTTCAAATATTAAAAATCTTTAATCCATTTCTTCATCTTTCTTTACAAAAAGATTATGAGAATTTTATGGAAACATCTGCAAAAAATATAATAAATACCTCTTTTTTTTTTTTTTTTTAAACTTTTGAAGCAGGAGACAAAACCAACTTTTCTAAAATTTCCCCCAAGGAAAAAAAAACCAAAACCCAATAGTTTAGTCCCAAAGTGAAACAGAATATAGGCATTTTTAATATACACTGGGCAGGTTAGACTAAAAACAAATAGTTACAAATTATACTGAAACAGATGATGGAGCAAATATACTAGCATTAGTGTTGGTAAATGAGTCAAGTGGTTAACTAGTGGCATTCTAGGGGCAGAATTATTTTATATTTTCTCATATTGGCAGTATTTTTAATATTTTGCTAAAAAACTAGGCCGACACCATAATAACCTTTCCAGTGCCAAATGAACTAACAAGCATTCAGCTAAGAATAAATTCATTTAAGATAGATACAAAAAATATTCTATGATATACAAATACGATAGTTTGTAATGTACAAGACTAGATAGTCTTTGCTTTTCTGCTCTTTTAGGGGGGAACTTGCTGGATATAAATTTCTGTAGCCACTTGTCAACCAAAGTCTTAACTCATCTTTCATAAGACGTTCACAAAACTAAGTAAGTCTGCGACACAGTTGTGAATGTGGACTCTCACCTGGGTACTGCTTTGAATACTTCAGTACAAATGAGTTCCAAATAATTAATACTTCTTATGACTATATATGCTCAAAAGTGGCAGTTGGCACTATTACATACTGCAAACACGGTGATGTTTTGTTGCTGCTAAAAGTTAAATGCAGTGTTTCAAAACTAGCAAATACACTGGTATTCAAACACTTAGAGGGTCAAACCTTTCGAAGCTCCTGTAACACCAAGCACTCTAGGGTTACACTGGATTTCTGATTAGTTAAAAGTCTTTTATATATTAAATTATTAGCCCTTATCTTGTAAACCACAGCAGTAAATAGTTGTGCCCTGTTTATAAAGACATAGCTCAGATATCGATGGCTTTGAGAGGTAGCAAATTCTCTAGTGGTTTTAGTATGCTCTCATGAAAATACTTGGTGCCAGAACCTATTACCTCTCCTATTTTTTGAATAAAATAAATTAGCACCTGGCTATGATGTTGTAGGAAAAGAAGCTGTCTGGCATGGTCTCAGTGAATAGTTTTAGCAAGAGCTTAACTTGTCGATGACAATTTTCAATGCTTTTTAAGTGCAAGCTGCAGAATTACACCACATGTGCCGTGGGATTTTTCACTGTTTGGACTGTCCGTACAGGTTTAGCAGCTGTGGGCACAGCCAGCCAGTACTGGCGTGTGGCAAGGGTTGCAACCTGTGCCCCTCCATGGGGGGGCTGTCCCTGTGCCTGTGCCCACTGGGAGCAGAAAGCAGCCTACCTTACCCTCCTGCGTACCCCTGCCCTGACAAGACACAGGGTGAAGAGCGTATGGGGCCCAGCAGAGTCCAGAAAGCCTTGCCTCAGGACTGCACGCACACTGAGGGCTGCATGGTGCTCCTCTGCCCCAGACCAGTCCTGTCACCTGAACCAGCTCACGCTAATTCTGCTGTCAGCAGCACATGCCAGCTAGGCACGCGTGTGTGCACACACACACTCACACGCACGCACACAACTTGCTTTCAGCAACATGCCTGACGTAGCTTTCCTAAAGTTGGCACAAGAGAATCCAGTAGCAGCGTGGTCGGCATCATCCTTCATCAGAGAAGCTGGAGGATAAGCCCCTGCCCCAGCCAGGGGTGGCTTTAGGGGACAGGCACGCAGGAGCTGACCTCTCAGGCTCCTCTCCAGCCCTATTATCTGCCATTTCCGCCCACCATTAATAAGCTGCTTGGGATGCATATTTTTCATGATTGCAAAACAATGGCAGAAGCCAGGGTCGGAAGGCTTGTCGTGAAAAATATTAAGTTCATATTGATCCCATAACTTGTGAAAAATAGTCTATTGTTCTTGTTCAAATGGGAACTTTATACTATTAAGAGGAGGCTGAATTAGAAATTTACTCCTAGACGTGGACGGTTTGGTGATAAGCAGTCTGAACTGTAGCATACAACTGGCTGTGGATAGAGCAAAGCAAGCCTGGCCTGAAAAAGCATCAGAGGCTCCACGTACAGTAATGTGGCTGGCATCCATGTGTGGCTGCGTGGACGTATGAGATTGGATGGTCCCACCGAGATTAACACATCAACAAAACCAAGGTTTTTTTCTTTTTTTTTTTTTTTTTTTTCATTTTTCTTTTTTTTTTTTTTAACCAATATAATCCGTACAATACAATACAGGAGGAATTGACAATACAGTACAATTTTAAAAATTCTTAATACTTGGACAAGAAAATCCTTCTTTTATATTATCTCTTCAACTGTCATTACTTCTTATCTCTTTCCTTTTCACTCTTTTATTGCCTTTCAAAATAGATTATTTCCCTGGAAGATCAAATTTACAATCTTCTGCTGATTGAAATGTTTAAGTAGTGATTGATGAAATAAAAATGAGGCAGTTTGTGCAGCTGTGAGTGTGCAGGTATCTTTCCACAGGATTTTTTATATCCCTTGCCATCTCACCTGTGGCATATACTTCCACTTTTTCACCTGCCAGAGCTGTGGGTTTTTTTTTTTTTTAGTTCCCCGCCTCCCCACTCCCACCCCAGCCCCCTCCCCTTGTGTGACTCCTTAATTCAGGTGAGAAGATGTGATTTGGAGGTTTAGAATAAAGTGCGCCATCTGCTTTAAAAAAAACAGTAATAAAAAGAAGGGAATCCAAGTCATAGCTCCTTTCATCTTTTGTGAGGAAGACGGCAGAGTCCAAAAGGATCACCCTGCATGACTGAAATTTCCAAAGTCCCCTGCAGTTTGATATTGCTGTACACTGGGTAACTGACTAGCTTTAGGTCAACTAAAGATCATGAGTAAGTTAAATGGTGCATCTACTGTACAGGTGCGCAGGTGTGTGGAAGTCTGAGCGCTGTGTTTATTTGTTTCAAACAGAAAAAAAAAGAAAAGGATCATACTCGTTTACATGAGGCAAAGTGGCAGCATCAGTACATGTGACAAAGCATCATGATGACATGGGCGAACCTTCAGAAAGCAAGGGTGATTAGAGGACATCTCTCGGAGGACCGACAACTACGCCACGGCAGTGGAGTTCACTGGGAGCATCGGGGCAGCTGCGTACAGAGAGAGGGGAGGGGGAGAGGAGGGAGAGAGAGTGAGAGAGAGAAGAGGAGGTACAAATACTTTGTGGTGACCTTGAGCAGGAGCCTAGAGGGGCAGATTATACATGAGGCTTGTCTTGCCAGAGAGAGTCCTCCTGGTTGGATCCCTTCATAGCCTGGTCTGGGCTTCGGGGATGTATATCTCAATGCTTTCGGCGCTCTCGGTAGCTGAGTTCTGGCGGACCGATGCAGCGCGCTTGGCAGCCATCAGCCGTTTCCGGGCCTCTTGACGCTGCGAGCTTTCCAGAGAGCGTTCTCGTATGAGTGGCACCTGACCTTTCGATGGCTTCTTTGGCACTGGAGGAGGGACCCTTCTCTCCTGATCAAAGCAGAAGGTTAATGGCATTATACAGCTTCTCAGGGAAAGGTGGGAAAAACTAGGATACGTCAGTAGTTAGAACACACATTTTACCTAATGTTTGTTAGCTCTTATCTGCCTTTCTGTCTTCAGTCAACTGGCTTTTGTGCTCAAGTTTTCATAAACATGGGGCAAGGGCAAAGGGGAGGGGAGGGCCCGCCGCCGTGCTACTTCTCCTCGGGGATGGTGCAAGTGGGGCCGAGGCCCCCACCGCTAACCGCTTAGTGCCAGGGGGCTAGGAGAGAGACTGGCCTCCCCCCGCCAGTGCAGCCGTCAGGGAACGCTGCTCTCAGCAGAGGAACTCTAGAGAGCCCCAGCTCCTGGGCCACTCTCTTCTATGCGTGCATAACGCTAGGTGCTCTTGCAACACGGAGGTGCCATGGCTTTGGTGTTCCCAAATGCAGGTGGGAACTAGCTGTCTGCAGCTGGTGCATCTGAATAAGTAGCTTTTAAAAAAAACACCATATATTTATGTATCTGTTTTGTGGCAGTTTAATGACTGCTCAAGAAGCCCACATTTTGGGTCTCGCAGTGTACGCTCTAGCCTCCTGTTAAATAGACATGAAGATAGAGTCAGCTAGAAATAGAAAAAAATGGTAGGAAAACCTTCAAAATCATTAAGAAAACATGCATTAATCATCATGGTGGCAGCTAGCTCCAGATATGTGATCAACAAGGAGGACTTTAATGTATATCCTGGTGCATGTACACACACACACACACACGCACACACACAGAGAGAGAAAAAAAAGAAAAAAAAAGCCCAACAAAAAAAACCCTCCAAAAGGGATCTCTCCCAAAAAAGAAAAGTGTATTCAGGACTGAATTTCAGGCGCCCACAAAGACTTTGTCAAGTTAATTAGATTGTCTTTTAAGTTACATCCCCTTCCAACTGTGAACACGGTCTCTGAGTGAAGGGATTTTATCACACTACAAAGGTCCCATTCTGCCCTTTCGTTTTCTCTCATGCTGCTCACAACAGCTTCCATGGCTTGAAATATAAAGGTGCTTAGTTACACTTATTCATACTTTGCTTTTTCTCTCCATCCAAGGATTAATCTATGGTGCTTATAAATGGCCCAATGGCAAAGGCCAAAGGCAAATATCAATTCCACAGAAAGTTTTGGTTTTTTTTTTTATCCTTTAAGAAAGATGATGATCTGTTTCATCTAAACTCATAGACAAATGCTGTTGAAACTGGAACACAGTGTAATTCTTTAAAATCTTTACCTTCCTATTGTATGTCCCTTTCTTCAGTACTACTTAACCCATTATAGTCTTCTTTTTGTTGGAAACTCTTTGAAATATTTTTCAGAAGTAAAGAAAAGGCACATTTTTTTTAAGGAAAGCTCATGTTTCTTACTGCTGCAATTGCAAACACAGCCTACCCACTTTACTGTAAAAGTTAATGAAAGACCATATACCAGCATTTCTGTGCATGCATGTTTGGCAATTTTAACTTCTTTTTCTTATAGATACTGGAAAAAAAAAAAGAAGATAAGAAAGTGACTTGCCTTCAGTACCTTGGGCTAGGAAAACACATTCCCATTCATTCCCCTACAAAACACACTAGGTGTGCACAAATGGTGTGAACATGGCATTCCTAAGTCAGGAATGAGTATTTAGTCTTGATTGGAGGAGGAGGAATAGTGCTACCAGCACTGGCTTTACAAGCTTCCTGCTGCAAGATTAATGGGGTTTGATATTATTATGGTTATTTGTCCAGAAGAAAACACCACTTTGGTCATTGGCAGCCAGCTGACCTGTAAGACTCCTGTCTGAGTCGCTGTACCTGTAAGTCATTCTCTCATGTTCTCTCACCTCCTTCTGGTGATCCTACCTGTTGGCTGTATTCATTGCTATTAGACCAGCCACAGTGGAAATTCAGCCATCAAATTACATACCTATAGGAGCGCAACATTAGACCATTGATTCCTTTAGGAATGGGTCTGCGTTTTAAGGATTATCTGAAACATTTGTGTATTTTGGCTCACCCAAATGATGTTTGTCTTGAGGTGGATAGTGTGGAGAAAAATGGCAATGGTGTCAAATGAGAATGTGAAGTGAAATGTGGCTCACACTTGGAGATGTGGTAGTTTTTCATGGTGACAGAAGAAGACTACATTTAGGAAAAAAAAAAAAAAAGACCAAAGTTCCAGATGATTTTTATGCTACCTTGGGTAAACAACACTACCAGCAAAGTGAAAGTGTTTGTGAAATCACCCATTTAAAAAAAGCCCAAAATAAATAAAAAACAAACAAATGGACAAAAAAATGCAGTTCTGTCATGTAACATTTTGGAAGGCATATTTTTGATATTGCTCTGTTTGTAACCTGGCTACCAAGGTCAGCGATGGTTACAATGCTTCCCTAGTTTTTTCAGCAACACAACCTAGAACTCTTGCTGTATGCAATAATATGAACCGTAAATGTGATTTATTTAATTTTAAGAATCAATATATAAGGCAGTTCCTTCCAACGATTGATCATCTAATATGATTAAATGTAAAGCTTAACAAAGTACCACATTCCCATTATCCGATTCACAAAGACAGATTTGGTTTAAAAATATGCCTGAAACATATTACAGATAATATCCCAGATGATTACTATGTAAACATTGTTATTACAATGAAATTAAGTTGATATGAGCTTCATTTCACATTTTTTAACGTCAGCGCTGCAACACAGAGGCCTATTTAATCTGTCCAGTATTTGTGCAGGGTTTTAAATGAAGCATACAAAATCTACAGTGTTCTACCTTCTTGTCATGAGGATCCATCTGTTTCCAATTATTGGCCTTTAACTGATGAAGTTCATCAAATTTCATACTAATATTTTCTATGGACAACTGCAGCATATCCCAAAACCCTGCTAAATCCTGGGAGGTCGGCCGTGGATGTGCATTAGGATTCTGCGCAACAGAAGAAAAAAACATGTTGGCTTTAGTACTTCTTAATATAAAGCATTTGTGCAAATGGTTATGAATCTCACCAGCAAAGCACTTTCAGCAAATCCAAGTGAGTGGTAAGACACAGAGGGAGAAGCAGAGAGGAGCGCTACTTACTGTCAGGTTTATTTCAAGGAGTCTGGCTTGGTGTTGAGCTGCTGTGCCCCTGCAAGCAGCCTCTCACCGAAGGCAGCAGCTACCCTCCTCAGACTAGGGGTAAAGTCCATGTGTCAGGTCCCCTGTGGCAAGATCTGCCTAGGGGTGCTCCTGGGCGCAACTGGTCATAATCCTAACTGCACTGAAATTAATTACCAGCCTCCTCTTCACCTTCATGAGGAAGGATTCCCTGCTGTGTTCACACTTGTAAAAAGACTGATACCCGTGCAAATGTACATTTGCTGCATGTGCAAATAGTGATACACGGATCTGTGAACAGTTTTTCCACCCTCTGAGATCCTAAGATTTACAAAAATACACTACTTCAAGAAAAAACTGTCTCATACACCTCAGGCCAATTTTTTTTTTATTATTATTTTTTTTTAACAATAACCTGTGCAGGATGAAAAGCTCAGAAGAAAACATGCAGAAACACAGTAAACCCATTTTTACAGGTAGATTTTTGGGAGGAATGAAACTAGAACACAGGTGGGGAGCATAGCTTTGTGTCCCAAAGTATAGCAAACTCATCAGCCCAAGATATTGCTCAGAAGGGCATATCTGGATGGATAGCATCTTCAGCACAGGATGGGCCAGAGGCTGGTGACCCCAAAAGTTCTGTCCTACCTTCTGTCCCTTCACTACAAACCAGCTCTGAGCAGTTTTTGCATGCAGGGGACATACATGAAACCACCCCTGCTCCACTGACAAGGTTTGTATGAGGGAAGGCTTTCTACAGGATGTCTCTATAAGCTGTTCCCAGTTGAAGCTCTTTAAATAAAATGAGACGTTGCATACACTCATTTCAAGTGCGTTTT
>JAWWES010000081.1:102051748-102099629 GCA_035583135.1 Lophotriccus pileatus | reverse complement strand
TGTCTCTATAAGCTGTTCCCAGTTGAAGCTCTTTAAATAAAATGAGACGTTGCATACACTCATTTCAAGTGCGTTTTAATTAAATGCCGAGTATCTACGCCAGTCTGAGTCAGCAAGATTTCATGGGTGCTGTGGCCTCATCAGATTACCTTGATATATTGTTATTAATTAATACATAAATAAACTAGTAGTAGCACCTTGTATGACGTTTTACATGGCTCAAGTTTTACTCGGCCTTTAAGTTTTCTTCCTCACCAGACGCAATAACCCAAAAGAGTTAGTTACTTGTCCTATAAAATTTCTGTTTGTGCTTTTCACAGCCACACTGATAAAGGATTTTGGTAGGATAATTTTACCACCAAAGAAGCAATTAATGAAAATATTAAATTATATATTTTAGATGCATAAGGAGACCAGAGATTACATTTGGATTCCTAGATTTTCAGTGCTTGATTCTAGCAGGTTGCACTTTATTTATGAAGATGTTCAATCAGGATGCTTTTTCAATTTTTGTATTAAGAATTGGAAGTCTTATTCAGACAGAGCCAATTTCTGTTGCATTTGTCCACTAAAGCAGATTTTAGTTCGGGGCTTGTTTCCCATGAACACATGGGAAAGCCCCACTCAGGAGATTTCTGATCCACCCTGAAAGACCTTAAGGTCTTTTCCCCCATCTCTGTGCCCCGGAACTCAGGAGTCAAGGGACACAACCCTGCTCCTTTTGAAGTCAGTAGCAGAGCCACAGTGCTAGTTCACCCAAAGTTTTTTACCTGTCATTATTTTAAGGCTCTCAAGCTATTGTGAAACTCATGTTGACTCTGACAAGTTTGAGTTACTCCTGAATTCATATCAAGGCCTTTACTGGAAAAACTGTCATGTTAGTCAAAAAATCAGTCTATTTTACATAGGATTATTCACAGGGTTAGTAGAAGGCACAGAACAATGTCTAGCAGAAAAATTACATACCAGGTTTTCTTCACAAAGTTCTCTGAACTGGTAAAATTTCTGGGCCATGAGAAGCTGGGCACTGCCAACTGCAGTTCGAATTTTCCCTAGAACTAAGAGAAAGAGAAAAGTAAGTCGCCATGCTTTCTTTACTATAGGCAACTAAAAGGGTATAAAAGGAGAGGAGAAAGGTGCACAGTAGTCAGTTCTGGCTTTCAAAAAGCATGTTATCTTTCAGTCACAGATTAGAGAGAAGCTGATAAATCTAAGGCCAAATCTCCACTAGGCAAAAATATGTAAGAAAATGCTGCATCTTACTCTCATTCCCCCAGTGAGACCAGTTGAATCCAGTTGTAGTGACAGTGTAAACGTGGCTAATCAAAAACTTTTGAAGCCTGTATAGAAAGTTCACCAGAAATGTCACCAATCGTCATCGCTGTGACCAAGGCTCAGGCTTCAAATATAAACCCAGCTCCCCACTCAAAGACATGCAGCTCTCAAACCCTGTTTGCTTCTACACCTCTCTTAGCAACTCAGGCCTTACTGTCAGGTGTAGCTGAGTGTTGCTACATCACAGCCCCAGAAAGGGAACATTTAGTGCATGCCAGTTAATCTCATTTGGACCCTCTAAGTATGTTCCATGAGCACAGTCTGAGGCTGCTTCTGCCTTTGAATTCATATGCCCAGGTATACTTCAGGGAGCAATCACACCCTGGCTTCTCCTCTTTGATGGTGGCTTGGAGGGAAGTGTCAAAGAGTCCTAGCCCAGCTCCTGCACTGTCTGTGGACTCCTTTGTACAGACAGCTGGGTATTTACTGCCCCTTTAGACTGACCAGAGTCCTGTGAAGGGCTGAAGTGAATCAGACAGCCCATAGTAAATACCTCTGAATATCATACTGTTTTGGTTGCATTTAATCTCACTGAAACATTGGGGCTTTACTTCAAGGGGTAGTAGCTGGGAATATACTACCCATAACCGAGGTATGGACTGGTGCATTCAGAGACTTTAACTGGGGCTTTGCTGAGGTCTGGTCCAGGGGGAGACTCTGTTTGTGTGTGCATGTTTGAGTGTGTGTGTGTGTACCTGTACCTGTGTGTACATGTATGTGTATGCGAAAAAAGAAGCAAGAATGAAGAAACACAGCAGGCAGACAGACATGGCCTCAGCTGGCAGTAGAACAGTGAATCCAGAAAAGAGAGTGTGAATCTGGGGACTGCTGAATGAAAGAAAATTGAGGTGGTAAGCAAGAAAGCAGCTACTGGTTTGTTTGAGACTTTCAATGCTCAGGGAAAGAAAAATAAAACTATGCTATACTCTCTGCCTTTAAATGGATTAGATTGGCATCATAGATTTGTCTTGCTCCGTCATTAATTTTCCCTCTCGGCTTCAGCAACTTATGATGACCAATTCTCTGGTTAATGAGTGATTTAAAAATGAATTTAAATTAATTTTAAAAATATTACCACTTCCTTAATAAGAAACATGAATGGCAGCCACTGTGTCACAATTTTCACTATCATTTCTACTCAGAGATATTTGCCTTGTCCCAGCCCTCAAATAAACACAGCAACTTTTCCATGACAAATTTACAGCCTGGATATATGAAAGAGGTGAAGAAAGAATAGGAAAAACAAAGAGAGGAAGTGGCCTGGTCAGGGTGAGTGTATTATTAGCAGAGCCCAGAAGAGATACTAAGCTGCCGTCTTCTGCACCATCCTTTGGGCATGTTCACTTTTTGAATAATAGCTAACACAGCATTAACAGAGCTCTACTGGGAAAATTCTGGTAAGTATTTTGACTTGCCACAATGAAAAAAAAAATCATATATACATAAATACATACAACTTTATGCTACAGCCCCTTCTAACAGGATTTTTAGGGTTTCATTAGTCCTGTGACTGGCTGCAGTGCTTGTGACCAGAATGCCACCATGCAGTGCTTGGTAAGAGAAAGGCCTCTCCAAGGCATTCACTTGCGCAGCCACATGCTAAGCAGACTGGCACAAAAACTCATGATAAACTGAAACCAGACACACAGTAATACGAAATCTCTGTTCTGCTCCTTCAAGGCAAATGGCTTTTCCTCAAGCAGCTTTAAAGCTCACTTTTAAGGCTGCTGAAGGAAAAGTGGGATGTGGAGTTCATTTATACTTCAGACATACAAAGACAGGGAAAAAAAAAGGGGGGAGGGAAGAGAGAGTCTTTTCACATTTTTTTCAGAAACTATAGGAGAGAGCTCTGTGAACACACACAGAGCCCAGACTTTCATTTTGTTCCCAGAACTCAGCTCAGCACTGCCAGGAAATAGCCGTGAGCTGGAAGATTCAATAAGCAGAATATTTTCAGCATATTGCGCAGGGAGTTTTGCACACAACTCTCATTATTGTTAGCAAGGCTTGCGTGTCTAATTCTATGCGCACAGTGCTGAAAATGGACCCCTTGGTGTGTCTAGTCATTTATGCAACCCAATATGCAAACCACTCAACTGAAAGGACTTTTCAATAGTAGGAGGAGCTACTCCGGGAGCTTTCATGTGGTTCCCATTGTTATGAAAACTCTTCCCACTGAGTATATTTGGGAACAGCTGCCTCATCTGGAGCTCGGCCACTCTGATGCTTCCCAAGACCTGAGAAGGGGAGAAAAACAGTCTTTTGGCTTCTTGGGACAGAAATAAAGAAGATGAGGTGGGCTCTTCCTGCAAACCTGCACCAACTGAACTGGAAATCACATTCCAAGCATGAAGAAATGTAAATACAACTTGTTGATGATGGATGGGAATGCGCCCCTTTCAGGGAAGAAGAGCTTAATATTCAGAGATCCCAGCAGAGGGAAAAGGAAGTCCTTGTCCTTGGCTGCCTAGCGACTGGCTATTTGCCTAAAAACCATCATCCCAGCTGACTGCGGGATGCATGCTGATGCTGTTCTCTATTGTTGCCACTTCTGCTGTAGCTGTGGCTGTATCTAGTCAAGTGTCACTGATTCCTCGCCCCTCAAAAGCAAGGGGTCTGTTAATGTGCAACCCGTCAACAACCAACTCTGTCACGGAACTTAGAGGGGAAAAGAAACCAAAAAACAAAGTGTGCGAAAAGCTGAAAGGAATCGCTCCAGAAGGCACAAAGCCTTATCAATAGCCTAATTTTTGTTTCCAAACCCAAGTTGCTTTCAGTGTTTCAAGACAGAGTGCTTACTCTGTCAAAACCTCCAGTGCCAAGGTGTAGTGAAAAACCAAACAGTAAAAAAACTAGACTGATACTTTCCTAGAAGAAAAGCCTGCAAGGTTTGAAGCCAAATACTAAGAAAATACATGGAATTGCAAAGATAATACTCAAAACACATCAGAGAAGAAACAGAGAAATCTTTAACAGCTAGGGAGATGGGGTACAGGAGGGAAAAACATAAACATTCAAATTGATGTGTTCAGGTAATAAGATACAAACAAAATGTATAAAACCAAGCAACAAAAAATCCCTACCCATCAAGATGCAATCATAATGGATTTAAACACCTATATAATGCTATTCATGTCTGCTTTCTATTCCATACAGGGCTATACAGCACACTCAGCACTGTCGGATTTGAATGCCTTCCAGTAATGCATTAAGCAACATTATTAACATCCATCATATGCTTTGCTGTCACCCCTTCCCCAGAGGGAGAGGTGTGTGTACTGCAGTGTTTTGTTTTTATAGTTTGAATTTCTCCCTTTTTTTTTTTCCCCCTCCCTCCTTGCTTTGACCTCTCTTACTTGTAAATCTAGTTTTCACATGTGACAATTTTTAAGAAATAGGCAATTATGTCTATTCGGGAAGAACTGCTTTGGTATAGCTGTTTTGATGGAATTCAGCTATAGTGGAGTGCCTTCTCACTTTTACTGCTCTTAACTAGAGGTCGCAGAGTGCTTTTCTAGGATAGCTACATGCCAGCGAATTTCCTTGTGTCTCTAATCCTCCAAAATGTTCTTTTAAAACATTCTTAAAAATAGACTTGGACTATGTGCTGTTCAAGCAGCAAGTTGTTGCTTGGGTCTAAGAATTGCATAGGACCTGCTCCGAAATTGTAGAGTTTTATGTATCTCTCCCTTCCATGTCTTCATGGGAAAAGAAATAATACAACAAAAAAAAGAATTGTGAAACAAGCAAAAAAATGGTTATTGTCATCTGCTCTACCTTGGAAGATGACTGTGTGTGTAATAAGACCTGCCTGAAGTCATGTGAAAAGTCATCAGGTTTCACAGTCATGTGAAAAGCCAGGAGAGTTTTGAGAAGGGGAAGCACTTTTTGGCCTTAAAACACCAACTGATGTATTTGCATTTCAACTTTGACAGGCCCCAGGTTCTAACAAGTGAAAAAGGAGGCATTTTAGGAGTGTGACTATCAAGTGCCCTTCATGTGAAAACACCTGGTTGATAGGCAGGGCCCAGGCTAGGGAACAGAATACCAGGGACTTGCTCATTGCCCCCAGGAACAAGTGGCAGGAACAATAGCTGAAATTACAGGGACACAGCCTGACATTTGCGTTTCAGATGTTGGCTGGGCACTATGCATATGAAGCAATTCTGCCATAGAGCTGTCACAATCCATTTCCAAGCCGGGATGGACCAGCATTTTAGCCTATTCATGTTGACAGACCTACATTTAAATAACGCCAAGCATGACAAAAGCCAGGAAATTCAAAGTTAAAGCTACTGCTCAGGTCTTAAGCTCAGCTATTAAGGAGAAAACAGCCAAATGAACAAACTAGGGAAGGAGTAGTTCTTGCTTTGAGTCACATATACTTATAGGAGTGATCTCATTGAAATTAATAGGGCTGTCTGGATGAGCAAATGCTGTTCATTTGGCTTAAAGCAGTTTCCGTGTGTTCTCTGACTTCCTTGGCTTTTATTAGCACACAATGGTTTGTTTTCCCCCCCCCAACTAGATTTTTTCCTTGCTTGTGGATTTCTCTTTTTGCCTTGCTGGCCTCTGGGCACTGGTAGGGCTTTCCTTGCTGGCTTTCCTTGGAGAAAGCCTGCGTATGGAGAAGTCCCTTCAGCGGATAAAAGAAAACCAAAACATGAAAAGGATGAGTTGGGCATATAGCCAAAGGCATGTAGCCAGGGAGATTTCAGCAGGACTCAGCCACATGTCAGGCTGGTGATCGTCCCTCTGCACGGCTGCCCCAGCCTACTGCAGGATGAGGCTGCCTTGCTCCTGAAGGTCAGGAACCAAGATTGCTGGGGAACCTCTGCAGAGGAATAGCAAGTGGTTTTCCTTGCTCATTGCTGAGAGTGAACTCACAGTCTCCTTTTCTTTTGCCATGCACAACTATTGCAAAAAACGTACCTTTTCCTTAACTTTTTTTCTGTTGTCTCTAGCCTTTAGTCCTTAAGCTTTCCTTTGAAACAATAAAAACAAACCAAAACAGCAGATAGTGTGTAAGCACTGCATCAATTGCCAGAGCTGGCTAAATTTGCAGGAGCTCTGATCCTAAGCAGTGAGGTTCCTGCAGATTTGAGGTCAACCTTTGTTCGCAAACCAGCCTAGAGGACTATCATATACACACAAGAGAGTTATAATGGCATGTCTTGTCAGAGCCTCGGTTTTCTCTTTTGGTTCTTGCTTGATTGGCCTGGTTTGTCTCACCACTAAACCCACATTACACCTGACTTGTGGTGAATCAGGCCCACTGTTTACTTCCGATGATTATCTTACAGACTGCAGCCACAGCACAACCCCACGTGGAAGAGAAACTTCTGAAGGGGGGTTTGGGGGTGGCAAAATGAAACTCTCCGGTTCTTCCAAGAAGGTCAATGCCTTATGTGAAATTCAAACAACAGCAAAAAAATCCATCCAAAGCCAGGCTGAGGCCGCAGGGGTATGTTCTTGTGTCCCTCACTGTCGGAAACAGAAGCAGTCAGAGCTGTGCAGGGAGCCAGGTCTGTTGCTGCTAATTTTGTGTACAAATGGTTACTACAGGGGCCTGAGCCAAAAGTCACCAACAACAGTGGTGAGGCTCTGACTATTTCAAATTTTGCAGGGGAGAGGTAGGAGGAGCAAGCAGACGGTTGAGGAGAAAACAAAAAAAAAGGTCAACAGCTGATTTCACTTGAGGCTTGATCCAAAGTGTCAATCAACTCTCACAAGGTGTTTAGCCTCAGATGTGTAACACCTTTTTTTTTTTTTATGAGAGCTCCAGAATTTGTAGTCAACTTCCCTGTAGCAGCAAAATAAACTGAAACCATGTCAAGTATCCTAGTTTAAACTGTGAGTAGTATTCATCTGCCTGTCACACATGCCAAGGCTTTATCAGAAAATTATTTCAGATAAAACCAGAATATACTATACAATAAATAATTCATGGTAGAAGGGAAGCCACATTTCTCTCTATATTGGCATTTCATCGTGCAGCCACTGAACCACAGCTTGTTTTTATACAGAGCAGCAGACTCCATTTCCCAGCTAGAAACATTCAATCCCATCTGGTAGATTCATTCCCAGCTAGATAATACCCAACGTATCTATGTAACATACAAGCTACTGTCAAACAGCAGCGAGCCGTCTCCCCGAGACAGCTGTTTCGCACAAGGGCCGCATTGTCTGGAGGAAGCATGGATCGGTTTACGTGGAGCGCTGGGGGGATGAGCCCTCTGTCAGCTGCCATGGCATCGAGAAAACCTCGCTCATCACACGTTCTTGTTATTTTGTTATCTGGCCAAACACATGCTGGGGATGTCAGGTTGAAAACAAAGGAGGCATTCCCTGCTCTGGTTATGTTTCATTAGGAAAAGCAAAGCAAACACACCTCTTCTCCTCCTTTCCTCCCTCTCTTTAAAGTTTATAGATGTATGAAAAGGACTTATTTCGGGGCAGGGTTTGTAACAACCAGGCTTTTGTTTCTGGCACTGCTGAGTGGGCAGAGTGGCCCTGGCCATATGTTTTTCCTTGGCACCAGGTAGAGGGGGGAGTGCTGAGCCGCGGCAGAAAGCCCCACGCAGCCTCTGTGGGAGGCAACTGCCACGTGCCGGAGCAGCCGACAGCCTCCCACCCAAATAAGTGCTTCTACAGTCACTACAAAGCCCAGGTGACCCTTTTTCTCCTTCCATTTCCAGTGATCACAAGAAGTGCCAGTCAGAGAAGTGGAGTAATGCACAGGACATATACCATGTGCCCTGTAAGGAAGCGTTGGGAACAGCCAGCCCAAACACTCTATCTTCCCCATAACTGGCTCCTCCCACTGACTGCTCAAAGAAGAGCCCTTTAAAACTATCGTATATCAAAGGCACCAAGACACTGAGAGAAAATTCTGTACACAGATATAGGTGTTCTGCATCTATCAGCCTAGTAAAATTCACCCCATGTTCCCTTCCCCAAGACTGATAACTACTTCTGTGCAAAAAAAAAATATTTATAGGTTTTCCCAGTATTATCAGTTCATAGAATCATAGAATGACAGAATAGTTTGGGTCAGAGAGGACCTTCAAAGATCATCTAGTTCCAACCCCACTGCCATAAGCAGGGACTTCTTCCACTAGACCAGGTTACTCAAAGCCCCATCCAACGTGGCCTAGAACACTTCCAGGGATGGGGCATCCACAGCTTCTCTGGGCAACCTGTTCCAGTGGCTCACCACCCTCATCACAGAATATGTTTTCCTTATGTCCAACCTACGTTGTTGTGGCAAAGAGAAAACAATTGGGCTTTGTGGCTTTGACTTAAAAATATTGTGTATTTCCTACTTGTTCTGTGTTCACACTTCTTTTCCAGTCTAGAATCTCATAGTTCATGAGGTTTATTTCTTGCATAGTAGTAACAGAAACCCTTTTATTCTGATGCGTGTTCAAAGAGATTTTTGAATGTATTGAAGATGGATATTAAAAATGAGATTCAAATATTCTAAAACTTGTGCAACCTGAATTTGCTTTGAGGGTCAAACCGTCCATATTTTTCCTTCAGAAGAAATTGTCAGCCTATTATATAGCAGAAATTTTGTAGAAATATAAAACTTTTACATATCTTAATGTTAAGGTTATCTCATACTTGACATTAAAAGTCAGTTTCTAGTTGCTTACAATAGTGACTATCTAGATCAAACTTTTTCATTCGTTGGGTTGAATGGGAAATTCCAGCAGAAGTAGTTTATGCATTTCTAAGAATGTAGTTTTTTTTTTTCCCGTGTTAATTCCTTTCCTTTCCTAAATCAAAAGCTTCACATCTCAAAAGAATTCAAACTTCTTCTTGAGAGAAAGGTTTAGAAATTTTGAAGAAGCAGTCCTGGAGCTGAAGTAGTAGTCCTTGCTTTGGTAGGAACTAATTTGGGGGCCATAAAACTGTTACATGTATATCCAGGAAAATATGCTTAGGTGTGCCTAAATTATACAAAAACTTAGTTCTCTATATGCAGCTGCTGCTTAGAGGTTTCTAGAAGCTCCTTGCTAGAATTTGAAAAAGCTTCATTCACAAAGAGCATGATCCTTAGCTCACAGGCTTACTTATGTCCAAAAGTTGACAACTAGCAATACTACTGCTCCTTGTAATGGAGGTAAATGGAAAAAAACTTCCATTTTTATTGGGAGAAAAAAAATCTGGACAGCAAAGCACTTTTTCAGACCTTCTGCCCTAACTGGAGTGAATGAATAAAACGTGAGCTACTCAACCCTTCTTAGTAATGAAGGCTTATTAGACATTTCCATTACCTTACGGGTGGAACAATATTTCTGGCAGCAGTGACAACTGAGATGTAGTTTGCATGTGTGTGTTTTTTAACACACATAAGAGCTTGTTTTTCTGGGACGATCAAAGTCAAACGAGAACTGCAAGGTAGATGAAAGGAGGCTGGAGAGTGGAAAAGAGAGAACAACTTGGAAGCATAACTGAAATCTCTTTCAGCTGGGACAAGCATCTAAATACTCTGATGCCAATCACCACTTGAAAAGGCAACTAAAATACGAATTTAATGAAAAGGAACTACAATCTGGTAAATTATATTCTAAGGTTATGAGAAGTGATTTCAAATGGAAGATTTAAGAAACATTTAGTACTGCAAGATCCCTAACCACACTCTCCTAATTATCCATTGAACTATGCAATCCCAAAAGCTAATACCACTGGAGTTTCAGAAGTGCCGAGCATTTGCATTCCCTGTCAGCTTTAATAAGGATTATTGCATACATACATACAGTCCTTTTGAGAATCATAACCATAGTTTCATTAGCTAAATAAGAAAGGGCACAATACAGAACTCACTGGAGTGAATTTGACCTATATTAAATACTTCTTTGCAGTTGCAATATTATTGTATGCAGTTACTTACTGTCCTCAGGTAAGTTGTTTTCACGTTCTTCTCTTTCCATCTGTTGGCACCAACCCTCCATACGATCTCTCTCTGCCTGAAGTAGCTTCAGAAACCAGTGGCCATCGCGTGGGCACACTGACCTTTGAACAGCTTCCAGAGGATCTTCAGTAATAGAGTCAATCCAGGGGTCAGGAGGAGGTAAAATTGATGGATCAAAATCTGTTTCAAAGTCATCATCCACTGCACATGCATGGTAATGGTTTCCTGACCCTTGTATGCTAACGGTAGAGGTGCTTGCATCTCGGGAAAATTGTCTTGATATTTGTCCAGAACATGTATTGTCCTCTTGAGGGTCGATTATTTCAAAGTTCTCATGGAAATCCAGGTCTGCTTGCACGGCTGTTGTTACACTATTAGATCGTGTAAACCTGCGAAAGCTTTGGAGAGCACAAACAGAGCATGTTTAGAAAGCCTTTTCTGGGTAGCTCGGTGCGGAAGGAATTATTAAGATTCTGCCACCCTTCCTAAGACTGGCAGTCACACCTCTCAGTGCTACACTCAGGTGTTTTGTTTTTTTTTTCTTGAAATGATCAGCATAATTTTTTTTTTCTCATTGCAAGCAAACAAACAAGCATCTATCTTTTTCCATGCAAGCTCACTGTTTATTGAGGCAACTACCTCTAATCGATGTGTAGTTTAACAAAGGCAGAGGCTAGCCCAAGAGACAGTTAACACTGTCTCTCAGGATTTTAGGTTACTGATTAATGAAAAGTTAAAGGGACCAAATTTTCAAAAGTGGTTTGTCTTCCAATTTTTAAAACTCACACCCCTTTGAAGTTACACATCCAAAATCACAAGTCACATTTAAAAATCATACATGTGAGAGTGATAAGCTAGTAATAGCAATGAGTTTACTATCTAAGTAATATTATATGTTCTATTTATTTAAAAAAAGTGTTTTTAACTCAGATGTGTATATTTATTGCTTCTTCATAATTATGTATCTGCCATCTCTCACAATTTTAGTGCCTGTTGCCAGTGTTGAGACATTTTATTTTTTACATTCACTTTCAAAATGGTCTTCTCTATTCATCAAAGCTAGCATGCTGCCTCTGTTACCCTCATTATGCTGGCTGCTGCCCTATAGGTAGTTTCCTTTCACCTTGCATAGTTTCCCTGTGTTGTAGCTTCTGAAGGCAGAGAACAAACCCTGAGTATAAAGACAAAAACAGGGGAAAGAGGAGGTTTGGGGATTTGGGTTTTGGAAGGGTTTTCTTTATATAAACAGCACTCCAAATTCTACAGTCTGAGGCATCTGAGGTGAAGAGGCTGACAGAGGAGGAATAGAGGGAAGTGTAAAGAGTGAGAGATACTTAATGCTCTTGCAGGGGGTGGTAGTGAGAGCAGTAAATTGTGGTGGGAATGAATGGAAAACAAGTGAGGCAGACACCTGTCTTGCCCTATGATGAAAAAGAAGGTAGAACGGTAAAGTAGTTAACATAGATGTTTCTTATATTAGTAATATTTAGGCTTCAGAATCAATGCACTTTTGAACTGAATAAGGACACATTCCTACTGCTTCTTCTTACTCACTAGGGATGCCTGTGCACTTGTGCAGCTAATTTGTTCACAGTCTCACATCTGCACTTGAAACTAGTGTTAGGACCCATTTCCCTGCGACGTTTTGGCTGTTTTGCCCTTGCCAGTTTAATTTTAATTTGAGGTCAAACAGCAGTGAAAATGCTGAAAAGGTGGTGGAGCTGGAGACTCGATACTATTTTGCTCCCTTTCATTTACATTCCACCTTCCACTGAGGAGCAATAGCTAATTAGACAAGTACAACTGACAGAAAAATTTCATCAAGTATATTTAGTCTGCATTTGGGGAGGGAGGAGATGGAAGGATACTGAGGGAGAATTTAATGTCCTATATACCTGGTGCATCCAGATAGCTCAGGAGGAGTGCAGCAGACTTCAAGGAGGACCGTAATAGGTCCTGCTGATAGAGGAAATTAGTAGCTGTTGATCTGGGGCTTTGAGAGGAGGAAAGCAAAGCAAAACAGGAATCGAGAAGGGTTCTCCAATTAAAGAAAAAAAAAGCCAATTCCTCTGCAGAAGAAAGCTCAAATTAACTTCTCAGCCACACAAATCCCTGGAAAATGTTACTGATAGATTGTATACATATTTCTTTTTATAATGGCCTAGAATTCAAATATTTTATCATAGTGCCTGCTGCTTATGGTTCTTTTGAAAAAGGTGTTGTTAAACAATGCAAAAGTCATGGTTATGCCACTGTAGTTGTGCACAATATGCACCAGCAAACTGAAAAATATGGTGTGAGTATTTTCAGCTTGGTAGTATTTATCCTTTGGCAAGCAAAGAACAGCGTTTTCCTAGGGACTGATATAGCAGAAAAAGGTAGAACGAGAGGACAAAGATCATTGGAGAGATGGTATGATTTCCATAGAGAAAAGGTTTACATGGCTGAAGAAGACTATGAGAGACCTGTGAAATCCTGACTAGGGTGATGTTTCACTATTTCTCGGAGTGCAATAACTGTGGTAAGGAATGCAAACAGTTGCAAGGCTTTAGAGGTCTAAAGATCTACATCTAGTGAAAGGAAGTACTGCTTGGCACAATATGTAATTAAATTGCCGCAGAATCCTGGGAAAACCAAAGGTAAAAATAGGCTCAAAGAGAATCTGATCAAATTCACAGGAGATAGATCCAGGAAGAGTCATTACATAGACGTCATATCTGGTGTAGAAAGTCCCTGAACAGCAGAATTTGGGAACGTCTACTCGGAGAAGTAGTGTTTAATACACATCCTTTATACTTTACACACACTCCTTTATACTTTTCCTAAGTATCTGCTACTGGCCCCTGGCAGAGAAAAGCTTTTTTTTTTGTACTGCTATTAGTGGCTAGAAAGACACTAGCTTTAGGCTGACATTACAGTGAAAATCTATTGATGCAGTCTATGCTATTTTTTTTAGAAATTGCTTTGATTTGGCCACCAACCTGACAAATTGCTTATCTCCACTGAATTGAGTGCATGCAAACACACACACAAACACAAAGACATGTACCCACACAGGTACATGATCACACAGGATTTCTTTTTAGTCATTTAGTCAGGGTTCACTGAGACCCAAGTGTACTGTTCCACACCTTCCATAGCACTGGAGAGAAAAGCAAATGCCTTAATCCAGGCTTGCTCTTCTCCATTCCCCTATGTCCACATGACAGCCACCTTCTGCTTTTACCCAGAGTCCCAGACTCTGACAGCCTTCTGTTTCAGGTGAACATTTGTATTTTCAGTAAACACCCTGGCTTCTCAGTGTACACCAAAACCCAAATGTGAAAACATCAAGGTGTACTTGACAGGAGGATGTATTGCTGGAGGCATTACATTTCAAGTCTTGCAGAGGTGTGCTCTTACTGGGTTCAGTATTCGCTAGTACCACCAAAACCGGACTCTGCTTAACAAATGAAATAGAATGACCTACTTTTTTTGCCTTTGTTTTATCTATATAATAGTATGCTACAGGCTTGCTTGACAGATCCTTGGCACTGGGGTATGAAACCTGTCTTCAAAAGAAAAACAACTTGGCAATAGAATATAGCATCGGTTCAAAATTAAAAAAAAAATACGTCCAAGGAAATGTATGTTGAATAAAATGGAAATGCAGGAAGGCACCCATTATCTGCCTGCCTCCAGCTCATCTATATAAAATGCTTAATAGTTGGTAATTTTAGCCTCTGACACATCCTCCTCACTTATTTTCAGGATGTTTCAGACTTACAAAATACTCTTTGTGTCCCACATGAGCCTTTTTTTATTTGTTCTCAGTTAAAGCTCCCTACTATAGGAATGCTGCTGAAGCTAATGCCTAAGTTTTCACTAATTCTTCTAATATAAAACATTCACAAGTCTAGTAAAAAAGAAAGTTTTCATAAGTTGCTGATAATTGTTAAAAACAAGGTTTGCTTCTTCCTCTGCATTCAGGTTTGGCCCTTTTGTACTCAGTTGTGCCCTGCAGGCACAAGATGTAATAATTACAGCTTCAGAGAACTGCAGCAGATATCTGGCCTAAGGTGCAGAAAGCCATGAAACCTCAAGACTGGATAAACCAGTATGAAGAACAACAGAATGATATGTTTTGAACAACAACAACACGGTCACTTGTTAGCATTCAAGTCTCAGCTTCTAAGTCTTCTTTTGCAAAACATGTTTACAATTCAACTTAGAGGACTTATTTCAGTCCTAAAAAAAAGACCAAATCCAAAACTCCAGAAAAGATCCAAGTTTCAAACCAAGTGATGCATGGTGAATCTCAGAGGCACTTACATTAAATTCAGTCTGCCTTACTTTACCCACTGGCCATACTCTTCTCAGCTGTGGGCTTCTCTGCTAAGGCTGCAGCTGCTGTCAGCAGAACAAAACAAACTGCAGAAGGAATTAGCAGGTATGGTACCATGTCTTCTAATGGCAGGAACAATATTCCTGCTCCAACCTCATTCCCTAGAGCAGTGTTCTTACTTCAGAAACTACCATTGTTTCAGTATTCAAGAATACTTGTGATGGCAAATCAAGTACAATTACCAGCTGGTACACCCAGAGCCATGAGCAAGACAATTTTGGGGGTGAGAATGTAATGGGAGGAGATACTGGGGCAGATAAGGTAAAATGTAAGAGAGACTAAAAGTGATTACAGAACTATGGGACTGAGAACCCCCTGTTTAAGAAGGATGCATCCTGGCAGAATATATTACTTCTTTTTCTCTGGATCAGTAGAACTGGTTGACTTCTAACAATTCAATTATCTTCTGTAAGTGAGAAATTGAAGATGGTCCTTTGAGGTGAAGAAGTCACAGGCAGAGAGAAAGGACAAACAGAAATGGACAGAAATGGAAGTGCCCTGAGATTCCACTGATCATCTTCATTAGATATACATTTCAAAATTGCCCTGGAAGGGGTGGGTCATGTAAGGAAAGGGGAGGAATATTTTGGTTAGGGTTTTGTCAGCATCATGGTGAAAATCAGGTGAGACGTAAGACAGTAACAGCAGGAAGATCATGAGGTGAAAAGAACTGCATACCCATTTGTTTTCCCAAGAGAAGAACTTGACAGGGGTACTCTATAAATGCTAGAAATCACAGAGCTGCAGTTAGGGAATGGGCATGAAAAAGATTATTGAGACCAGGCAGCATAAAGAACTGATGATAAGATGAGTAGCAGTGATTGATCCAGTTGTAATATGGTCAGGTAGCAGTAGGCACATTTATCCTTTGAGCAGTACAAGAAGGGTAGGCGGACTGAGGCATTTGTCTTGGCAGGAAGCCGAGGTTACAGAGAGTGAAGGGCCAATGAGAGGTCTGAGTCAACATGGAATATTGAAGAGAGAGAGCTGTCCTCTGAAGATGCTCTGTTTTTGCATTACTTAGATCAAGAAATGGAGGTAACACCTTTTGCTTACTTGGTCCAAGCAGAGAAGCAGGAATATTTAAAAGGACATGAGGAGGTAAGAGTCCTTAGTGTAAAAATGACAGCTGTATGAGGTGAGGGAAAGGGGAGCAGGAAGCAAAGAAGAGGATTGAAAATGTGGTAAGCTTTTGGTGCATTAGGCAAAGAGGTTTCTTATTTTGTAACAGTGCACTTAATAGACTGGCAAGGAAACATGATCAATTTACTGTATTTATCCCTTCTGCTGTGTCATTCTTCTCATTTTATACTTATTTAATATTTCTGAAGCCTAGAATATTTTAAAAAAACATTAATTTCTCAAAGATTCAACTCAAAATGGCTTTTTTAGGCTTTGCAGATGTTTTGGTGTGGGGGCAGTGAAGAATGCACTGTATTTAGAATTCTATTCCTGCAACAGATAATCAATATATTATGCTCTGCTGTGTTTGGAAAAAAAAAAGAATATAAGTGCCCAACTGTGATGATAAGCTCTTTGTGTCTTGAGTGCACTCATTTTCTAAGGATTAGGGGCTGTCCTTTATCAGCCGGTTCATTTCTGAAAGTCCATGATAGATTGCTTCTTGCCTGTCCGCTCCAAACAGCAGCAAACTCAACTTTATCAGCAAGGAAACCCCCAAACGCAGCTGTCAGAACGTAATGCAGAAATATGGCTTTCTCAGGGCAGACTCTCCCAGGCAGATCTTACGTTTTTCTCTGGAGCAATAAAAACTACGGTAGAAAGAGGACTTTGGAAGTAAGGTATTTACAAACAGCCATTTCTTTCTTTCTTTGTGGGAAGGGGAGGGTTGGGCTTTTGGGGTTGTTATTTCCTTTGTGCTCAGGCTGAAGTGAAATGGTCCTTCAGCATCTATTCTAGTGTGCTCATTTATCTATTGCTGGAAGACTTGAGGGTAAAAATAGGGCTAAGGTCTAACATAAAGAAATGTCTGCCAGCAAGAGATGTTTTAGCAGGTTAATGAGGAACTTGGTAACAGCCTAGCAGGGTCATTGCAAAATCACATTTCTTTTTGCTGAAATCACTTTAGCCTTTTAAAACCACAAGAAAACACTCTGATTCTTGACAGAGAGGTACGGTTGAATTGAAAATGGTGTAGATAATGTGTTATTTTTGAGTATTTTTAGCAAATGTAGGAAAAAAAACAGTGTAAAAAAAGGACATCTCCACTTGCTCCTGCAGTTGTGAGCCAGAGGAGAGAGAGGGCCTGAATTTTGTCAGCTCACATTTGCTCCACCCAGATTTTCTCTGAAAGAGATTGCAAACGTGACTCCTTCCTTATTGACCACCGAGGCTTTTCCTACGACTTGTCAGACTTGTACAGAGAGTTATCAAGAAAATGGCTCCAAGATTGAAAAGTTAAGCCATGCCCAAGCGGCTTGTGAAAAGCAAGCAAAGACTCGGGTGGGTGCTTGGAGCCACAGCAACACGGGGCAGACCTGCACATTCGGAAGCAAGAGGAGAGTCTGGCTTTTCTTCAGCCCCTCAGTCCAGTCTTTGGCAGGAATTAAAATTGGTCAAGCACTCAAACACTTTATGTGACTGGAAAGTGCTACGTCCAGCTATGCTGTCCTGCAATGTAACTGCAATTTGTCATCAGAAAGCTCTTTGTGCTTTTGTGACAACTGTTCTGGTGGTGTTTTGTTTTTTTTTTTTTCTTCTTTTTAAAATTTTTCTCAGAGCACATTTGTTTACTGATTCATGGTATACTGCACGCTGGAGAGAGAACTGAGTTTTGCAGGCTTGCTTTGCAATCTCAACATTTTTTTTTTGCAAGGGAGCAATCGTAATGCACAGATGTCTGGGAGAGATACCTGAGTAAAAGCAATCAGTTTGGCTCTGCCACTGCACTGCTACACGTGGCTGATATCATTCTGCTGGAAAACAAGGTAAACTTTTCCGCATAATTTCTATGCCGCTGCAGCCATCCCGAGACTAATACTCCAGCTGGATTGCTGTCCACTGTTTAGGTAGATTTGCTGAGGAAAAAGAGCTTGTTACAAGTGTATGTGGCACTTCTCTTCCAGTTCTGTCACTGGTCCTGAAAAATTCTCTCTGAGAAATAAGAGCTACAACACCAAGCTTTTTTGCTGGGTGATCTAACAATTTATCCAGGAAGCAGGCTTATGTGGTCATGTGGTCAGAGGAACTAGGGTTCTTAAAAATTAGTTGTGACATAATTATTTACTTTAGAAAAACAGTATTAACTTTTACTCACCACTTCTCCTCCTCTACTTGAACTCCTATGGACTGGAACTTACTGGTTGCTTTATTTTCACCTGGTATGGTGGATTCTTCAGCACCATCAACCTCAAAAAAACCAGAACACAGCAGCTAATTGTAACATATTTTAGCAGAGATATCAGCCAGCTACTTGCAGTTTTATGGAGTACAACTACTAAGTGTCTGCACATGGAGCTTGTATCGTGAGTTCCTTCATCTAGTCAGATAGTTTGTCTGTGGTGCGCTCATTTCTGATGTTATTAATGAATGTTCATAATTCTTGTTAATCATTTCTGGTAAGAAAACATTCAACTTGCAGTATGCAGATGGAGTTTATTCAGTGTTTTATGGAGGCTGGATGCTCACATTTGTCAGAGCACATCTCTGAGCAGCTCTAACTCCAGTTCCTGTGCTCCACCATTTGTTTGATTTTACCTTCTAGTCTGTATGTGCAGATGTAAGTGAACTCATGTCAAAATTATGTATTTATTTTGCTTAAATGTTAGTGCCTTGAGTCAGAGCAGAGCTCTTTTCTCCCCTTTTCCCCTCACCTCATACAACTGTAATTCTCACACTAAGGAGACACCCTGCACAGATAAAATTTAAAGAAAGCAGATATGAGTCTTAGCTGCATTTTCTTTAGACCTTCATCATGCAAACAGGTGTCCCCAGGAACACAGGCAGGCATTTTATACCACATCTCCATCTCCATCTCCATAAGGAGATTTATACCAATGGTATAAAGATAAAATTATGTGTCTTTGAGCAAAATCACAAATTTTTGGGTCCAATCAGTGTAGTTAATTTCCAATGCTGTATATACCAGTTACTTATAAAAGAAAAAAAAATCTCCAGCAAATAGAATTTTTGAGCCACAGCTGTGTCATGAGGTGACCCGTGGATCCACACGGACCACGGGTGTACAAAATCTCCAGCTGTAGTTAGTGGATGTTACATCACTAAGTAAGGTTCTTGAGAGCCACTTGAACAGCCTATGCAGGAAAATTTCTCAATGAGGGACAGGAGTTACAGAAGTTGTTCTCTGAAGTGAGGTACTTCCCTGATATGAGGCTTCTGGGGAGATAGCTACACCTTAAATCCCATAACTGACAGAGTGAAGCAACTTTTTGATGGAAGGGTTTTTCTTTGTTAACTGTGCTTGTTTGCTAAACAGATTTACAGCAAAAGCTTGCAATGTCCTACAAGTGACTGAGGGGCGCAGAGGACACGCGTGGAGGTTCATCATAAGTGCACATTAGGTCTATTTGTTAGAGGAGGAAACAAACTGAGAATATGCCTCTGGCTAATGCAGCTTGACCTGCTCTACACAGATGGGTCAGACTGTAAGTACAGTGTGTACTTGGTCTGAGTTCAGACTAAGCCTGAACTAGGCTCCCTTTACAGTCAGTAGAGAGAAACTGACTCTATACTGCCAGTCAGAGGACTGAGAGAGTACTTACCTACTTTAGGGCAGTTGTTTGTAAGAGAGGTTATTTCTGGCATCAACGGCTATCTTATGGTATTTCTACTCCCACACTACCCCTTCAGCTGTACCAGCATGATTGCTTGGGCAGTGATGCTGCAAAATGGGTCAGACAGCAGACTAGTGAAGTAGTTTTCTTTTATTTGTGAAGCCTGTTTGACTCCAAAAGTTTCACTGATGGCCTCAACTGTGAGGGTGGCACTGTACACAGGCAAGAATCCTGTAAGGCTGTATCACTGCTGAAGGTTTTGCTTCATGTAACCCCAGCTTTAGAGATATCCATTGATTTGCACACAAAACCTGGCAGACTTTCATATACCATCCCCAGAGAGCTTTCATGATTATTTCATATGATTATATTGGTCATCCGTAAATTTAAAAGTTTAAGAGGGAGCCTTTTTGAAGGCTTGAACATGTTTTGGAGCTCTATTTTCCTCAGATCTTAGGAAACTGAGGCCTCTATACCTTTCAGAAGCAGCATTTGTTACTTGCAACACTATCTTAAGAAGAGACAGCAGGGAGATGGTCTCTCAAGAACCATGATTCACATTACCGTTGTTCCTTTTGGCTTCTGCAAACACGGAAATTATTTCCTTGTACCCATTATTTTTCAGGGTGTTTCTCTGCTAAGGAGTCTTTGTTTCTTTGCTCGGTGAAATAAGGGATTACAATAATAAAATGGCACCTTTGTCTTGGCTGAGAATGGGAATAAGTAATAGAAGAGTTTTCCTCTATCTCTGTTCCACCTGGACCTTGCTCCTGTGTTTTAACACTGAACATCAGCCCTTCTTTCAGAATATATCCAAAACAAACAGCTGTGAAGCAGAAAAGGTCTACAACAAAGGCAGTGAACTGAACCCACAGGCAATAGTAATTATTCCTCTTCCAAGAAGAAGTAAGAGAAAAGTCATAGCTTCTCCAGGAGCTGCCCCTGGAATGGCATACTTCAACAGAGTGCTTCTCATCTATCTCATCAGGCTGATACAGAGATTTCATGGCAAATTCTTAGGCTTTGATAATCAGATAAGCCTGTCCAGGCACATAGTGCTGTGCTTACAACCACCTTCTTCAAGAAAAAAACCATCATGGCTTCTTGTGAAGGCTGATAAACTGTGGATTGCTATTCTATTTGCTTGGGGTTCTTCTCTCATCAAAACCTGTGTTGATTCTCAGTTATTTTAAGTTCAAGCACTTTGTTGCAAAAACTAATCCTGCAAGCAGATAGTCGGGAGTCCTATGAACACTTTTTTTTTTTTGTGGGGGGAAGGGAGACGTATGGGAAAGATTAATTAAGAAAGCAGATTACGTTGGTCTAGTTTATTTGCTCTTCTCCTTTCTGTAAACAGGAGTGAACTTTGGCAGGGTTAGTTTTCTTGTTTCATTCCACTAGAGGTAAGAAAATGTAATTTTCTTTAACAAGGGCAAATCAGAAGGAGCTTATCTTCTGCTCTTGAGGCTGAGATAGGAACAATGCTGCCTCATTCAAGTGGCTACCAGTCATTATGAAATGCATGAATAAGCAGCGACAATTAATTCAGTGAGGCTGGACGAAAATATTTTTTGGGTGATAGTGTAATGTAAATCATTGTTTTACACATTCCCTTTCAATGATTTAATTCATGCCTTTCTGACCCCCGCTGTGTTATGATTCATAGATTAGTGCTCATGTGTATAATTTAACAGACCTGAATAACAAGCAGCAAGGAGACTTAAACAAATCCTTGCATCTGATATTTTTATGATAAATTAGGAAAACATCATTAGAACCACGCAGAATGATTATGCTGATGCAATTTCTACATAGGTACCTGTCAGAACAAGAAGAAAAATACATGAAACATTGTATAATGAGCAGTAAAACAGATGTAGAAATCCAAAACAATGGCAGGCATATTATCCGTGTCATGTACTGTACCTGTATTCCAATAGATAAGCATCTGTTTTTCTTGAAGTGGTCCTTCTTCCTGTCTTCTACTGCAACAGTGGCAATGGTTGTGGTGGTGGTGACGGTGGCAGTGTTGTTCCCTACATGCTGACTTGCAGGGCCATGGATCTGTGCATTGGCAGCTTCAATAGCAGCTGTCAGAGCCTTCATACTGTCCAAGCTTTCTGTGGAGTTGCTAAGTCCAGACTGACTGATGATATCTCCCCTCTGCCCATGCCCATCCATATATGCATCTTGGGCAGACTCTGTGCTGCTCTGGGCTGTGATGGAAATAAATGGTTTGGTGGTAGTTCTTGGTGGGACTGGAGGCGGTGTCTTCTTATAGGTGGTAATGCAGGATGATACTAGAAAAAAAATATGAGAGTTCTTGATTTACTGATGCTGCAGGGAAAATGGATGCAAATATGATATCAAAGCATGGACAGAGCAGAGGTCAAGAGGAGTTTGAGAGCCAAAGAGACCCCAAAAGCTCCAATCTGAGTGCCATGGAAATGTCTTGCTCATCAATGTCTTCTATTCCTCCTAACATGAATGCCAGTAGAAAAAATAGAGAAGTGCCTATTTGCCAAGTTCCTCCTTAGTCTTTTTAGGATTGTTCTCCTCAGTATATTTTCTCCTAACTGTTCTAAGTCCCATGGGAACAAGTCCTCCCACCAAAATGTTTGTTCTGCTCGTGGCTCCCAAACAAGATTCACAAGGATAAGTCTCCAACCACTTATCCTAGCTAAAGTGTACTTCAAGCAATTTCACTGTAATTATTTTCTGTCTCTCCATCCTGTCCTACTATACTTACCGAGCCTTTGCAGAATTTTAAACAACATTTTTCTGATCAGAGAGAGATTCCCAAATCATCCTATCGGAGTTTGTTAACACTCACCATGCTTGGACTTGTGTATTTCTTTCTACAAAACGTCTCGCTTGTTGCACAGACTTCTCAAATACTTTGAAATGCTTTGTAAACTGCTGAGGACATATTTAAAAGAATATTTTGCCGTCCTTAATTTCTCATCATAAATATAACATCAGTTCTAGAAAAAAAAATCACTTGTTTTTACACATAGAGAATTAGTGAATTGAAGCCAACGGTCAAAACCTGTCAATCATTGGGCCTACTTAAAGGAAAGTATAAGTATAAATGTTTGCAACAGAAAAGGCTTTGATAGAACTTTATGAGAACTCTTCATATTTTGAAGGTCATTCTTTCTTTCTAAGTGGTGCTATATGGATTTAGAAGCTTAGCTTGAAGTTCCCAGGTTAAAAAATTATTGTTCTGTGTACACAGAATTACATGCAGAAAGCACTACATAGAGATGAAAACATCTTCCTTTAAGGGTTAGTTGGCGGCTCTGCATTACTGAAGTCCTGGAATGCTTTCAAGTGAGGAAAGAAAGCCCATTAAGAACAAAAAAACAACCATGATATGCTCTATTTTTTAAGAAAATAAATGCAGGCATGAACCTGTGCAAAGTTCAGACACAAACATGTTAACATAAATTCTTATTAACAGTAATCATATGGCTAGAAATGATTCATCAGATCATTTTAATTGGCAGACGTCTATGCCACCCACATAAAAGGTAACTCTACTACAGCTGTTCTGCTCTCTGTTTGCACTGTATCTGCTTGTCGAGCCAGAAGCCATTATGGCATTAATTTGACTAGCTCAGATCCATATGCCTCATATCTCCCCATAGCTGTAGGAATAGTTGTAGTGTAAAAGGTGTTTCCAGGGCATGAAAACACGTGAGATTTTTTTTAAAGGAATCTAACATAAGTTTCTTATAACGTGCCTGAACCCATGTTAAACATGTTGAATGTTAATGGAAAAAGAGCGTTTCAGGTAGTGAGGCATTTGAAACTATGATTCACTCTTGAAGAATCAAACAGAAACCACAGCATCCCTGAGAGAAGAGATGGCTAAAAATGGACGTGTTAAATTTTAACTCCGGGGAAGTGAATAGTTAATAGGGGTTAAAGGTCTTTTATGAAGTACTTCTGACAAGACCAGGATCTGGAACTAACAGAAAGCATGATGATGGTTTTGCAAAAGAGATTATGAATGTTGTACCGTTCTTCATTGTTTTTGATGCTGCCAAAAAGCATTTGCTGTGACGGTACATTCAGGTAAATCAGCTGCATTTGCTGCAGCACAAGCATGTACTCCAGGAGTCATGGAGAATTGTGGAGGCTGCTGCTTGGGTCATGATATCCCAGGTGGTTCACGGTGTGGAGAATGTTCTCTGAGTGGTAGCATACAGACTGAAATTCAGCCCTGAGGAATTCAAAGCACATATTCACGCATATATCCAGGTAACTCTTTGGAAAGCTGGTGTGAAACTTGCCTAATTGAGGTTTGTGCACAATGCTACTTTGCAATTCAGCAAAGTATAAACTGCACCATTTAAAATATGCTAGGCAAGGTCATTGGCGAACTTCTGGGGACCTTCCAGATACCCCAGCAAGGCACATGAGAATAATCTTTCCTACATGGCAGAGAGGGAAATGATAATGAAACATACAGGGCTCTTAGGTAGGAGAGAGAGCATCAAAACTGACAAGACTGGTCCCCATGTCACTGGGCATCCCCCACTAGAAAGGGAGCCAATAGCAGCTGTCTACTGACAGCTACCATGCCCTCTGGACACAGCAGTACAAATACAGAGTTACCTGATTAAAATGTCTTTCATTCTGTTGGTAAATGTACTCAATGAGGAGTCTAATCCACACTGCAATGAAAGATGTTTGCACTCAGCTAATTAAATCTGAAGTTATTCTTAAGAGGGGGAGAGAATTGACAAGTCATACGGTGAAATCGTAAAGAGAAATAGCAAAACGTTCTCTCAACAAGTCAAAACAAATCCTCAGTTTCCTGGAGTCACGCAGCACACACTGTACAGCTCCAGAGAAGCAGAGTGTGCAAGTCATAAAAGAACCCCAGGCACTTCATTACTGGAAATGATGTAAGCTCCTGCCGCTCCTCTGCAGAAACGACAACAAAACAATGCTGGGGCCGCCGCCGCTGTCGGAGGCAGCTGCACTCTAAATGTCGGAGCTGGCTGAGCCTTCTGAATGGCTGAAGCACAACGACGAAACGGATTTGATGCATCACTTTTTCTCCGTGTGCTTTCAAGTACCTGGCAACTTGTGACAGGGCCACCTGAAGGATCTGCGGCTGTTCAAGTGGCTACGGTATTTTAAATGCTAAGCCGCTTGAAAAATGAAATGAGTACTCTCCCAGAAAATCGACAAAACCCTGGCATTCTCCTTGTCTGACCAAGAGAGCATAAGCATTCAGCCGTTGCAGGAAGAGCACTTTATGTGGCGTTCTGTCCCTGCGGGCAAAGGGGGAAAACTCATCTCTCCAGCTTTCCTGCAGCAGAGGCAGATTCCAAGGGTGAATACTACAGGATCACAGGACACATGAAAAAGTAGGAGAAATTCTCATGTCACACACAGGGAGCTTTCAAAAGGTTTTGCACATGAAAGTTAGTTTAATTCACATAAGGAAGTGAATTTAAAGGGCTGTATATATTCCCTGATAAATGTGTTCTTGGACATAGATCAAGGAGTGAACTTCTGCACGGAAACTGATCTGACTGGAGAGTCGAGTCAAAGTTGTCTCGTGATGCATTAAAATTGTTTGAACATGCAGTTACTCAGAAATACCTTTTTCTGGATAGCAAAAGTGTATATGAACCCTCATTTTGACACAACATAGACTAGCTGTTCTCATTATATTCCAGAGCGCACATGCTGCCGGAGCAGGTACGCATTCCTCTCCTAGGGCATATGCAAGGTTTAATCCAGAAACTAGTTAAGTCATGCACAAGAATCCTCAGACTCCCAAAGCACCTTGAATCAGGCCCACTGTTTCCAGCTGCATCAATCCACCAAGTTATGCTTTCCATTTCCTTTTGATCTTTATCCTATTTCTGTGGACTGCCTTCGGGTTACAGTTTAATCCCAAATACCTAGTGAAAAAAACATGTTCTCCAGATTAAAAAAAAAAAGAAAAAAAAAGAGAAGAGCCATGGTGTTTCTTCTCCTAGCCAGTGTTTCCAAACAACTAGCTCATGGGACAGGAATTTGGAACAGGGAGTGTCAACCACCCAGTTCAGAAGGAAGTCTAATGATAAAAAAAAAATAATCCCAGATTGCATAATAATAAAGGCTTGAATTTGAATGTTTTATTGTAAGGGTGCTTCAGTTGTTTAAACATGCTCACTAGGGGAGATGAGCCCTTGGGAACGAACATCAGCATGCAAACACAAATTTTTAACTCAGTGAATGGGTGCTTAGGAGAACCCCAAGGTAGATTAATATTTGTGAAACGATCGAATTCATGCAAGTACTTTGAACAATTTAAGTGATGAGACACAGAAGCAGTATCTTTGTAATTTGGCAGTCTCATATAAACTTGGTTAAAATATTAAAGAATAAATGAAAGTGCAAATTTAAAGTTAAGTAACATAATAGTGTTTCTTTTGAGAAAAAAGACTAACTCCGTGGTTTAAAAGGACCAACAAAGAACACACCTTTCTCAGCACAAGAAAGATGTGGACCTGTTGGAATGGATCCAGAGGAGGTCTATGAAGACAGGCTGAGAAGAGAAAGCTCCAGGAAGGCCTCATTGAGGCTTCCAGTATCTTAAGGGGCCTTATAAAAAGAAGGGAGAGGGACTTTTTATACAGACATATAGTGACAGGATAAAGGGCAGTGGTTTTAAATGGAAAGTGGACAGATTTAGGTTAGATGCTAAGAGGTAATTAGTTACTCAGAGGGTGGTGAAGCACTGGAACAGGTTGCCCAGAAAGGTTGTGGATGCCCCATTCCTGGAAGTGTTCATGGCCAGGTTTGATGGGGCCCTGAGTAACCTTGTCTAGTGGGTGTCATCCCTGCCCGTGGCAGGAGGGTTGGAAATAGATGACCTTTAACGTTGCTTTCAACCAAAACCATTCTATGATTCTATGACTCTAACTTGCACAAAAATAAGTATTAAGGCACAAAGCAGGAATTCTTCCGCCCCACACAGATGGACCTCAGCGTCTCGATTTATTGCCTGCGAAATGGGTGTGCTAACAGCGGTGCTCTTGCATCTCACACAACTGCTGCACAAACATGGATGTAGGCCCTTCCCAGCAGATGAAAACCTCAAAACTGCAGCTCCTGAGTTCAGAGGTGCAGTGCTTGATTTGACTTGTTACACTCAAACAGAGATGTTATTCTCTTTACCATACCTTATTTTGCTGAGGTTTGGGGGGACTGCTTGGAAGTAGGGTTTCAGATCTTGTATTGTTATTTTTACATGAAAAGAATTGATATGAAAACAGAGTATCTTATTAAAAACCTAAGCAGATGGCTTCTGAGGATGTAGTGATTTACTTTTACAAAACTGAAATAAAGACTTTTATAAGAAGTTTTAAACCACCCAAGGGAATAATACCACAGTGAGTTATGGATGTCATTATCCCAAATGAGAACTACTGAAATCTATGTACCACAGCGTCAGGAGTTCTGCCAAGGCCACACTTTTTCCATACCTCCCTCACTGCCGAGCCAGATACCTTATTTGACAAAAGCCTAAGCTTCAGTGGGTTCAGAAACAGGCATAACATATAACTATAATCCTGTAGAAATTTTTACCAAGTATTCAACTATTTTTACTGCACACAGTAGGACCATAGATTTAATATCCCATGTACTCTGAGGTTTAAAGCCACTGCTGGTGACCTTTCCATAAGTCTACATGGTTTGGTTGCAAGTAGGGTGCCTTCAGCTTCCCAGTTGGATACAGTAAAGGATCTTCTAAAGGTGAGGCTAAATATGGCTCATCCTGCAACTCAAATGAATTGAGTTGGAAAATCTACATGTCCATAATCAGTGGATAACAGGTGAATATTTCTCCAGCAGATCTTTTTTCTCCTTTTAATTTTTTCTGAGGGAAGCTGCTGATGCCAGTCAGAAGTTTAATTGCTATCCCAGGGAAGCTGAATTAGTGTGCGGAGAACAGGTGAGACAGCCAAAGGTGGCTGCTAAATGCAGTTTATCACTAGGATATCACCACAAATTATGGATGCACAGAAAAAATTCAGGGCATGTAGACTTCCTATGAGACCCACTTTACTCCTTGTACTACCGAGCCATAGCTGAACTTCTCTCTATATAAATCCAACAACCAGTACATTAATAGCACACAATTTAAACAATTCAACTCTTTCAGATGAAAAGCCTGGAATATATAAACAATGGAAACTCTGGAAAAAAGATTTCACATAAACTGAAAGTTATTACCCCAAATGGATCATCGTTGGTTTATAAGAGTTTACTCCCAAAACCTGTGATCTTTATGGTGTCAAGCAAATAGCACCTGGCTCTATCTTTTCTGAGGACAGAGATAAAATCGGTAAGAATACGATCACGTGAAAACATTTTAGTTAACAGAGGTGAACTGCCTTTTCTTTTTACCCAGAGCGAGCTGTTGGAGGGCACAGCAGGAGCTTCTGCCGTTCCCTCACCAGCAGCCGTTTCCATGAGATCCTTGTGCTGTACCTGTGGAGATGGTGCTTCACAGATGGGTTCCATCCTGGCCATTGACCCATGGGTTGGACTGAAGCTATATGCCTGCAGACAACATGTATAGCTGCTCAAACTTAAATTCAGTCAGGCTGAGAGACAAGACAGGAGTGAAACTTTTGGCCTTGCCCCCTAACTTTGGCTACCAGCAAAGCATCTGGAAAAACACCACCAAGAACTGCAGGGATGAGGATGTGAGTCTGTTCTGGACACATGCTCTCCTAGAGATTTGATGATTCAAAGTGCTTTAATACAGTCATAGTAGAAGGTCTGTGATACGGAATATCAACCTCTACATGCAGTGAAACATGCTGAAGAAGAGGGGAAAAGAAATAGAAAACAATACAGCAGAATGGTCTTAGTTAGTTACTTGTCATCTCTTTTCACCTGTACAGCATTATTTCTGAGAAAATCAGGGAAACACTGCTTGATCTATTGCTTAAACTAAGTCTAGCAAACAATTCAAATGCTTTCTGCACTTTACCAAAGCTTTCTTATTTCCCCCCATCTTGGAGCAGTAATGGGAAACCGGAGACATTATAATTTTAGATAAAAAAAGAATACTTAAAAGTATTTTATGTTTCAGAACTTATATATCATAAAATCATCATGGTAAGAAATTAATAAGCTTTCTACCTATCACTACTTTCATTTTATAAAAGGTATTTATGGACAATAAAGGAAACCTTGTGAAATATGGTAGTTTATCCCTCTTAGACCAAAAACCTGTAACAGTAAATAAATGGAATAATATGCAGCTTAATGCAGCTTAATTATTTTCCCATATATTTTGCAGGAAGCAACTTCACTGGCACTTTGATATAAGACTTTGTTATGAGTTATTGCAAAACTCTAAAATTCCAGAATTTGCACTTTTTTCCCTCTGGCAATACTGTTAATAAAACAAAACAGGCATTTTCTTTTTTTTGAAAAAGTATGTATGTAATCAGCCCTTTAAGTAAAAACACAGTGGAAGAACCAAAGCCTGTATTTTCAGAAACACAAGGGGTTGAACTCTCTGCAAGTATCTAGCCACCTTAGCTGGAAGATGTATTTAAAAACTTTCAAATTCGAGTATACTCTGAAAAACTAATATCTTATTTTTTTTTTTTACCTACTGAAGAAGGGTTAAATGTAAAGACTTTGTCTACAAGTGCACATTGCAAGTTCCTGGGGCTAACCTTGAAAACCTCTCTCTTATTTACATTTCTAAATTGTGTTTGGATTCTTGAAAACCTGACCTGAACTGTGAATACACAGTCTAATTTACAGACTACATCAGCAGCTCTTTCAATATGCCGAAAGTGAAAGTGCCACAGTGGAGCCCACACTTGCCACTCTGTTTGGGCATATCACAGTAGGTGCTATTTCTTGAAATTACCGTGGTAATATTTGTAACTACTGGTGCTGGACATACTAATACACTCTTGTATATATTGTTTCCCTTCAGTTAGAGATGGAATAGTTAATATCTGAGCAGCTAATACATAGGAGACTTAAATCCCATCAAACTCAGAGATACATGAGGGCAGGTGTATTGGCAAAAGCAAGCCCACAAGTAAGTAAAGAACTCCTGAAGCAAGTACTGCACGTCCTGCCCTCCTTCACAGTTTGTTAAGAAGCACTGCATTTTGTCCTTCCTAAGACTCTGCTGCCAATATCTCATGCTCCTGTGGTGGCAGTGGATCTGACTGATGATAAAGTAAGTTTAGCAGCTGGTTGTTTTAGGAGGAGCTTGTCACAAATTTGATCGAGCAATTGGAGGTTGAAATCATGCAGCTTTGTCACAGAGGAGGTTGGACTAGAGAATAAAGAGGATTTTCCTCTTCTAAATCCACGAATCCCAGAAACTAACCTGTGAATGTAAAGGAGAATTAAGCAAGCCAATTACCTCTGCGTAATCTGATCATGTAGCGTTTAAGTTAGCTAGGTACTAATGTTGCATTACTCTTTTCAACATTATAGCAAGGATTTTTTCACTGGAGCTAACTTTCAAAAGGCAGCACTTGGCTGAGGTATTGGCATTTAAAGTGTGATTTCGCTATGGGGAGAAAATGACTCTAAACGTTGTTCCCTCTTCCTCAACTGGGAAATGTACCTTCTTTGTTTGGTGCTGATGTTAGCAAGAAAACAAGTTTCTACTGGTTTTTACTCCCAGTGGTTTTCTGAATACTTAATAAACTTAAGGTAGGGTAAGCAGAATTCTCTATTATTGCACATTTTGGCACCAAGCTGGTCTCACAGAATTTGATTAGTGATGTATGTAAATTGGCTTAGAAATTAATTAGTTTAAATTGCTGCAAACCCACCCCTGACGTGGACACATTTAGAAGTGGATATGTCTTTTTAAAAACTTAAATGAAAATGAATACAAAATACGAGTGATTCCCTAAAATAATTTGCCAAATTGAAATTAACTTCATCAGTTCAATGATTTTAAAGTAATTTCCCTTCGTGCTACGGTGTGCAAACAAGGATTGTTATTAGTTATATTCCTTTGAATCCAGTGAAAACTGTTTAGGTACGATTAAACCCAGTAACAATTTTTGAAATTTAATTTTCTGGGTCAAAGTCAGTTCTTGAGGTTGTGTTGAGTTCGTTTGTGCCTGCATGGTTTGCTTATTTTTATATCTGGAATCTTTTAAAAGCTACAATAAAACAGAGAACACAACGAACAAGCGTTGTTCTAATGCATTATTACTAGTGAAATTTTCAAGGTTGTCCCATACTGGGGAAGTTCTGCACTATGAGACAGGTATATCTCTATCTCTATATCTCTATGTCTCTATATCCATCTATCTATCTATCTATCTATCTATCTATCTATCTATCTATCTATCTGACAGTTATATTCCTCCTGTCATAAGGGGACTGGTATACACAGCAAATACAGAAATGTAGGTACACAACTTTTGCATGTTTTTCAACCCTAAGGTTGTTCAGAAGTTTTTAAACCATCAAGAAAGTAATTGCTCTGACATAGACTATTCAAAATGTGTTCAATACAGCCTATACGAGGTGGAATTTACTATTTTTGGTACAGTAGCCACCTACTTCACTAATCAAAATACCTTATGTTGCTGATGTGAGGCTGTGGCTCCTCTCAGCAGAAAGCACTTTGTAACCTGATCCAGCAACCCACTCAAACCCCTTTAAACTCTTAAAAAAGTATATACTTAGGATTTTTTTGCTCAGTAACTGATGACATCAAGGTTTTACCGCTTTCATATTTTCTCAAAAGTCAACATTTCTGTGTTAAATATGTGTTAAAAGTTATTAAAATGACAGTGACAAAGGGCTTCTTTCTTTTAATCATATATATCTGTTGGGAAGAAACTGTACGAATGCCAAAGACAAGAATATAAAAGCCAGTATCAACTAAAAGAAGAATGTAATTGATAAAAACAATATGAACAGCTTTTTAGTTACTGTGAAGTTCCATGAAGCAGGACAAGAATTGATTTATGCCATTTTACTATCAGTTTCACTGTAGTTCACTATAACTCAAAAGTTGTGTGCAGGTAAAACAACACACTGCTTATTCTCATAGGTAATTACTAATAAACATTATGTAGAAAATGTAGAAAACCAACATCAGGAAGAAAAGTACCACGTGCATATTGAGCAAGAACATCTGTTCAGACCGGGAAGTACTGACTTGTTTTTAAACAGCCAGTACTGCATTTTTCAGCACACTTATCGCTTTTGGGGTGTTCCAATCCAAGCAGGAATGTCAAAAACAAGCAAGTCATTCTTGTATACTTTCTAAAGAAAACCAAAACAAAACTAAAAGCAAGAGCTGCTTGCAGCAGGAAGAAGGAGGAGAAGAAGCAATATTACTACTAGATCTGTGCTCTGGGCTGAACAGTGACTTGTCACCTGAGACAGAGAATTATGACCCAGCTCAAAAGTTCTGCCCCTGCTGATAAGGTTATCAGATGACCTGCAAAAAGTCACGTCAGAGCAGATCTTCTAGAGCTGTGGGGGAAAATTCAATCCTTTCTTAAAGGAGGAGGAAATGTGGACAAAGGGTTTACACAAGAAATTATACTTATCTTTGGCCCAGTTTCAGGTAAAATAGCAAAACTGATTCAAACTTGAGGATGTTGACATTTTTCTTGAGTTGACTTGAAAAAATTTAATCATCTGGTGAACAATACATATGGAAAATGTGTTTGAAATACGCATTCTGTGTTAAGAGGCATTAAAATCTATGCCAAAACCTGATTTCTATCTTCTCATTTTACATTCAAATGGATGAGTTACGTCCTTGCTCAGGGACAGGTTTGAGGTCACTGTGAGTGACCTCATCCTTTTAACTATTTGCTTCTTTGTATGACAACAGTCCTATATAATAATGCAACAAATCAGCTGAAAATACTGTCTGGGTGTGAAAAATTCCTAATGATCAGCCCAAGTGCCCTGAGCAAAAAAATACTGACATTTAATTTATAGTCACTATGGTGTACAGATAAGTGTCCCAATAAATTGAGCTTAAAAATAATTTATTTTTGGTAGTTCAGAACTAGCACCCAGAAGACATTTAGACAAAGAAAGATGGTAGCCCAGACATCCATGAGGGAGGACAGACCAGTCTTGTGTGGCTTTTAAGCAAAGTTTGAGTGAAAGATATTGTAATTTCTTTCCACGTATTTCTCCATTTATTAAAGAAATGCCTCTAAACCAGGCCTTGAGGAACACAGAGTCACAGTTTGTAGGAGATGTCAAACACAAACCCCCACGACTTCCTTGGAGACACCAGCTGTGTGCCTGATGATAATACAACAGCTTTTTTCCCCTATTTTGTGTTTGTTTCTTTTTTTACAAAATAAAAACTCTTTTAGTAGAGGTGGAAATTTTTAAACTTGCCAACATGTTCCTGAAACTCTGATGTCTGAATTCATGTCATATCTTTCCATTGGCAGAAATCAGAGGTTTATTTGACATAATTTCCACAAGGACAAGTTCACAGTATAGAACCCTGAGAATTAACTTTTCTCTCTACAAACCACATAGCATTTATTTTCCACTTACAATTTCCTTTAGCCAGAGATTTTGGAATTAGTGCTGATCATTAGCACCTCCCTTTTCTTTAACCCCTAGGCAACATAACATTAACATTTCTCATGTTTACATAAATGTAAAAAAATGAATGATGCATTTTATACTGACTTAGCTAAAAGATAAACCCAAACATGGTTAATTCAGCTGTCTGAGCTAAAAGGTAGACCCAGAACATCTATTTGATACACATGATGAGAAAGCAAACGTCCAAATAAATTTTGACACTTCAAATGATTTAGACTGTCTGAATATCCAAACTACATAAATGCTTCCTGAAGATCACAAGGCCAATACAAAATCTTTGCAAAGCCAACAAAGTGAATCCTACAAATCCATACACTTTCACATGCACATAGCAAATCCTCCACACTTCTAAATGCATGAGATATAGGAAAGATTAAATTTTTAAGCAAAGCTCCAAATTTTGAGTTTTGTTCCTACTGTTTTCTGCCCCAGCCTGAAACTTCATCTTCTGAGTCAACCCTGTAATAAGACTCCTTTATCACACACTCACATTACTCCTACCAACTTGGTGTTTCTTTTCAATTAAAAATCTGCTTCTGAGACTTTACTGGGTAACCCCAAATCTCTGACTGAAGACGCTATCACAGGTTTGCAGGATGTGAAAGAAAAGGGTATAATCGGGTCTGGATCCTCTTGTCCAAATTGGTCAGTTAAAAATAAACAAACAAACAAACAAATAAATACACTAATAAAAATAGCCGTGAACGTTGGTCAAAACCAAGAATGCTTAGCAGAGCAACCTGCAATCTGGTTCAACTCAAGCTGTTTCGCTCGGCTCTGCTTTGCTTGAAAACCTTTATGTGACCTCGATCTCTGTTTGCACGGATGTTTAAAGAATGGCTGTCTTAATACCGGCACCTTTATCTGCCTGGTTAACATGTGGTTATTCATTATTTGTTGTTGTCATCAAATTACAGAGTCTGAGCAGCATCACTGTCAAGTGCCAATCGCCCAGCACAAAAACCAAATAATTAAAAAGGACAGATGATGAATAATCCACAGGCCAGGATCTGCTTTTCCTAAATTGTCTGTTAACAAATGAAAAACAAATACATGTGTATTAATGAGGACTGTTTGCAAACAACTTTGGAACTGGGAAAAAAAATTTACAATTCAAGATTAAAATCAGTTCCAGTGAGTAAATCAGTCAGTTCTTGTTACCAGCAATATTAATATCATTTGCTTTTTATCACAGGAGATCTAAGAGGATACACAGACTGTGCAGAGCTGTAGGTCACAGCAGCATCAGCCACGGCTGCACTGCACCCAGCTGAGAGGAGGGGTTGAGGCTAGTTGGATGCTCTCCAGAAGAGCTATTACTCTGGAGTAATTATGCATTTTGGAAGTAGTTTAAACTGAATCACTGCACCCTCACTTTTTATGTGAGATTAAGGGTATCCAGATGAAGAACTGTTCTGGAACAACCACAGTACTTTTGGAGAATTTCCAGAGTTAGGAGGATTTTACTGCAGAGAGAAGTGCAGCACACTGAGCCAGCAGTCTTCTCCTGCAACCTTTGTTTTCTTCGAAGACTGTCAAAGTGTTGGCAGGTCTAACTCCCTTCAGCTTTTAAAGACTAAAAAGGGCAATATTCAAGGTACTTTGGCTGAATGTCCTGGGTGAAGAAAACAGCAACAAAGTGTGTGCATGAACTTGCCTCTGCCTAAGATTTCTCAGGGCACAAACTTCCCTACCTGCGGAATGATTGGAAAAAAGTGTGAACAATTAGATTATAATAATTTCAAAGGCATTTTATTATACACAAAAGGTAATTCTTTTGTGTCTAAAACTGTTGTTTAATTCATGTACATCAGGAGTGAAATATAAGGTAAAAAGGAATTTTCTTAACATTTTTCTTGAATTTATTGCTTAGGACTGTAGGTGAGTCATATTTTCCTTGTTATCCCATTCAGTTGGCTTTTTTATACATGTGTTGAATGTGCTATGTATTAACATCCAAGTAGGCCACCACAGCAGTTTTCTTTGAGACTGGGAACCTGCTGATTTGACCTGTTTATCAAGAGAAAAGCGTCATCTCAATAGGACAAGACTGTTTTCTGTTTCTCCTCCCTTTTTTCTTCCTGTGAGCAATTTCTTTTTAACCATCTAGAGTCAAGTAAAAAGTCACAGCTAGGATTTTTTCCCTTTTTCTTATTTTCTATTATTTTTACAAAATTCAAAAAATATAGAAACACTTTTCTTTACATAAAATTTTAAAATGTGAAGTTGGAAAAGCATACCCTTAATGCTCTTTATAAATGCTTGTGTAAAACTACTTTGTGTCTATTTTTAAGCATGTCAAGTGAAATTTTGGGTCTTATAAGGGAAAAATAAATATCTATATTTTATAAACAACCCTATAATGATAAAGGAAAAAGTGTAAAACCTGTCATGACAGAAATAATTGCAAACCTTGCCATGATCACACAACAGAACAGATATTAGGTCTGTAGAGCACAGAATCATATAAGGTTGGAGAAGATCTCCAAGATCATCAAGTCCAACCTTTGACCAAATACTACCTACTAAAAACCATATCATGAAGTGCTACATCTACTCTTCTTTGAACATTTCCAGGGATCTTGACTTCACCTCTTCACTAAGGAGCCTGTTCCATTGCTTAGCATGTTAAGAGTCCTCCAGAATGGAAGGCACTATTCACTCTAATTTAAACTAGTGTTACAGTCCAAGAACTTTTGGCTTTAAAACTGTCATAAGCTGCTCTGAAATGTTCCAAAGCTTTCTTTTCCTCACTTCTACTTTTACAAGTTAAAAGATGTCCTAGATCATTGTATTAGCCTCACTAAGGAGAACTGAGTGTATACTCCCCCCTCCCCTACAAATTACTCATCGTCAAAAGAAAAATAGGGTTTAAGAGTCTATATTTCACATTTTTCAGACTGCTGCATGCCACTTGGTCAAAATCTGAGCTTCCCATGACCTTTCACATCTTGCCATGTGTGAAATGCATCCTACGTGACAATTTTAACATCAGTTGCATCACTAACACATGTTCCTGACTGCACAGTGTTTTTTTGCAGTTTGCCAGATGAGGCAGAGGCTGGATGAATTGTTACTGTGCACATGCAATTTTCTAATAAAAACAATATGGGCATTATTATTCTTGGAAATGCATTTGGAAAGTCTTACTCTACATTGTATAATACACATAAGGGTGACAGGTAGGCGAGGCACTCGATGTGCGGTAAGAAAGAGGAGTCTGCAAGTACAATAAATACCTCTGTGCATGTACTTGTCTGAACACAGAAATACAGCCACCCATGCATACACATACAAAGCTATGCTCATTTTGAGCTCTACCTTCGAGTTTTGCTTTTGTTCTTGTCTTACATGATGAAAAAAATTTCCAGGCATACACTTCTCCTGAATTTCAGTTTGTATCTTTGGTTTTTATATGAGATGTTCCTTTTGGGTAACATTCTCAGTTTCCTCAGCATATGACACTGGGAGGGATTATTTGGTCTATACACAGCTTTCATGCGATACATTCTGAGTCCCAGAGTATCTTGTAACACTAACTATTCAGACTCAACCCCCAAAACTAAATGAAAACACATAAAACTTGCAGTAAAAAAGGGCTAAATTCTCAAAACTGAAATATATGGGAAGTGAGCAGAAGAGCTTTAAGGGCTTGGCTGGTGTTCTGGACCTTTCTAGGTGAGGATGAAGCTGCCCAGGTGATCCTTTCCTACAGGCAAACTAGTTTATTTGACACCACAGATTAAAGAGGTCAGTGTTCCCAGCTTGAACTGTTTTGGATCCAGATGAAACTTAGTTCCCTTCCAGTTCTTCATTTCACAGAACAGAATATGAAGATATACTCAGAAATGGTTTTCCTTGAAACAGTTTTCTGCAGCCTTAAGGTAAGTATACATGCATGTGCATCTGTTTTTATAAAGGTGTTACTGGGACATGGGGGTAATTATAGTTAATAGCACTAGATGTCCACAGCTTTTTGTCAAAGACAAAAAACCTGAAGCTCAGTTACTCACTATGGGCTAAAAAAAAACTCTGCTTATGAGGAAAATAATGCACATTATTCCACTGCTCATTCTAACACCAGCCCTATAATTACTGGATCCTCAACTATCTTCCACATTCCCCTTGAGCTGTGAATTACAAGTTTTCAGCATATTGGATACCAGTAGTGTGGCATGATTAGATTACCATTTCCACAGGTTGCCAAAGCAGAAGAATGGCTCATCTAAGTATGAATAGATTAATTTACTTAAAGAGAATTTTCTTTACCTTTCAGACTAATCATCTGTGTCTAACAGAGGGTAAAAAGAACAGCAATTATTTGCAGGCTAGCTTCTCTTAGAAAATAAAATGAACTCCCAAGTTTTTACATCCCAGTGTTTGAAGGTATGAAGATTTGGGGGTTTTGTCTGGCTGCTCAGAAGAAAGCTGTTGTTTGCAGAATGCAGATACAGACTTGTTTGCTGTTGTAGACAGAATACATTAGTCACTAAGAAGGCTAGAGCATAGTAGAAAGTAGCCATTTTGTGTTCATTTTAGTGCACAGCCTTGGAGGGGAGCAGCACACAAATCCATGTAATTTTTGATGTGTTATTAAATAGAATATAAAGACGATAAATATTTTATTAGTCCTTCATGAGTTAAAAAGGAAATTTACACAGAGTAAATACTTCCCTTTGGAATTCACAAAAACATAACAGGTCTGAATCTGAAATAAGAACCAGCATTTGGGGATATTTGTTACTTTTTAGGGGCTATTTGTAACATGAACATTTAAAAGCGAGTGCTCAGAAATACTCAGATCGCCGCTATGCCAGGAATACCTGTTGCGGTGCCACCAAGCAGCTGTGAGCCCAGTCTAACAGGCAGCACCTGTCAGATTCACAGCTCTCTTGTGCTGCCAGAACTGCAGGCAAGGCAGGCAGGTGAGTCCACTCTACTGTCCATTCAAATAAATAGGTCATGGATAACGAGCAACATGCTTAGTCTTTTTGTGGAAGCTGATATGCTGCACGTGGCAATGCAGGTCAGAAGCAGCTTGGGTGGCTCACCGGCTCCACTCGCCCATTGTTGATGGGACCCTGGTTTTGCCAAAATGCATTCACATCCTTGCCCTGCACAATAGGATAAAGCACACAGTGCCACATGTTGTCTTCCAAGCTGTTCACATCTTATGAGAGGTTTTTGGTGGGTGCAAAGGCAGACCCACGCAGAATGCCAGAGAAACCTGCGCAAACTTATAGGTCCTTCCATCAGCAAGCAGCCTTAGTGGGCCATGCCTTATGTTTCCAAATTAAATTCCTGCCACACATCTGTGGCCTGCTTGGCACTATTCTTGTCCATGTTTTAACTCTCCAGTCTATGATTTTATTATTTTAGTGTGGTCTCCAGACCATCTGCAAACCACCTACAGGGCCTGGCAGCTCGCACGGTTTTGGAAGCATTGCCTTATGATATTTCTCTCCAGTGATTACATTAAAACCTTGTTAAGAAGGCAAATCTAAACAACTTTGGTGATGTCCAAGGAGAACTACAGATTTGTTCTTGACATGCATCATTGTGTTGTCACAGAACATTCCATGAAACACAAGGATATTTATTATTAAACAGATTACACTCTGTTACAGCTTAAGTTAGCCTGGAGAAAAAAAAAAGAACAACATTATTTAATTAATGATGGTCTTTAAATTACATCCAGAGACAGAATAGCTGCCTTTTCAGTCTTTGTTAGCCCACATGTGGTCATGTGAGCACTGCTCACAGAAATACTACTCCCTTCTCCCTTGCTCACACTCAGACACGCACAACATTCTCCTGTCTTTGTCTTGACTGTTCCTGAACAGCTTTCCATTCAAACAAGTATCTAGGCAAACAAAAACGTGCTTCCTGTAGAAAAAAGAAGCTCTTTACATCAGGGTGTCCATGTCTCTCTGTAGGACAAACACTCATTATGTTTTCTACTGCAGCCTCTCTCCAAGCTTTCTACTGCTTCCCCAGTCCTGCCTCACATTGCAGCCTTGCAGATGCTCTTTCTGAGTCTCATTGCTTTCCTCCAAACAGGTGTGATTGCAGCCAAATTCCTCCTTCCCTACAAAATCATACAATACTGTATTTTTGCCTGTCAGTTCAATGCATCATTCTATTGCCAGCCTCTTGTGCATGTGCTGTTTTGCTTTCTATAACAACGTAGTAGAAGTAACACTCTTTGTCCAGAAGGATAAAGTTCCTGTTTAAGTGCCTACTCTCTGCACAGTGTATGCACAAAATACCTGAAGTTTCCCAACATGCTGTTTATGCCCTGTTGGAGTACTGACTCTCTGAAAATTCTAGATATGATCTGACTCCTGTGTGCTGAGCAGTTTCAATCTGGATAATTTCTGGTCCTTGCTACAAAAGGAAATCCAAAACAAATACAGAGCAGACTCACAATCCACTTAGCAAATATATCCACGAAACAAAAAGAGAGGTGTTCTGGGAGAATGTGTATAAGTCACTATAAATACCTGGAAACCATAGGCACTATGGCAAGTAATTTATCCCACTCTCCTTACAAGAGCTATATTTGAAGGGGATGAACTGCCCTGTGGCAGTGTCTGCCTCCCTTCCTTTACTGAACATCAGGCCCAGATGACTAATTTTGGATGGCCAATTAGGCAAGAGGAATCTCAATGCTAAGCAACTCCAGCATGTTGCTGCACAAAGTTGCCCCTGTTTATATTTGATCCCTTTTCTCCATTTTTAACGAGTTTTGGTATGAAAATCTTGAGACAAAGAGATACTATTTTAGCTGCAGACTTTATCTGTTTTGGATGCAGTGCTTTTCTATATGCAGAAGAGCTCCACTTTGCTGTTTGTGTAGTGCCGTGCAATGGAAATCAGCATCTTGTAGACAGCTCTTTCAAAGATGAGCAAGAACAAACACTTGTTTCTTTCCTCTCTGATTTCCTCCAAGTTAACAATAGACATTGACCTTAAGGAGTCACTGCAGCACATTGTGAATTATGTATGAAATGCAATTTCCTTGTCTCCTGTAGACATATTTGACTGGGCTGTTTGCAGCACTCATCACCAGAGGGCTTTCAGTGTTCTCAGAGACACAGCTAGGGCAACCAAACTCACCATAAATAAACTGTCAATTTACAATTCAAATAAAATTCTTTTTCAATTCTTAAAATCCTCCCAGCAAGCAGCTTCTCATAATTCCTAACACAGCTGAAAACCTTCTCCTGGAATCATGGGATTGGTAAGGTTGGGGAAGACACCTAGGATCATCAGTTCCAACTGTTGACTCAGCACTGCCAAATCCACCACCATACCATAGACCCAAATGCCACATCCACATGTCTTCTGAATGCTTCCAGTGATTCCACCACTTCCTTTGGCAGCCTATTCCAGTGCCTGACCATCCTTTCAGTGAAGACATTTTTCCTGATGTCTAAAATAAACTTCCCTTGGAATAACTTGAGGCCATTTCCTCCTGTTTTATCACTTGTTACTAGCGAGACGAGACTGACCCTCATCTTGATACACCTTCTTTTCAGGTAGTTGTAGAGAGCAATAAGGTCTCCCCTGAGCCTCCTTTTCCTCAGGGTAAAGAACCCCAGCTCTCTCAACTGCTCCTCAGGCGTTGTGCTCTAAAAGTATATTTTATTCACCTGAGGGGTTCAGTTTGGCCTTGTAGGTAACATGTAATATTAAGTAATCTGAATGCTAGAGAACAGAATAGAATGGAATAGAATAGAATGGAATGGAATGGAATGGAATGGAATAGAATGGAATGGAATAGAATGGAATAGAATAGAATAGAATAGAATAGAATAGAATAGAATAGAATAGAATTTTGTTTGCAAGGGTACTACAGCAGTCACCTAGTCCAACTGCCTGACCACTTCAGGGCTGACCAGAAGTTAAAGTAAATTATTAAGGGCATTGTCCAAGTGTCCCTAAAACACTGACAGGTATGGGGCATCAATCACCTTGCTAGGAAGCCTGTTAAAAAAACCAACAAAGAAAAAACACAATAAAGGGAGATTTAAAAGCATGGGTAGATGTCTCCCTAGCTAGCCTAGAGTCTAGAAATCAACAATTATTGTAGCCTATCTTTTCTTTCTTCCATAGAGCAAAATTTGCTTCAGTAAGTATGTCTCAGATTGCATCGAGTGATCTCAAATACCAGGTCCCATACAGAGAAAACCTAACTTTTATGTGTAGTCTGCTCAGCATGTTTCTTGTGCCCTCCAATTTGATCTTCTGTAAGATTTATCCACGTGACTAGTTTCAGGGACTAAGGCAAATCAGAAAGAATTATCTGATGTCTCAGTGGGAAGACATTTTTAAAATTCTAATCAGAATATTTCTCCATAGCTTGGTTACTAAAAAGTTGGAACATAAGCACAATTTAATGGTATTATTATTTTTTTTCCTCCATTTGTTACATCCAGTTTTAAAGTTTCTAATCAGAGTTTTTTACCCTCATCCTACTTTTATTATCATCCTAGGAAAAAAAGCCAATGTAACAATGTAAAATAAATGGAAACACTTACTAACAATATATAAAAGCTACAGAGGAGGACTGCGTTTCTGAAGCTATCATGGGGAAATTTCAGCCAGGTGGTTTTTTTCCTCTCTCCTCTCATGGAAGACTCATTAACAATGCACAGTGTGCACATTAGCATGGTCCTGGATACATAATGGGGTAGGATGCTGTTCCCAGCAACACGGGAACAGCATCCAGACCCACTGCTGTTTTTCTGAGACTGAAATTTTTTTGTGGGAGTAGAAACTACACTCACACTTGAGCTCGTAACATAAGTAAAAGCAGAAAGTGTAAGTAAGCTACTTTTAACTGACGATGGCACGAGTAAATCAGATGAGTACTTAAATAGGTTTTTTCTTTTTTAATCAAGTAGATTTGCATCAACAGTTCATTCTGCTGATGCAAGGGCTGTCCTGTAAACTGCACCCAAAAGCAAGCAGAGTTGGCTTGGAATGTTTACTTCTGAAATTGAATCATAAAATGGATTATTTAAATGCACTGAATTCTGAGTTCCTTGTGGGCATGTATAATTTGTACTCATGGAAACTGTAGGAGCCTTCTTTTTTTCCCTGCTCTCAAGTAATTAAAAGTGAAACTGTTCAGCTATTTGCATGCAATGAATTTGCTGTTCCCTCACACTGCTATGTCCTGTTATACATTACACATCCAAGGATTATGTATTTTATACACATAATTGCTTTTGATCTTGTGGTGGAAATAAATTTTATAAGCCAGCCAAACTTCTCTTAACCACGTATACATCTGCTGTCTCCCTGAAGCTTGCTGACAGTTAATTCCCTTCACATCTCCTGTAGCTGCACAAGAGGTACTGTTCCCAGTGCCCTTGCAAGGTTACAGCCAGCTCCCACCCCACATGATTAAATCAAAGCATTCCAAAAAACCAAAGGGACAGTCAAGTCTCTGGAATTTCAAAGCAAACATTTTCTGTGTGTCTGGTGCTTCAACTCCTGCCAAGTCATTTCTCCTGGTAATCATGTGTTTTGTTTAGCACACCAGCCCAGCTCCTGACTCCCATTTCACTGACAGAGCAGAGGCTTTGATTCTGGTCTGACATACACCTGCATAAATCCACCAAGGTCAACAGAACTACACAGGTATAAACTGAAAAGAAATAGATTCAGATTTGTGACTGTGTACGCATGTATCATGTAGTAAAAACGCACCATGATTTTTGCAGTACATCCATAGGCATTGCACAGTGCTCTGCTGGGAATGGGACATCCGTGTGGCAAGAGAGTAGGCAGCTTGTGATGGATAATACACTGTTATCCATCTGAGGATCGCTCAGGGTCGGGTACGGGACTGTGCCACATTGCAAAGCAGAGCTGTGAGCTTGTGCCACTCCACCCACTCAAGGCCATGTGTCTGTGTCAGAAAGTCAGACCCGATACTGCAAGGGTGAAACAGCAAGATTTGCCCAGCTATGCTGAAGGGTAAGATGGGCAGGAGCTGTTAGTAATAATGAAGAGTAAATGGACTAATCATAGTGAGTTTCAATTGTACACTTCTCTGGGTCACATCCAATATGGTGCTATCTATGATGGGCATGGGATAGTGATGAATCATCACGCAGTTCATAGAATCATAGAAGGGTTTGGCTTGGAGGGGACCTTAAAGATCATCTAGTTCCAACCCCATGCCATGGCCAGGGACACCTTCCACTAGACCAGGCTGCTCAAAGCCCCATCCCATTTGGCCTTGAACACATCTCCATCCAGGTGTGGTAATACCATCTCCTTTGGTGGATAATTGCCAGTACCCAGAGAGGACTGGCAAGAGTGGTAGGTCTTGTGCCTGCTCTGGGTGGATTTCCAAGGCAATGGCTCTCTGGCACCACCCTTGCCTTCCTCGGAGAAGGAGACATCCACCACTCCTCTGGCTCAACCCAGATTAACAGTAGTCTTTTATTCTCTGCTGTTACCGCCCCAGATAGAACACTTCAGTTAAGAGTCCCATTTTCTTAACAAACCTTCATGAGAATCAATGCAAGTTTTTAATCTAAATATGGAGTCTGCACACAACAGGGGAGAGAAGTAGAAGGAAAGAAGAAAGGAAGGAAAACAAGTGGGTTCAGACCCAAACTGGGTTTCACTCACCATATAACCTAAGGACAGGTATAATTTCCCAGCTTTACTCATACAAGAAAGAGCAGTTCCCTCTCACACACACACATGCTACTCCCTCACACTCTTTCCCTTCTCAATCAACGCCTTACTCAATACTTATTCAATCAATGCCCACTCTTAGTTTCTTCAAACTGCAATTGGATAATGTTCCTGGCTCTGAGGGAAGCACTTGTCAGGGGGATTCCTGGGAATGTCACTCCTGTCTGATGAAACAAAGAGTAGCTAAATTGCCAAACTACTGACTAGAAATATGGTTCTTTCTTTGTAGTAGAATCCCCTTTTACCAGAAACTATTTTTAAGGAACCCTTAATACAATACATATGCTTATACATTCATGCTTCTGTATTTTATTTTCTACCGAATAAAATGCTGAATTTCTGAACATTGTGATCTCTCTGTGCCTAATTGGAACTTTGGACCTTAGCCTGTGTACTTGCTACCCTCAACCTCAGATATCCCAAAAGTGTAGGCACCATTTGTACTACTTTCCTCTCAAATTTAATTTTTTTACTCTCTGCATATGCATGTGGCTCTTATTCACATGCAAAAGGCCTGTGCCTAACAACACACAGACAACACTGTAGTAAATGTAAAGAGGGGATTGCTTCAGCCCTTTAGGTTTTGAGTGTCTTCTCTTTTTGCCCTGAGCCATGTCCCACAATCTAATTTGCTTTAAAGAATAGCCCTCCAAATACTTTTCAGGAACTTGGTTAATCTGGTATTACTTTTGCTTCTAATATTTCAGGGAAGACCTTGAGTGACATTTAGCTAACAGGCAATGAGTAACTACAAACATAATTTTTTCTGAGGTAAAGACCTTGAGCTGAAGGTGCATATGGTTTACATTTACTTTTAAGACAAGTCCTTAATGAAGCACATTCACTATACCACAAGGCATAAGAGTCTGCTAAAATGGTGGAGGTGAAGTCTTATCATTAATAATTAAATTTTTATTGTTACCACAGTGGTGAGCATTAGGCAATTGCCTTTGGAGCTATTTTCTCAGATAGATTTATAAATAGATCCCTGCTTTCATGGGTCTGATACATTAAAAAAAAACCACTAAAACAAAAAAACAAACAGCACCCCTGCTCTAAACTCAAGATACCTCTTGTTCCAGAAGATGCCAAGGACTTCTGCGAATGTAATGGGTTCTACCCCAGCCACACACTCTTTGGTGTACTTACCAATAAGATACAAGCAGAAAGGAATATGCACTACTTTTACTTATTTCAAAATTAGGAAGAGAATATTTCTGAGGAAGTATATAAACTCTGAGTTGATGCAACGAGTTGTTAAGGCCACCACTGTCAAATACATGAAACTCTCAGGTTTGCTTCTGTGCTTAACAAGTATAGCTGGTATGTCTCAGTCAGGGCACATGTCCCACCAATAACACAATCTTTCCAACAATCACTTGCACAGCTCAGTGTTGCAGCCTCATGCACAAGTGACCCAGAAAGAGGAAGCAGAGCTCATGCACAGGTAGTTTTGGGATGTTCTTCGTACTACCACTAAAAGGGACACAATGGATGGGACTCAGTGACTGCTGCTGGCCAAGTGTCCTCAACAGAGAGAGCTGCTGACCTGCTGATGTTGCCTCTTTCTTCAGTGGCAGCATGAAGTAAGTCTTGTTTCCTGGGACCCCGGGCAGGCCAGGGGTCAGCAGCTTCTGTGCGCATGCTTGAGCCCGTACAATTTAGACTATGATCCTGTTTCAATACCCTCCTTCTATATCCATACCAAAATCCAGATACTAGAATCTGAAAGTTGAAGGTGTGCTGTTTTTTTTTTTTTTTCCCACAAGTTGTCCAGCTTCAGTACTATGTTTGAGATGCTGCTGTTTTTTCCTTTCTTTCTGCTTACGCATAAATAAAACACATTTTTTATGGAAAGGAACAATGAAGATGGCTCTATATTTTGGATTGTAGAAAGCTGTGAACGAGCCAGTGAAACTATACTTAGAAGCCTGGGCTGAAGTGTTTATAAGCAGTAATGACTGTGGCCACCCCTTTTCTATTCACAAAGCTTGTAAAAACTTTTTGGTATTACTTTTTGTTATGCAGCATCATTCTATAACACCTCTTATGGATCTAGGTCAGGTTTTAACACTTGTTAATACAGCTCACTGTAACTATATCTTAGCATATTCAGTGTTGATGGTTTGTTGCTGAGCAATTTTCATCACACCTGGATGTTACTGTTTGTTTGTTTGTTTGTTAATGGAAACTTCTGTAAAGGGCAAAGAGACTGGCAACTTCAAAATGCCTGCAAAACCAATCTGCGTATCTGAGAAATGAAAAGTGCTCTTTGAATTTTCCATGAAAAATACCTGGAAAGAGCAAAGAATGTTATTCAAAGAGACTTTACATTACTTTTCAGACAAAAATTATGTGGGGGATTTAGGGTTACAGGTCCCTGTTGCCAGATGAGAATTAAAGAAATGGAACTCTGTAGCACTTACTCCTAAACCAAACACTGTACAAGGTGGAATTCAACAGCAAAGTTAAATATAAAATAAATCCAACAAGATTATAGAAGGGCACCATAACCCTGTCCCTGCAGTGACCCATGTAATAGCTCTATGCTGGTGCTTATGATGACATGTCAGCAATCCCACGTTAAATGTACTTTAAAGGCACATTAGCTTCTCCTCTTCTTTGTGTGTCCTGAGGTTTCCTTCACTCCTTCATGAACACGTTTTAGTGCTTTCTACCCTCTTCCCCTTACCCCCACGTTATTTGAGAGCAGTGTTACGCTGTTCTTTCTTGACCTCCCCCCCTCAGCTGACTGCTGCAGCAAGGAAAGTATTTTGAGATACCAGCTCTTTTTTTTCTTCGTCTGTTTTCAGCAGAAATTCCTTCACAGCAGCTTGTTCCAAATAGCTGCTGTGTGCAAGTGCTTTTGCAGCCATGTTTGCTTTAATGCTGGCAAACATTAAGTGCATTAAAGCATTAACACTGTCTTCCTGAGACATGGAGGTAACAGAGGCTGACACAATCCTAGAGCAGGGATGAGTGAGGGTATAAGGAACAGTTCTGTGTGCCAGATAAATACTATCTGGGGTGAGTGGAGTAAAATTTTCTCAATGAACTGGAGCATGGACAGATATAAGGGGATATTTAATATCATAATTGACACCTGTGAAGTTACATGTTACAGAGCGTTTAATACAGGCTTTTGTCACTTTATCTCAATTAATTCTTCCAGAAAATTAGTCTTAAAATTCTAAGTTTGGGAGAGCTTAAAACACTGTCATTGCTCCATAGAAGTTGTGGCTAGGCAGAGAGAGTCTGAATGAAAAACCCACAAACTTTTATTTTGAGGCCACAATTAAAACCTCCAAGTTTGAAGGCTGGCAAGGGTGAGGACAATTTTTCCATGAGAAACAGAGCAGATGAAGCTTGTTTTCCCCTGGATTACTTCTTTCTCACTTCAGTCCCTCCCCTCTCCATAATCTCCACCTCCCCTCTTCTTTTACCTCTTTTCGGTGTCTCCAGGTCCCTTGCAGCCCTTTGCAGTGAAATGTGGCCAACTATACATTTTGGATGTAGGAGTTTTATTGAAATACATCAGTTCTTGCTATGTGCAAATCATAAAAAAAAAAAGGTACATTCCTCTTGCATATATAGCTGCTTTCTCTGTGCATATGCTTTTCATTTACTCCAAACTTTTTCAACACTTGCTTTTGTTTTTCTTGCTGAAAAATAGCAAAAAATTATTCCTTGTGCCTCTTACACTATTCCCTTTCCCCATATGCTAACATGTAATATGGGAAAGTGGTCATGGCCTTGCAGAAAACTATAATAGAAATTATCCATAATTCCTAGAAGTCCCATTTGTACTAAGTATTGACAATCCTTATATTTTGTCAGAAAGCTCTCAAAGCTCTGGCTCTTGAATTAGGTTAATATTCCTGTAATACATCAATTGCACCTGAATTGTTTGGAACTCAAAGCCTAAGTAGAGAGAAATTTCTTTTCTTCATTATTGTGATGTACTCATCATACTTCCAGATTTGGAGTTCATGCTGGATACAAATGACATTGAGTTGTTTGGGATATTTTAGACCAGGGAAAACCTCATAACTAATGAACACAGGTAAAAATTTATTCTTCCAGAAGTCACATATGGTAATCTCAGATTTTCTGGGGGCCTCTGATGGGCAGGACGAATAGAATGTACAC
>JAWWES010000081.1:102021403-102042419 GCA_035583135.1 Lophotriccus pileatus | reverse complement strand
CCCTGACCAGGAATCGAACCTGGGTCTCAACGGTAACAGCGCTGCGTCTTAACCACTAGACCACCGGGGGCTCCCAGTGATAGAGTAAGCATCAATCTTTGAAACTTTGCTAACAAAGAGTAAAGAGAATCTGATGTTCTTCAACTCTGGAAGCATCAAAGAGACAACGATTTCTATCTTGAAAATCTAAGCTGCTATCAGCACATACTTTTATCAAAAATAGTCACTGTATATTCCCATCTTCCCCAGCATCTTCTCCTGAGGTTTTCTTTGCTATATCTAGTTTTGATGTACCTGTGTTTCTGTTGTTTCTGCCTCATGCTGATAGGTACAGCTCAACAAATGGATGCCCTAGCTTCTGTGTTTGCTATTACAATTTTGGTCTTAAAAGATATTAACCATGGTTTTATGTTTTGAGTGATAACAACATACATATTGCTTCAGGTTTATAAAACAGTTTGTTTTGGAAATCTGTACTCAAAGGAGGGCAGTTGCTACAGCCACAAGCTCCGATGCCGCTTCTCCCCATTCCCCAGCAAGCCGATATTCTCCAGGCCAAACATCACGATTCATCATAAAAGTTGCTATAGAAAAAATGATACTTCCCTTCATCTAAGTTCTACAATGCTGTTGCAGAAGAAACACCTGCATTACTAAGGAGTTGGTGGGCAAATCGCATAGAAATGTTTTAGCCTCACATGGAAGTGACACAAGGACATGTTTAAAAGTCTGTAAAGGAAAAGCCCCCATTGAATGGCTGTTCACGAAGGATCACTTCAGCTCCTTTCAGAGCGTGCATTAGGGACAAGGTTTGATGGTAGCTGTCTTCAGTGCTAGCACTGATCCAGATACCTGTACTAAAACATACCAGTTGGATGGTGCTGCCAACAGATCAGGTACATGATACGTATCCATCCTTTTATATTCAGTTCCCCCCACCCTTCACTATTTTTATTTTTCTTGTTATTTTTTTTTAAAGCCCTATTCACAGCAGAGGTCCGGAAAATAGCTGTATTAGCAGAGTTGCAGGGAGAAGGAAACTGAAATAGGAACAGAGATACAATGTGACAATGTCACTTCTGAAGACAGCATGCTATCAACTACCGTCTAACTTTAGGTGCACAGAGAGCCCCTGTCTTTACACTGACTATGACAGCTCCTTAAGGAATTTTATTTTCCAAAGCTGAAGTTGGTCATATATATATAACCTTTATTTCTCTTTGTATTGTAGGAAGAGTCACATTTACACACTTATTTTTACCTTCAAAAAGAGGAGCAATGTATTACTTTGCAACCAAGGAATCACAGCTGAAGTCACAGAGATATTGATATTTAAATGATTTGCATAACTAAACCTACTTAAGCATCTGGTCTGCTCAGAGTTTCTTTGAATTTCACCTGTCTGCATCATCAAACATCTAAATACATATCTCCTCCTCTACATTCACATTGCTGCAACTGAGACAAGAGTTTGATTCTAGTTCTCTCAGGGTTCTTTTTTACTTATTGGAAGAAAAAGGTTTACTGACTGGATAATTCATGTATGGTTCTGTTTTAATGAATCAACAATTAAACACCCACCTCTAATAACGCCCAGATCTTTTAAAAGATCTTGACAATGCAAGTCATCCACCCGGATGTATGAAGCGTCTTCTATGTTCGCCATTGTAACAATGCCAAGATCCTCTTTTTGTGCTGGTGAGCTCTGTAAAGCTGACACACCTAAGAAGAGAATAGGCTGATCTCCATTAGATCTTACACACCCACAATAAAACTGTTAAGAAAAATAGTTTTGTTGCAGATCCTTTGCTTGGCAGCATTGTGGAAGCCAGGGGTATGCAATTTAACATCAGGCTCAGCCAGGATTTACTTTGATATTCATCAATGAAAGGGTGATTTTTACAGAATACCCTTTTGAGAACAGAAAAGAACTTTGAAGTCTTCTGCTGAAAAGACAGCTGAGTTGTGTAATGAGCTGATCTTTGCATCGTATTCCACAGGTGGCACTCACTCCAATGGCTGTGGAAATTTAAGCACCATGTCAATGATAGAAACTAAAAGCAATCAGTGCAGAAGCATTAATTACAGTTTAAAGCAGAGAGTGTCTCTTCACTTTAGTTCATTATCTTGGAAGTTCATCAGTGAACTGGAGAAGCTTTCCACCTGCCCCAGCATTATGTGAAGTGTAATGGAATTGGGTCATTTTGTTTGTTGAAATGTTTTTCTAAAAGACACTGGCATAGATTCCACCTTGGGGCTGGTGGTGTGTTTTCTTTCAATCAGTTACTGCAAATTGAGCAGTTGTGAGAGCCTCTGTATGGAGAGCCCAGGGGATGCATTTTTCCTGGTCATGGCCAGCTGAAACTTTTGGGCAGAAGCACAGACTTTTAGGATGTGTAAAATGCAGGCATAGCTGCTGAAAGGACAGCCTATTTCCAGGAGGTAGATAGCCCACTCGCTTCTTTCCTAGCTGTGTACCCATATTTGCTTCCATGGAAGACCAGGGCAGCTGGTTTCATCCCGGTCACTTTGCAGCATGCAGGACTCTAAGGAACCAGGACTCTGAGGGTCCAAGGACTTCATCAGTTAAGACAAAGACACTCTGACAGAGGAAGGGCATGCATGGATGGATCAGGAGAAAAGACTGCTTTAATAAACAGGTAAAAAGGTTACTTCTTATTGCCTGCTCATCTGGCTCTGGACACTGAACCGAAAGCCTCTAGTACTGTGAAGAGACGTAAAAAAAGTTATTGGAGGGTAAATGGGTTTTACGTTGCTGGCACAAAGAATCAGTATGTTGGAATCAGCACTGAAAATTGGTGAAGAACACAAACTCTTTCAAACATCAGTAGAATGTATGGATTCACCATTTACATTTTGTAGAATCATGTTACCTGAACATTTTTTCTTTGGCTAGAACCTCACTCACACTATCAACAAACACTGTTGCCTGAGGCTTTCCTTTCCTCGCTCTCCAGTAGAACAATTACTCCCTCTGGTGTTTGCCTGCTATTCTTACTGCCTCGGCCATAGCTCTGGGAAACCCTGCCGGATGATGTATGTACAATAACCTCTCTTTCCTTGGTCGATGGCATTTTACGCCAGTTTGCACCCATCGGGCAGGCCCCAGGGGTGCTCAGGTCTGCAGGGAACATTACTGTATCAGGAAAAGAGGGAAGCCGAACTCCGCTGCTGCCGAGTGCTCGGGATGCCAAAGACTCGTTTATGTTCTCCCTGCATTCATTTAATTACAAGAACAGTAGGCTTACTGCAATGTGTCAGGATGCCTTATTTGATGAATGCTGGAACTTACCAACCCAGTTCCTAGGGGGGTAGGGATACACATAAGGGTACATCAAATGGCTGGATGTTAGTTCAGAGTTAATGAATTGCTGCGCTCTGCTCTTGGGACAGAAAATGTGGGACTCTCATTCAGCTGCAAACTTATTTACAGGAATGCTGTAACAGATTCGATGCTCAAATCTGACCTACAAGTGAGCTTCAAGCTACATGGAAGCAAACTGAGATGCAAGAGAATTAAGCTCATGCCCTTCGGGCTAGATCTTACCTGTTGTCATACAGGTTGTTGTCAATTTTCTTAATTTAAAATTCACAGGAAACTGTAAAGTTTTAATGTTAAATATATATTGAACAATAATTTTTAAGCACATAATAATTTTCTTTTTCAGATTTCAGCTGTAATTAGGTGATGAAAACAAATCTGCAAGGCAAGATGAAGCAAACTAAATGTTTGAGTTATGCATTTTGTCAAAGACAAGAGGCTATTTTGATGGGCTATTTAATAGAAATTCCTTCCTGTGATCATTCAACTGGGTGCTCACTCCAAACAGCCCACAGGTTTTTTATATTTGACCTAAATGTCTGGATTTTTTTTTGTTTTCTTCAGCATATCACAGGAATTTGTAAGCTGATTATTGCTGCTTAATTCATTTCTGAATGTAAACAACTTTGCATATTTCAAACACTGCCGTATAGAGCTGAAATCAGAAAAGCTAAAAGAGGTTGAAAGCTCATTCTAAATCCCGACTGTCTGGCTTCCTGGCCAATGCCTGGTATTATAGAAAGTGTGTAACCATACTACACCTTTGATGTAAAACAACCTTTTTTTAAATGTGCTGTAATCTCTTATTCCTTTTGTTTCTCAAATAATAATCCTCTTGCACATGGTAATCCTCAAAATCACATATGCTCTTTAAAGCTTTTCTTTTGGAAAGTATTCATATCCATTTTCTGGCCACTGGCAACTAAATATTACAGAAAACCTGATTCTTCTGACTTTGACCAAGACAGTTTGAATTTTTTTGTATTTCACATTTGCTGCTTGGCTGGAACTGGGTCAACAAAATGAGTAAACAGTTTCTAGTTGTCCAACAGAGCCATAATGTGAGGACTGTTTGTTTGGCCAAGGCAGAGGCACAAGATGGCTGTGAGACTTAACAAGAAACAAGTAAAATGACATTTTCTCTTTGTGTTGTAAAACAAAGAATGAGATTTAATTGTCTAGAATGATTTAAAAATATGTTCTCCTGGACTACTAAAACGAGATAGTAAAAGAAAAATTCTCACCTCCTTGGCAGTAATAATCAAGGCCCCTAGCACTGTCTTCTGGACGTTTACAAGCATGCTACTGGCTACTTAAAGTTTCATTATTGCAAGGTTAACTGTTTTGAGATATTACCACCTTAAATCAGAAGTAGAGGTCTAGACTAGGATTACTTAATCAGGTCAGCATGTTGATTTAAATGATCTAATCATGACAAAAAGTGATGACTATGACAGAGTCTCATCTGGCCAAATGTAAGATCCTAAATGACATAAACTGCATTAATTGCAGGACATGATGAATACTAGCCTAAGAGTTCAAAAAGAGAGATCTTTTAAAAGATCATAAAAGACCTTTCTATTTGTTGGCAAACGCACATTTCCATAAGGAATTTGTTGCAAGCTAGGAGGAGTGCTGAATACAGCTTCCAATGATACAATAGCACAACCTGCTGATCAGACCACTTCATCTTCTCTGTCCAAGCCCAGCACAGTTTGCCTCACTCGATCTCCAAAAGACCAAGCACAGAAATTTCTGCAGGTTCGCTTTTTACAGAGGGTAGGGTCTGCCATTCCGTCAGCAGGACAGATCCTGGTTGTACTGCTGAATACCTAGGGGCATTTTATTTTTTGCCCTTGTTGGGAGGTGCTTCCCCCATCCTTTGGCTTGGAGATCCCGTGTCCATAACCCCTCTGCATTGGTCTGTCTTTACACAGGCATGTTATCTCTCCCCTGCTGGCAGCAGAGCAGGCATAGCGAGGATCAGACATGCTCTGGGTCAGCTGCTGACTCACAGCAGCTGCCCTGGGGATGACGGATATAGACCTGAGCTAAACAGCACAACCCTCTGGCATCCTGAGTTAACGTTTCACCGTGTTTGTCATTTGATCTTGTGATTGACTACAAGAGGCTTAAAGTTTCCCCCGAAGTTCTGTGAAATGCTCATTCTTGTACAAACTCAAGATCACTTTGTACTTGTACTTCCTTTGTTCAGCTTGTAACCTATACCTCATGAGTCACAAACCAGAACACAAACTCCCCAATTTTGAGAGCTTGAGGGAAGGGATCTTGATGGTCTCTCAGCCTAAGTATATTTGAACCTCGTTGGAGCTTTAGGGGTGCCCCACAGCTTGCAGGTCCATCTTGGCACTGAATTGTGGTAGCACAATTGCAGCTCAAAGACTTCTATCCAGGCTTAACAAGAACAGTAAATAGTACCAATAAAGGCTCCAAGTTGAAGTGGGCTCCATGTGGGAATCAGGCAGTACTATTTCTAAAAGAAAGGCAGGAAATTAGGCTCTCTTATGCCATTTCAAATGTTTACAGTAAATCAGCAAAATTAATGGTTGTAGCAGATAGAAACTCTACTCTGACTGAAAAATTCACTGTACTCCAAGCAAACTAGCCAAATATTAATTTCCTTACAGCTGTTTTCACCATTTATTTCCTTAATTTCCCAAAATGATGTCAGCTGAATTTTCTCATGAGTGCAAACATTTGTGTTGCAAAAAATAAGAAACTCAAGTATTTAATCCATTTTTAGGAAATCAAGTTAACTTATGAATTATAAGTGTTAATCTTCCCATCTCACATGAAAGTCCAGAAACTTCAGACAGATATAAACCCTTGGGTAACTTAACTGTTTGCATGAAGATTTAGACTCTAAACATTGGAAGGTTTAATTTGATAAGCAGAAAAAAAGAGATGTAAAACACCAAGGTTAAAAACAAGATCTCTATAAGGACACTAAGCAAAATTTTTCATACAGATGCATCAATGTATGTAAAAAATAAATAACCTTATGTCCTTGACTTGTCTCTCTAAGGAGGATAAGGAATCCAGCTGTCACAAGGAGCATCCTTGCTTTCTTTAATTCTCATCTAGGTGATGACAAGTAACTCTAGATTGCCAAAGCTTAATTAAGTAATCACTTTCCCAATCTTTGTTAGCGGTATATTGATTGGACAAACACAACTTTTAAATTTCGAAATATTTTTCCTGGCTCAGTTTCTGAACTTTTAAAATCAATATTTTCACTCCTAATTCACTGCTTCTGTGTTGATTGTAAAATAGTTTATTGAGGTAATTATATACATATATATATATATCTCACTACAATTTTTCTTTAATCTTAATTCTAAATTCACATGAGATTAAATGAACAGGAATTAAAATAGAAAATTATGTAAAATCATTGCACATATGTTGTCACTATAAGGACAAGAAAACTTTAGTATTCAGATGGGAAGCTTAATGTTATCAGCACTCATAAGACTGGAATCAGGAAGTCCAGATTAAAATTCGAACTCTAATTCCCTTTTTATTTCGCTTTTCTTATCAATGCCATGGAGGTAATAATCATTGCTTTTCTCATTCATGGATTGTTTCAAAAAATATGATGTCAATGTTTAGCTTTATCATAATTAGTTTTAAAAGTGTAAATGGAATCACGAAGATATATCATAAAAGTAAAGAAATAGGGTATGTGAAACCATAAATGCATGACACTGAATTTGTCAGGAAATAGTTTGGTGAGGAAAAGGAATGAATCTTTTTTTCTCTAGTGGGAGTAAAGCAAAATTTCAGAATCATCATTTAACTTTTTTTCCCCATGTTTCCCACTAAAGTGGTCCATTCTGAAAATTTTTATAGAGAAATTTTTGAAAGTTAATCTTATTACAAGTGCAACTATCTTTTAATGTGCTTATGAGTAGAGTCTAAAATTTTCACTTCACAGAAGAGTGGTTGTATAGAAAAAAACAGGAGTAGGGAACAAGTAAAATTTTATAGTTAAGTAGATTTTAAATCACCTAGTGATACATGAAAAAAGAAACTATAAACTCCTATTTAATTACCTATATGTATTAAAAAAAAATAAATTAACCCTTCCACCTAGAGAATTCATGGAGGACATAAATGGCATAGTGGTGTAACTAATCACAGAAGAAGAAAGAAAATCTCCTTAAAATATTAAAATTAATATAGGCAGAAGTCATCAATCAGAGTTTAAGACAGCACATGACGAGTATAATGGGCTTATTATTATTCCAGGCAGTCAGTAGAACAAGATGAATGACAAACCTTAAATGTTACAGCAATTTATCAGTTGCTTGTAAACTAATTTAGCTATATTGCTTTATAAAAGTGTCTTGCTATACATCAGGCAATGGTCTGACTCCCTTTTTTCCATCATGGACATTATCTGTTTACCTCTCCTCTGCAGTGGATTTTCAGGATTCACTCCACTGACAAACACGCGAGTGAAACTGCTTTGAAAAATTTGTCCTCTTTTCTACTCCTAATCTCAGCAAAATTCCACACCTGTTTATCATTCAAAACAATGTTACTTAGTGGACACTGGTATGTTTCCTTTCAGAAGAGACAGTCAAAATTAATCCTACTTTTACATTTATGGCTGAAACACAGAAATTCCAACTTACTTAACATTCTAAGCACTTCTAAATCAATATGAAGGCTCCATCACATGAACTCCAATGTGATTTTTGATCTAATTTCATTTGTTTGGGTTACAGGAACAGGCAACTGATTTAGTTATTCTTTCAAAAATAAACTCAAGGTCATCTTATATTCTGTTCTAAAAGATCCTTCAGGAGCAATTAAGTGAATCAGGGATATAATATGGACAACCTTTGGCAAGGTGTATGAACATAGCTATTTGCTATGGAGAAGTGTCAATGCTTTTTATGATCTGTATATTATGATCTGTATGTTATGTAAGAAGAGATAAGACTAAAATGACAGAATTTTAGAAGTGACTCTAAAACTACTAGATTTTGCATGCTGACACACTTACCTGTGTGATACCTTTCTGTCCTAACTGATTAAGATGTGGAATAGTTTTAAAATTAATCAACATGCCATCAGAACTATGATCCCATAGGTGTGTTTTGTTTTTCTGCAGAAATGGAATCCTTTATTAATTGCATTCATAGTTAATATGACAGTTATCTGAAGAAAAACAGTTTAATGACAGGCACTGGTCTAGATATTTCCACAGAAAAACAAGGAAGACCTTATGATAACCTTTGACTGTCATAAAATCAAAGAATCATGGAATCATTTAAATTGGAAAAGCACTATAATATTATTGAGTCCAACTGTTAACCTAGCACTGCCAAGCCCATCACTAAACCATGTCCCCAGGTGCCACACCTACACAGCTTTTAAATACTTTCAGGGAGGATGACTCAACCACTTCCCTGGGCAGCCTGTTCCAATGCCTTGCCATACTTTCAGTGAAGAAATTTTTCCTAATATCCAATCTAAACCTCTCCCAGTGCAATTTGAAACCATTTCTTTCCTCTTGTTCTATTGCTTGTTACTTGGGAGAAGAAGGCAACGTCAACCTCACTGCAACCTCCTTTCAGCCTTCCTACAAGGCACTCCCACCCAATCTGGTGTTTTCTCCAAACTGGCTGAGGGTGCACCCAATCCCCTTGTTCTGATCACTGATGAAGATACTAAATGGTGCTGGCCCCAGTATTTAGCCCTGGAGACACCACCAGTGGTCAGATGTCATCTGGATGTAATTCCGTTCACCACCACTCCTTGGGCCTGGCCATCCAGTCAGTTTTTTACCCAGAGTGCAGCCAATCAAGCTATGGGCAGTCAGTTTCTCCAGGAGAATGCAGTGGGAAATGGTGTCACAGGCTTTACTAAAGTCCAGGTAGACAATATCTACAGCCTTTCTCTCATCCACTATGTGGGTCACCTTGCCATAGAAAGAGATCAGGTTGGCCAAGCAGGACCTGCCTTTCTGAAAGCCATGATCAGGCTGATCACCTGGTTGTTCTGTACATGCTGCATGATGGCACTAAACACAATCTGCTCCATGACCTTTGCTGGCACTGAGATCATGCTGACAGGCCTGTAATTCCCTGGATCCTCCTTCCTGTAGATGAGCGTCACACTGGCTCACCTCCAGTCAACTGGGACCTCCCTGGTCAGCCAGGACTGCTGGTAAATGATGGAAAGTGGCTCGGTGAGCACATCTGCTAGCTCCCTTAGTACCCTTGGGTTGATCTTGTCCAGATCCATAGACTTGTGTGTGTTTAAGTGGTGTAGCAGTTCGCTGACCATTTCCCCTTGGATTATGGAGTTTCACTCTGCTCCCTGCCCCTGTCTTCCAGCTCAGGGGGCTGTGTACCTGACGAACAACTGGTCTTATTATTCAAGATTTAGGCAAAGAAGGCATTAAGTACATCTGGCTTTTCCTCATCCATGAAGATATCACCTCTCCTCATTTCAAAGTAGCGTTAAAACCTTCAGTTAAGACATGCAGTCTATCACTATGTCAAACCCCAAGCTTTTAACACCAAACACATTACTAGTGTTGTCAACTCTGTCAAAATTCCGCAACTTCAGCAGATACTAAATGCAGTAGCACTGACTTGATTGCTGGCAGCGGGTCAGCTCTAGTGGGGCTCACCACAGGACCAGGTCAGGAGGGTTCCAAGGCTCCTTGTCTCCCTCTTCTCCCAGCAGTCCACCAGCGTGACCTTCTGGGCTTTCACCTTCTCTAAGACGCCCTGGGTGAGCCTGAGTACATGGCAAGCTTTCTTCATGATGGACGGACTGTGAAGGGATTTAACAGGTGGCTGGTGGCTTGACTTTCTGTTTAATTGACCATCTTAATTCTGCTGAGATCAAATTATATTGTTTACAGTATGTTATGAAAGACTACCTTGGAATGGCTATTTTTCATTATTACTGAAATCAAGGAATTGAATGCAAAGGGCAGCTGTGTGGGAAACGTATTTTGTAGCCAACACCATATTATATTACACTATATTACCAAAAGGCACACAATGAATGCTAGAGGGTGTAAGTTTTCACTGGCTCTAGTCTTCTGAGGCTGCATCTTTCACAAATAAAGACATATTACAAGAACAACTAAAAAAAATTTAGAGTTTCAGTTTTCAAAGAATTTCTTGTATAGTTGCTATGTGCCCAACTCTTTATGGCTCAAGCTTTGAAATCATAAAATCAAATAGATATATATATATAAGACTTATGAAAGCTTTTTATGCCAGAAATTGATAATTTAAACTTTGATACATTAGGTCCTTACAGGATTTGAAAGAAGCAGCTGCACAGAACAATTAGGCAGCTGGAGATCAACCCTCTGCAGTAATATAAAGCTCCAGTTTCTGAGCCTGCAGGGATATGCGATATCAGATTTTAAGTAGTGACGTCTTAACATGCAGAAGAGCTGTCACTGCTGTTTGCAGTTTCAAGAAGAGAAATTATTTCTGGAGGTAAAGCCAAATTTAAGGAGGAAACATTTTGGCACTGTACTAAGGCTAAATCTGGAAACTCTTAGAAATGGCAAACGTGTTTGAAACAGCAAAGTTTGTCTTCCTTTTAGTCATTACTTATTATTACCTTTACTTTTTCAAAAATACTTGATTTTTGAGCTTGTTTATAATGTCTTCTAGTGCATTTGTGTGCAATAAGACTTACAGTCCATAGGACAAAATGATAACAGTCTGTGGGATCAACTTTATTCCAACCTATTTCAGTCTCCGCAATTTTTTTTTAAATGATAGCTTTTTTATATTTGTGATTTTATTAAGATGATTGGTTAAATCTGTGTACCCTTAAATACTGCATGGAAAGCATATAAAAATGCTCTGCATGTATCAACACTGACTACTGCAAAACCTGGGGGGAGCGCTCTGAGAGGTAGTCAGGTGCTGTAGGATCCCCAACAGTGCTTATCTGCATTTGCATCTTCTGCCTATAAAAGAACTCCATATGACATTTGAAATGACTTAGAGTCTCATTATTAACACAAATGGTTATAAAAGCCATATACTGGAGATACCAGGGGAAAACATGCACGCAGAGGCATAAGCTACAATTTTGACTAAATTGAAGTTGAGGACAAATCAGATGATAGAAGATTAGTTATAAAGTGTATATTATATATTATATATTTTTGTGTATAATCAATTTAGCCATATATCTGCACAAAATACATAAGCCTTCCTTGAGGATACTCTTAATAAATGACTTGTACATAAATTATAAAAAAATCATAGCCCTTATAAGCCTTAAAATAGCCCAACTGATTATTTCTTCACAAAATGGCTACTAATTGAGTATCCAGAAAAAACAGTGCTTATCTGATCAGCAACTCTGCCATACACTGGGGTTTGCTTCCTGTTCAATGTGCAGTCCCATCACAGGTGTACTGAACTCAGCTCACACTATAGCCAAAGGACAGAATTCTTATTTACCTTGGTGACAACCCTTTTCTTTCAGAAAAAAAAATATTTTAAAATCACCCTTCTGAGGAAAAATGAATTTAATTACTCCCATTGCAGAGGTGGGGAAGTGAAAAGCAAAATAGTTGAATTGAAGATTACCTGCAGTTCTGAGATGCTGCCTAATTTTCCAGATTTACATCACCTCCTACATGCACAGGAGAGCTACCTGTGACTTCAGTTCTACCTCAATACTTAACCAACCAAGCTGGCATCTCCAGACAGAGACCTATGCAACAAGTTCAAAGCAAGCAGACATATGGCTTCCAATAGCAGGAGAGTTGGGAACTAGCTGATCTTTAAAGGTCCCTTCCATTCCAAACTGTGTCCGTGACAACACCTGCAGAAAATTGTTTAACACCACACAGAAGATCTGTGTCAAAAGCTGGACAGAATCCAGCCCCTCAGGGCAGCTTTCCTCTGCTTTCCTGAGCAATTTTCACTCACAGCTTCTTCACCAAAATGGTCTTCAGTCTTTCTTATTTCTATGCTGTTTCGTTGAGTCACTTTGAATTTCCTGTGTTTTAAAAAGCGACTACTTCAGGTTAAAGTCTAGTATAATTTATCTTTTCAAGTTTAAAAGGTCTTCTAGGTCTTTTTGGGAAACTCACTATAAGGAATAGGCTAAATGTGATCTACCTCAAAGTGTAACAGACTTGAGGTCCTTTCAGCTAGCCCCAGCTGAATCTCCCTATGATCATAGTGGGTCCTCTTAGAGATGACAGTTTAACAATTTCCTCCTGGAGTTTAACACCTAAGTCTTCTTGCCTTGTCTGTCACTACCATCCTAATTTTAAACCCCAGGTTTACCACAATGCCATTCTGTCTCCTTGTCTATCTCAAGAGTCACCAGCATTTTATAGGTATCCTATGAGGTGACTACTTTGTCTTCCTGACATTTGCTCTTGTAGCTCCTCAGGAGAGCTTGATTAGACAAACACTTGGCGCTGGAGCTGAACATCTGTCTCCCAGTTTTGTTTTTTTTTTTAAACAATGTATGTCGCCATGATGTGGTGCTTGAGAGACTTTTTCCACTCAGCATGTGAGAAAGCTTTAGTTTTGTGAAGAAAACTATCTTGTTGAATATGTTATGCATTATCTCATGCATTATCTTTTTTTTTTTTTTTTTTACTTATGACCATGAAAGACAGTAAGTGTTTATATTCTGCTTTAGTCTCTTTACTAGGAAGCAATACCTGCTACAAACATGATTTTAAGGGAATCAGGTATCCATACATTAGGTGAAGATCTCTGGAAGAAATCATTAGCTATTTTCTTTAAGTGATTTCCTTTGTTCCAGCATGGTCACATATGCATAAGTAAAACCATCTGTTCTCAGGCTTCACAACAGTGATCTCTGTCTGTGTCAGTGTGAAAGGCCAGAGAACTGCAGCATTGCTTGGTAGGGCTTACTGCTGATGTTAATGAAGAACAATCATGCCAGAGGAGGAAGCAGCCACATCTCATTTTCATCACTGGTCTGCTGGAAAGCTATGACCCACATTCGCAGTTACCTCCAAGAAAGTTCTCGTTTATTCATTTCCAGTTTGAAAAAACACAAGTCTATACCTTTCAGGAGAATGTGAAGTTGTACTGCAACTTCTGCCTGGGACCAATTTTTGCGCTATATTAGGGGTGGAAGCAATGCAAATTGATGCAAGTAATGCAAAGAAGAAAATTCACTGAATAAAGCTGACAAAACTAAAAATTCACAAAATGGAGGCATGACAACAGCTTTCAAGAAAACAAGCTTTGTTAATAATAAATTTGCAAGCCTCTGCAATAGAAAAGGCACGTTTCAAGTAGAGCACCTGTTGAGGTATTTTAATAGCCTTCCAAATAAAAAAAATGTCATTTTACATTCCTTGTTTCCAGGATCAGATGTCAGTTTTCTTGGAAGCAGGAGGTGCAGCAGATAATGTCCTCTGTTTCACTTTCAACAGCGTTTGCTCATTGTGATTTTCCAAGCATGTCTTTCTGGTTTTCTAAACGTTGTGAGATCAGTTTTAGCTTTTGCAAATGAGGGGAATAGAGGTATCATGGCAGTTGCACGATTTCCAGAAAAGTGAAAGACAAAGGGCACGCTGGCGCCATTCATGCTGTGCTGCAGTTCACACTCAGATGAACTTCACTCTTTGGAACTGTCTGTCCTCAGCACTGTCTGCAGCTGTGAAATTCAGAGCTGTGCCTTGGCTGCTGCTATCTACAGCATGGCACAGTCACACATCACAGCCTGTCAAGCACTCTGGTTATAACTCCGGTTATAAAGGAACTAGCACTAAGCACACCTGCAGGTTTTGTTGTCATTTCACAGACATCCTCAGCTGCTCGGCTTCAAAAGACACAAAATTCATAGATTTACTTCTGATATACAAAAAAGGGTAATTTAGGATGCATTTATTTTAGGACAAAATTCACTTTGGCTATGAAAGCAGTTTTGCCTTCAGTGTTCAGTAAGAATTTTTAACATTTCAGTTAAGGTATATTAAAAGAAAAAAGGGATTAGCTCATAACTTTTCAGATACTGGAACTATATTTAATTCATACTACTTCTGTTATTATCAACCTAATTCTTGTAAAAGGAGCAGTATTTAGTTTAAACCTAGTTAACAGTTTTGTATCTTGTGCTGGAGTAGATCCTTATGGCCAATTCTGACCCATTAATAAAATGAGGGTTCCCTGAGAGCATCAAATGAGATAAATCAACAAATGTAAATGCAGTTATCAAAAAACCTGACCCTGTGTCACACAGTTCATGCATCTGAATGAAACACAGGCTTTAATTTTGCCCATATATGTTACAGTTTAAAATCTGTAAGTTGAAAGAACACATTATACCATAATTGTAAAAACTTGTTCAAAAAGAGATTTTTGTAAAAGAACAATCATGAAGTGGATTTGAGCCAGCCAGATTACTGGCAAAGCTTCCTGCTGAATATGATTAGATAAAGAGAAAACGGAGACTGGAGAAAATTGATCCTCTCAGCAGAATTTGCCATAATTATATGCAGGATGAGGAATTAGTTATTATTCCGCTGTTAAATTCCTCAAGTGGCCAGAAGGAACACTCTTGCATAATCTGCTTTTTCAATCTAGTCCATGAAAAATGAAGATCCTGTTAAGAAAAATGGAGATGTGGTTGATCAAATTCTATAAACCTGGTAAATTTTTTTCCCTAAGGATTAGACAGTGGAAAGATCCATTGATACTGCCTTACCAGAATTTCTCCAACACCCTGCTAGGTTTTGTTTAACAGAAGTTTTAATTTCAAGAAATAAAATCACTGAATTTCACACATGTATTAATCCCTGGCAAGTTGCAATGCAGAATAGCCTCACCTCAAATGCTGTTTTTGTAAGGCAACCTCTTTGCAGTGGTTCATTGCTAGCATGACCTGAACTCTGCCTTGTTGCAAAAGTAATCACATTGCTGTGATTTGAATTCTCGTGTTTTTACTAACATAACAGGACTTCTCTGACTGCAAGCTTCTGTTTATGCAAGGAACCCATGGCTTGGAGCACAGCTTTCTCGCTGTTACCTAATTCAAGTGGAGATGGTACTAATAAGATGAAATAATAATTCAGAAAAGATACAAAAGACTCATTACCACAAACGGAGACTAGAGTTTATAGCCTAACAAGAAGGGGGGTGGATTGTCCTTGACGTTACTGAGTGCAGTGAAATAGCAGCAACGAAATTGTGATAGGTGGGCATTGCTGGCCCACAGGCTGACAGCTGAGTTTGGTAACAGAGGGACCATGAGCAGAGCTATACAACTAAAAACCTCAGTGCCTCTCCTTTCCAAAAATCAGAAACGGTTACATAATTGTTCAAATTAGCAACACGAAACAGAATCAGAGGATGAGGAAACAAAAGCAAATAGCAGTGAAAGGGACAATTTGTCCGAAAGATAATTACATACAGTTGAAAAGACCAAGAAAAAAAACACTGCTGTTGTATGCCTCTAGATTAGCAATGATCTTTCCTTTAATGCAGTCTCATCTGCTAATTACCTCCACTTCTTTTATTATAGAAGTTGCAAACATGGTGGTTTCATGGTTCATGACTGGGTGGGTGACCTTAGCCGCAGTATTACCGCAAGCCATTCATATCCTGTCTTCTAAGATGGCCTCACTGTAATGCTACTAATTGAAACACAAAAAGGTAAAAAAAAAGGGAAATCTAATTTACTGGTAGGGGCCCAGAAAAATCTTCAAGTTGTCAGAGCTGAAACACTGTCATCTCCGCTTCCTGCAGCCCCATGTGTCACCTATCCCCTTTGCGCAGACAGCAATGACATTTGTCTGCTGGACCAATTTATCCAACAGCACATTGAACTGGGAATGCAGAGTTCCTCTTCATGCTAACCAGAAATGTGCAACTGGGAGAAATCAGGAAATTAACATATTGACAAAATTTAGAGAAAAGGACTATTACAGCCCTGGCTGATTAACATGCATGTGCACAGTGGGGAGCACTGCAGACCAGTAATGCTGTGCAGTAATGCTTTTAGCAGATTTAAAATACGGCTGTAAGGGATACTATTCCAGAGAAGGCAGCTGAATTCAAGAGGTGGCTGCAGAGGTGAAAATTCAATTAAAGGCCTTGAGACAACAACTATCTAGCTATACAACCAATGGGCAAACAGCACCTGGAACACTGTCTGGGAACATTTCCCTGGGAACGACTTTATTTATTCTGTACATACCACTGTCTCAGATGCAGAAAATACTTTTATGCCATATAATTTTTAGATATTCTAATTTATATATTTGAGAGTGAAGATAGCAGCATATCTTTAGAATGTGTTCCAGAACATAGTTATCCACTACTGGAGGATAGTCCCTCCATTTTTGTGAAAATGTCAATTAAATCTATAGTCTGACTGTTGGAGGTGTTGCTGACTGACAAACTAAAAGGTATCTACATTTTTCATAGGCAGGAAAAGGTGAAAGATAAAAATCTATGGGATAAAAATAATTATGAATACATCATTGGTTTTCTCCAAAGCAGTATAAAAGAATGGTTGGAAAGCCATTATTTGTAAAGATCGGAATAAATGTTCTAGGAAAAATGGTGACTGACATGAGCTTCATGAGGTCATCAGATACAGTTTACTAAACAGTAGGTTTTATTGAGGAAATGAGCTATCCCATTAGCTTCAACTTGTTCCCAAACAAATCTTCATTAACTAACCACCTCTGTGAAGCATGGCAAGCAGCTCAGTCCTGATTATTGTGGGAAGTCATCAGGGACTGCACCAGAGAAATCAGTGCAAATACAAATCCAGGAGAAGACATGCCAGTTGCCTTCAACATCAGCAAGTATTAAAATATTAATTCAATGGAGATAAATAGTAAATATGCAATGAGAGTAAAGATAAAACAAAGGGTATGAAATTAAAAGTTCTCTACAAAAACATATTTTAAGCAGACAAACTGATAAAAATCAGCAAAGCAGCTAAAGTGAACAGTGGAAAGCTGACTGGCAGATGACTTTATGCATCAGCAGCATGTGAGGCATTAGCAGCCTTTGTTCTACAAAATTATTTAACGACATTACCACTTTCACAATGCTAAATTATTTTCACATAATCTAATTTGAGAAATTCATCACTTGATGAAAAACCATGATTTTGTAACTTATTGCACCTTTAGGAAGATGTATGCTAATTTTGGTTTTGCAAAATCTCTATAAACTGCCACAGTAGAAAGATACTGAATTCTTTCTGATATATTATCAAAAAGCAAACAGGCACCAGTTTTATTTTACAAGTGAAATGTTTTTCATAACAATATGAATGAGCTAGATATTGCTGACAGCTTGAATTAATAATTTCCCTGGGCTTCTTTCTATCTCTCCAAAGAAGCATATTGTCATGCTCCAATAATAGTAATAGACTTTTCAGGAGAATAAAATTAGATGTAAAAGATGATGCCAGATGATGCCAATGCAGCCAGTACACTTCAGTATCAGAAGCTGACAGTGCCTCAGGCCCCAAATTAGTTAATGTCATGTTGAAAGTGAGAAAAAATGAAGCTTAGACGAGGTGGGTAGGCCTAATCCTGCACCTATAATTAATGTCACATATTCCCAATTACTACACTTTTGTTGTTCAATAACCACACTGTTTATTTTTGGAGATTAATGATGGTGATTGGCAACATTTTGCAATTACATAGGTTTTGACTTGGGGTAAAAATACTTTCTTCCTTGTGCTTCTGCACAGGCCTGAAAAACACCTGAACAGAGTCCCTGACTCCTCTCCATGCCTGCTGGAGAGGCAGTTGTCTGAAGATGGAGTAAGGCTTCCTCTCCTCATCAGAAGTAGCTGGAAAAGTTAGTTTTTTGCAATTTTCAAAAATATGCACGTACTAAACTCAGTGTGCTGAGGAGGAGACAACACAGATGGTTTGGGAGAAGTGCACATGATTGCAGTGCAAATAGAAACAACCCCTTTTAATGGACTCATGCTAGTTTGGCAATGGGTGGTCTTTTTTTATCACTGTTTAGCACATGTACGTGAAATACTGTGGCAGTGGTCAATTCACAACAAGGTGTTATGTACAGCAGGTGCAAAACACCTGGTATTGTGCTCCATCTCATTCTTCTGAGCTAATTGTGGAGGTGGAAAGAAAGATACAGATGCCCCTTCTGTCTCTTCCATTTATGAATGTGTCAAAAAATCTTGATGTTGGGTAAAAAAATCAGGGATTTTTGTGCTGCAAATTTGTCTGCTACTACAGGATAGGGGAAGTGTAAATATTTATCTCACTGGCATTTCCCAAGATTTCATTTTTTTTAACAGCATAATGGAAAAAAAACCCACAGAATTTTGAAAAGATTCCCTGGAAATTGCGTTTTGCAAGCCATGTTCGTATTATTCCCTACAATCTGGTTGCACAATTTAAGCTTTCAACAGCAAAAGGACTCTAAATGCTCACATTTTTATCTTCTAGAAAGTATCATAAACTGGTTTCCAACAGATTTATACTCCTGATCCAGACTTTTCTGGTTGTAAAGGTACCTGCAGTGAAATAGAGGAGCCAGATGTTTCTGTGACACCAGGCATACGGAAATTATGAACTGATTATAAGATGTTGGCAGCTGAGGACCCTCAGCATCTTATAAAACTATTCCCTCAGTTGACCAAAGCTTGCAGGAAAAGAAAGATCTGTCTCACTTTTGTAACTTAACAGACTGCTCTGATCTGCAATATTGTACTTAAAATATTAAGAAATTACCTGTAAAACATATGTGAAAAAGCATTCCTCTTCATTTGATGAAATTCCGACAGTGCTACTGCAGTCCCACAAACTCCCACAGCTATTTAAGCTTTCTATCTAGTGCCTGCTTATCTGTCATGTTCATTATTTTCCATTCACTAATTTTGCCAGCCCTTTGAACACAATAAAGGGATTCCGGACACCATTAACTTGACGACCATCTCACATCCCTCTGTATCTCATGCCTGCAGGGACTCTGGAGTCTCATCACAACCAGAAAACATGTTCTAAAATAAGTGTCAAAAACTGGCTACAGTGGGAGCTCAAACAGCATCAATAAAATGTGCTAGACAGCACACCATGTCCATCTAGTCTACACACCAAACTATATGTAATGAAGGAATAAAGAGAAGACAAAGAATTTTGGAAAAAATCAGGTTAAGAGCTCTGGGCATCTGTTTCTCATCATCAACTATTCACACAGTGAAATGTGTTAGTGATTCTACATAATGAATGATTTTTGAAGTGCAGGCCACATTTCTGTTTTAAAAAACCCTTCTGGACCTACTTTACTACTCAGACTTTTTTTCCATGTCCTTCTCCCTCCTCTTTTGTCACTTTCCCCATTTTCTATTTAGCCATCAAACTCTTTGCCCTTCAGTGAAATTATGTATATTGTATTAACAAAAAAAATATATATACAGTATATATATATATATATATATATATAACTACTTTAACTGGTACTTATTTACACACACATGTTTTCTCCTGTAGTGCATGTCACCTGTAGGGTGGGCTATTATATCTTCTTAAATAAAAAAATGCCCACCCACATGTTTTCAGGCTCAGTACCCCTTCACCCTACAGGTATCACTCAACCATCCCACCCAAACTCACAGGACATAAGACTAATCTCTGCATTGAGTGCAAGTCTTGTCACCTAACTTAGCAGCACCAACTCTCCGTAAGAGAGATACACACACTCTCAGTAAGCCTTGAGAGAAACAGGAAAAGGCTCGCAGGACTGCAGCATATATTTGAAGTCCAGAAAAGGGGATGACTGGGAATGTAAATCAGATTATGGGAGGGGGCTCTTATGTGTAATGCCATGTGTAATCTGTGGAAGTACACGACACTGGAACAGATGTTGATGTGCTGCAGCCTGCAGAGCCTGTGTATGAGGAGGGCCTGTTTAAGCATTAACCCCACAGCTAGCTGAAGTGAGGTTAAACACAACTGCCCATTCACACCAAATGACACTGTACACTTATGGGTGAATGTGATGCAGCTTCTTGGCTGTGGAAAAAGCCCAAGAGGAACATTTAAGAGGGGTGAATGTTGATAGTGGAAATCTTAGCTAATGACTCCTTGTCCTTACTTAGCTCCCTTTTTTCTTGTAAAATAGAATAAGCATTTTGATCAGAGCATGCAACCTTGCCAACCACACAACCAGAGCTTTCAACGCAGATGCTTCCCCTCACCACACTTCCATCTCTCTGAATACCTTCTTCTCTTGTTTCCCTCTTTTTAAATTAAAAAAAGAAAAAGAGTCAAATGGTAAAATGTGACATGAGTATTCAGGGAACTGTGTGAGATAAGACAGTGTAAGACCATGGCACCAGGTGACAACTAGTTCTGTCACCTGAATGTAAATTACCCTTCATGCAAAATGGAAAACAACAAATTTTCTCAGGACTTCCTGAGGCAGTCAGATTGGGTCTAGTTATTCATGGATGAGTTGGGTTTTATTCATAACTTGGTTATTTTGGTCTAGTAAGACCCTGATTTTTTTTCTGCCACAGATGTACATAATTTCATTTGACTCTCAACGAAGTTCAGAAGAGAGTTAAAAGAAATTGAGAGCAAGAAATTTCAAAACAGAAATAGCCTGCTAGCATTTATTTTGCTATTCTATTACAATGTTCTGACTTCCA
>JAWWES010000081.1:101992603-102021303 GCA_035583135.1 Lophotriccus pileatus | reverse complement strand
TGTGAGATAAGACAGTGTAAGACCATGGCACCAGGTGACAACTAGTTCTGTCACCTGAATGTAAATTACCCTTCATGTAAAATGGAAAACAGCAGATTTTCTCAGGACTTCCTGAGGCAGTCAGATTGGGTCTAGTTATTCATGGATGAGTCGGGTTTTATTCATAACTTGGTTATTTTGGTCAAGTAAGACCCTGATTTTTTTTCTGCCACAGATGTACATAATTTCATTTGACTCTCAGCGAAGTTCAGAAGAGAGTTAAAAGAAACTGAGAGCAAGAAATTTCAAAACAGAAATAGCCTGCTAGCATTTATTTTGCTATTCTATTACAATGTTCTGACTTCCATCTAAACTTTCCCATGGGGATACAGATCTACATTTTACTTTAACTAAAGACAGAATTAATTTGAAAAATTATCACAGCAAAAAGAACAGTTATCCAGCCACCATCATCCTGAGTGTGTAGAGACAAAAAGTAGGCATCTTTGTCAACAGAACAAGCTAGGCATCTGTCACATTAGAGAGTTCTGTGATATTACTTATTGGGGGTTTTTCTCCTCTTATAGCTTAGCTCAAATCCTTGATCAAAGCAACTAGGAATTGTTCTGCTCAGATGGCTTACTGCATTTTAAGTGGAATGCAATTTAGCACTCTCCCATCTGACCAAAGCTAAATTCAGTAAGGGAAAACAATTTCTAAAGACCAACACATCCATTTCCCCCTTGAGAGGCTAGACAAAGGTTGTGGCATTAGAACAGATTACCAGCATCTGCCTACAGTTTGCCTTTGATAAAAGGCACTGTTAGACTGTGATGGCAGCTAGACTGTCTCTCTTTGTAAAATAGCATTAGGTGTTTTCCAGACCCCAGTATTTGGGTTGCACTGTGCTTGTTATTGAGCATTGTAAGAAGCATTGCAGTGAGATTGGTGTAACAGCAAGAAATAAAAACAGTAAATCACATCTCTGTGTATACTTCAGAGGCTTTGTGATTTTTTTTTAATGCACAGTTTTCTTTGCTGCCACATTTCCTTTGGGTTTTTCTGAGATATTATTAAAGAAACAAGGCAGTGTTTGTTTCAAAAAGTGGTTAATAATATACACACCCCATAGTCTACCATAGCTTCAAAGAGCCAATTACTGCTAGACTGTTGCATAAACACATATTTAGGAAGCATGAAATTGTGCAATTATTTACAGGATTCAGTACTTAATACATCATATTTGAGCTCTGAAATGGGAATTACTGACATGATGAAATATAATGGCTCCAAACAAATTGCTGTCGTACAAGAGGGGCCCTGCCGAGCTGTACTCATTAAACACACTTATTAAAAATTCTTACTTAGTTTTTTGAAAATCCAGAATCATTCAGTCACTTTAAAAAGCTCATCATCACCAAATATCTCATCTGTAACTTCTTGGAAAATCCTATGGCTCAAGAGAGCTTTGTTAGTATAGTATCTGAGGACAACTAAAATACCAAGGTTTATCTTAAAGAAATGGTGTGGAACTTACTGCAGGTGAGTGGCAGCACATTGCTGGAGATTGGGCAGTAGCACAAATGAAAAAGAACAACCTGAGTTATTTTTACCCACTGGATGTATTAATTAAGCATAGCCTCTTCAGGAAAGAGGTCTAAGTCCGGCTTTCTGAAAGACAACTGTAGTTAAAAGCATCCGCATTAGTCTATTTTAGGAAAATGGCAGGAATTATTACTGAAAATATGATCACATTATATAAATTGGGGCATGTCTTCAGCTTACTGATTCAGCTCATTTCTGTCACTGCATCACAAAAACACTGCATTGGAAATAAGACAGAACAAAGAAAAGATTCCAGGGTTTTTTTTGTATTTTTCCATAAATGAAAATTTAATTATTGGTTCTTGATTTGTTATTGACATTTCAGCTAAGGAACGATGTATCTCTAATTCTCAGAGTTCTGTTGTTTTAGAGCAATGACCAGTGCCTGAGAACAAAATTTTGATAAAGGTTATATTGTCCTCTAATAATTTTCAAGTGGAAAAGGTCTGTGGTTTTATTTTATATTCTGCTGCACATCCCACCCATTAGTTTGCAATTATAAACTGGTGCTGCTATGTGAAACCCACTTCTTCATGATGTGATTACAGGCATATTTCAAAGAAGGTTGATTCCTCCCCCTGTCTGCAAGTCAGAAAACACTGTCCCCAAAAACACAGATACACAAGGCTGCTGAGTCAGACCCTCTGAAGTCACATCAGCCTTGCCCTGTACCTGAGCTTGCTGTTAGGGCTCCAGACCTGAGCTAAACTCCTGGTCCCATCTGAGGTAGACTTGCCAGCCAGCCCAAGCCTGATGGCAAAAGGCAGTCCTCTCTTGCATCAGTAAGTAGGAGAGACAGTCTGCCATAATTCACAGCTTTGTGGACTGTGGCACAAATCACTGAGGTTTCATGCTTGTTTATAGGCTTATAAAAATGTTAATTCTCAGCTAATGAGACTTGAGGCATGCATTTCTCAGTCAACACAGCAACTTTCAAATTACTATTTTGCTTGTAATGCCCTTTTGTACATTTCTTATGGTAAATTAAGTGCTATCTTGTCTCAGCTAGGTGCTGGACATTCAGATTCTGTAACACTCTTAGGCATGGCTGCAGGCTCCATCAGGGGTACTTACAAAAGAACATGCACACCAGCAGGACCATGGGACCTGGCCTGTCTCCCTGCATTAGAGGATCTCCAACTGGAACCCTGAATCCCCTACAACAATCTCCAGGCAGCGGTGCATTTGATAATGCACATGTCTAGTCTGAAGCTAAAGTGCAGTTCAAATCCAAATGCTCTCTGTCCTCCTTTGGGGAGAACTATATAAGTCTTACCTCACTAAAAGCCTTAGACCAAATGTTTAGGAGCATATAAAGAAAATAAAGAATAAGAATAGTAAGCAAAGATTGAATACCAAAGAGTAAAACTGGTCTTTCATTTCCTGCATTTGAAACACGTTCATAACTTTGGAGACTCCCGTAAACTCCTCCAAGTTTAACATTTTCAGAGGTGGAAAAAAATAAATGGGCCATGCCCTAAAAAACAAAGTCCTTCTCTCACCCTTTCTCTTTATGAAGTTCATCATGCTTTTAAGCTCAGCAAGTTGCCTTGAGCTTTACCTGAAATTGCAAAGACTGAGCACTTTCCTACTGTGCTGTGAGGGAAGGTGGACTTGTCATAAAGAAACCAAAATCACCAAGCTCTATGCTGAATGCCACATGTTGTCTCTCTCCACATCTGGGCAACATTTCAGATAGGACCAAATGGTTTAAATTTAATATTCATAATCACATAGAGAAAAGAGGCAGAACCAGGAAGTATGATAAAAAAATCATGCAATACTTTACACTGATCACTCAAATTGTGACCCATCTGTATCTACCAAGTAGTCTTAAAGTAAGGACCTGTATAATATTTGTACCAGTAACCCCTGTCTTTCAGACCACAAAGTTGCATGTGTCTTCGGGACATACAGATTTTACCCCCAAAAGATTAAATGCATTTTATCAAACTTATTACAATTCATGTTCTCAACTGGCATGATACTACACCACATGTAAGGAAACCCCTTGCAACATGCCAAAGGTTTGGGTAGCATTTCCATGGCTGACTCTTTCTCATGGATCAGTTCTGCTCCTTCTCAGAGTCTCATTACAGGAGCAGTGTCCATGAGGGCACCACATCACACTTTACATCAGTTAGAAACGTTCCAGCAAGAGCTCTGTTTGAGTTTCCCATTCAAAACCTTCAGTGGCTTCATAAACATGGGGGGTTTTTGGTTGTGATGTGGAGTCCAGCATTCATAAAGCTGACTACTGGGACAGATAAGATGAAACTTGTTTTAGCTACAGTCAAATGCCTCTGAAATTGGAATTAGTATTTTCCTCCAAGGTCAGCTCCTCATCAGTAAAGGAAAACATTTTTAAGTGCTGGTTTAAGCAATTTGATAGCAGATCCAAAGACGGAATGCATTTCAGGATTACTCAAGGAAACAGAGGGAATGATCCATGTAAATTCTTTGTCAAACAGTTTTCTACACTCTTGAAATCTATTTTAAGATTCAACATCTGCATGAAGGCCTTAACTTATATTTCTTCAGGCCTTTTGAAGAAATATCTTAATAATTTTGATACAGATCCAGAAACCAACCCCAGCTTCAACTGGAAATCACATTTGAAATCCTAATCCCTTGTTTCCTTTTGACCAGAGCGGTTTCTGAAAGGATAGGTCTGAGGAGGCCAGAAGACCTTGGTCACATCCGGCATACACTCAGTTACAGCTTCCTTATCCACAGGATTTATTTTTGAATTCTGTCTGGAACGAAAAAATTTTAAAACTTGTTTGCATTTTATTAATTTATGTATTTATTTATTTATAATTGGCTAGGTAGCCCCTCAGAGATATTCCACAAAATACCTGACTTATCTTGGTCAGATGTTCAATGAACGGAAGGAAAACAGCTTAATCAGCTAAAACACCATAATTAGCATATACTGTGTTAGCTCTCTGTCCTTCCCTAACCTTCTGGCTCCACAGCATAATTTCCCTGGAATTTGTGTTTGTTTTGCTTTTAAGCAGAAGTGTAATATTACTGAGAATCACCAGATGGCATTGCTGCAGATAACTTTGATATTTCTCTTTTCCTGACTCTGCAGAGGAAAGGTACTGAGGCAATACTTACTGCAATCTAGAGTGAGTTTTTCCTGTTGTTACTACTTGAGTTATGTTAGAGAGACATCATTTTCAAATTAAATATATCCAGTCTCAACTATATATTTGCATGCAAGTCATAAGGTTTGTTTGCAGCAAAGGATCATGCATGCCTGCACAGGCATGGTTTAGAAACACAGACACAAGAAAAGTGGGAGAAAGATGTTCTTTAGACTACTTTAACATTTCACTGTTTCTTAATTACTGTATTCTTTAAGCTCATTGAAATTATTTACAGACTTCTAATTGTTAAAAGGCTACCTATTCAGTGGCTGAATCTGTTGGCCAAAGAGCTTCAGCTACAATAGTTGCACCTGCAAATAATCTGGGATCAAATTACATAATAACTCACAGCTCATTAAACTCCTCTGAAGAGATCAAATGACAGGGGTTAATTTCTAGTGCCAGCTACGGTGTATAACATATGTCAGCACTTCAGAGCTGCTGTAGCTCCCAGCCTTCATAGCCCCATGCCCAGGGATGGCCCCAGCCAGAATGCAGCTGCCTCCGTGGGTACCACTGATGCTGAGGGAGCAAATATGAGGGTGAATGGACCTTTTCAACTGCTTAGCTTTGAAAGTATGATGAAGCTGTAACATAGCGCTTATTTATATTTCCATATAAAGTGTCAAGATCACTTTTTCTCTTCTTCATTTCAAAATGCTTCTTTTAAAGACAAGCATAAAGCAAGGGTGTAGCCAGGTGTCTACAACCACCTGGTTGTAACCAGGTGGGAGTCGGCCTCTTCTCCCAGGCAACTACTAACAGGATGGGAGACCATAGTCTTGAGCTGTGCCAGGGAAGGTTGTTTTGGACATTAGAAGGAATTTCTTCACAGAAGGGGTGATTAGATACTGGAATGGGCTGCCCGGGGAGGTGTTGGAGTCACCATCCCTGGAGGTGTTCAAGAAAAGACTGGATGTGGCACTTAGTGCCATGGTCTAGTTGGTGTGGTGGTGTTGGGTCATAGGCTGTGCTTGATGATCTCAGAGGTCTTTTGAAACCTAATTGATTCTGTGTTTCTGTGATAAAACATGAAGACTCCCTTATGAACAAAGCAGTCACCTCCCAGATACATATGGACTTTTGTAAGTTTATGATTTTATTTCCCACTCCCAGTGGGAACAACAGGTTTGTGTCTACACTCCCATTTTTAACACTTGGGCTCAGTTTCAGCCAGATGCAGTCACCTCTCAGTGTTTCTGCAGTAGTGCTAAGACCAGTGCAGGCTGCAGAGGCCACCATTTGGGCAGTCACCTGTAGGTGAGCTCTGTGCCAGAGCAAGTGAACTAGCACTAGATTTATAGTTAGATTGAGCACATCCCCAGGAAGTGAGTTAGAGATGTGTTCCTCATTGCAGAACTAATCCTTCAACACTATGTGGCAAAAGGAAATTAAAACCTGAGGCTGCCACCACCATAGCAAAAGCTAACAGGCAGAAGTAAGTGATTTTTTTGTCCATAGTGCTTGCTTAATATTTTCATCCAGATGCCCTGGAAAGCTGTGGGTCCTTGCTTTAGAGGAATAATTTTTAATCCAGTGAACAGGCAGCTCTCCTGTCTTTTCCATCATTATCAAGTTGTCATTTTCCTGGGCTTCCAGCTGTAAAGAGGTTCCCAATATCAGTGCATGATCACAGCTTTGCTTATTAGTGAATTAAAAGCCATGTCCTTGAGGGAACTGCTAATGTTTATGAAAGGAATCTTTCTTGGTTGAACAGGCAGAAGTATTTTTTGTGCAGGAGGACAGTTCTCTCATTTGGTGATGTTACATCATTAGTTTAGATCATAACTGCCCTTATGTCTCCCACAAAATATTTGAAACATCACCTCAGTGGAGATAAGTCTGAGATACTGCTCTCCTCTCTTCATGTCTGCCTAGCTGTTGTGCCATTTCCCATTTTATTGAAGCAGATAGTAATAGAAACCATCAATGATACCTTTCATGTTTCTCTTCTGTGAGCCAGCCACAGGCAACAGCAAGGTAGTCAATATAGATGCTTTTGAACGGAATTAATTCAGTTCTAATCCCCGTTAAACAGATAGTGGTATGTCAGGTAGTAAGTCAGATATAGTAAAAAAGCCAAGTTGTCTAAAATGCTACTGGCAGAAGGGGTGGGCCCATGGGAGCCTAAGAATTAAAAAATGAGAAAGATTACCCAGTAAAATTCCCACAGAAGAAAATAGGTACATACATCAATCTTTAAATGCTTCTATGTACGTCCAAAGAGAGCTCTGGAAATCATTCATCTCTGCATTTTGAGGACCTCACCACAGAAGCAGTAAACCAAGACAGACCCACTGGATTACCTTTTTCCATAACATAATTTTGTTCATATAATTTTTTAATAAAACTGGCTACCCAGAGAAGAGACCAGGTCTCAGTTTGTGGTTGTACTACAAAGAAAGGACCGTAAACAAAAGATAGTTTGCAATAAAGATTTTCCTCTTTCAGGTTTTTCAGTGATTTTGGCTGATATACACATCCAACTTTCTCCATTTATACACCATCATCCCCAAACACAGGCGTCATTTTCCTCGTACATACAGATAATGAAAAAAATAGTTGTACTCTAATGTATTAATGATGATAGTTATTTTTATAAATGAAAAGCATTAACAAAGCCATTGTCAAAGAACAGAAACCCACTCTGGCATCAACTCAAGCTAATCTAAAAAAGGTGAATGCACACTGAAAAAATCCCTGAAAACTCCCATCTTTTAGCTTTTGCCTCAGAATACATTTTACACAAACTAATACTGCACAATGACGTAACACACACCTTATGCAAATCTTGTCTTTGTGGTGTGGTGTAAACCCTGGGTGCCCACAAGGGAGATTTTTATAGCAGAAATGCTGTCCTGTGAATACTATTTCTTAAGGGTTAGTGATTTAGATGAGAACTGCTCTGCAGCATTGTTAAGAACACTTTGATGTTTGTGATGTACTGCCAATGTATTTCCAACAGTACTTAACTTGCTACTTTTAGAAAAACCTTGGATTCAGCTGAACATTTTTGGCAAAAGGATTGAAAGTGTTTTTTGACGACATAAACCAATTGACAAGCAGCTTTAAAAAAGACTGGAGGGAGAGATAAAGAATTTACAAGGAATAAACAGCTGCACCTGTCATAACACACAAAAAGGCAAAAGTTTACAGAAAACAGAAATAAAAAAAGACGCAAAAAGAGACAGTAGGTACAGTGCAACACGTAGCAAATATTAGTCAAGAATATGAATATTATATGAAGATTGCGTAAAACAGTGAAATGGATGCACAGAAGTCAAAAGAAAGGCCTTCTCTCATCCTGCCACAGGATAAAACACACACATGTAATGGCTCCTGCCTCTTCTTTTTCTGAATGAGAGAGGCATATTTGAATTTTGATTTGACTTGCTTTTTCTTCTGCTTAAGCACTATTTTGGTGACAAAATCTGGAATTCATCATGGTTATTTCCAAAAGAAAAGCAATATCATACATTAAAAGGAAGGTTGGAAGTCTCATGTTTAGATTGAAACCTTCCTCTTGCAAGGCTTGAATAGTTTGAACTGCAGAAATAACGTCACAGCAAGATGTGAACGTGCATGTTTAACCTGCAGACTGCTTCTTTCCTTCTTTATTCCTACCTTTTATGTGTGTCCTAGAGAGCTGTAACAGTTTCTCTAAGCCAGTAAACACCACATCCGATAACTTGTAAGATCACCTCATCTTTGTGAAAATAGCTTCAGCAGAGAGACCCTCCTCTGCTGGTTGGAGGCAGAGGAACTGTTAACCTAGAGCGTCCTTGTTTGGCCCTGTCAAATTGTGATTGCTGTTTTGGGGAGGAGAGCGAGATGAGACATGACCTTGGATTTCCCTTCTATGTGCTTTCAGCTCAGAATAAACTAGTCTGGACATAGGAGGAAACACAACTGCATCATCTTGTTCTGTGTGTAGTTTGAGGCTGATTAGCCTGTCCAGCTCCCTGGTGAAACGTAGACTCTCTTACGGGCTTGGTGCCTGAGAGAGAAGAGCTCATCGTTGATCTGATGGGGCGGCACAGAAAAGCACTTCCCTTTCTGCCACCCCTCTGGATTTCGCTTTGTGTTACTCACCAGTACTGCTCTGGATGGTCCTCACCGTGGTGGTTGTACGTGGGGGAGATGAGGACCGCAGTGATATGCACTCATCGTCCTGGGAACAGCCCTTCTCAATGGCTCTGACATAGCTGTGGCTCCTCATGCGGAAGCATCCTGGCATAGGCAGATCCAGTGCTTCCACTGCCTGAGACTCGAGCTCGCTGAACACCGACTCGCAGACAGATTCAAACTGACCGTTCACCTCCATCTCACTCACCTGCAGACAAAGACCCAGCATGTTCAGTACATCCTATACACGGATATTGCACACTACCTGGTACAAACACAAGTTACAGTGGCACAGTGGCCAACATCTGTTAGAAGGTCCCTTTGCACATAAAGAAAGGTGAATGGCGCATAAGAACATCCCATAGTACAAAGCAAAAATCATGAGAGTTAAAAACAGTGTACGGAAAGGGGAGGCAGAGGCATTGGGCAGAGATTCAGCAGAGTTAGGATTCTTGACTCCTGCTGAAACTGATGGGAAACTGGGAGCCCTCAAAGCACAGTCTGTTTTATGTCACCCTGGGCACACAGCAGGCACTGAAAAATAACACTTTCTTCGCGGGATGAGGAAAAACCAAAAAGGTCAGCTTAACCTCAGCACATAATCAGTGCAACCCACAGTCAATCATACTGATAAACTTGAGCAGCTGGGAAAACGGAGGGTAGAAGTAGTAGCAAACAGTTGGGAAGAGGAGGCTGATAAGGCAACCAGCCCTGTTGCAGGGGAAAAATGTATAACTACATCTCTGGCTGAGAGCAAGAGACACGTGGGAATCCTTAGACCCTGTGTGAAACAGACACTAGGTGGTGACAAAGACTTGTACTCACACGGGCTAAAGAACACCCAAAAGCATGCAGACTTGCTGCAGGTCTTACAAACCCAGAGACCATTTACTTTGGCTTAACTGGCAATGGATGTTCATATTTCTAAACCGAGAATCGAGCCCTGAGTTTGGCATTAAAGTATAATAATTATCATGGTAAGAAATGTGCAGATGGAAACCATCACTTGAGGATTTAATAAGTTTTCAAACATGCAAAAGGCCAAGGTAGCCAGAAAAGATAAAACTATGTTAGGGTGGTAGGAATGAAACCATTAGAAATCCTTTTCCAGGACTAATGTTACCAAGAAAAATGTTTTGTTGATCTTTGTACACATAATTAAATAATCTCAAAAGTAGAACACATTTTTTTTTTCAAAAGGAAACTATTTAAAAGAGTATGGAAAAGTAGTGGGTAGTATATCATAAAGAACAATCTTGGTTATTCGATCCTCAAATAAATATGAATTAATGCTTTTTTAAAAGTAAAACCCAGCTTCTTCACACTGGCAAATGATAATCACTCCTTGGCTGACGGCTTTGCGTAAGTGTTAGATGTCCAGCTAAATAATGAGCCTAACCTAATGTTCATGTAGTTGCCTCTGAGACCTGAATTTCAGAGCTGTTTTCTCCTAGATACATCCTGACCGTCTTTCTAGAGTGTCAGCCCTTACTCTATGCAAAGTGATTCACTGCAAAATACACAGGTGAATACTTTGAAGTTGAAGTATCTAATTATAGTACACTGCAGAAATTAAAACTACAGCTCCATATCAAATGGCACGTGTTTGTTATGGCCACAGCTGAAGTCCTGGCATCACGGATGTCATGCACTTTTTTGACATTGCAATGACTTGATATGCCAGTCATACGAGGCCAGTATCTGTCACCACAGATCCTGTCTACTGCACTTCTGGGCTAGTGTAAGAAAGTTTTTTCATCCAAATGATTTACCCAAATGATCCACTTAAGAAAACAAGCCAAAAATCATACCAAGGAGCTACGGGATTTAGCAGAGGAACTACGAGCCCACTGCCCTGTGGTGTGCTGGCACTTCTGCACTTCTTTCAGATCTGTTCCTTATGAGTTCAAATCTACAAGTATGCTGGATGGAAGAGCAGGCTAATTTTTGACATTAAAACTCATAAACTGAATGTGTCACAGTGGACTTAATTTTTCTTCTAGTTTAAAGTGAGAAAAAGATGACGAAGATGTCTTACAGGATTTCAGGGCAACAATACAGACAGATCTTTGCACTTAATATATATAATGCAACATTTGTACTATATATGTGAAAAGTTCAGAGGTGCACAAGGTTAAGAATGCATAAAATAGCATAAAGAAAACTCTAAAGTTTGTTATAAAATTCTGATAAAATTGTAAAATACAAATTATTAAGGACTTAATTTTCCTTTAGCATCTCACTCAGCATATGAACATTTTTTTTTTAGGCATTCAAAAATTTTTGATTGGAGGCACTAAGCACAAGATCCCTAAGCGAACCTTTTTTAAATACATTGTTGGTGAGAAAAATAAAAAGTTAGACTGCTCCTTCAAAGGAACTGCATACTGTGACACTCACCAGTTTGCAAAGAGCAGGTTATAGCACTATCAAGTGTTCCCCTCCCACAAACACTCGCGTTTCCTTAAAAAAATGTTATGAAAATGTGTGGTATGGGATGGCCTAATTCCACTCGAAGCCAAATTGAGTTTCTCCTATCGCAAGTGTTCAATCAGTGTCCAGCATGACAGCTGCTCTCTAGGCTGCCACAGGGGCACGTCACCCACCTGACTGATGGTGCTCATGGCTCTCATGTAGCTCTCGTTGCGGGAGCGGAACTTGGGGGATGTCAGCAGCCCTGCAGGGTCCAGGCTGTCCAGGCTCCTGTTGATGGAGACTTCGCTCACTGCCCTCAGGTAACTGTGGCTCCGGATCTGAAGCTTTGGTGAGTGTTCACTGGATATCCTGGGAGTTTTGAGTAGGAAAAAAAGAAAAAGAAAGAAAAAAGATATGTCATCAAATCTAGATGGCCTCACCAGCAGTGAGAATAACCAGGTGTTTTTCACTGGAACAGCGTGATTTGAACAAGTCACTAAACAGTCCTTGTATATTTATAAATAAGGATAATATCAGTATTTTTATTTGGATTACCCAAATTATCTTTTTATTTATTGGGAGAAAGAGAGAAGGAAGGAAAGGGTTTTCTTTTCATGTTTTGTTTTTTGTTTTTGTTTTTTTTTTTTTTTTTTTTAAACCATTTCTAAGCAGAATGGCAAAGTCACTTCCATTTTGTTTACTGACAGCAGCATGGAAAAATTTTACACTGTATTGACAGTGACAGCAACCAGCTCCAGCAAACCCCCCACTATGTGGGATTTTTGAAGTGACAACACTGAAATTATTTCAGGTGTTCGATTTAAAAGAGCAAGAGGAGCCTTTGAGATGAACCCAGTAGAGAAAGCCCTGTGTCTTTACAGAGCTCAAAGCAGCAACCACCAAAACCAGCTGGGGAGGGGGGTAATGAAAGAAGAGGCCTGATAGTAAGACTGGCTAGATGATCCTAAACTTATCAGCTGAACATCCACTTTTTGAAATGCTGCTGGTGATGTGACTCTGACATGTACTCCTGTATGTACCCATTAACAGTGCTGCTTCTCATGGAGCTTTCAAGGGTGTACATGCAAAATGCACTCATAATATCCATCTTAACCTGGGAAATCATTCCAAGAGTTTACAGCACCTGGTAAGGTTTGATATGTCTTTAAATTTAATTTTAATTGTGGCTTAAGCTGCAAGTTAACAAAATGTAGGCTAGGGAAGTAGCTTTACACGATGATGTCAGATTAGAAGTTTAAAAGACACAGTTATGTTTCTGAAGTGATAACCTTGCCTATAGTTTCAATACAAGTGACAGATGAGGTGTACAAGTAATCAAAACCAACCATCAGCCCTGTTCCCTCCCACCAGTACTGCTGTACTCCTGCCATGTGTGCTTAGAGTCAGCTAGCAAAGGGTGTAGAAACAATCCTCCACCTTCAAGATGTTTTATCCTCTGAATATGCTAGCTAAGTGCTGTCTTCACAATCTGAAGCATTCTATAAGAATTCTATAAAGATTTGAGTCACAAAAAAGTGATCCATGTCATACCTTACATGAAATATAATAAATTTGAGGAATATTTCTCTTAGAAACAACTCATCAATGGATGAAGTATTGAAAGGGTGGATCTTCAAGATATTTTTGTTTCTTTAATAATTTCCAAGTATCACAAAGCAAGTTAATGAATTTATTAATTTATAAATATTAAATAATTTTCCCATTTTAAAATGTAAATGTCCCATGGATGTTTACAGACATATGACAGACAAATCTTTAACATAATTACAGACTTAATCTTGGTCCCCTAGTTTTTAGAAATACACACACAGCTGACCTGAAAGAAGAGAATCCGTTTTATGTCTAATTCCTCAAGCATTTGCAGATATTTTGTATTCAAGTATCTAATGATGGTAATTAGTATGAGCAATTTCCCAGTGGCATGCACAATTCTGGTAATTGTCAATGTATTTTAGGAGGACAATTCCATTGTGTAATCGCACACCTCAGTAGTTCAGAAACTGGGTCTGTTTCTGAATGGTATAATACTGTAGTAAAATCTAGGCCATCTCTACCATACCGTATTCTCTGGCTGCTAATTACTTCCCTAATAAAAATACGTAAACGTATGCTAATTACTTGATACTCCTGTCATAAGATGAAGATAAAGCCTTTGCTTGCCATTTTCACTGTGTGTAAGGTGCAATACAGCAGTTGTATTCATACATTTTGACTCCTTACCCCACTTGATTCCACATGACAAAAGCAGAAGGTTTTTAGACATCATAATTAGTGGTGTTCTAAAGAACTCAAAAAGGCAGAGAAAGTGATGAAAAGGCTACTGTTACTAAAGGTCCATTAACTAACACTAACCATGCAACTCGATAAAAAGTTCTTGTCTGTTAGTGCATAAAAAAAAAAAAAAAGAATAAGTCAAAAGACATAAGTTTTCTGATGCATGTGAGCTACTTTGCCATGCTGCAGATCTGCAAACTCATCAGCACTGCCTGAAATGCATTTCTTAAATTAATTCAAAATGTATTCTATGAATATGTTGTGAAGAGTTTGCTGCCAGTATGCGACATGCAGAATTCAAATACGCTTGATTAGCTGCCAGTTAGTAAATATGTCACCTGGGGCTTGTCACTGTTCACTGATTAGCTGAGCTTGCAAGAAGACTGCAGCACATCACAAAATTCAATGCACAGATATTCCTACACAGAAATCTGCAAGTACTGAGGCAGGTGCCCTTTAAAGACTGGAAACAATATAACAGGATGCAAGTATCCATACAAGATTTTGCTGTGGCAGCTGGAGTACTGATCATATCAGATGCTCATGGAAGTGCCATGGAAAGCCACCACGTAGCCACCAAAACAATAGAAATTAATTTTCTGTATGCGTTAGTGTTGCATAGTATTTTCCCAAGTCTGTTTGAAACGAGGGCATTTATCCATAAGAGTAAATGTTTCCCTGTTGTTTCTGGGAAACATTTTGTTGTGGACGGTCAGCACAGCTGCTTGCTTTTTCTTTTTGTTTCTGACTATATGACTGGCCAGTTTGACACAAATCCAGAACCATATTTTACGGGTGGCTACTTATCTTAGTCTGTGCATATCTTCCATCTGTTGTATAAATCAAACCAGGTTATTGGCTGCTGTTGAAGGAGGTGGCTCCTTGCTTACTGATTGCTATAATCTCTGTTTCACTAGATGTAGTGATAGGGAAAGGAAATAAAATAAGAAGGATTTAAACATAGAGAAAGAAACATCTGAAGGTTTATAGCTGTGTGATAAATCGTCACTATGTTCTACAGTAAAGTTTAATGAACAGGTGTAATGCCGCTGGAAACTTCGATAATATTCCATTTAGGAATAAATCTGACTATGCATGACACGCAAGATCTGAATGTCTAATATATTTTCTGAGAGTTACTATTACCAGTAACCTGTAAATGAAAATACTATTTTCTTCCTTAAGGGTTCAAGTCCATCGCTTTTTTATCCTTTATTATATGAACTTCTGTTTGTGCTATTGTAATTTCTACATCTAAGTACAACGTGCAAAGGACTGAGACTCTGGGACAGCTCTTTGGATCCACTCACTGCATTGGATATATTAATTGGAAGAAGGGGCATGTGAATTATTAAAGTTCCTCAAGCATGCTCCATCATTTCTATGCTGCCGTGTCTGCTGGTGTGATGTGGGACAAGTGCTGAAGCACCGAGCTCAGAGCTTGAGTCCTTTCAGGGAGGCTTACACATAGCTCATCCTTACTGTGGTGGTAAAAGAGAGATTTTGCCTTCTAGCCCCTTGTACATACAAAGTGTGGCAACGTTGGTTGAAAGTGCACTCACGGAGCTTGCAGCAGGCTTTGGAGTTGGGCTGTCCCCAAAAGCAGCATGGTCCACTCACAAATGGCAGGTCCCCAAACCGAGTGCACCAGTCTTTTTTTCTCATACTGCTACCTTTGCTCCAGGCTTCACCACAGAGGACGGGAGCACAGCCACAGCAGCAACACACTGCCATCACACAGGGTAGAAGGTGCAGCACTACTGGATGTGCTTCCCAAAACGCACAGCAAGAGACACCAGGAGAGACACCAGGTTTCTGCTGCTCTGCTGATTGCCACTGTACGTTTCTCAAGAGGACTGACCAAGGAAGGAGCCAATGCTGAGCTGAGGTGGGTGGAAATGGAGTCTGCTGAGTCCCAGTGGATAAATAAATGCTCCTCTGGATAGAGGAAGGCAAGTGCCTCTGATCCACACTATGCCTCAGGGAAGATCGAGGTACCCCACCAGTGAGGGCAAAATGGTGCAGAAAGTCCGTGAGGGGCTCTGAGGAGCAGGACAGTGTTCATTTAATTGGAAAACACATTCTAGTGAAGCATCTAGAACAGAAGATAATGTAGGTGTGTAAAGGAAATCTTTGCATACTGCACTGTGATTTCTGCTCCATGTATTTCAGACACACTGAGGCCAATCCTCCTGTTTCCATTCAAATAGAGAAATGAAAATATTTAAAACATGTACATATAATCACCTACTACTGGTACAACACATATGCTAAGAAATACTTTTAACCACTGTATGTTACAGATATGTTTGTATTTACATTGTATTAATAAAATTTACATGATTTAATTCAAATGGAAACACATTCTGGTCCCTCTTTTATTTGATTATTTGCAGAGTAAGGAATTGGCTGGCATAGGCAGGCATGAGAGGAGCTAGACTTAGCTGCTTGTTCTGGTTTGTACAGGGAAGTCTGAGACAGAGTCTTAGTGTGATGCCCAACTTAGATGATGACCCAGGATCAATGGAGGAGGAAGGAAAGCTATGCAATGTCTTTACACACTGCCTTGTCATTTCTGACTTGTATATGTTGACCAGAATTTAGCTTATTCAAATATATATATGGTTGATGAACATATGAAAAAAAAAATATATATATTGGTTGATGCAAAACTCAACATGAGCTGGCAGTGTGTACTCACAGGCCAGAAAACCAACCAAATCTTGGGCTGCATCAAAAGGAGAATGGCCAGCAAGACAAAGTAGGTGATTCTTCCCTTCTAATCTGCTGTTGTGAGACCCCAACTGGAGTACTGTGTACAGTTCTGGTGTTCCCAATGCGTGAAGGACATGGAACTGTTGGAGCAAGTCCAGAGGAGGCCCATGAAGTTGATAAGAGGACTGTAACACCTCCCCTGTGAAGACAGGCTGAAAAAGTTGGAGCTGTTCAGGCAGGAGAAGAGAAGGTTGTGTGAAGACTACATAGCAATCTTCCAGGACCAGAAGGAGGCCTACAGGGAAGCTGGAGAGGGACTCTCCATCAGGAACTGTAGTGATAGGACAAGGAGTAATGGGCACAAATTGAAAGAGGGGAAATTTAGGTTAGATATTAGGAAGAAATTCTTTACTGTGAGAGTGGTGAAGAGGTTGGAAGAACTGGAAGAGGTTGCCCAGAGAGGTTATGGTTGCCCAAACCTGGCAGTTTTCAAAACCAGGTTGGATAGGGCCTTGAACAACCTGGTCTAGAGTTGGAGGTGTCCCTACCCATGGCAGTGGGGGTGGGGACTGGATGATGTTCAAGGTCCATTCAAATCCCTTAAGATTCTATGATTCTGTGATTCTATGATTCTATATCAAAGGGTTCAAAATACAGTGTTAGTAATTAGTAGAGAAATAACTTTGAATATATTCCTGGAAGAGTTCCTTTGACTTCAAAATGTCTTTCAAATGACAAAGAGAAGATAGATAACAGGGATTTACATGAACAGGCAGCTTTATTTTAAAATATTTCCTTTTAAATTAGGAATGAACAATGCATTCTGTCGTATATGTAAAACACCTCCATTTATTACATTTCATTTCTGAATGAAAAAAAGGAAAGGCCAAGATTGACTGTGGCTGCTTTTTAATCCCTTTAGGCCAGACTCAATATAAAAAAAAGTAGTCCTAAGACGGTACTGTCTTCTGCAAGTTCAGCATTCAGAATCATAGCACAAAGTGCAGTGATGTGCCAGATGGGTACTGTGCTCTGCCAACAGAAAATGACAAAGCAGAACAAAGTGAAAGTCCAGAAACATGTCATGAAAGCTTCTGTAAGCCAACAGAGGAGTGTGCTAAAATATGCCTTCAAAGAAAGAGAAAGCCCCCAAAAATACACCACACACAATCTGAAACCAAGAAAAAATAAACATCAATGCCACCACTATTGTTAAGTATCACAGCTCTCAGTTTTGCAGCCTTCAACGGACAGCTTTTGGGGATTAATTATCCTTGGCTGAATCTCCTACCTCTGGCGTGACTGATGGGTACATCCAATGTACATACATTTCTGCGCTTAATTTTATTTGTATTTTAGTGTTGCTAGAAGGTAGAATACTCTAATGGAGCCTGACATAAGGCGAGCACTGAAGGACATCAGGGAGGAACAGGTACAGAACAAAGTCATTGAGGTGTATCTCTCTGATCCCGGTCATGACACGGGTGACCAGGCTTGGTGAATTTCTTCATGTTGGCACCTGCGTTCTGCTGGTTTTTTTGATGTAGTGAACACAGAGCTGTCCTGTCACTGATTGAGACAAGGGCAGCACATAAACAGTTTTGAGCATTCACTCCGCCTCCCCCTGATTTTTCTGGGTTTGAAGATATCCTTTTTTGTGTTCTTGCTTATAAACAAGCGAACATCCTCATGGGGATTTCCTGCCTTGAAGCTAAAAAGAAACCCTAAACAATAAAACCTCTCTTCAAGTCCTTAGTGTGCTGCTAAAGGGTCAAGTGGGAGAAAGAAAAATCTATAACTTGGAGACACCCAGAAAAAGCTCATCTGCTGAAGAGCAATTCGAAGTAATCAACACAGAAGTGTAATTTGCTTCCTTTTGCATTGTAAAAGATTCTACTAACAGACTACAAATCATCCACGCTGCATGGACCAGCCAAAACATAATACAAAACTGCGTGGACATGCCTGTGACACAGGGTTTTTTCTACGGTGAGAAGAGGCAGAAGTTGCAGTATGGTGTGTTTGACTGTCTGATTTATCAGATTCTAGTAGGGTTATAGAAGAAAGCACCTAAAAAAGAAAAAACATAACCCAAAAGTCCCCACAGTTTGTTGTTACACGCCTCTCTAATATGTCTGTCTCCAGCTGTTTTTCAGTTTTTGAGTAAGCACATCGTGTCCTACCAGAGAGCTCCAGTTCGTTTGATTGAGGGCAGCAGGAACCGCATCAATGTTTCTTTGGTACCAAATGTTTTTAAAAAGCCCCGTCCTTTTCTGCCAGCTTCAGAATCAGCCATGAGACCACGTCTCTCTGATTTTGTTACAGATCTGCTTTCCTCTCAAAGGACAGAGAAGCTTTGGGTTGTGTGTGTGGTTTTTTTTGTTTATTTGGTGGTTTTTCTTTATTTATTTATTTTTCTTTATTTCTTTTTTTTTTTACTTTTTAGGATGTGGAGATATTGAAGTTGTAAGACTTTGTTTCAAGAGCAATCTTTGGTTATTAAAATATTAGCAAACAAAGATGACTAGTGCATATAAATTCACATATACATCAAACCAAAGATTTCCTTTTATCTCAGGTGCTTTGTAAAATCAAAAAGCCCCCAAGCTAATGAATTTAAGGAACATTTCCCTTGTCATTGACATACTGTATTTTTTTCTTGCTTTCTAGACATGGTGAAAGAATAGATCACAGCATGAAAGTGGCACATATGCAATAGAATTGGCAAGAAAAGCAGATGGAGGATGATGCAGACAGACATTATACAATTATCTTTAATCAGAAATCTGGTCTACATGCTGGTTCTTATTCCCATGTGCGGGTGTGTGTGTGGGAATAGTTCTGAGCACTTTTCTCTTCCACCCTGGAGAGTGAAAAGAGATGCTGGAAGGTAGAAATAGTTCAACTCAGATGAACCAGCTCAACTCAGTGATGCCAGAGTAAGCTGCTTCTGTATAAAACCACACATTTTTTATTTACACCAGAAGACAAATCCACCTTATCTTGTCACATAAAGCAGGGTAAGATATAACACTGTTGAGAGCAACCAGCTTGAGAAGAGTAGCTCTCCTCTCAGAAGACCCTTTGAGGAAAGCTGTGAGCCTTAATGTCCCCCTCTTGCAAATATTACTGAGTATATGTTCAAAGGGGTTTTCTTGATGGAGGAAAAGTTCTCTGAGTCTATGCCAAATGCATGACACAAGAGTCTTGCCTTTTTCAGCACAACCCTTTTAGGTTGGTACTAATAACCTCAGGAACCAGTGCTGCCCAGCACAAAGAGATATATTTACCAAAACTAGAAAAGCTCTAGCTTTGTGTCAAGTTCATAGAACTAAGAATGTACACTGCCTGAGGGCGTGATCAGGTCAGCCAAGCCCACAGCCCTGCCTGGAGCCCTTTGGACCCTGCAGGGGTGAGGTTGAATCCCTGGCTTCTTTCCCTGTTGAAGTCCTCCACCACTACTTTGTTGAACTCTTTCTTTGCAAGCACAATAAGTTTTACCCTCCTTCCTCCAGAAGCCATTCCTTCAGGTCTACTCATTGAGGTTAGGGTTATCTACCTGATCCCACATCACTTGGTTACTTCAGTGCCATGTCTCCTTACTAGTGAGACTCAAAAGTCAACCCCAGTTTGCTGAGGAAATTCTTACTTTAATAATTCAAGCATTTTGAAATGTTGTCCAGCTACGTGCAAGCATGTGTATGAGCACAAGCCCTCCAAGAAGGAGGAAAGGAGGTCAACTCAGGCACAGCTTTTGGCATTGGACACAGATCACTTCATTGCCACTTCCACATTTGCAGTTATTATCACAATTGAGTCAAATCACATTATTATTTTCCTTCTCTCTGGTGTCTGGTGTAGACACGCTGAAAACATCCTCTCAGACACTTGTGGATTTGCACTTCCTTCCTTGCTTTCATGGCAAGCAGTCTCATCTAGTCTGTATTAATACTAGGCTTACTCCGACTCAGAATACTGACAGGCAGCTTTTTTTCTGTTTTACCTCAGGGTATGTGGGACCATAGAATCATAGAACTGTTTGGGTTGGAAGGGACCCTATAACTTACAGTGTATCCTGGCCTTGAACATTTCCGGGGATGGCACATCCACAGCTTTGCTGGGCAAGCTGTTGCAGTGTCTCATCACCCTAATAGAATTTCTTCCTAATATACTTCCTAATATCTAATTTTCTTTCCAATACCTAATCTAAACTTGCTCCTTTTCAGTTTGAAGCCATTCCCCTTTTTGTCCTATCACTACATGCACTGGTAAAAGGTCCTTCTGCTCTCTTGTAGGCCCCCTTTAGGTACTAGAAGACTGCTCTAAGATGTTCCCTGTTGCAGTCCTTGTAAAATTACAGTCTTCACAAGCTCGGACTTCACCTGCTTAGCTTAATTTTCAGGTCTCTTCCATTCATACATTAAAAGTTTGATTAATTCTGCCAGTGGGAACACCCAAGCATTACAGCTCTTTGCCAAACCGCAAGAGGAAAACAGTTACTTTTCAGGAATGTCACCTGGCTGTGTGCTGAGCTGGCAGCACAACCAGCCCTGCCTGCTTAGCACCAGGATTTATGCAGGAGCTCTGGCTTGTTCCTGGGAATGGGAGGGTAGAGCTCCAGCTCAGCTAAAAGGCATCTTCTGGGCAGACTTCCCATAACTGAAAGGTCCTCCCATGCTACTCCAAGTTACAGTATTGGGCAGTATTTATCTACAAATAATGTTTTGTAGGTAAATACTAAGAAAGTAGTTGCTCCATTGAATGTCATTGCAGTATTTATTTAAAGAGCAATTTTTTCTGAAAACTGGCAAAGAATTTTCAGTGTTCAGTGTCCTCAACTCCGCAGGTCCTCCTCGACCTAAAACCAGTTGATGATCACCTGAACACTGCATGGCCATGAGCCTGCAAACCCTGTCATGTATTTGCTTTTGAGTCACCTACTTCAGAAAGACATTTCCAAACATCCAGGTTAGATCTGCATAAACATCTTTTAGTGAGATTAGTTTTGCATCTTAGTTTTGCAAGTCAACAACGCTACTCCAAAATCTTCACATACGTAAGCAGCCACCTGCATTTTCCAAAAAATGTATTTTACATATGCAGCATTTTTTCACTTCCTATTCAGTTTTCTGCCGTTTCGAAAGTTCCAGTTACCTTCTAAAGGAAAAAAAGAAAAGCAGAACCAGCAGATTCAACACCATCTGTACAGATGTGCAACATAAGCCAAACTACTGGAGAAACTGAAAAGCAAGCACATTTTAAAGGAATGAGGAGGGTAGGCTAGTAACTCTTCAAGGGAGAAGGGAAAACTCCCAAATCCAACTAAGCTAAAGGTCTGAACTCACCTTCTTACACCCCTGAGTAACAGCCCTACCTCCAAATGAAAGTTTGAGACATGAAAATTCAACACAGGGTAAAGAATGCTACCTAGCAAAGACTGTTAGTATATCACCTCTTGTGGGAACCCATTATTTCCTGATAACACTTGCAAATTATTGACCTAGAATGCAGTATGTGCTGGCGATGACCACGGATTCTGTCTCCTCTTCTCTATTGATAGGGTAATTTTAAACAGCACTCTTACCAAGTGGCTATTTCAGTAATCCTCTATTTCAGCTGGCTTGTATTTGAAGAACACTATGCAGTTTAAAACGCCTGAAGAGAAGCCTGTTTCTGATTCTTTTATAAGCAAGCACTTACTACATTTTGCTTCTCTGCAGACACCTGGAAGATGGTGACTTGAAATCAGATGCAGTTACTCCTGACAGCACAAATACTGGGGGGTGGTGGTGGTGTGTGACAGTGTGATAAGACAGAGCAATATGGTCCTGGATAACTGTACAGCCAGTTTCTTGAGGTGTGTCTGGGTAAATATAGCTGGGAGCTCAGATGTGGCTTGCAGTTGTCTACCCCTGGTAAGAAAAGCAAAAATTTTGGGGGGAATTGTTCAGCTGGGAGTTATCACTGACTAAGATAAAACTGTGGAATTTCTCCTGTCATACCAAAAAAGCTGGAAATAGTACGTTTTATTCTATATTTTTATTTAAAGAAATGTCTGCATTGCAAGTAAAATAAAAAAAGTGTTGGTATGTAGTAGGGTTTCTGGCAACATCACTGATTCTCTCTCTGGGCATCAGTCTGCTGCTCTGGGGGATTTTTCCTTTTCTCACTATCTTGTTCAGCAAAAGCGGTATCCCAGGAGCAGGGAGGATTTTTCCCTATGTAACTTCACCAGAGCTATTCCTCAGAGAAAAAGGAGCAGCTACCGCTTTCCTTTCAAATGATTTTACATCAAAAGAAATCCCTCAAATCAAGCCTAACTAATTCCAAAAACTCAATTATCCATGTGTATTTTAATATTCTCTCTTTCCATTACAAAATCTTTCCAGTTTTGTTCTGGAGTAATTACAAAAAGACCTGTTTGCTGTGCTAAGGTGCAACGTGAGGTTACAACCTGTTATTTCAGGTATATATATTGGTCTGGGTAAGTTGTCTTGTCAAAGCTCTAATGAACAGGGCCAAAACATCTCAAGGGGGAAGTGTGTAGCGGATTTCAATTATGAAATTTTTTCTGGTAAATAGAAGTTTGCTGAAAAGATGTGAAATTATGCTTAACACACAGCTTTAGACTTTTTTCCCCTCCTCTTAAAAAACCCTCACATGCCTTTTGTGTTCTGGACTATATAATGTTAGGCTGAACTTGTACAGTATAAATACTGATAAAATAGAGCTAATTTTATTTTGGAGTATGAGAGAATCAAGGAAATAAACATCTTAAGAAATCTGCATAATAATGGAAAATCCATTTTCTTTCTTTTTCTTTTTATTTTTTTTTCCCTCAATTCTTTAAAATAGGAACACCCTGAAACAAACATTTCTTTGAGTCTGTGAGTAAAGGAATGGACAACCAGTTATCATGTCATTCATTAAGCTGTTAGTGTCAAGTGCAATGATCAGATGGAGGCAACGAGAATGTAAAAAATATTTCCAAAGAGTGGATGCACTTTAGAGTGCACTTTTGAGGAACTTCAAAAGGTTTGTGAAGGTCATTAGGTCATTTTAAAAGAAGAAAGCCTTAACTCCTGAGAAAGTCAGGTGGCTTCTTGACGTGTAACAGTAGGCATTCTCAAGTATTTCCAAATATTTATTTGAATTTAATTATCATACTTGAAATTAAAATATGTGAGTTACTGATGGGACGTTGTTCTTTTCCAATGAAAAATTAAAGCAAAAAAAGATTGAAAAAAATCCAGCAATGCTGGGTGAAAAAGGTAAAAAATCCCCAAATGTCTGTGTTTTCATAGTGAAAGGGATAAAGCCAGTTCCTTACAGATAGATAACTGGTTAGTAGTGTGCTCTCTTCTCATAATAGTCACAAAACAACCAACCACTTAGTTAGCAAATGAATTAAGAAAACCTCCTCTTATTTTCAGCACACAGTGTTTGGATACATGGTGAAGCTGAAGATGGCCTTCTGTCCTGCTCAGAAGACGAAAATACTTGGATATCTATGCTTTGATTAAAACACCGTGACAGAAAAAAACAAACAACAAACCAACCAAACAAACCAAACTAAAGCAACCAACCAACCAAAAACCCCCACAACCCTCTGAACTTTCTGGATAAATACCTTCTACCTGACATTCAAAACCACAGGCAATGGACTGTGGCTCATGGGTTCAGGTTTCAGTGTTGACTGAAATTTGCTATGTGACTTGGAGGAGAAGTCATATAAACTCTCAGTCTCAGAAAACAGTTATGCTAATACTTCCCTACAGCACCTCTGTGGCTGTAGGTAGCTTTGTGATGCTGAACTAAAGTTAGTAAATGTAATCGAGGTTTTTTGATGGAACTGAATAACGGTACCATATTTTTATTGTATTACTGGAGGCTAAGGTCACAGAACAACTTAAATAATAAACTCTAGCCCCAAAGACTGATATTGTATATAAAGTAGAATGGTTAATAAAGAGTAAAAAATGTTTGCTGTGATGGTCAAAATGTACTTTAGATATATTTTCTGATTAAAACCATTATTACCTATGGGCGGTGATTTATGATATCAACTCAAGACAATAGTTTTGCTGAGGTAGGACAGAACTGCTTGAAAATATCTCCAGCCTGAACAAAATTTTAGTGAGCATGGAGAAGTCTAGTGCCTAAAATTTAAAGTAAACTGTAATGAAACCTGTATTACTTTCTAAAGCCTCACAACTCTTACGAGGGTGGCTGTAATTTTGCTCTGAAGTTACATTATTTAATTATATCGTATGAGTAAGTACCCTCTTTCTCAGATGACCTCTTCTGCAGACTTTCTGTCACCTTGATTAGGAAAACAACATTAGGATAACATATTAATCCATTTCTTTTTGTCAGGGTCATTAGGGCAGAGACCTGTCTGATGATGTTTGAACACCAGCACATCTTTACATGCGGGCAGGTTGCCACCTTCTAAGTGCCATTAATGTCTCAGTGTTCTGGGACTTTGGTTTCTCTGCAATGTGCAAGGTAAGAGTCAATTTGTCAATCCACTGAATTTTGTGGATATCTACTCCAAATAAGTAGACAGGAGTTGAAGATAGGCAAAATAAGGTTGAGCATTTCAACTCTGCAAGTGCTTTACATTTTCTTGAACTATCCATGAAGGGATGTGTCAGTTCTCACTTGATGACACGAACGTGCCTGAGCTGCCCACTGGTGTATGGGCATGCACTGACACATCCAAGGAGATGGAAGAAGCACTAGTCTCCTGCTCACTGTTCAAAACATTTCCCCGCGTTGCATTGTTACTAGACAAACTAAGCTGCTTGAAATTCATCACTTTTTCTGTTTAATATAGATCAAAAATCAGCTGCGATAAATGACCATGTGAAACCACAAAAAATGCAACAGCACTGGGTCGGCCTTCTTTACCTGGGAATCATATAATATAATGTACAGAAGGGACTGGGAAATCTTGAGAAAACTGTAGAGAGGTGACCTTGAAAAACTGAAAGGATGGTCACATAACATAGCCATGGGTGTGTACCCAGAGGCCCCATGGATTACCAAGCAGGCAGGGAGCTGGAGGACATTAGCCTGAAAAAAGTAAGTTCCCAGTAGCTAAACTAATGGAATAATTCCTCAAGATGGTAATAAAGAGCTCCACTTATTCTCACTGGAGCCAGCCTGCCACTAGAGGGAGGAATGATCTAGTGCTGCTGATGATTGCTATTTATTATGCTTCTGCAATTCATTATCTATTTCTTAAAGTGCATCTCATGAGGCTTGCAAAACCTTCCCAGTTAAAGTAAAAAAAGTGCCGAGCTTTCACAGTTGACGAAGAAAACACACAAATGCAAAGTTCAAGGACTCAAGAAAAAGAAAGCATATAAAAAGAGAATCTGCTCTTCTACTGTATCTTAGAATATATTCTGATTTTTATAGCCCAGATGAATTGTGGACCTGATTTTCAATTAATTAGGATTCATAGGGCAATTTACTTTCATAGCATTCAGCATATCATTACAAAAATTGTAGGATTGAAAGGTTCTTCTGTGCCTTTTGTGATTCAAAGTAGTTTTCTTGGTGACTAGAAAGGTCAGGTCAGTACTGAGGTTGAAAAAGAAATTTTCCTTCTGTACAGAAACCAACAACTTGCTAAAAATGTAACTTCTATATTCTTTAAGAATAAAGCTATTTGAAAGTAGAAACCAAAGAAAAGCCCAACATAATAACACACTCTTAGTGGCTGCATTACTAATCTTGTGCCTTTCACTCCAGATTACTATGCTAAATGTCCATTTATAGCAGGAAGAAAGCAATTTGGATATGTGAAACAGGTTTTTTTGTGTAGAGCTATTCACTACTCACTGGTAAGGAGATATTCACAAACAGAAAAACGATAAATAAAATTAAAAAGTTGCTTTTATCTGAAGAAAAGCAAGTAATTAATGAGATAGGTAATTGCTAGACATTAGCAGGTCAAAATCTTATTTTGCTGAAGGTCTATCAATGGAAGAGTCTGAATCCCATTTTTTTTCCTCAAACAAATTCTGCTTAAGTTAGCAGGCCCAAGTCTGCCTTCCCGAACAGCAGAACAAAATTCTTCATAAAAAGACTGGAAAGCTCAAGGATCATCTCTGTTTTGAGAGCACCAAAAGCTTGGGATCTAAGTAGAAAAGTGCTCCTCCACTGGCTGTTGTGGATTTTGCTGTCCCAGGCTCTCAGTGGGCAATTAGGCTGCCATCAGAGTAGAACTATCCATGCTGCTGTCTCCCCTCTCTAAAGAAGAGAAATAAGGAGACAATAACAGAGACAAATGTTTCCCGCAGCCTTCCAAATGGCTTTTCATCAGAAAATTCACAGGTTTTCCAGGAATAGTCATGCATAGAGCATACAGTGGGAACCCCCTCCACTCAACCAGACTGTGATTTTCAGTTGGTGTGCTTGCTTCTCTGTGCAGCACACACCATGGCAGCTTAGGCTCTGAAAAGTACTAAAATATCTTTTCCTAGCTCTGAAGGCCTTCCCTATCGGGGGGAAAAAAAAAGTTAAAAAAGGCATTTTAAGATTCCCTTCTGCTAGAGTGTGAAGGGTAACAAACACTGGGAAAATTTATAGAGAAGTGAGTGGGAAGCTGTGCGTTAGCGTACGTAGGCAGGGTGTAGACAGAAGAGCGTGCCCCCTGTGAGAGTATCTGAACCACCTCTAGGACATATGTTAGCAATGGGTGTGGGCTGCATGGTGGCAAGAGACAGGGAGGTCTGTCAAGTTATGAGAAGATTGTACCTATGAATTTCAATAAACAAAGCAACTATTACTCCTAGGAGTAACATGGTCCCCTTTGGGCTTTTACACATCATGGGGAGAGCAAAGATGTGCAGCAAGTGGAAGGAAAGAAAAGAAGGGAAGCACAGGTGAAGAAGTACAACAAGAACTGACCCTTATATCCCTGGCTGGCATCTTGCCAGCCTCTCCAGTTCTTCCTCTGTCAGGGAAGTATAAGGATGATTTAACTTCTCCCCATGCTGTGCCTCACTGCTCATGCAGTATGGTGGGGCTCTTCCCAGACATCTCAGTGAGCACAAAGGGAGTGTTGCTGCAAGCCTTGCTTCAGGAGTACGAAACAGCAGCCAAGAGCAAGGGGGCAATGACTAACAGTGACTGTATTAGCACCTCTGCAGCCTCTTTAGAAGGTTCTGTAATTGCTGCACTAGCTGTAATGAATCAACCCTCGTGACAATCCAATGTGCAGGAGGTGTGTTATTATCCTTTTTTACCCAGAACTGGAGGCACAGTGATCCCCATGGCTGGTAAGAGGCCAGGCAGGGAATGGGGCCATGGCAGCAATGGGGCGCCCAGCCCTCCATCCTCAGCCCCTGCTCCCAAAGCCATAGTCTCCTGCCATGGAGACACAGGAGGCTGACACAGAGTGGGGGCCAGTCTCCCACCACTCTGCACCCCTTTGGCAGAGGAAGGGGCATGACACTTGAGAGCTTTGCAATTTCAGTCTTTCATTTTAATTACTCAACTGATCCTCCCCTTCCCTACAGGAACACTTGTTCCAGGTGCACCTCTCAGGCTCTTTTTTGACCTGAGAAATACCAAGCAGCCAAATCATACATTAGAGTGCTCCTGAACTATAATTAACCTCAGTGTATCGTTTTTATGGAAGAGAAGGCTGTTAAATTTGTCTGAATTCAAAAAACTTGGAAGAAGAGTGGCAAGCTAATGTTTTTTAGCAAGCAGCTTGATTAATTCATGGCAGAGGTTATCATCCCATTGTGTTGGGTAGGAGGCTGACATTTAAAACCTCATATCTACTTTGTCAGGGGGGACAACCCGCCTTGATAGCTCAGATTTTAAATGCTACACTTGAGACTTGTAAACAACACACTGCAGAATCCAACACTGAGGGCCCAGATCCCAATTGCATAGTATTCCCAAGGACTATCAGAGAAACAGTTGACAATCATTTTTATGTGTCTTAGTCCTAAGTTTCACGCCTTAGGGAAAAAAACACTGTTGATTTTATGTACGATGCATACCTCCCCATGGACCAGGATGCCATCCCAATGGATATCTCAGGCCTGCACTAGGGGCAGTGCGTAGCCCAGGGAGAAAGACAAGGGATTTACATTCACCTCAGATCTAACGAGGATCAGTTCTAACCTTCCTATTCTGGCTGGCTTCAGTACTGCCCACGATAGAAACACTGAGGGAGTAATTGTGAAATATAAGATAGTATAATAGAAAGTGTAAGATTCAACTCAGAAGTAAGCTTTTATCTGTTTTGGGCTACTAAATAAGACTAATTTTACTTTTCATCTCTAGAAATAAAAATATTCTATTTATGAGTGTCATGGTTTTGCTTTGTGCTGCTACAAGGTTAAAAATTGTTCCTTTTTTCCCTTGCCTGGTTTTGGGGGA
>JAWWES010000081.1:101957772-101984540 GCA_035583135.1 Lophotriccus pileatus | reverse complement strand
GGCCAGGATGCCATTGGCCTTCTTGGCCACCTGGGCACACTGCTGGCTCATGTTCAGCTTCCTGTTGATCCAAACTCACGTACTCTTTTCAACATCAGTGGTGAAACCTGGTGTGCATTAAAAAGTGTTTGTGGTGTTTATAACTGTGTTTCTCCAAGTCACAGCTGACAGGAAAACCAACAGATGTCTAGTAAAATACCTTGAAAATAAATATTTGCTAAGAAAAACTTAATTTCTGTTCTTATTTCTCTCTTTTTTCCCCCCTAAATCCTATAAATGCATCTCCAAAGTATCAAGACAATTGAAATTTTCAATTCACTAGTCATCAGAGTAGAACTTGTCTCAGAAAAAAGTTTACATGATCAAATATGAATTCAAAGGAACAATGCTGCAACTGTAACGAAGTTCTGTATGATTTTGCAAAAACAAAAACCCCACCAGCACCACCAGCACAAAAAAGCCCTAAAAGACAACTCCCTCCCCCCCTCCAAAAAAAAAAAAAAAATCCAACAAAAAAATTGCACCCAAAAGCCCAACAAGAACAAATCAAAAATCCCACCCCTAGTGGCTGAAGTCCCCACAGTAGCAGCAATGTTGAGTTAGGAAGCTGTACTTCTAGCAGAGTGTGCCCGCAAAGGGAAAGAGGAAAAGGGGAAAATGAAGTAGAGTAACTATGGTGACAGGATCCATCTCTTAGACCATCTCTGTGTCCTCAACACAGCTTTCCAGTTCCTTCCATATTTCTTATCTTTTAGGCTGGGAAAATGCTGCCATCACATTATCCCCAGCACTGACTCATAAGCTAGTTTGCCCAACTAGTCTTTCAAAAGAACAAACGACACGGCTGAAAATCCTTCTCTGACGTATCCACCTACTTCATAAAGTTTGTTGGAACTTCATATCTTTCAGATTTCTGTCTTCCTAGCAAACTTGTTGAAAGTTGGCCAGTGGATTCAAAAGTTATTGGGAGGTGGATGTGACAGGTTGGCATGTGGACAGCAATGGAATTGCATGCTTTTTTCCCAAGAAAAAACAGGCTAAACATGAAAAAAGTACATACAAATAGTGAAGGAATATGTCCTGAATCAAACTCAGCTGTAACAGAATTGTCAGTTATCTGTCACCTGCACCCTCTTTAGACTTTAGAAAAAAATTCCATTTTTAATCTGCTTACAAATGAAAGATAAACTTTTGCCACTTTTCAGGAACGGGAAAGAAAATACCACCTTTGTTTTCAGCTGAATCAGTTTATCTAGTCTGTGAAAGCTTAAACACCAAGAAGATACTGCCAGCAAAGACAGAGAAGAAAATCTGCTTACTTCCTGGTAGGATAATGAGAATTCAGCAGCGGAGGTGTGTATTTCAAAATCACAGCAAGCTGTGCTTTATCCAGAATGGTCCCACAGCATTTGACACATGTGCTGTAACCACATGGAAACCATGGCAATGGAGGAAAATTGTAGGAGGGAGATTGTATGGTATAGCAAGGAAAAAACCTCGGCAAAACCAGGAAAATACATTTTCATTATGTAAAGCAGATATGACACAGTTGTGCTGTTCAAAGGTTATTCTTTATATAAAAAGAAACATTGGTAATAATGAAAATCCTTTCTTGGAAGAGTAGGTGCAAGAGCAATGGTAGGTAGGTAGGTGGGAGGAACAGTGTGGGTTGTGAGGCCAATATTAGACTTAAAGTAGTCAGAGAGGAAAAGTCCCAGAAGATAAAAAATCCCTTGAAAAACAACAGTGAAAGCAAAAGGGAACATGTTTTTAAGCTGTTTGCTTTGCCACAGATGAAAGTGAAGCCGACTAGAGACTGCATATAGCAAACAGAGAAAGGGAATAGCAGAAAGAAGTGCAGAAGATCCCTGACAATTGCTTCTGCAGAAACACCACTTTCACAAGGTCCTTTGTTCTTCACAGACAGAAAAAAACATAATTAAATGATTGAAATACACTAAGGTTTAAGGTGTTAATATCCTACAAGGTCAACTAGGAGGTCCACTAGTGACAGCAAAAGGCTGCCTGCTGTCTAGAGTGTCTTTTGGCTCATTTCCACAAAGCTGTTATTCAGGTGCAAATTGAACTCAATTCAGTAAGCCAAGGAAATAACTTGTTATCACACCTCACACAACTGCTTCATGACCTATGAGTGAGTTAGGGGTCATAATTTAGTCTCTGTCCAAACAAAACTATCACAACCCTAAGAGTAATCAGGGTAGCCATGTGATGAAGAAGCAATGTCATGATCAAGGTGAAATCACATTACTAAAAAAGTATGAAGAAGTCTGCAGGGATCTAGCTTAAAAGAAGACTTCAATTCCCAGAGCAAACACTCAGCTGTTTCTCATAATCCCTGCCACCCCCCCCACCCCCCCCTCCCCCAAAATTATCATGTTCAGCAGAAAGGAATAAAAGCAATGCAGAATTATGTATTACACAAATTGTCTGTGAAAGTGAAAGCCTTCCCAGGAAGAGATATTTCTATAAAACATCAGCATAGATTAAAAGAAATCATTCTAGTTCATTCCAATTTATGTTGAATAGTCATTGAAAAAGTTATTTCATGCTTTCTCCTCTTTTTTGTTTTGCTACTATTTATCATTTCCTTATTCTATCTCCTGATTTACATCCTACTTCTGCACAACTCTCAAACTTACATGAATTTTACAGAGTACAGCTTAAAATTAAAAAGATTTCTAAAAGCTTTTCTGAATAGGAGGGGATTCAAAAACACGTGAAATTAAGTATTTGTACAAGCACTTTGCTGAATTAGTGACTTCAACACTAAACACAAAAGCTTTTGCTGCCTGGTCCCTCTGATCCAACATCCTCTGCGGGTGAACAGTGACATGCAGGACTTTTTACTTTTCATACTTTTACATATTCTTTTGCAAATCTTTTGTCTACAGAGAACAGAAATGACCAAAAGCAAATACACTCACTGTGATGCATTGTACTTCACACATATATTATGGAACTCTGGAACTCATGTTTCTAAAGATTCCAAAAAAAATGCGCTCCATGCCTGATACAGTGTCCGTGGATAAAGCATGGCTTGACGGAGTTTGTGGTGGTACGTAACATTTATGTTCACCTTGCAGAGCCTGCAATTACTGGTCTCAGAGGAAGAGTTTTGGCTCAGAAAAGGATGTGGTAAAGTCTTATGGATGATGAAAGGAATCACTGGATCCCTTGGGCAAGAACCAGCTAGATTATGAAAATCCCTGCAGAAACTGAGACTGTTTTTGCCTTTGGACACTAATGGAAAGACAGAGCTGAAGCAGTCGTTTGCTTCCCTTGAGACAAAATCAGGCAGGCTGCTAGGGAGAGTTGCAGTAAGCACGCTTTTTTCTTCTGGTCTGTTCATTATTGATGTCAAGAGCGTGACATTCTTAACAAGGATCAAACAGTTTTCTCTAAAATCTATTTCTCAGATAAGGTCTCTGGGAAAAAATGGGGTAGAGGAGGACAAGGAAGGAGAGGAAATTAATAAGAAAAATGCAGAAGGACTCTTTTGACACTAATCATGGATACTAGAGAGATACTTTTTATTTTTTCCCCATTTTAAAGCTGCAGCCTTAGGCAAGTTATACTAAAATTAGGTTATTTTTGGTCCAGTGAACTATGATTCACTATTATAGCTAAGAATTTTGTAGAAGACAGAAACAATTGTTGATTTTAAATCCACACTATTTTCTTGTATAGATATAATTTATTTTCTTTCTTTAGGGGGCCTCTCCATTTTAGAATCATTTAAAATAAAGCACTAATACCAAAATTGGCCATTAATGCAATTTTCCTGAGAATTCGGGTGGCTTTTTTAAAAGGTCCAAATAAAAGAAAACACATAGTGACATTTAAAAACCGTAAATTCATGATTTTTTTTGACTAAAACTTTCATAAACAATTAAAAAAAATTCAGGTTCTGGTTCCCTACAAAATACAGTGCAATTCTGAGTGGAAAACATGGATTTGCCTACTTTCAGACAGTCTTTGTTCTTTATAATTAAATGTCAGACACTCTCTTATGAGTTGCAAAGACTAGCTTAGGGCTAATTTCACATGTTGAGTATATATAAATACACAGCTATGCAAAGCTTTTGCATAGCAGGCCAAATCTATAATTCAGCAAAGTATTTAAAGAGCAGACCTGCTCTTTTCATATCTGGATACTCACTTAACAATAATGGTTAAAATACTTTGCAAATTCAAGTGCCTGTCCCTTTTCAGATTGATAATGAAATACATTCCCAAATTTACTCGTGTTCAGGAAAAGAACGTGCAAAATAAGCATTACTAAATGCACTTGTTCAAATATTTTCCTCAACAGTAGCTAGAAGTAAAGGGTAGAAACAAACAGGAACAGAAACTGTATGTCTTAATGGAGAGCTCTATATGTTGTAGTAAAACGTGGACTTACTTGAGGGTGGTGAGCTCTGTAAGGGATGGCTGGGTGGCCTTGAGATAGCTCTCTCTCCGTGCGGCAATCTTTGGAGATGGCTTCGGACTTGTGTCTGAGTCTCCGCTGTCATCATCCCCCATGGCTTTGATGTAACTGCCACTACGCATTCGTCGGCAGGGAATCTCATCGTCTTTTCCTCGTGGAGTGTATCCAGTCCACTCATCTTGAGGAACCTGAAGTGATAAACACAGTTCTCTTTTCAGTATACTCTTCCCTGATGTTATTGCATAGAAAGATTTGACTGTGATAAGCCACAACTGAGCCATAACAAAAACTCGGATGGCCAAAGCGCTTTCTCAGTTGTTTTTCACTATGTGTTGCTGTTGCAACGGAGACCCACTTCTCCCTCTGCATAGTCACAAGCATGTCTGGAGTTCTATGCTATTTTCTGTCACTTCACTGGGAAGTTTCTAGCAAACATGCTGACACAGAAGCCTCAGTTAGGCCTACTACTGGGCTGGACAAATCTGGGGTTTTTTTGGGGTATTTTTAATTTAAAACATTTATAAACCAGATCAGGCTGGTTTTGGTTCAGCTTAACACATTGAACATCTCTGGGGAGGCAAGAAAGCTGAAATGTGAATTTCTATATTACAATCTTTTGTGACAGAGTGTGCATAGGAATACTCACCACGATGACTTTTGTTCAAGATACATTTCAGATTAGTGAGGCTATGTACTAATCATCACAAAAGTGTGTTTGCAAGTTTGAAATTTTACTACTATTGCTTTATAGCATAATTTGTGTGACTGAACACCCGCCAGTTTGCAGGGATCGTCCTTTTACATTATGTTAGTCTGAGTGTCTGAGTCATACAACTCTTTATTCCCTCTTTACTTCTTATTCATGTGCATTATTTCTTTTTATCTGAAGTCTGTGCTGTCCCTTTTTACAGGAAATCTGGAACACTGGGAATGTGTGTTCATCAGATTTTGAAATAACAAAGGACAGTCCAAGAGCAAGGTGCTCTTGCCCACCCACTCTCTCTCTTCCTCTTCTCATGGGGTTTCTGACCATGTAAACCAACATCCTTCTTTTTCACTTAACTACAGAAACAATATGCAGTGGAGCAGGGTTTTTGAAGTTATTTTGGAGAAACACCACTTTTTATACTAAAGCTGAACCCTTGAAAGCGCTTTTAAGTTGACATAGTTTGTGTCAGACTTGAATACAAGTAGTTGTGAACTTTTAGTTTGCTGCTTCTCTGATTATTCTCAGTGAATCAAATCTATAAAGCCAGCTATAGCTATAATGCTCAGAAAACCTTAGAAGCCACATTAAACAAGGAGTCACGAATCTGGGTTACTAAATTTGTCTTTCAACTTACAAATACTAACCCCTACCAGGATAATCAGTCTCTTTTCTATGAAAATCTGTCCTTCATCAACATTGAACTTCGGCTGAGGATCTTGTGTATCCATTGCTTCCCAGCTCACAGCCAGGGCATATACACACCAGTTTGTTTAGAAAACCAAAACTGAAATATTGGAACGTTTGCTAATAGTTTAGCTGTTGATTACCATAACAAACATAAGTCCGAGTCCAGAGGCTGTAAGGCCCTTCAAATGTTACTGTTTATATAAATAACAATTTTTATGGCCTTTTATCAACCTATACTGCTATAAACTGCAAAGCAAAAACTGCTGTGATATACAAAGGAACAAAGATATTTAATGGTCCTAAGCCTTCATCAATTTATTACTTACTATAATTAATTTTATTAATTAAACTATGCACAAGCTATGCCTTTGCTTTATTTCCTGATGATTTCAAACCCAAGACCTTGCCAACTTTCTTCCTCCATTGACTCTTCTTTCCCTTCTACTGACAGAATGATTTAGGGCCTTCCTTGAACTACCACGCACAAACAGCCCTTTCCTCTTTTTCTCTGTTCTTCCAGATCTCTCTTGATCAAGTCTGGCCTTGAAACTCAGCTGGAACTTCAATATTTTCCTCAAAGGATTAAAGATTTAATCCAGGAAGTCTACTTTAGTTTTCACCTTTATCAATACTTCTTCTTATGACTCAGTCTTCCTCCTCAGGACTTAGACCTCCTTCTCAACTGCTACGGGTTTTATTTAACTAATTCCTTTTTTGTGCCTTTTTAAAGTAAATTTCCATGTTGTCTTTAAATATCCTTTAGTTAATGGCTCTGGTAGCTCTACTTCAGAGAAACATTTAATTTCTTATCTTCCAGAAGTTTGCCGTGTTTGTTGCATACTACTATTTTTTTTAGAAATATATTTTCCTGTGCTTCAAGAATATAAATCCCTTAAGGCAGGCATATAGTTCAAATTCCAGTTTTCTCATTGAATGATGGCACGCAGAATTGTACATCTATAGGAAGTTATTGAATAAATACACCTAAACACTCTTAAAATATTTTTCTAGAAAAGGCTAAGACTGAGAGTACAGAATCCACTGGAGGAAAAGGATTGAATAAACAGCTCTGATATTTTTCCATGTTAAAAATAAAAAAAAAGTTAAAAAAGGGAAAAGAAAAAGCGATATTTCAGTTCTATAACTTCTAAGTTTATGTCTAGACACCAGAACTGGAAAGCTGATGCCTTACTGGTATGTATGCCTTTTTTAAGTCCAAAGGAAGCTAAAGCTTTGTAGTGGTTTTGATTGTGATTTTTGACGTAGAAGAGTATACAACATTTTACACTCCACCCACAGCCCCTTATGACAGACCGAGGATAACCTTTTTTTCAGGTCTTATTCTTGCACTGTTTCTAGGCCTAGAACATCATCAAACGGTGTGTGTATATATATATACACACAATATATATTCGTACCACCTCTCACATACATTTTGGAACCTACAGCTTCTGCTTGTCAACTGTAAAGTCTTGCTTTTTCAAATCACTCATAAAAAATAGAAGTTAACACAAGTTTAGTAAAATCAAGCTCTGTCATTTTGATGACATGGAACTTCAGTCAGAAGTTTAAAACCTATAACAGTGTATTTTCAATCAGTTTTTAGGCAGATATTAGATACTAAAGTCAGAGTATATAGAGGATCTGCAAATTCTCAGAGGATATGCACTTTGATCTGTTTAATATTTTATTCATTATGCTTTAATTGAAGATATTTGATTTTTCTCATTAAGATAAAAAGTGAATTGATCTTTAGTGCACTAAATAAAATATGTTAGTATAATGTTAAGGTTGGTGTCTTTAATGGAAAAAAAGTCTTAGGAGTTAAAGTTACAATGTTCATAGAGCTCCCTTAATTCAGTCAAGTTGAACACTTGTAGTTTTATTAAATAATAGATATACTGTTGAATTTATTACTGTATTTTATAGGTGAAGTACAACTGATAAGACATATTTAATGTGGGCACACTTTTCTCTGGAATTATTGAGTTCTGTTATCAATAATCCCATGTGTACGTACAATGTCTTTTATCCCAAAGCTTCTCAAAAGGATTTAGCTATGATAGGGCAGGTTTTGAATCCTGGTTGAAATGGATTTACTGTGAAACTTCCTATTTACACATGCAAACACTATGATGAGGTTTGAATGTATCGCTCTAGTCCCACAATACGTATGATGCGATCAGAAATTTCCAGTTTGAGCTCTGCTCGTATCAGTGAAATGAGGAATCACTGAAAAACACACTACCTTTTTAGTAGCTTTTCCATCTTTTAAAAACACTAGATGCCAGAAAAAGAAAGCTGAGCTGTTCGCAGAGAGACCAGGGCAAAGCAGTCTTGGTGAGTGCCACAAAACCAGCTGGCTTGGTTTGCATATTGAAAGTTACCTGCACGTGCAAAACCAAAGGAAATGATACAAAAGTGACCCAAGTTCCAATTCTCTATTATGGGTTTAAGGGTAAAGTCTGTATGCCCCAAAGCAAAAGGATGGTTATGGTTACAAAAAGCATCCAGATGCTAGAGAAAAGCCTAAAATACCAATTCAGATATGCTTCTAATTTCAGTTAACACACTGAAGAAGTCAGAGTGTTTGTACAATCTTGCCTACCTAGACAAAGCTGCAGTAGAAGAACATAATGGATATTTGATACAAAAGCTATTTTAGTTAAATAGTTTGACCAGATTTTTTCTGAAGGCATTTAAGTCAGTTTGTTTTATAAAATTTTGTTTTTTAAAATTTTGCTTTTAGTCCCCATTTTTTTCTTTTTACAGTTACATTTCAATATATAAGAGAATATTAGGGGCAGAAATTTGGGTCTGGCTCCCCTTTATCTGTTTTTTTATTTGGAATAAGAGAAAACAGTAAGACATCATGTAACTGGTAAAGAGCATTTGCAGGGTAAAGCAACACTTTAGAAGTTTTGCTTTGGCTATTACCAGTTGTAATACATTTTATGAAAGGTTCTCAGAGCACTGTCTGTGTATTATTTGAGTAGCACAAACAACCCTTAAAGCTCAGCATTTCTTTTCATTGTACCTATTTTAGTGTTTAAAAATACAGACAGATAAAATAATGTCAACTGCTATGCCTATAGTCAAATACCTCAAGCAATACCTACTAAAAGAAGTGACCTGATTTTCAGAGTGCTTTCCTTGGTGCCTAAAAGTAATGGCTGTAACAGCTCATGCGGACAATGCAATTTACTGTCACAGTAAAGTATTTCATATCTTGAGAAAAAAGCAAAACCCTCCAAAATACAAAGCCCTCTCCAAAATAAAAATTATAAAAATAAAATAAATCAGATTATTTAATACATTCTGTTTCTACACACATGGTACTAAACATCCTGTAGTGTGTTTTCTTCTGCTGACCCAGAAAAATTGCTGGGAGAAGTGTCTCTTTGAACCTCCATCTCTTTTATTTTTTTCAGTCAGGGAGTCTGCACAGATTTTCCCACAGGCTCTTACTTTGTTTGAATGTCCAAAATTATGCCTTGCAAGGTCACGTATTACACTGCAAACAAGTGCATATGCACGGTATCTACTGCCTTAGAGAATTAATGAGATTAAGATTGACATACTTGAGATAAAGCTGTTTCATGCTTTTAAGAAAATCATATTATCCAATTACCTTAGCAATAGCATTTTTCCAGTATCAGAATATCAAGCAGGAACATCAATTGCGTGATTGTTTTTACTGTCATGAGAAAGGGGGAAGAGCTAAACTCAGATCTAACAATGATCATGATTGTTTTTATTAAAATGGAACTATTATTATTCACACTATCAAAGTAATACAGAAACTGGAAACATTTCACACTGCAAATGATCTTCAGGCTCATGTACAATTCTTTCTTTACAAGCCTAAAAATGAGAGTGCACTTCACTTATATAAAAGCATAGTGAAACAGAACACCATTATTATTTGAAAAGATATAGAAAATGTTCAACAAAGGCCTTGAAGCCAGGCAGCTTGCTGAAACTTAAGACTTCAGCATACCTCTAGAAATTGTTATATGTATGAAAGCTAAGTCTGACAATAGTTCCTTTTTGTCAAGTGGCTGATGTAACACTCTTTTGTAAACAGAACATACTACAAAGATGAAGTACTGCTACTAGCCAACATCTTACCTGGATTCAGTATCATTTAGTGTATAGATTACCTGTCCTGACCTTTACTTAAATTTATGTTACTCTGGAAGTGTTCACACTTTGTCATCAGTCAGGCGGGACTGACTAGTCATTTCCTTTAATGCATTTTCTGATCTAAAGGAACTGGATTTTTCTAAGAAGTAGTCTAGGTCCCCAAGTAAAGAAACAAAGCAAACAAGTATAGTGGGCCCCCTGTTTTCAAACATTAATTTCAAAAGCTCACACATAGTGATATGTGAAATAAGACCAGAATGTAATGACAAAGGTAAAGAAAACAGTTTTTATTCAATTTCTAAACAATAAAATTAGAATATTTAATTTTCTTCTTTTTTTTCCACCCTAAATAGTTATTAACTTACCTTAGTGGAAATAGCAAACAGACTGTCTTTACAGCAGATTAAGTTCATTATTGATCTCTAGTTTGATTTGCTTTATTCCAGCTGAAATCATTAAAGCTTCTCCCCATGCTTTGCCAAAGCAATGTGGATGACTGTAGAAGTAAACAAAAGGACTGGAAGGAGTGGCTAGCCATTGCTCACAGCACTAGACTTGTAACTTTAGCTTTCTATTAGTATGCAAATACTTAATGAAGTGAAATCACATAACTGAAAAACAATGCTTAATGACTGCTCAGTGCAGATTTTTCAAACCCATGAAATTTGGTCTTAGTCATTATTATGCCTCTTCTGCACGCTGTAAAGGAAGTTTCAATTGCCATCTTCCACTTACCAAGCCTATTCCTAGCCCTTACGAATACTGAATTAATCAGACCAATAAGTATGAGTAGCGTTTCTTTCTATCAATGTGCATATGTTAAGAATCATTGAAGTATGCAAAAAGAGGAAGCCTTAGAAAGCAGAAAGAACAATGTATGTTTAATAAGCCTCAAGTGTTTTCATAAAGGCAGATAGGAGGGTTGCTTCTCTTTAGGACAAACTTAACATGCTCAGTATCTGCAACAACACTTGCTTTAGCTTGTACTATTTGAGCAATCATATTCTACTATAAATTAATTTAATTTAGCTGACTTATCTCTCTATTTTTCTACGAGGAGAGAACAGCCAGAACAAAGAGCCTGTCCAAGATGGAGCATTATTTCCACAATCCTGTACCCACCCTTTGCATCAAGCCTGAACAAACAGGACGAAGAACTGCAGTCCTCCTTCATACAACAGTAGTTTGGAACTTCTTCTAAACCAGTATGAATCCTCATAGAGTCAGCCAATAGACAAAATTCTTCAAGCACCACTCCAGTTTATGATGTTCATTCATCAAAAGGTGTCTTACCCACTGGCTTGTCAACCTGCCACTGTTTATAATGACATATGGCTTCTTGCCCAGTTGAGGACCACAAGATGACTGTTAACATGAATACCAATCCTTGAAAGGACGCTTTCAAGGAGTAGCAATGGAGAAATGTTTTCTCATTTCTTCTATATATCTTCTGTGGTGAATCACTTCAACACCTGCATACAGTGACTGGTTGGCATCAAAAGCAATCCTGTTAGATGAGATGTCATTTTATCTCTCTTTCATTACACACCACCACAAGCCCACTATCAAGCAGACAGCAGGAAACTGGCTAGTAGGTGGAGAACATGTAGCTGAATCTGAATCCTTGGAAGAAAACACATGTGGTGGAGAGAGCATTTTGAGAAACAGAGCTTCTGCAGTTTCTTTAGGCTGACTGTAACTGGTACTTTGCTAATGTGCTCTCACAGGCAGCTGCTGTAAGTAATGCAGTTAAGATGCCATCTCCAGCTGGCTATTAGCTTCTGTCACATTTTAGTGGACAGACCTCACTGTAACTTCCACAACCCTTTGTTTGGACTACAGTGCAATATACCTGCATAAGAGGATTTCATTTGGCTATAAGGAAACTTTCTTTGTTTCAGAACACCACAATGAGTCTTTGCAGTGACTCTAAACAGTCACCTCTCTTCTATAGCAGTGTCTTCTTTGATATCGAATCAAGGTGACTGTTTTGACTCTCATCTGCTGGGAACTGAATTGCTATAGACCAGGAAACCTCAAATATTTCCTAAGAACTGGTTTGCAGGCTGGGGTTATGTCAGTAAAACAAAATTAGATACAAAATTATTTGCATAAAAGACTCTTGGACACAATTCAAAGACTGTCTTTGGAAGCCCTGGCCCATCAGAACTGTCACACTGCCTCATCCATCTGCACGACATATTGCTTAGCCTTTGGTGAAAGAAATACATATCTATCAGAAATCTAAAGAAGACAGTCCATTGCACAATTTCAGGGTAACAAGATGAAAGGACAAAGGATATACAACAGATTGATGTTCTTAATTCACTAGTGACAGGAGCTCACCTGTGCAACAAGCACAGCATAAAAGTATTTGTAAGGCAGAACAGAAACTGTGGCCAGCTGACCCAGCTCAGACCACTCTTATGCACTGTAGTGTTTCCTCATTCAAGAGCTGTACTATAAATTCCATTCTTGAAACAAACAAACAAAAAATACAATAACTGGATGAAGGGAAATACTCCTTATGACTTTGCATAGACTGAGGAAAATATATCACTGCTCAACATTTTTTCCCCCACCTACTTTGCATTTTTCCACAATAAAAACTCAGATGCAGGTTGAAATGTTGTTTTTGTTGTTGTTTGTTGTTGTTTTTTGTTTGTTTGCTTTTTGCAAAGGGTGAGATTACTGAAAATGATAAGATTATAACTTTCCAAACATTTAAGGCTAGAAAGAGGTCAGATTAAGGACTGAAACAAATCTTATCCATGAAGCAGCTGAAATAGATACCAAATGCCAGCTGTTATGTGCAGGCATAATTTTAATAAAGATTTCTTATATAACAGTGTAATGTAGTATGTAATGTAGTGTCACCCAAGTATGTTGCTAACTTCTATGTATGTTATGCTAGCAACAGAATCCAGTTGCCAGAATTACATTCCTTAATGGACCTGCTATTAGAATGCAAGGATGCTAACAGAATGAACCAACAGTGTGGCATAAGGATGAACACCTTGTTATTTAACATACCGTGTTAAAAAAAATCATAATGCCTTACTCGTCATTATTAGCACCATGAACCTAAGATCTATTTGTCCAGAAAGAGATTGGAACTGGGACTGAGCAGTATTTCCTAAGAAACTGTGGAAGTGCCTTGTCCTGAAACTGGAAAACAAGTCACTTAGATTATGAGTTTCTTAGCACTACACATGATATAGTAATGCCCATTACAGGCAACCTTCACACAGGAAACTGAGCGCAGTATGAACCAGAACACTTTGCCACCAGAAAATTCTGACTACACCCAGAAACTTTGCTTATAATTTTTTAATAGTATTTTTCACTGTATCTCACCAAATGGTGAGCAACACAAACAGGGAACTCGAATGGTTGCACTGCTGTCCCCACATACGGCACTTCAGTTTTGAGAATTAAAATTTCCATCCTCAGTCCCAAGTGTCTGACACAAATGACTTCAATCTCATCAGTTTTAACCAAAGGAAAACTTATGACTGACCCACATAAGAAGAAAAGAGGATTAATACAAAAAATGTCGTCCTTTGTATTTTTCTCAATCTCTTAACAAATGGACCAAGGACAACGAGAACAGCAATTACAGGGAACACTGAATGGCAAAACTATAATCAGAGACAAACTCTGCAGTGTATTTGATACTCTATTAGCTCCAAAAATAATGAATTCATAGAAAACAAGAGTGTCAAAAATATCCCAATGTATTTAGACCCTATTGTTCGCAGAAAAGGACTGCCGCTTACATTTTGTCTTTATAGCTTTGCCTCATTTCATTTTTTCCAGAGGAGAAGCTGGTGGAGAAATAGAGACTGTCCACTGCTTTATAAATTTTTCTTTCAAGGGAGGGAAATAATTTTGAAGAATTTTGATAAAACATGAACTGTTCCTTCTCACCTTCCTTTACCTTAGTCCAACCATAAACCTGGATCAAACAGAAGCACTTTCCTGAAGTAAAAATCAGCTCCAAAAAGGACATTATCTTTCTACAATCCAGCTCATCACTCTTCAAAGAAGAAATAGAAGATAAAAATGCAATTCCGTTCCCAAAATGCAGGTAAGAGGAAAAGATTTGCTTGGTAGTCTTTAGACTAGTCTGGGATAATATCTCTTTCTGAAGATGCACAGTGTTGACCCAAGCCTCCTCTAAACCTCCAAGGATGAACTTTGTGCCTCAGCACCAGGGCTGGAAGTGGAGCCTGCTGGGGTAAAGAAAGACAGTGCAATGCAGGAAGACACTGCACTCGATCCAAATTCCAAATTATGAGAAATAAGCCCATCTGCAATACGAACTACTGCCAACTCCTTCCACAGAACAGTTATGTGGAAAATATCACAGCAAGTGAGATAATTGTTTGTTATTTCCATGTATTTACACTGAGAATTCATGCAGATACTTTTATGATAAAAGCCCTTACAAGCAAATGTGAAGCCAATGTCACCTGTGATCTCTAATGTACTCAGATCTGTCAAGATAAAGAAAATTATCCTGAGTACCCTGAATTGAATTCAGATACTGCCACAAGATGAGCTTGCATAAACAAATAGTTGCCTCTTTGAAGGATCAGTTTATGTCCTGAGAGTTTATGTCCTGGACCACAGACAACAACTTAAATTACAAATAAGTTGATAAAAGCAACTATTTAACGTTTAATGGGTTAAATAAAGTAAAAAAAAAGCATCATAATAATGAAATTAAATTCTCACTTGTCCAGTGTTGTAATGAATTTGCAGCTTTCTTCTTACTTTGGGTATTTCTAATTGTTCTAACATAGGACACCAGCCTTTTGGTACAATCATGAGAAGGTCATCAGGAAAACAACAGATATACAGAATAATCCTACAACCCACTAACAGAGTAGTACTTTGCTGCTGTTAATACACATTTAGATTCCAGGACAGCCAAAAGGCCTCAATTAGGTCCTCTGCTCCATTGTGGAAATACAAAAGGGAACAAAGTCCAAGCCCCAAAGGGCTTGTAGTGTAAAAAGATAAGTGATACAGTGAAGAGAAAAGCAATGGGGTGCATTCAAAATAGACTGACTCTTTTAATACCTATATGCATTTTTCATCCTTTCAAGCTGCCAAGAATGAAGAATAATCCTGACTTGCTTCCTCAAATCTACTGTACTGTTTGAATATTACTTCCAATGTTAACTGGTTAAGATTTTCCTTTAAAAAAACCCAACAATTTCAAACCTGTTATATTTCCCTTGCTTTTATAATGACATATAATTAAAAAAAAAAGAAACAAAATTAAGTGAAAACCGAAATGAAACTACCAGTAAGGATGGGAAACACAGTGAGAATTTAGTTATTCTAAGTGAGAATTTAGTTATTCTTGCCCTTGACAATTGTTGGACATATTTTCATACAGACACAGATAATGTCCTCTAATTCTACTTCAGGAGTCTATTCCTGTCAGTTAAACATTATCTAAAGGTCCCTATGGATATGTTCATTTAAAGCTGATGCTGGCACAGTTTTTCACTTTTTTCTAGCCATCTGGTCACATACTGAATTGTCAGCTATTTTATCTGAATCCAAGAGGAAGACTAAAGGAGTAAACAAAAACATCAACAAAAGAAATCTCAGGGTCCAAAGTAACCACAACAATCAAGCCTAAAGTTATGATTTCTGCTCACCCACAAAATTCAGGCACAAGAGATTTAATAAAAAAACCCCCCAAAGCTCAAAAGGTTGCACCTTGAGGCTATTTTGAAACCCCTCTCCCTCCGCAGTCCATACACAGAGCTGTAAACACACTGAGCATTTATATTGCCTCCTCTTCCCCCACCCCACCCTCCTAACAATTAATAGAAAATATACATATCCATTCGTGTACATTTAAAAATTAGAATCCCAGAGGCTGGCTATCAAAATTATTTTGCATGCCACTTAATAAAACCTTTTAATATCAATTTTTAAATGCGGATGCTTCAGTCCTACGCTTTCTCTGCATACTGACTTAAAAAACAGAATGTGGAAGCTGACTGTCTCATTCAAGCACCCATATGAGAGATCTCGCTACAGTTTCTATACAGATAGACAAGAGTCCCACTACATTAAAATGAAACCAAATCATCTTAGCAAACCTCTTTTTTCCTCATGGTCTTCTCTCTTCTCTGTGCGACGTTGTTCCATCTTACACACACACTTAGGTGTGCCATAAGTGGTTCGTTTAAAGTGCATAAAAGCTATCCACAGCTCTCCTAAGAATGAAACAGTTTTAATATTTTCAGATCCATGTTCCTGCCACAAACATTCACCGGCAGTATGATAGCTCCAAGAGGAGACATCTGATTCTTGACATTTAAAGATACAATACTGGTGAAAAATAGTGACGCTGTATTAACTGCAAACAGCTTGTGAGGGAGTAGGTGATGTACTCCTAAAGTGTATAATCAGAACAAGCAATAATTTCAACCTTTTGATTTTTTATTTTTGACTCAAAGCCATGAAAAAGAGGAATAGCCCAATAAACAAATCTGGACACGTTACAATAACTGTTTTAAGAGAATTTATATTCTATGTCTTAAAAGAAAAGTATGCTGTTTTCCTGCTGGAGAAAGTACTCGGGTACCCCCAAGTTTCTCAAAAGGGTCTCAAAAGCTTTCACAAAAAAATGAGCAGTAAATGAAGGCAAATCTTGAAATTACAGAAATCAAAGAATTTGTATCCTGGTAACATTCAGTTAATTGACATTGTAATGCTAAATGCAAGCACTACAACATCAAATTCCCTATACCCCTACTGAGACAGCCTTATTAATTCAAAAAATACACAGAAAGGTCTTATTTTTCTCACATGAAAAAATAATCCTGTTCTAACAGGAACTGTTTGAAATACTGAATGCTGGGGAAAAAAAAAAGAAAAAAGTAAAAAAATTGATTTATTTTTCATTTCAGCACCAGTACTCCTTGTTTGGTGATCACTGACTTCTGGGGAAAGTTGAGACATCAGATCAAACCTCCATCCCCCACAAACACCTGAAACAAGGCAGAGCACAGTTAACAGCAATCAGTTCTCCACACTGTACCTGGAGGTACTGACATGACCGTTCCTGCTGACACGTCTCTGCCTTCACCACTGTCTGGTCCATGTTAACTGATGCTTTCTGGTAAACTTCACGGGCTCTGCTCACGGTTAACGTAGAGGACCAAGAGCTTTTCTTCATTAACTGGGAGTCCAAATTCACAGGCAGGTTTGCACAGGTAGAGCATTTGACATCATTATTGCTTCTGGAGGACTTCACAGTATGTTCGCTAATCGTGTTATAGGCTTCCATAAAGTATTGGGAAGAAGAACGATCAGGGCATCTTCCCATGGTCATGACCCCACTGGGACCATGATAAATGCAAACATCATTGTCCAAGTTGTCATCTGAACTCCACCATCCTGATGCATTGGATCTGGGCTTACCTTCTGATCGCCTTTCTTTACTCTTGCTGCGCTTCCCATACCTCATCGTCTGTGACTCCTCTGGGCTTGCTTTTCCTCCATTGACACTCCCCTTGGATGGTCCCTCCAGTGAATGGGACTTGGTAAAGAGCTTTTGGACAGAATGAACCAGATGCCGGATCCTCCCTGGGCTGTCGCTGCGGTGCTCCATGGCAGTTCGCTTGTACTGCAGAGTGTGGTAGCCATCCCGATTCAGAGGCAGCTGCCGCTCAAACTGGTCCAAAAGGTTGGCAGGAATGCGATTGGTCTTGTTGGCAGTTCCGTGGGGAACCAGAGCACATTCGTCCTTGAGTTCATGATGGGAACTGTAATGCCTCCTGGGAAATGTGCTGCTGGCAATCTGATCGTTGTAGGGCACCATGCACTCGGCCTGAAAAGAGTTCCTTTGAGTGTAGTAAGGGTGGTCTGCAGGATGGGGGTCCACTGGGTTTAACAAATATGGCTTCCTGTCCTGGTGGTGCGGCAGACTGTCGCATGGAGAGTCACAGGCAACCCCATGATGATGACTACGGCTGCTGGACAATCCCTTCATCGTTGATGGAAAGCGAGTCCCAAAGTCATCTAATACGTATGGCTGTGCAACAGGCAGATGTCAGAGAAAGGCCTAAAAGAATGAAATACAACAGAGGCCATAAGAGATCCAACCTAGCAGAATAAACAGAACATGCATGTTTAGAATTCTTTGTTTCTTATTGTAAAAATAATCGGAAAAAACATTTTCTGTTTCCTTTTATCACTTAATCTTTCCCATGTCCAACACAGTGATAGGGATACCAAAACAGTATACGAGAAAAATTATCTTGTTCCATTAGCTGGAAAGCAGATGCAAGAAAATTTTCCTGATATGAAAAGTAAGATAAGTATCATCATTTGTACTCTAAAACCTCAGTCCTGAAAACATTCAAGGAGAGGGGTCTCTCAGGATGCCTTAACTGCTCATCTGCATGTTTTCAGGGCCAAATGGATGCATTAAAAAAGGTCATGTCCCTAATGGAACACTTTCTGGACTTCTTTGGGTTACGCACAAAGCATGGTGAAATTAATGGGAAACATTTCTCTGATTAAATGCATATTTTTCATGATTTAAGTGCAGTTTTACTCAATGTGCATATTGTCTGCCCAGACTGTAAGTATTTCAAGACAATATTAACACCTTATTTCTGTAAGTTATTTTCAAATTAAGAATAAAATAACAATACATTAACTGTCAAAATGAAGCCAAACCAATTATTTAATAACCTATATATTTTGAGGGTTGTATTTAATATTTGCTGCTTCCTAACCACAAAAAAAAAAAAAACAAAAACAAACAAAAAAAAAACCAAAAAAACCAAAGAAAAACAACAAAACCCCCCACAAAAAACCCCCAACCAAACAAAAAACCCCCACAAAATCATCTTATTCTATTAATGCATGACTTGGTTTAATTCTCTATAGATGTTCAGTGTACTAAGTAGTGTTCAAATATCCCTACCTACTCCTACCATCAGAGGAACTGGTGTAGCCACAACTTCCACACGGTAATAACAGTGTAAGAGATTTCAACACCTAATTCTTGATTGCAGTTTTTTGTGGCTAAAGTGACTCAAAATGCTATAGAATATTGATTACAACAAGTTGAAAACAGAAATCTTCATCCCAAGTGATATAATAACCACTCTGAGGCCAGATGCTCTTATTTCTGCCCTCAGCACTAGCAAAAGTCTGTATGCAACCGCTACTTCAACCTCTGAGCTAATAATGTGTAAATTATGGAGTTTCAGATGTGACAAAACAGTCTCGAGGTGCTGTCTCTGCTCCTGAGGGCAGTGGCAGTCACTCAGCTACTTTATTCCTTTCCAGCACTCCTAATCACATTATACTTTTGGAAATGTAACTCTTGAGATCTCCACTGGGGCACCAATAAACATGCATAGCAAACAGGTTTCCCACTATGTTCCTCCAGTGTTCTCTCTGCTAAAGTTCATGTCTTAACAGGTTGTAGACACTGTACCTACTGACAAATTGGCAACAATGAAGTTTTCTAAAATAGCATTTAGTTAATGTCAGTCTGGAAAGCATGCTCTGCATTTCATCAGAACGTATTCTATATTTTCTTCTGAATCTGCAGTGAGCCAAACAGGACTTTTTTTTCAATATGCTTCAAAGCTAATCTGGATGTCCGGCATTTAATTCCCCCTCACCGGATCCCTGCAATGAAGAAAATGTTCCTTCTCAAGAGACCTTGAATTCCAAAAAAATAGTTTTCAAAATACCACAAAATGCTCTTGAAATATTCCAGACGGATAAGCTAACTGGTTTACCTTAAGAGGAGAAGGGCAAAAGACACCTTTGAAAGCACAAAAATAATATATTCAGAGAACTGGACTTGTCAATTATACTGCAGTGACACTACTTAGCATTTCTAAAGAACATTTTACATCCCTACCAACTGTTTTAAAAATGTGATCTATTAGACTGTAATCTAGAAACACTCAAAGGGATGTAGTAGTAGATTCATTACTCAGGTAATTGAAAATATGACTTGAACAAAAATATGCCATCATGAAGAATACTTCTAAAGGATACAGGGACCAAGTCAAAATACTCCAGTCTCTGGTATCTATGAATATCTCTCACACATCAAGGCTTATGCAAACAAAGCTTCAGACAGTTAATTTTTATTTAAATCCATTTACAATCATTCAACTGTCCTTAAGATGATTGATAAGTTTTCTTAAAGCAATAGACTAGTGTGCTATATAAGATAAAAAAATTAGAATTTTGCCTTAAATAGTTCAATAAACTGGGACATGCCCAAACACAGTGATTTATTTTCCTTTTTTCATTATCTGAGTGGTTATGAAATTTTCATTTTTGTGCACTGTGGAAAAAGAGTATATGTAAACAAAGAACTAAAAGGACTGATAATTTGTAGCACAGTGAAGTCATGACAGGCATAGGAGATGTCATGGAATTATTTAGAATATATAGTCTTAATAGAGCAAAATGGCTGGGATGAGGAAACACTTGATCTGCTGGGACAGAATATTGTGGAACATCTTGAAGCTAAAGATGAGTTTAAAAGATATAACTATGGTCTGACTGATGAGAACAGCCATGTTACCAGCTGTGTTTTGGATAGACTGGCAATATGGATACTAAGGAGGATGTGCAAGAAGTGGTAAAAAGCGAAAAAGTGACATTTGTCTGCATAGAGAGACAGCGACAGGCTTTCAAAAAATTGTGGAGGAAGCTTGGCTAAGCACTGCTACATGAGCTTGGATGGCAAGTAGGATTGAAATATTTAGGAGAAAAGTTACATATAGTTCTACACCTATTTTGAGTCTGAGCTGTCAATGAATCTTCCATGAGGAAGTACCAGAGAAAAAAGCAGAAGATAGATAGGATGATCTGCCCAAAAGAAATCAGATGAACAGATACAGAGAATAACAGAGAAAATATACTCGTGAAAGCAAAAGATCATAGGGTTATGAAAATGCAGATTTAAAAGAGGACGAAGAAAAGAAGAAACAAAAAAAGAAAGACCACAAAGTGATAGAAAAACCAAACCAAAACCAAAAGAGAGCAACCAATCTGTGTAACAAAAAGAAGCGATGGTAAAGGTTCCAAAACATGGGAGAAATTTCAATTCAGAGTAAAACCTCTTCATTCCCAACTCCTAGATTGCTGGATAGACTAAATTTTTTTTTTTTTTGCTGCTGTTACAACACTGAAAACATCTATTTGATCATGTTGATTGTGATTAAAAAACATGAGTATTTACTAGAGTATAGTTTTATTTTACCTTGACTGTACTACTGCTATGAATTAGGAAAAAAACCCCCAAACAGTCATGTACCATAGTGCACCTTGCAGGAGGGAAAGAATAAGAGTAATATGCTCAATATTGAAGAAAGGAGTGTTGCTTTTCTTAAATATTTAGTGGACAATTCTTCTGCACAAAAGTTCCATCCTACAGTCTCTGATTTCAGTAGTATTTTTCAAAGAATATACATAATTTTCCATAATTGTGTTGGCTAAACCTATACATCAATGTTTACTGATATAAACAGCTGGAGACAGGGCTATCTGATCATTCCATGAATAGCTGAGAGGAAGATAATTAAGACTTTTATTGTTTTATTATTTTTTGGCCAAAATAAGAACATTTAATTACTCATGAAATAAAGTAAGACAATCGATGAACATAGTAATAAACAGTGGAAATAGCAATTCTACAGATAGCAGACCGAAACTACTTAATGGTATAGGAATAAATGAGATGTTAAACAGATACAGCATTATAAGGCTGAAGAATGCTTATTACTTTCAACATTCATGTTACATTTGCTTCTGTTTTCTTGAGGATGACCTGGGTAGGAAGGATACGAATATATTCATCCTTGTTGTTAATGAGGTGTCCCTAATGCACAACAATTTGCTGGAATAGCCTAGTGGCTAGAAAAATACCTATTTAAATCCTATGTAATTAAAGTGAAAATGAATGCAAAATAACAAAACCTGCATGCAGAAACTACCTATTCTTTTACAAATTTCATTTAACAATTTATATTGTCTACTCATGTGTTTCAAGTTTATACATAAAGCACATGCTCGAGAAATATATTCTTTCCTTTAGATAAATGTGCAAACTTCTGTCCTCTAAAAGATTTACTGATATGCCACAGAGCCTCTCCAACTTTATCTCAAAACATATACATCTACTGCTCTTCATCTATCCAGTCAGTTGTTCCATCATAGAAGGAATTATTTTGCCTAAGCACAATTTCCCTTTCGGAGGGGTTCATGCTGACTACTCCTAATCACCTCTTTGTCTTTCACATGCTTAGAGATGGCCTTCAGGATGAGCTGTTCCACCTCCTTTCCAGGGATTGAGGAGATGCAGTGTATTGTTTTTTTATGGCCAGGTTTTGGTAGCAAGAGGGACTACAAGGGCGGCTTCTGTGAGAAGCTGCTAGAAGCTCACTCCGTGTCTGACAAAGCTGGATCCAGGACAGACCCACTGTTGGCCGAGGCTGAACCTATTAGTGATGGTAGTAACACCTCTGTGATAACATTTAGGAGGGGAAAAAAAAAATTATTGTGCAGATCTGACTGTGGCCAGAGAAGAGAGGAGTTGAGAATATGTAAGAGGAACAATTTTGCAGACACCAAGGCCAGTGGAGAAAAAGGGAGAGGAGGAGCTTCAGGCATCAGAATTGAGATTCCCCTGCAGCCCATGGTGAAGACCATGGTCAAGCAGGATGTCCTCCTGCAGTCCACAAAAGTTAATGGGAGTACAGAGATTCACCTGCAGCCTGTGGAGGAGACCCACACCTGAGCAGGTTGCTGCCTGAAGAAAGGCACTGTGACCCCATGGGAGCCAGCTGGAGCAGGCTCCTGGCAAGGACCTGTGGACCTGTAGAGAGAGGAGCCCATGCTAAAACACGTTTCCTGGTAGGATTTGTGACCCTGGGGGAGGCCCATGTTGCAGCAGGCTATTCTTGAATGACTACAACCCATGGAAGAGTGACCCACACTGGAGCAGTTTGTGAAGAAGTATTGCCCAAGGGAAGGACTCATGCTGGAGAGGTTCACGGAGAACTGTCTCATGTGGGAGAAACCCCACACTGGAGCAGAGGAAGAATTCCTCTCCCTGAACAGCGGCAGAAAATGTGGTGAAATGTGATGAATGGAGTGTAACCCCCTTCTCAACTCCCTGTGCTATTGGCAGTGAAGAGGTAGAGCCCAGGGAGGAGGGAAGGGTGAAGGGAACGTGTTTTTGAGGTTTGTTTTACTTCTCATTATCCTGCTCTGATTTTGACTGGTAACAAATTCAATTATTTCCCCAAGTTGAGTCTGTTTAGCCTAGGTAATCAGTCTGTGATCTCTCCCTGTCCTTATGATCCTTTAGTTTTTCTCTCCCTGGTCCAGTCACAGACGGAAGTGATAGAGAGGTGCTGGTGGGCATCTGGCCTCCAACCAGGGCTAACACACTACAGGCTGACTGGCCTGTAGTTGCCTGGGTCCTCCTTCTTGCCCTTTTTTAAGGCTGGGCTGCCATTTGCTTTCTCCCAGTCCTCACTATCTATCCTGACTGCCATGACCTTTCTAAGAGAATTAGCAGTGATGTCCTCCAGTTCCCTCAACACCTGTGGATGCATCCCATCAGGGCCTATGGACTGACTTATGGATGTCAGGTTTGACTCCATGGTCTCTAACCCAGTCCTCCTCAACCAAGGGGAAGTCTTCTTTTCTCAAAGAGAGAAATTACAAACAGAGTTAGTTACCACCAGAGACACACTAATTAAGCATCGTCAGGTCCACAGGACCTGGAGTCTAATATCCTTTTCTGTTGAGAAACTAAGAAATGTTATTTTTTTTATTATTAATATTCTTTTTTGATGAACGTGGTTCTTCTAAGATACCATTCACTGAGTCAGAGGACCCTCCTGAATCCTCAAGTGTCTGCCAGGTCCAGAAACCAAAGGGCTGGGACAAAAGTGGAAGGCAGTGTAAATACATAATGTTATATATGTAGACCTCTGAGTCAGGAGGGCATTTAATCATGTGCACAAATTGAAACATACCATACTGGTACTTACATTTCAGATTGCAGCAGTCTTTTCAAAGAAATGCTGTGTTACTGTTTGAACTGAGAGGACGTAAATTATGTTTTTTAGCAGTACTGTGTGTAGTTGAGATCTCATTTTATGCTCTATGTTGAAAAAAGAGGGGTTCTAATTTCCATGATGAAACCCAAAGATTCTCAGAATTTGCTTATTTATTTACTCCCACACCATGGAATGTTCCCATCGAAATTCCTTTCTTTAATACTCAAACTTTTACAAACAAGTGGAAAATACATTTATGCTGAGAATCACACTTCCACATGTTCATTATGTAGCACATTGCTTCATCCCAAAGGTCTTGATATTTTGCAGTCATTATGTGTGGCCTTTCTGTTACATTACATCACATTAATGAAAATCTAGACATCAATAAAAGGATACACATTCAAAAATGCATCTATCCACATATTTTATTAAAGGTGTTCGGAAGAAAATGAGGTCTCAAATTATCTTCCTAATACATTTTGGCATGTAATATGGATGTTTCAGTGCCTTGGGTAAAACTCTCAAGAGAATGTCTAATTTTTGCTTCCGTGTCAACAATCACACCAGGCATGTGATATTTAAAATATAATTTAATCTTGAGCAGTGGAAGGGGAATCATAAGGGAAATGTTTTGGCCAGTAACATCAACTCATTCCAACTACATGGGCAGATCAATAAGTGGGAGTTACTGGGAGAAAAAATGTAATTAAACTCTAGTTGATCTGTGAGGAGGTTCTTGTGAATGGTATGCATACTGAAGTAAACAAGAGAGGCATCCCACCAACGATGTGATAAAAATTGGTGTGTATTTTTTTTTTCTATCTGCATCCAACAATCTTTAGTTTGCATATACTTGTGGTGACAGGTTTCACATTTACGTTTGACAACTGTTTTCATCCATGCGCTTTTGGTGAGGAACTGTGGCAGTTAGTACCAGGATATTATGTGCCTGTAAGTTTTGGGTTTGGCTTTCTTTTCTTCTCTTCAATTCTGTGGCTAATAGCAAGTTGATTCTCCACTAAGAGTGTCACGAAAACTGTAGTCACTAAAGTAACCTAACACATAATTAATCTCTGAGTCATATCTAAATACATTACATGAATTCTAGCAGTAATATGTCAGCAAAATTTTGACACGAATAGTCTGATTTTTTCAATCCTCTTAGGAATGTGACTGGCAATAAGCAGGATTGCATGCAAAGGTTTTGTCACTATGAAAAGAAATACTAGACTGTGATTATCTGCTCTTCCACTCTCCTTATTTGTGCACACAAATAACAGTCAACTTTAAAAAAAAATCTGATCTGCTACTGTGCAATTAGACTTCTTATGCCTTTCCTGTGGTCTAGGACACCAAGTCTCTCTGACTCAATCAGGTACAGCACATTGGTTGGAGAACCTGTTGTGATTCCACTGCAAATTCAGAACTGCCAAAGGACATTTTCTTTTCCCAGAAAGAGAATAACCAGGTTATTACATCTGTATAATGTGCATGTAAGAGAATGTATTAAATGGAATAATTTCACAAATGTCATATAGGCAGTGTTGAAGCATACACCTTAAACACAAATTTAGATGTTGCATTTTATCCTTGATGAACTTTATGACCTTAACACCTTTTTTTAAGCAGAACTTATGGAATTTTTAGAATGCTGTTTCATCTGGAGGAACAGCAAAAGGGAACCAAAAGGAAGGTAACCCAAAATTTGGAATAAGGTTAACACATGTTAACCCAGGTTGCTCTCTTTTAAGTACCCTCCTGTTGCATCTAAGTTTGCAACTCTAGAGATCTTTTGCTTAATTTCTTCACAGAAGATTTCTTAAAATGAAAGTATTACAGTCACTGCTTTCTATCAATTGCAGATAATCAATGGGATATGGGTGTCTTATATATCCCAGATAATAAATGGAAGCAAGTACAAGGGACAGGTCACATGTTCCTACAGCACTGACATCTGGTAAAAAGAGAGAGGCTATCACAGTGGCATAAAACATATAACATTAAATGACTAATACACAAATGGAGATATCGTGTATGTATCTAGATTTCTGCAAGCCTGTCAGTTATGAATGTCAAAGGTTTATTTTTCTAGTAGGAATGAGACGATCAGCAGATAAAACCTACATACAACATCTCCAATGGACTTCTCCTGTCAAAGTCAAATAAATTGATGCTCTGCAACATGGTCACATAGTGAAAATGGACATCCTTGTACAAAAGAAAGTCCTGATCCTCACTGCAAGGACACCAGGGTGACTAAGCAAAGGAGCCACTATGGGATCTAGTGACTGACTGACAGTGATCTAATGGAAAATGCTAATCTATGTCAGACCTTGAACCAACATTACACAAACCCCATCTGCATGGGTCAGTAACTCATTTTCTACCAGGTTTTTAGTGTTCTGCAATTCTGTAGTATTGTAGAAATTAGGGTATCTGTCGAGGGTTTGAGGGGTTTCTCCTGGAGAGGGTCCTGCAGGCAGCTCTGTGGAGGCTTTCAGGGTTGGGATCACCCCCCCGCCACCCACCCCTCGTGACAGGGACAGACGGCGGGGAGGCAGAAACCACGCAGCACACCCGGAATGCAGCAGCGAAGGAAGAGAGAGTTTATTCAAATCTCCCCCAGCTTATATAGGCAGCTGGGGGAAGGAGCGGGATTGGCTATTCAGCTGGCCAATGCAAT
>JAWWES010000081.1:101930178-101957672 GCA_035583135.1 Lophotriccus pileatus | reverse complement strand
GCAATGAGACAATATAATAACCATGGTAACACAGAAACCAATGATAGACGAGTTAACAAACTTCCAAACCCCGACATAGTATGGCAATTTTGTGACAGGTATCACAGCAAATTGTTGCCTGGGCTACAGGTTTTCCCTGTCTCTAGAGCTTTTCTACACATATTTTGAAAGAACAGTATTCACTGTCAAGCCAGGGAACTGGCTTTGCTTAGTCCTGTGCATTACAGTGCACTCAAGGCATATGACACTTGAGCATCCATACTTTGATTTCTACAATGGCAGTGACAGTGTGATTGTGTGATTACATGACTTTGATGGTCTTAATCAGCAAATCTCATGATTAAAACTGTCTCAGAGCTTTTTACTCTTTATTATTTAGAAATTAGGTGAAAGACTGTTTAAAATATTTCTTGCTCCATAAAAAATCACTCAATTCATTCATTTCACTCAAAGCACTCATTTTAATTTAATGAAGCATAGTTTTATGAGACTCTTTCTACAGCTTCAGTCTTACTCACAAACCTTGACCTCATTTAGCAGAAATAGAGATTGATTTCCTTGAAAAATGTTCTTTCAAGTACATTATGATATTTTAAGTCCAAGCAAAAGTGAGTGCTACACAAACATACAAGCACCAGAATCTCTATGCTTGCAGATGGTCTCCCATCTTGGCTTTCAATTGGTAGCTCTATCTGAATGGTACCGCCCCTGAACATCTGTTTTCAGCCTCAGAAACTAATGAAAAAGAAGAAATTTTGGAAGTGTCTTAGTAGAGAAACTCTGTGAAAACGTTACAGAAGCTCTGTGAAGACCAAGGGTAAGAGTTGTGAAGATGACACTTTTAACAGAGTGAAAATACAGGGCTTATTAATCACCGCACTAGCCCAAATAGTTCCCTCCACTAATCCTCCCCACTAGCCCACCAGGAAGAATCTGAAAAGCCTCAGTGAAACTGTCTCATATTGTAACTATAAGCAAGAACTTCCTGGAAAATTCACTTCACAGTCATAATGGTATTATGGAACTTTGACTGTATCAACAAATGTCACCACTATGATCAACCAGCTTGGTCATGGATATGTTCCAGGTTCTGTGTGCCCAAGCCAGGTTTCTCCACTGAGGCAATAGGAAAAGAGATGAGGCATACAGTGCCAAGAACGTTCTGCTCATATCCAAGGCCAGTGAACTCCTACATGGGAAAAAACTGACTCCTGGAAGAAACAGAAGCCCTCTCTGAAGGTATGAGATAAAAGAGCTCAGCCAGCAAGCCAGAAAAGCTCATTGGGTTTGTACAAAATGGTCATGTTTAGACCAAAACTTAACCTTTCTCATTTCAACTTGTTCTTTCCAGCTCAATCTAAAAGTAAAAACCAGCAGTTGTGAACTCATTTTGGCACTGAATATGAAGCATCTGATTAAAAGACAGAGAGTAACAGAATTATTTTAACTAAATAATTCCCTAAAAAAGGGCTGTAACATTGAATTTTCTGAGTTTAAGGTTTATAAAATCCCACAAACAACTGAAAACTGAACCAAACCCTCATATATGCTGCGGAATATTAATGCAGTTAAATAACTTTAACCATCTTATCTTTGATGGCTACAGTAACTGATCAATATTTGTTGTCCCATACTAGATGAAATGGAAATAATTTCTGGTTTTATAGCAATGCTGTGGAATAGAGTTAGATTTGGTGGAAGTCTTAAGCTGCTTGCTCAAATCAACGTGTTTCATTTCACCTCTACCAGCATAAAAAGTAATAAGAAACAAAAAAATTTTCTTTTTAAAGGAGAACATTTACTACAAATACTTTCTCATGCAGCTTCATTTCTTCTTATGAAGAAATTGAAATAGCAACCACTTTTAAAGGGGACTATTTTTCGCAGAACTCCATGAAATATTTCTGAGCTACGGCAAACTGGAAAATAAATCTTAATTTATGATAAATGTCTGAAAAAAATGACTGGTACTTTGAAAAAGCTACTTATCAAGTACCTCATAGAGTAAAATGTGACAGCAAAAGTAAGTGAAATTCTGTGGGCAAAATGTTTTTCCCCAGGCATGGAACAAGACAGGGTTGCATCTCCTCTGGGACACTATTCTGCCCTTGAACAGAGGACGCAACTCCTCTTTATTGCTTTGAGGCTTCGTTCAATTACACCTAAACCACTAGCTACATTTAATCTATTAATTTACAACAGCAATAATTTAAAAGTTCTACAAAAACCTCATAACAGTAACTTTTATTTTATTTGGATATTATTCTGATTGAAAACATAAAAAAAAATTAAAAAATAACATCGGGCCCCTTTTTTTTTTTTTTTAGTGCATTTTGCAGTAAACAGAACCAGTGGTCTACATATAGCTAGAAACAAGTAAATTTAGGGATTAAAGAATACTTTTGAAAAGTTCATTTTTAACTTTGTTCATGTATGTTGAGGTATGCACACAGATGGCATCTGATAAGAATCTGCTTGTAGGAATTATGCTTATCCAGTTCAGAATCAAACAAAAAGTTCTATTAATATACAGGTAAAATCAAAACAAAGCTTAATTTCTGAATACAAACTAATTAAACCCTGCAAATATGTTAAAAAGCATTCATAGAAATAAAATTTTCAGAGCACTGAATGTGGCTTAAACATTTCAGAAAAGGTTTTCAGAATCCCTTTAAAATCAGAAAGAGGCAAAAATAAATGAAAAATTATTTTATGAAATTACTTATTATGAATAATATTCTGTCTGATGTTGGATGGCCAAAAAAGAAAAAATGATTAAACATGCTTATATTTTGACTCTCATAGTTCAGCTTTTTAATGTCACAGGACTTAACTGTGATTTGTTTATTTCCACAGTTTGTGACTGATCTTTTGTCAAGTTGATGAGGTCACAGAAGATTCACTCCGAGCCTTTGACACCATAAGGATAGGGGTGATGTTACCTTTACATTAGGTGCCACCTAAAATGCTTCTGCATGTGTTTCATGTGTGTGTTCATAAGAAACTCAGATCTGAACATGATTTCTTCTTCACTGTATGAATTCTGTACGGAAGCTTACCATGCTGACATACACAAAATAGTAAATGAATATCTTACTTCTGAAGGATGACTGGCTTCATCAGCACATTAGGCATTTATACACTGCATGTTTCACTCTTGGGGGCTCAGAGGGAATACTAACGCACCAGACTGTTATTTTATACTATCCTTGACAGAACTTCACCTATTGTTGATCTTAAACACAATAATAAAGAATATATTTATTACTATTATCTATTATAATTTCTTTATATAGCAGAATATAGAATACAGAATAAAGAATTAGAATAAAAATTATTTATTATAAAGAGTGACTTTATATAGAGGGAGACAAGAAGTCGAAACCAAGGAAAATATAGGTAAGAATATTTCCTTTTCATTTGAAGTTTGTTGTATTAAGGAGTATTCATTGATACAGAAAAATCTAAGTGAGGAAGAGAGTGGAAAAGAAAGCACTAAATGAAGAGGAGGAAAAGGAAGTATGAGCTTAATTCTTTTTTTTTTTAGCATGTTGCTATTTCCAGCAGTGCCCTAATTGATATAACTTCACAGATCTCTGTGGAATTGCTCCTGACTGAGACCAGCATGAATATCATACAAGTGAAGAGAATGAACTTAATCTCAGCTTTTAATATTTACTGGTTTAAAGTAGTAACAGAAATAAGTATTCTCCACAATATTAAGTAGGTACAGTTTTAAAACTATTAATAATGCACTTTAGAAGAGAATGATATTAGTAACTCCTTGTTTCATCCCACAGAACTACCATAAATGAAATACACTTCAAGGAGCTCCTGAAATTTATTTTACATGTAATTGCAAATGATAGAGTGTACATCTACTGGAATAATGCATACTTTAAAGCGAAAAGTTTTCTTTCTAGCTCCTACTGTAAAGCATCTTGTAATGAATATTTTAAAAAATCACTTAAGTAATGCATTCTAAGTTAGTTTTAATTAAATTAAGTTCTAATATTCTGTAAAATCTGCCTGCAGAATAATATGTGTGTGTATTAAATATTTCCATAGCACTGAAAAAACTTCAGAAAAGTGATTCTTTAAAAGAGAAACACCATGAACAGACTACTATATGTATCAAACTGGTGAGATATGCAGAACATCTTCATAATTCCTTATCGCTTACTCCTTCTAATTTAATTTAATTTCAAGGTGAACGGTAAATGTATTCATACAATCTTTAATATATGTACGAAAAAGCCATGCTCCCTTAATCCCAAATAAAAAGTACACAGCCTTTTCACTTTATTACATCTTAGCTACTCAACTGAAATCTCATCTTTCCTTTCAAAACATGAGGTTCATCATATGTTAAATGTCAGCATTATTGTGTAAGTTCAGGAGGAGCCACAGTGGGCTTCACTGTTTGTCCTTATGCATAATATGAGGGTTATAAAAAACATCCATAACTGCTACTCTGGAGGTACAATTTTTTGCTGACACAGAGTAAACCTTGCAGAAAGGTAGCATTTCTGATTTTAAGGCTAAGAAGTAACAGAATCTGCCACATTTCCAAGAAAATTCTTCTGGTAATGAGCCACTGATACATAGCTGCATCTAAATGTGTCAGGTATCCAATTCCAGCTAATAGCTCCAGAGTTTTTTGAATAGACCTTTTCAGAAGCCCTTACTATGAGCTGTGTTTCCTTCTGCTGCTATAAGACAGAATAATTTCATGCCCTTCTCTGTCACACACTAAAATGACTGGGTTTCTCAGTCACATCTGATGGTAGATTTCCAGGCCTTTCATCACTCCAGAAGCTTCTTCCCATCCAGCCTTTGACTACTTTATAAAATACAGATCTTATCAGATATGCAATAATGTTGTTAGGCTGTCAGTAGCTACAGATTTGTTCTTACAAATTCTTGTGAATTCCCCAGTCTACAAATAATTTAACCAAAAATGTCAAGTAAACTTTTCATAGCAGGGATTGAGTTTTTCCTTGCTTTTCCCCATGAAGAACCTAGTTTGGACTGCAAATGCAGTACAACATATCATACAAGATACTTATTGACAGATATTTTCAGTTCATATGCTAGATTTTTTTGTTTGTTTATATTTGGAGTGTCAATTTAAAACAACCATTTTCATATTCTTGAAATCATGCCCACACAGAAAGACAGAATCACAATTTAGCAATAAGTAGATAAATTAAAAGTAGCATTTCTCTTGAGACCAATCACATTAACCTGCATTTTCACAAATGTACCTCAGAATCATACACAATGTTCAAGTAAACTAATTTTATTTTTCTTGTATATTTTCAGCCACTACTGTTTACCAATGCTAACTATGTACTGCAGAAACAACATGACACTAGCCCCATAAAACAGTACCTGATCTAAAATTTCATGTTTACCCTCTCTCTTGGGAAGCTCACAGTAAAGCCAGACCTGGTGATTGTTATCTACTCTGACAGTCAGGCTGACCCCTGCCGGAACATCAGTGCATATGAGCACTAGAAAAGAACCGGGACACAGCACTCAGAAAGATCACACTACTGCAACTACGGTATTCAGTGTACTTTCAGACTGTATATTTTAAGCACTGTAGGGAAGATCCAAGGAAGGAATTTTATAAGATAACATGGCTGGCTGCTTTCAGAAATGTACGATTTCTGTAATACTATTTCCAGCAGGTAAATGAAGAACAGCAGTTTCTGTAAATATCCATTTGAAACTACTTGAGCATGAATCTTACTTAAAAGTAAAAAAAAAAGTTTTGAAAACCGTAAATAAATTACTTCTTTTAACTTGAAGGATGACAGCTGCTTAAAGGATATTAGTAAACTAATTGTATTATTTTTATTCTGTTGATAATATGCATTGATATTCTAAAACTATTTAAAGGTCTACTAACCAGTGAGTGTTTAGGGTAGAAATTAGTTCTTCTAGAGGTCATAAACCCCCTCATTATTATCTGAATTAGTGAAGGTAAAACAGCAGCGAAACACAAGTGAATGGTGACACAGGTTAAATCTTGTGTCACGGTGGGCAGAGTCCAGGGATCTTCAAACTGCACAGTAACAGAGAGTTTGGCCACTTGCACTTTGAATTCCTTTTTTTCCATCCTTGCTTGAATGGAATAAGGTATGCTTCAGTGATATCAGTGATATATATTTCTTTTATCCTGTCTCTTCCTTCCATTTTATTTCAGGTTTAAGAAGAAATGTGGTTAAAGTGAGATGAGAGGAAGGCCCATAAATTTACTTCACCATCTTCCATAACAGGTTTTTGCAGAACAGTGTGAAACAGAAGACAAAATAAAACACATATATTCCACAAACTCACTGAAAATGCACCAAAGAAGAGCACACAAGCAGCTCCGTTAAACACAGTTAATCTTTATGAGTGAATATGTGGAATGTTAAAAAGTGATGATCCTACTATTTTTTTTTTTATTATTATTATTAGGATAACTACTTTATTGACTCATGATAAAGTTGTGTTTAGAAGAGTCTTGCGTACTCTTAAAAAGCCACTGCTCTCTTTTCCTGAATGAAAAGAGACCTGCAGGTCAAGTGTAAACAGAGAAAGTTCAGAATAAAACTCTGGAAACAACATGAGGAGGTCTGTGATATCTTCTACCCCAAGTGATTAGGAAAAAACCTGCCAAGCCTGCAAAATCTGTTAACATTGGCTTAGTTCCATAAGACAGTGATTTCAAAGGAAGTTTTTATGGTATTCAAAGGAAGTTTTTATGGTATTCATGTAGCCATTAAAAGTATGATCTCAGACAATTGCAGTGCACCTTTGAAGTCTATTGGAGAGATGGTGGACAACAATAAAATGATCTGTTAAGCATTATTTGCCAAGTTTCCTTGGTAATAAGGTTTATACAATTCCCCTATCTGTGCACTCATGCGTATTCTTCCACCCACCACCCTACCTCCTGCCCTGCCTTCCTACTTCAAATTTAAACTGGCAGGGGTTTAAATACAAGATTTGTACAACCCCTGGAAGTTTTGGCAAAAAGAGGCAAATCCCATCTATTTCCTGACAGTGGGAAGAACCATAAAAGAAGCCTGAATCTTCTTAGAGATGAAAGAATCTTATTTTTGGACCTTTCCTGGCTCCAGTGGCATGAGGCACAACAACACCAGAGACAGGACCTTTTCAAGATTCACAGTGTTGGAAATGGTGGCAGCTGAAGTTAAAGAATAAGAGCAAAAGACACAGAGGGCATCATGTATACTCCAAGCTCTTCCTTCAGTATGCATTGTCCTCCCAAGCACATTGCTAGGGAACCTGGGAAAGCCAATGGATTGATCCCTTCTCAGGTTTCTTGCAATCAGCCCTCAAGGTTTGCCTGATGCAGGAACTGCTGTTAGGCTCAGATGTGGCCACCTAATTTGTTTTCCTTGGTCCTGCAGTTTGAATCCTCTGAGCTGACTGAGCACCTCCTATTGTACTACTCTTATAAATAGACCAGGGAAACTTCCTCCATATGCTCAGGTTGATTTGACCTCTGTTAATTCTCACACTGTTGGGAACTGATAAGAATATTTTCCCCTTTAGTTTTGAAGACTGTGTGATTGTTTCCACTGATATGCAGCTATATTTTATGCCATTTTCTTGTAAAATTTTGAACTCAAATCTGATTGAGGCAACCATAGTACCTGTAAATATGATTACATTTTTAAAAGTCTAATCAGAAAATAGGAACTCACACCAGGGCTGAACATTTAGAGGTTCATTTCTCATAACTTTTCATTCCTGTGTCTGATTACTCCAGTCAAAGAAAATAGCCAGTCTGCTGCTGCCAAAAAAAGGATATGGAAAAAGACTGAAGATATATATGGAGTAACAAAATATGATTCAATTAACTATTCAAACAGTTGACATGCACAAAGCTATAAAAAGCCACATGTCCCAGTCAAGGCATCCAAAGGGACCTTGACAGGCTTGAGATGTGGGCCCACATGAACCTAATGAAGTTCAACAAGGCCAAGGCCAAGTTCCTGCACATGTCAGGCAATTCCAAGCACAAGTGCAAGTTGGGTAGAGAACGGATTAAGAACAGGTTTACACTAGATATTAGGAAGAAATTCATTACTGTGAAGGTGGTGAGGCACTGGAGCTTGTTGCTTAGAGAAACTGTGGATGCCCCATCTTTGGAAGTGTTCAAGGCCAGATTGTATGGAGCTTTGAGCAACCTTCTCTAGTGGAATGTGTTCCTGCCCATGGCAGGAGGCTGGAACTAAATGACTTTTAAGATCTCTCCCAACCCAACCATTTTATGACTCTATGAATTATGACAATTGTAAAAAGAATCATATATGTCTCCTTTTCATGGATGTTCTTTTTTTTCGTTGACAGAAGCTTAAGAAACTAGAATGTGTTGTAGTATAATTTTTTTTAGATTAGAATTTTACAGTGAAGTTTTAAACATATGTTCTAAATCCAAAATATTACTAAAACAAACACTTAACACTTCTGTTAATCTTTTATTAAAAAAGCTTAGTTATTATGACAAATCTGGTTGTCCCACAGTCATGAAGGTAATAAGAGAAAAAAATCTTTTACACTTTCAAATCCCTGACATCTGTAAAGATAAAATTTATCAATTTTTTCAGTCTTTGTTTCACACATTATAAACCTGGTTCAAAGGGAGAAGTTCTGAACATTGCAATATTGTCTTGCTAGGCTCAGAGTAAAGTGATTCTGTCTGGGCCTGTGTTTCTCAGCAGAACCCTGGACCTTCTGCTGAAGGATGTGCCACCGCCTTATCAAAGGGACAGGTTCACTGCAGCAACCTGCTCTGGTTAGTTTTGTAGGGTTGCACTCACTCTTAATAGGCAGGATAGACTAGGTAATCATAGGCTTCTGCTTACTCCTTCTCACACGGCAAATAAAACTGTTGTGACGAGACTTTGCAGTTGCTATTATCCCATGGCCTGAAGTCCTCAGCAATTGTTCATATTGTTTTTCCTCAGCACTAGTTGTGATTAGAAAATGTGTTAAAGGCAAGAATGCAAAGAAAACAGTTTTGTTAAGATGTACTGAATAAGTTACATTGATTTCCCTAAACTGGTAATTTTCATGCCACAAGTCATCAATAGTATGGTTAAAACCAAGATGTTGTGGATGAAATTTACCTGGAATGCAACAACTCTGCAGGAACATTCAGCAATTAACTTAACCTAAGCCTCCTGCTTCAAATCTCTTCTAATGACTAACTAGATGCTCTTTGTGAAGCTAGAATAATTGGCAAATGGTTTTCTAATTGTCAGCAGCTGGATATTTTTTGTCGAACACTTAATGATAGGACTTCTTTTCAGGCTAGTTGCAGTCCTGAATGAACTCCACGGGCAGTATTTTTTTCTTTTATGACACAAGGGATATTATTTTTCCCTTTGCTTTCAAGGATAACTTCAGCACAGAGATAACTTTCCCTGGTTTTAAAGTGATTTGCATGATTCTAGAGTAATGTTCTGGTTGAAAGAGAAGATGTAACGAAGTATGATGAGAAACAGGAATAGGAGTGAGAGCAGTATGAAATGCTCCACGGCTAACAGAGCTTGGTTGCCTTAGAGACAAAGAAGACAATAATAAGCAAAGAAACTGGCTGGATATATTAAACTACTGGCCAAAGAAAACCTCTTCTGTTCCACCTCCTGGTCTGTTACAGCTTGTGGTATGTATTTCTTAACTTCTTGGACTTCAGGGTATGCAGTGCCATTCTCTGTGAAGCATGAAGAAACAGAATGTACACGGCTTCCCAGAACATCATCTGATATAAAGAGATGAAGTGAAACAGGAATGTCTCAGTGACGCCCACAGGAATAATCACCATTGCCAAATTGTCAGCATGCCTCTGCAATGCCAGACCACAGCGAGCATATGGATAGTTTAGGCTTTCTGCCATTAGACTAGATTAGTGAAGCACGTGGTTCATGCACATCTAGTCTAGCTTTGTGTCAGCGAAGAAAATATTTCCACTACACATAGCCTCCCAGACCTAAGGAAGAAGGGCTAGTTCTTGGGCAACTTCCACAGAAAAAGACTGCTGCACTTGTCAGGTTCTGTGGTTCCTCCCCAGAGAAACTTTTCATGTGATCTGTGATTACACCTCTGAGACCATGAACCGACGTGTGAAACAGAATACCCTTCCCTTCTGTCGAGCAAACATGACTGACAGTTCTGCAAAATCCCTCTAACAGATGACACTACTGGGGATTTTCATTCTGTTACAACTCATGCAGGTTGTATGGCAGCAATTTGTGCAAAGCCTGCTCTCCACAGCCTCTCCAGGCAAGAGCTTTAGTGAAAGATATACCCAGTGAAAGATATACCCAGAACCTTTAATGAAAAAATGCTGTGTATCATTTGGAGGAGAAAACTTCAAGTCTGCTGAAATTGTATATTTCAAGTTTCATTTTCTTTAGAAAAGCATTAAGCCCAAGCCACAAAATATCCACTGTGTGAATAGCACAGCAGATAAGCTAACTCTAGTCTCTTTAGAAAAGACTCCGGTACAGTTGGCAGTGCTGTCATCTATGTTGTGAAATGACCAAGTCATTTAGTACATTTTTATGTATTTTTCTTATTCCATCAGAAATTTAGTGCTCACCTTTGCAGTATATTGGCCAAACAAAGAAAACCAGAATATGTTACCTGGTATTGCAGTTGACTAAGTAGGTTTCATCAGCCTTGAATGAGCTAAAAATATGGCTATAAAAGATGTTCTTCCTTTTAAAGCTGACCTTGTTATTTATATTGCTGTACATAACTCAAATTACAACTCCGAGATCTAGGAAGGTCTCCAACTAATATGCTGCAGAGATAACACAATATACCTGTACGTTTGTTTCATTTCAGACAAGAAGCAAAATATAAAATTGGACAATGGTTAAATAGCAAGTTAAATGCTGGTTAACATATACATATATCATTCTGTAAACACACGTGATTAATTATACTAATTTGAATAATCCTATACAAATTAATCTATTTGTAAATAAAAATTCATAAATTAAATATTTGTGAAATAGAGGACAAAAATGTTCATGCCAAACACACAGTTGAATACAGTGCTTGAGACATTCTTTTAACATTTGCCTTCCATTTTTTGGCATACTAATTGCATTTTCTTTCTTACTGGCAGCATACAGGAATGATTTGATCAAGAACTCTTTAAATATTAGCAATGAGCTAGAGCAGCCTCAGAGAAGGAATCTTGTTGGTTGTAATGTAAACGCAAACACGTGCAATGTTTATTTCTGACATACTACTATTGTGGTCTCTCTTATAGGCCAAAACCATAATTACTCAACATATACTGTAATTTGATGTCTTACAGGGAAATGTCTTTTTAAAGCTAGTTAACCTTCATGCCAGTGTATTGTTTTCTTGAATGTTTTTCTAAAACTGAAAATAACAATTACCTATGTAAAATTTCAGTAAAAGAGTACTTCTAATTATTTCAACTCCCTTATAAACTTTCCGGCCAGGGCTGAAAAAGAAACTACACATCACTACGTAAGCTTGTCCTTCAGGTTAAAAAAAAAAAGCGCCATGTAGAGCATTCTGCAAAAAACCTGATCACATTCTTCATTAAAATTATCTTTCAGGGCTGGCAACGACTAGTAATTTTATATCATGCAAATTAATCCAAGTAAAATATCTTCAAAATATAATCTGGAAACATTTTCTATATTATCTACAAATCAGAAAATACACATTTTTTATTTAGCATATTAATTAAAGGAATCTAACTGTTCTGGCAAGCCTTCACATCCCTCTTGTTTGTTCCTACACACAAAACTTAGTCACTGCTTGCACAAGGGAATATTGGAAGGAAGATCACTCCAGACTGGGTGCTCAAAAATAGGTATACTTAAATAGGTCATAGCAAGATGCTGTTGGGAGATACTGAGTAACCACTTTTCTAAACTCTGACTTTGTACACATATTTTCCTAACAGCTCTTAGCTATGTTGGGCATTGTATTCTCAGACACAATTTTATGATTTATAACAAAGCACTTCCACACAGCTCCACTGCTGAAATCAGACCATGGAATGAAGTGAATTATACTGCCAACTTCTTTAAGGTTCATTTACACTAATTTTCAGATGCACTGGATGAAGTTGTAAGCCTGTAAAAGAACATGTCATCGATGCCACTGTGAATTTCATGAGGGTTTAAGATCTTATGACCATGCATAACAAATTACAAGACACAGAAAGTTTTACAGATATTGTAATTTCTAAGAACTACAAAAATCATAGAATATTTTGGGTTGGAAGTGACCTTGAAGATCACCCAGTTCCAACATTCCTGCCTGCATTTAACTTATGAACAGTTTTCAATCTAAGAATGTACACATATACTGTGCTTCCATGAGACAGAGATAATTGTGGTTTATGCATTACATTGTTTTGTAAAATCTGCTTGCCATATTCATGACAATGCAAACATTCACATGTATCCTTACTCATCCTCTTCATAAATATTCATTTACTCAACTGATTTGGCAGTTCCGGTTTTCTAACTGTTAGATAATCCTTCAGACAATTTTGCATTCTGAAATGGAAATAATCTTTTTCCCCCCGGGATCATGGTCTGTGATCAGAATAAAGGTGAAACTTACAACTTCATCCTTCCTTCAAGACCACCATAATCTATGCATAAAAAGAAAAAAAAAAAAAAAAAAAAAAAAAAAAATGAAACATGAGCTCATCAGTCTCTTATTGCTATTCATGATTCAATAAATTATGTTATTCCATGTTTATAGAAGATTTTTTTAGTAATGACTTATCACTCAACTATTTCCTGTCCTGAATCCAGAACTATCTATAAAATACCATATTTCTTCACCAACCTAATAAATACCAAAGGGACTTCTAGGTATATACAGATAGGACACAGACCAAAAATGGTGATTTGCAGTTTCTCACACGCTGTTCATTGCACTCCCTGCTGCCCATCTCTTCTCCTCCTAACCTTGACACAGCAACTTTCCACTAGCAATGCTGCAGTGCAATCATAAGGAACTCCACACAGCCTCCTGTAAATCAAATCTTGACGCAGGGGAAAATCCCCATTAGTAGGAGGCTAATAAAAATTGGCAGCTAGTATTTTGGAAGGTTGCTTTAAAATTCCTATTGCTTGCACTGCAAAGAAGAAAAACCCAGTTCTCAGAAGTTATATATAGTTGGATTATCACTACTTGTTCAGTGAAATGTGCCATTGCCTGTAATTTACTATTGCATTTCAATAGCTGGAATGTGCAATATGAACGAATCTGCAATATTATAAGTCAGAATTAAAAAAGGAGAAAAAAAAGAATTGCTTTCCACCCTTTACCACTTCTGGACACTACGTTTAAGGTGGTTTTGAGAAAGAATTAATTGAAAAATTCTTTCTATAAAAGAAAAAGAAAAAAGAACATCCTTCTTATCAAGTGAAGCAACAAAACAGTTTTACTGCAGAACGCTTGTATCACTAAAATATTTGCAATATTTCATGCGATTAGGCTAAAAATAAGTCTATTTGTCAGGTTATAATATTGTAGAAAATTATGTTTGCATGTAAATTACTGCAACACCCACAATGACTTGCGCTTTCCCCCTACAGAAAAAAAGCCAGACTTCCATAAGCATATTTATAATGCCTAAAACCAGCCTGGTGTTTTGTAGGGAAAAAAAATAATCTTGATATGTTATCAGCTGAAACTAAGGAAAAAAGGAAAAGGGAGAACTGAACTGTGACAGATGATAACAGCTGGTTGCTGAATTTTTCAGTTACTTGCAGACTGCTTGTGGGGAGAGTTCGAGGCACTGTGCTCTCAGCTGCACCGCATTTCTGCAGTGATATTCATGAAACACTCCTGTTGAACTTGAGGGAATTAGACATGGCACAACTTGCCCTGGTTTTCACACAGCTCAAGAACTTACTCGGAAATAGTGGTAAGAACGGCTTATGAGCTACAGCTGACTTGACCAATTATGCCTTCACATCAAACAGGTGGTACTAAAACTCTATGCATCACAATGTTATTTTTTATATATAACACTAGTAGAACCATTTATTATGAAGACTACCAGATACATTACAAAACTGCCTTATAACCTTAACACACCTCTGTGCATATGGGCTGACATTTGCTGTTATTGAGAGTTTTCCTCTCATATGAATATTTGAAAATTTCAACCAAAAGAATCCCACCATAAACAAAGCTAGTTTGTTTTCTTTACTGAAAAAAAAAAGGTAATGTTTGAAATTTATGTACACCAACTCCTTTGTACTCACAGTTGAGAGCCTTTGGGTAAGAATCAAGAGGAAAACAAGTAATGTAGGAGTCTGCTAGAGACCTCCCAGTCAGGATGATGATGCCAACAAATCATTCTTTGAGGGACTAAGGGACACTTCTGGGTCAATTGCCCTTGCCCTTATGGGGGACTTCAACTTACCAGAAATTAACTGGGAACATCAAACGGCTGATACAATCTGGTCCATAAGACTCCTAAAAGAACGTGGATGACAACTTTATGGAACAGGTCCCAAAGGAGCTGACTCAGAAAGATGATCTCTTTGTTCTGCTGTTTGTGAACAGAGTGGATCTCGTGAACAAAGTGGAGATTGGTGTTATCTTGGCCACAGTGACCAAGAAATGATTGAGTTTAAAATTTCTGCTGACAGGAGGAAAAGTGCCAGCAAAACCTCTACTCTGGACTTGAGGAGAGCAGACTTCAGGCTTCTCAGGGAATTAGTAAGTAAGGTCCCCTGGGAAAGTGCTTTTGCAGATGCTGGGGTCCATCAGTGCTGGTCACTTCTCAAACATCACCTCCTCAAGGCACAGGAACAGGAAATTCCCAAATGTTGGAAGTCAAGCAAGTGAGGCAGAAGACTGGCTGGGCTGATCAGGGATCTTCTCTTGGAAATAAGGCAAAAACGAAAGGTGTATGACCAGTGGAAGCAAGGTCAAGTGACATGGAAAGAATTCAGAGATGCTGCTTGCCACCGTAGGGGGAAAATCTGAGTGGCCAAAGCTCAACTCGAGGCGAAGCTGCCAGAAATGTGGGGGACAACAAAAAGAGTTTTTTCAAATACATTAGTGGCAATAGACAGTATAGAAATATCATTGGGCTGTTACAGGATGGTCACTTCACGGACAGGGACAGACACAAGGCAGAGGTGTTTAATGCTTTCTTTGTCTCTATCTTCAACAGAAATGATGGACCAAGGAGGTCTCAGTGCCCTGAGCTGGAGGACCATGACTGCGAGAATGATCTACTCCCAGTTGACTCTGAAAGTTTGCAGAATCTGCTGCGCCAGCTGGATCTCTACCAATCTATGGGGCCTGATGGAGCTTAACCCAGAATCCTCAAAGACCTGGTTGATGTCATTGCAAAACCACTCTCAATGATTTTTGAGCAGTCTTGAGAATCCAGAGATGCCCCAGCTGACTGGAAGGTGGTGAATGTTGTCTCAGTTTTCAAGAAGGGCAAGAAGCAGGACCTCGGTAGCTACAGGCCTGTCAGTCTCTCTGACCAGTGCCTGGTAAAGTTATGGAGGAGATTATTCTGGGAAGTACTGAAAAACACCTGAAAGACAATACAGTAACTGATCATAACCAACACAGCTTTATGAAAGTCCTTCTTACCAAACCTGATTTCCTTTTACGACAGGGTAACCCACCTAGTTGATCAAGGGAAGCCAGTTGATGTAATCTTTTTGGATTTCAGTAAAGCTTTCAATCCTGTCTCTCACAGGAGAGATAAAATGCCCAGCACACAGCTGGATAAACACATCATATTTGTCACTGGCTTACGGGTTGAGCAGAGTGGGCAATAGTGAATGGGACAACATCAGGCTGGTGACCTGTCACTAGGGGGGTTCCACAGAGCTCCATGTTAGGCCCTGTGCTCTTCAACACCTTCTTAAGTGACTTGGATGCAGGACTGGCAGGCATACTAAACAAGTTTTCAGGTGAGACAATACTTGGAGGAGCTGTTGACGCCCTCAAAGGCAGGGAGGTCCTGAAGAGAGACCTTGACAAATGAGAGGACAGACAATCCCCAGCCATATGAAGTTCAACAAGGGAAAGTACTGGATTCTGCACCTGGGATGGGGCAACCCTGGATGTACGTACAGACTGGGGAATGAGATGCTGGAAAGGCTTCAGATGCCACGGAGGAGAGATGCCACAGAGGAGAGATGCCACAGAAAGGCACATGGGGTTCCTGGTCGATGGCAAGTTGAATATGAGTCAGCAGTGCCCTGGCAGCCAGGATGGCCAACCGTGTCCGGGGGGGCATCAGGCAAAGCATCACCAGCCAGTCAAGGGCGAAATTGTCTTGCTCTGCTCTGCACTTGTCTGCTCTGCTCTCCTCAACTTGAATATTGTGTGCAGTTTTGGGTGCCACAATATAAGAAAGATATTAAGCTCTTAGAGAGTGTCCAAAGGAGGGCAATGAAGACTGTGAAGGGCCTTGAGGGGAAGCCATATGAGGAGTGACTGGGGTCACTTTGTCTGTTCAGGCTGGAGGAGATTTAGGGGAGATCTCATTGAAGTCTACAATTTCCTCATGAGAGGAAGTAGAGGGGCAGGCACTGATCTCTTCTCTGTGGTGACCAGTGGCAGGACCCGAGGGAATGGCCTGAAGTTGTGTCAGGGAGGTTTAGGTTGGACACTAGAAAGAGGTTTTCAACCAGAGGGTGATTGGGCACTAGAACAGGCTCCCCAGGGAAGTGTCACAGCACCAAGCCTGAGAGAGTTCAAGAAGTGTTTGAATGATAGTCTCATGCACATGGTGTGACTCTTGGGGATGGTGCTGTGCAAGCCTAAGGGTCAAACTTGATGACCCTTATGGGTTCCTTTCAACTGCATATTCTGTGATTCTGTAAAAATAATGAAATAAAATTGCCAGACACTTTGTATTCATTCCTACGAGTATTTGCCCAGACTGAAGACTAAAAACCCCATGGTGAGATCTAGGTTTTAACAACTACATTTCCACAGTTTCTTAACTCCAGGCTTACTTACATTTGCAGATGAAGTGCAGTGTAAATGCATTTTGAACACACAAAGCTATGCAATTCTGGCTCTGAAAAATTATTTTTTGAACACATGGATGTGCTGTATACCTGGTAGAGGTTTCTCACAGGCACAGCTGGTCTGATGTTCTAATATTTCAAAGATAGGGTATGTATACCTAGAAAAGTGCATTTTAGGCAGTCTGTTGTATTACTTGGAAAAAGAGCTATTCGGCTACCACATTCTTAAAAAGGTGCCATACAAAGAACTTCAAACACGCCACATGATTCCCATTTTCACATCACTGAAGTTATTATTATATTACTGCATAACAGCTTCTGTGAAGTATTTGGAAGCCAGTTAGCCTTGATAATTCTGTAAATATTTCAATGAGTCCATTAAGCATTAGCAACGTAAGTGTAAAATGAAATGCCTGTAATAAAACTGAATGGCACTGAACAAGTGTGCTACCTACCGCACAGTGGAGATGGCAATGAGTGAATGTGATCCTTGGCTGGCTGGCTGGCACACACCAAGCTGCGCTCTCACTTCCACTCCTCAACAGATCATCATACTCACCAACTATGGGAAAGCATGAAACGGACCCCACTTGAGGAAATTAATTTATTGTGTTGCCAATTAATAGCAGAGTAAGATAATGAGAAATAAAAACAAAACTAAAAACACCACTTCCCCATATGCCTTCTTCCAAGGCTCAACTTCACTCTTTCAGTCCCATCTCTTCGACTTGACCCAACTTGCTCAGGAGGAAAGTGGGATTGTGGTCAGTTTGCAAGAGTTTTTTCTGCCGCTCCTTCCTCCTCACTCTCTTCCCCTGCTCAACCGTGGATCTTTCCTGCAGGCTGCAGTTCTACAAGAACTGCTCCAATACGTGTCCTTTCCATAGGGTACAATCCTTCAGGTACAGACTGCTCCAGAAAACATGTTCCTGAATGGGTTGCAGCTTCCCTCAGGGCATGCCCACCTTCTGCAGTGTGAAGTCCTCCATGGTCTGCAAGTGGATATCTGCTTCACTATGGACCTCCATGCATTGCACGGGGACAGCTTGGCTGGCTCACCATGGTCTGCACCACAGGTGGTAGTGAAATCTCTTCTCTGGTACCAGAAGCACCTCCTCCCCCTCCTTCATTGCTGACCTTTGCATCCTCATAGTTTTTTCTCTCTCCTTTTTTTCTTGTCACTTTCAAAATGCTAACTTAATTTTTAGGGAAAATAGGGAGAGAAAATAGTGTGCTTATGCTTGTTCTTCATCTTAGTCAATATGGTCTCAGCTTTGGTGTACTCGAGAGGTGTTTCTAGAGGGCAGTACTGTCCATTCTCTTATTGGATAACTTTGATCACTGATAGAAAGCACACAGGCAAGATCTGCCCCTGCTTTCTCTTTAGCTTTCTGCAGTTCATTAATTTAGAACTATGTTTTTCTCAGAACACAGCTTTCAACCCCATGAATATCCAGATACTCCAATGTCTGCTGTTTTTTGAGAAATGAGGACTAAATGAAATAATTAGGCAAAACCATGCTGTGACACCACCTAATAAATTTTAAATGCTGTGTATTGAGAATCCCCCTCCCCAGTTTATCAGTGTCTAACACCTCAACAGTTGCAGCCAGATAACCTGATCCATTATGCAGATTCAAGTGAGTCTGAGTTTGAATTCACTTGTACTGGCAACTTTATCTGAACTGTGGAGTAATTCAGACTATGCTGGAAGCAGAACTTCATTGTATTCCATCTCTGTGACACCCTGTGAAGAAGGAGGGGTTATATAGTACACCAAGTTTTCTAACTATATATCACAACCCCCCAAAATTATCTCATAGCAGAAAGATTTCAGTCTGCTCCTCCTCTTCTTTGCAATAGGACCATGGTCTTTTATCAAAGGCACTGCTAAGTACTACCTGTGTCTTCTGATAACTACTACTGTGTCTTCTCCCACAATGAAGATGGATGTCATGTGACCAAAAGGGCTGTGCAGTGCTCTCTTCCTTCACTGGTATACCTAAATAGATTGCAAAGCTGATCAATTCACTAAAAAGGGAATTGAATTCCCCTTGCAATTGTTCTCTTTTTAATCCTGGCTTATTTTTACCTCAGCATTTGCCACGTAATAACACCCCATGCTCTGATAGAAATGTCATTGTTCTCATTTCTTAGCCACTCCACTGAGGCACTGAGTTGAGAGATGGTTCTAATTACTAGTGGTGAAAATGTCCAAGTGGATTTGGATAGAGGCAATGCATTTACACATTTATTTATTCTGGTTCATTCTAATAGCGTTTAAGTGCTTTAAGTTCTGACATTTTGCACACATTTAATTGACAGATTTTTCTTTCTTTTGTTATCAGTCACAAAACCAGTGTAAGCCTAATCCTGAATCCTTATAGAATGCAGATTTTTAGAATGTAACCATATGGGAATATGCATTGAAAGTGTTGTATTTTGTTTAGTGTTTGGGGGACAGGAGACCCTGAAACATCAGCTTATTATTACCTAAATGCAACTGAAAGATATTAAATGTCTAAGAAGTTGACCCAAGCTTTCTTTTCTCTTTTCTTTAAAAGCCAAATGAAGCACTTGACAACAATTCATCTCAGTGGCGTTCTCATTATTTCATACAAGGGAATGGGCTGTAATGGGCTGTAAAATTTTCTTTGTGGATGCATGGTAATGCACATATTTAATAGAATTGCACTTTCTGGCTAGTCACTGATAGTGCTAAATGCATTACTATGGTAGTCTTGGCTTGGGGTGGGGAGGAAAGAAGTGGAAACTAAAAGAAGTACCAAAAGCTAAGTGACAGTATTCCAACAGAGTAACCTCCCTGTTTTCATGAATGATAGAAATACAGTTTTTGTTTCTCATTTCCTAATGTACAGCACTGTTACCATAGCCCCACACAGAGCAGTATTTCCCACAACTGAATGAGCTTTTATCTCTCATTCAGACTTCTACACAACGGGTCATAAAAAGCTAATGTGAACTGGCCAAGAAACTCAAGGACAGGCACAGGACCTGAAAATTATTGAAGTTTTTTTTTTTCTTCCAGATTTACTAGATTTTAAATGCCCTTTTATGTCCATTATTCTGTTGCCAAAGCACTTCTGCAAGGCTATCAATGAGCAGTTTTTCTTTTTTGCATGTTTTCCAAGTTAATTCTTTGTTCCCAAAAAGTAATGTCGTTATTTCTTTCCTCTAGGGGGAAAAAAAATCACAATATGAGGGGTGAGATGATAGGGATAATTAGACTAAATCGTGGCATAGAACACAATGGAAAAAATATCTTTTATGAAGAGGACCTGTCTACTTATTTTTGTAGCCTGAATGATGTTTTTTTTTTTGTTCAGGGAAACAAATTCACTTAATAAAATCCAAAACACAGATGGCAGCTGCTAGGAAAAATCCATACAAGATTTTTTGCAAAGGATATAGAAGTGACCTGAGCTCCAAATGGAAGAATGAAAAATTTCACATCTCTGTCTATCAATGGTGCTGTTTTCCAAGAGCTCCCTGTCATACAGTTTGGGATTTAGTTAGAGCATAAATCCTGAATGTTAGAAATAAGGCTTTCTTTCATGTCACTCTAAGGTGTTTCTTATGTATGTTCTTTTCATGCATTTTCAATATTTTATCGAAAATTATTAGAAAAATAATGCTTGACTCTACATATTATTTACTCAGGTTACTTTGAAATGGAACAGGAGAAAATTCTTAAATCTCCATTCCTTTTACAGGTTCAGATGCATATTTTAATGCAAAATTCCCTAGTAGTTTAAGGAAAGATACGAGATTTTGGTGGTGGGTTTTTTTTGGTTTTTTTTGGTTTTTTTTTAGATAATTATGTCCTTTATTAGACTAAATCTGTGTCTCAGTTTAAATTTCAAACTTTACATCTACATCAAACACTGATATCCTACTTAGCTGAAAACATACCATGAGGTATCTGCAAATAGTAGTAAGAGCAAGAATTACTCAGAGAATTACTAAACCCCCAAAATTTTGCATATTCATAGTCTCTCCTTGCAAAGTCCACAAAAACAGAACACAGATTTGTTATTAATTCAGTCTGGTACTACTTGGGAGTTTGGAAGAACTGGAGCTTAACTGAGGACATTTCTAGATGGAAGGTCAGAAACATATGAGGTATCTCAGGCTGATTTTAATCTGACCTAAGTCTTTCAAAAATATTTATCTAAATATGCAGCTTAACTGGAAGGGTAAAACAAGGACTGTGAATGGCCAATGAAATCTGTGGTTTAGATACCAAAATAATCTTCTCCTAAAGAGAATTATCTTTCAAGGAATGAAAATTTAAGTTGGGGGCCTTCTTGATCACTTCCCTTTAGAAAGGGAACCTTTCCTATGGAATTTTACCTGCCCTTAGTGAGGAGGGCAGATGTTTATAGCACTGCAGTTCCTTCAGAAAAGCAGAACCCCACCCAGATTCACTTTTCTGGAGCCACTCTATGGACAAGACTAGTGTCTGACACGTGGATTCTGGTTGAGCATCAGAAAGGGTACCACCAACACAGCTTGTGGAAATGATTGGTCTGGAAGATTCACTTGATTATCATAGAATCAGTTTATTAGATAAGATTGGATTATCATAGAATTTAGTTGATTATCATAGAATCACAGAGTGGTTTAGGTTGGAAGGGACCTTAAAGATCATCCAGTTCCAACCCTCCTGCCATGGGCAGGCCACCTTCCACTAGACCAGGCTGCTCAAAGTCCCATCCAACCTGCTCTTGTAAATTAGAAAATTTTCTATTTGCTCCCCTACTATATAAATATGTAAAAAAAAAAAAAAAAAAAAAAAAAAAAAAAAAAAAGGTAACATTCCTCTTACAAGATCTTTCCCAGGAAGAATTCCTCAGAGTTTCTTACCACATTAACAAACTGAGAATATCATAACAAGTTGCAGATGTGTTAAGTTCCTGGTTAACTGATTCTGAGGCAATTGGCAATCATTATTCTAAGAGTTGGTCACAATAATAGAACATAAACTCACTTGGAACTGAAAAAGAAGGTGGAAACCACACAGGGAACAGAATGGAATCTTGCCACTGAAATCATATAAACCACCAAAATTTTTCCATATAAATGTACATGCATCATACAAAACTCAATTCCGATCTGATTGAAAGCTTTTACTACTCTGACAGTGGAGCCACTGCAGGAAAATGAGAATGTAGCCTCAGTGAGGCTTGCTGGATAGCACTGCCAATATATGCCATGATGAGATTTATTACATGCATTGAGAGACTCACCAGTTTGTTCTGGGAGATGGAAAACAGGTTCTACAAATTTGAAATTCATTAGGATAACTTACCTAGAAAGCATTTCCGGCAGACACCTGGTAAAATATATTTTGTCATACTTTCATATATGCCAAATCTCAACATATTGATCCCCAATTTTGAAAAAACTTGCATTGAAACCTTAATGAAATCTCAACAAGGTATTAAATAATTATTTTTACCTCCTTCTAAATAATCTGCTGAAAATAAGGAGTGGACCTTGACCAATTACTTGAGCTGTGAGTTTTATAACTAGGAGAGCACTAATTTCAAAGCTTCTTTTGAAGCACTGATTTACAGCTTCTAGAGCATATGAACTGCCAGTGTCTACAGCATCTAATATTATGCGCTTTAAATCTCTGACCCAATCAAAGAATGATGTTGAAAGTAACCTGCCCATTTGAGGCAATTTCTCCATAAATCCTTTTAAAAATCCTTTTGAGTTGCTACATTCCCTTGTGTTATTAAGACTGAGTATGACTAAGTCTACTAAATTAGAAGACCTCCTGTCTTACACACAAGGCCCCACAAACTCAGTTATATCCAGCTTCAGGATTCTGAAGTTACAGCTTTTCTTCCTGTTAGCGCTCCAAAGATTGAAGATGATCTGAATACACAACTGCTCTCATTAGCAGCACCTGTGTGAGTATTTGACTGGGCAAAGGTTGAGGTCTGCAATCAGAAAATTACTAAATTTACTGTATGCCTTTAAAAAGCAGGCTGCTTGTGCTGCAAACAATATAATGTAATAACTGCATGCCATTTCATAAAATGAAAACTCAGTTAGAATGGCATTGCATGGAAAAAATATTGGTTTGGGATTACTGTGTGCTTTAAGAATTGATCCTTTTGTCCAATATGAAGAATCCACTAGAATCTGCCACAAAGACATTTCTAGATTTAGTATTTTAGTAGCGTGGTGGTTAATCAAAGCATCAATAAAACAAATAGGGTAATTTCCGAAAGATGATTTAGCTGCTTAAACTTATCGTAATTTGACAGTTTTTAAAAGGAAATTGTAAAACTAGACTCCTTAAATGAGGAAACCACAATATCTAAATACCCAGGGAGCAAAATTAGTATTGTAATGCTTTTATGAAAAGTCTTTAAAAGGGAGTTTTATGACAATAACCCCCTAGAATTGAAGTATCTTCAGAATTTTCTTATCAGACTGACAATTTTTGCTGACAAAGATTACTCATGAGCCTATAACCTCTGCCAAAGAACTGTGGTGATAACACAGTATTGCTAAAGCAGTATGTAAGGGCACTATTCTCTGTGTATATATACATCTGTATGTCTGCATGTACACACCTGTGTATACGCAGTGTCTCCAGCTGATGCCTCATGCACATGTTGTTATAGACAAGCAGGTAAGAAACAAGCTGAACAGATCACAAGATGGATGAAAAACCAGCTAACCTTGACCCAAAAGGTGGTGGGTCAAAAATGCCTTGAAGTTCAAGTGGCAGCTGGTTACCACTTGATGGTTCATCAGCTTGGACATTGGGTCCAATACTATTCAATATCTTTAGAAATGATCTTGGTAACAAGAGTGACTGCACCCTCACCAGCTTTGTGGGTGGTATCAAAATGGAAGGAGAGAGAAAACAGCCGAAAGAACACACAAACACATCAACCAGCTGGAAGACTGGGACAAGAAGATTTGTACAAGGTTTAACAAAGACAAATGTGAACCACTGCATCCAGAATAACTGCACACAGCAATGTGGGCTAGGGTCTGACTGTGAGGTTAGCAGCTCCGTGGGAAACACCCTGCAGGTCCTGGTGCACGTGGACATGCTTATGTTCAAGCTGAACATGAACCAGCAGGCAAATACGTCCTACGCTCCTTCAACAGTAGGAGTGCAGTAAGCAGATGGAGGGACGTGGGAATGTCCCATCTGCCCTGCACTTGTTAGGCCAAAGCTGAAACACAGTTTATCCTGCTCTGCTCCCAAGTCCTGGTCTCCCCAGTTCTGGAGAGACATGTAAAATTTGCAGGAGTTCAGGGGAGAGTCACCAAGATGATCAGAGGGTTGGAGAAGCTGACAGGAAGAAAGGTTTCTGGCATTGGTTGTGTTCAGCCTAGAGAAGAGAAAGCTCAGGGAGGTGTAAGCACAGTCTTGCAATATCTAAAAGATAGTCATAGAGTAGACTGAGTTACTCTCTTCACAAGAATGTCCAGTGATTAGAAGTGAAGGGCTTTTCAAGGGGTGAAGTTGTTTCAGTGTAAATTCCATAAGAAAAGAAACTCTACACTGTGAGAATAATTAAACACTGGAACAGGTTACCCAGAGAAGTGGTGAAATTTCCTTCACTGGCAACATTCGAGGCAGCTTGAGAGGTCCTTGGGTAGCCTAACACAAGCCTTGCCATTGGCCCAACCCAGCACATGGACTTGACTTTTCTGTGGTTATGTATGTGAATGGAGTAATAAGTGTGCTACGAGGATTTCTACTGCACAATGGTTATTTTTTACTCTGTATGAAAAATTTACCTGAATTTGTTCAAAAGCAACCAAGCCATGTCTGAGATATGCTATATACTACAAACAAGTGTATACAAAGTCCCTAAATCATAAGGTAAACACATAAGCTTGTTGTAATATTTACTGTGAAAGGGGAAAAACTTTGAAATGTTAATGGCATTTTCTAACTGTAAAAAATCTTTACTGGGCTATTACTCTATGCATATTTGTAGGCTATATATATTGTTGTAAACATAATACTGGAGGATTGAGACAGAGTGAAGTAGGCAGAATGTGAAACATAATTTACAAAACAGTCTAAACCCATCATAATCCAAAGTGATATATCAGGTACTTCCATGCACTAATGGGAACACTTCTGAGACTGTACTTATCAACCTTATAGTAACAAAAAAGCCTGTTAAAGTACAAAATACTGTCCATTGGGTTGAGATTGAATATTGACCATTTTGGATCCTAGGTTGTAGCAAACTTAGGGAGCAAAATCAAGCAACGTTTTATCTCTGTGAACTGAATATATGAAACAGCTGCTACCTGACCGTGCTCAGAATCTTGAAAATATATAAAGAGCTGGAGTTAAGCTGCAGCACAGGGCAATGCATTCCTTCCTTTGCTTATTGTTGCAGCCGATATAATGTATTATATGAAGGATAGGGCTTTCTATATGACAATATCCTCACTCGAGTAATGTAATACCATAAGTCAAGTTAGCTGAGGTATTCAGAAATTCAGTTATTCTTTTTCTCAAATTACTTTTTTCCACCAGGCCCAACCAAATATCACTTTAGCCATTCCCTACATTTTCCCTGGTGGGGCCAACCACAACTCTTTTCTACCTGTGTAGCATAAGAAGTCCCTGTCCTATCATTTTAGTAGTACCGCCTAGCTTATCCTCTGAGAATCAACACCTGCTAAGAGACTGAAATGATAAACACAATTCTACCACACTGTTACAGGTAGACTATAGCACTTCTATTTGTTTTCAAATTTTATGAACTATGAGAAAGAAGGAATTCCTTATGTTTCAAGTCACAAGACAGCACAGTAATCTTTCCACTACTATAGGGAAAGGAACAGGTAATTTCAGCCAAGCCCAAAACGGATTTGCATGTGTTGTTTCCTAAAATATTGCACAGAGGCTTTACTTAATGCAAAACAAAATTAAAATCATGCATTACAAATAAGTAGGTACAAATATATAAATTTAAATTGGAAACTTTTTAATGAAGTGTTATGTTCCATAAAACTTACTCTCTGCTGAAAAAGTGCTGTCTGCTTTATATTTGAAAGAAGCATGCAAGGAGGCTGCTAGAAGCTATAGATAAATAATAGATGATGCTCTTCCCAATGGAAAACCAGTAAGTGCTATGAAAGTACAGCAAAATTAAGAAAATCTGTGCTAAGAAGTTGCATGGAGCTGGGATTTCACATGAAAAGAAAGTGTTATTGTGTTTAAATTTGTAAATGATCACTAGATTTCTGGGTCAGTACCCATTCCTGAGTCAGAATAACTTTTGACACATTTTAAAGTGTTACTCACACTACTTCAAAGAGAATACAGGAAAGAGAGCTTTCAATGACAAAAACACAAATGAATCCCTTTCTCTAGTGTTACATTAAGCAAAGGTCCCCGCACATTTGGAAATGTAAAAGACATGGTAACTTAATACTAACAGGTCAGACTTTACTCCATTACAGGGGAAAGTATTTTATTTCCTGGTTAATTTTTAAATAAAGTCACAAAATGCAGTAACTATTCTCCCGAGACCAGGCAAAAATTTCCTTTCCAAGCATGAGAAAAAGAAATCTCTAGTATATTCAGCTCAGCTATAAATGAGGTTCTGAAACTTATGAATTTCATGAATAAGAGTAATTAAACATATCTTTGCATTCAAGAATGAAAAACCAGGAAATATTGCCATTAGTCAAGCAAGGGAACGACAAACAAAGGATTCCAGTTACTTAGCACCTCCTGGGGTATAAGCCAGAAAATTGCTTTTGTTTCCATTTTAACACTGTTGTGAGAAGCCCAAGTCCGCAACCTGCTGAAAAATCTTGTAAGTGGAAGGGGAACATTTTGTAAGAAATCCTCTTCTCTCACGACAAAGGAGCTCTTTCTGACAGCAGATTTTTCCAACTCCTCTTCAGAAAATTTCCAAACAGGCAGTCTGCTGTCTGCTTCCACAGGCCATTATCTGTCATATCTCAAGACCTTTGAGAAGTTTCCTAGGAAATTTTGTCCCATAAAATTAGATTTGAGACGTATGTATTAGGTTGTCCACTAAATTGAAAAAAAGTGTAATTGCAGAGTTAAGATGCTATGGAGGTGGTTGTTTTAGAAGTTAGAATGTTTTAGTTTCTCACAAAGGTTCATCTCACCCTTATGCTGCTAGGATCTACTTGAAGTCTATCTCACAGTAAGAGCATTGTTTTTAATGTGGAAAAATGTACAGGACAGAGAGGGAACAGACCTCTGAAGTACCAGAGCAACCACACCAGAATACTCTAACCACAGAAGTTTTGGTATGAATGGACCTCCATATATGCATAACCAGGTATGTTGTTGCTCCAACATGTTTCAATGCTGAGGGAAATCTTGTTCAGAGGGAAATCTTACTGTCATTCTCTAGTTTCCTATTGGAT
>JAWWES010000081.1:101903812-101928957 GCA_035583135.1 Lophotriccus pileatus | reverse complement strand
CTCCAACATGTTTCAATGCTGAGGGAAATCTTGTTCAGAGGGAAATCTTACTGTCATTCTCTAGTTTCCTATTGGATGTTAAAGTGTCTTAATCTCTTTAAATTAGAGACGTAACTGACCAAGCTATTTGCTTGAAAAGAAATGGCAAATAATTACACATTTACTGTTCAGAGCATACAATTAGTACTTTTGGCTCAATTCTTGCAGCTGAGTTAGTCCATAAATGAGCTTTTGCTGTATGCTAATAAGATATATAAAAAGAATTACTGTAATCTGTTAAGGATTAGAATTTAAAGCACAGGTATAATAAAGAACCTTGAATGACACTATTTTTGTCACAATGATGTAAGCAATGACTCAAGAGTTTGGATCTCCATTGAGACTGCCTGCTGCCAGTGGGATGAACCTTCAGCTAAATTTTTTCATGCTGCAAGGAAGCAAACAGCTCCAAATGAGCTGCTTCACTATTTCAATTAAAGATGTAATTTTAAAAGTGGCCTGATTCACTCTGCTTCTTTCGCAATCTCAGCAAGGCTACCTACTCATTGTACAGATTTCTCTACTACATCCTTTTCTGCTCCTACTACAGATGTGCTCAAAGGAAGACTCTTATTTTCAAATGATAAAGTTTTGCAAGAAAGGTGCCTACCACTTGAAACTGGACTAAAATACACCCAGGGAAAAAATCATTGCACTGCTGGTATGAACCTTCATTATTCCTCTGTATTGCTACTTTTTGCAACTGTTCATTGTAATATGCAGTTTTGACAAAACAGGTGAAAAATGCTAATAAATAAGCATCCTGAAAAGTCAGTTGCTGTTATAAGCCCCATCAGATGTTAGTTTTTTGTGTTCCCTGAGGCCCAGGAATTATTTATTTATAGAATGTAAAACTTGCATTGACAAGTATCTCATACTGAGACTTTGAAAAATCCCAGATACTATTTTACGTTTTAGCCTACTGCATTAAGAGCAAACCTGTTTATATTAAAATCTAGGTGGAAATTTCACTTTTTAGTTGGAACTAGCCCTTCCTAGAAAGGTGGTGCATAGAATCAAAACCTGGCCTTCCAGTCAGCTCCATGTAAGCCTGAGAAGTTTCCAGATGAACCAGCCATCATAACAGGAGAAATGCATTGTTTTGCTCATGTACCTCAAGTTATCCTTGAAACCAGGTTCATTCCAGTGTTTTGTCTCCAGAATTCAAAGGATATTTTGCTGTCAACTTCAATGGGGCCAGGCACTTTATCAAGTGTTCAGTGTGATGATACACTGCGTGATTAAAATTAGCTTTGAAAAACTTTTGAGTGGAGTTGGAAAGAGACATCATTAACACTTAGAAGATGCAAAACACCTTAAGGAATAACAAAACAATGCTGTGTTGATTCCAAAAGTGCAAATTTCTTTCTGGTCTTGGCAGAAGAGATGTCATAAATAATTTAACCAAAAATATGTGCAAGAAGATAAACATTTCATAGTCTAAATTCATATTTCTTTGCATAATAAGTAAGTATTTAAAAAATAAACCATATGAGTTTGAGCAACGCTTTTGACAATGTCAGTGCATTGAAAAGAAGCCAAAAAAATTTATTCTTTACATATTTGCAATTTTTATTAAGGATTCAGAAAAGTCAAGATGCTTGGCTAAAGTATTCAATCTCTGCTTTGTAAGTCGTAGATTTGTATCAAAGATGCATTTTATTTGGAAACAATCTATTTTTGATCTTGGCATGAACATCTGAACATATCATCTTGAATTTTGTGCAAAGCCAAAATATGATATAAAACCTAGTTTTTTTCCCCAAGATGGGGGTTGGTCAATTGGACTCACACATTTATTAACATCATAACATTAGATTTCAGTGGAGAATGACAATTTTTTTCCCTCAAATTATTTTTCAGGACTAGCATAAGTAATAAAATTAAAGCCCTTTTCAAAGTCAGTCTGTACCCAGCCCATTATGAATAGCAAAACTGGATGGAGTCTTTCCTATGCACTTGTACAAAATACAGGTTGTCTAAGAATGAATAGAGACTGGGCCTCATTACACTTATGCCATACTTTCAGTGGCATCCTGGGCCATGAACATCATGGATGTATGTATTTACAAGCTAACTTTACAATCCGCTGTAGCTTGAAACTACGTATTTGCCCTCTGTGATGTACATGGTAGATACACGCACAAAGGTAAGGTTCAATAACAGTAAGACTAACTTAAAAATTATTGCCTATAAAGTGTCTTTAAAACAGAAAGGTGAGCTGGTAGGCAGGAATGAGAAATATAAAAAAAAAAATTCACAAAAAGTACAACAGATAAATTTGAAAATTCAAAATACTTGGCTTTCCCTCCTATTTTTAAATACAGCAATGCATAAAAATTCTCAAGCTAGATATCTTTGATTTGAGCAAGATAAAAAAAAAAATATCTATTGGAAGAATTTAGGAGGGCAAAATATGCTCGCACAATTTGAATTTTCCAGGTCACCAGAGCTATTATTAATACTCTTTCAAAATTCTGTAAGATCACAGAGTAATAGAATAACAGAATGGTTTAGTTCAAAAGAAACTTTTAAAAATCCTCTAGTTCCAACTCCCCTGCCATGGGCAGGATCATCTTCCACTAGACAAGGTTGCTCAAAGCCCCATCTAACCTGGCCTTGAACAGTTCCAGGATGGATGAGGCATCCATACCTTCTCAGGGCAACATATTTCAGTACATTACCACTCTCACTGTGAAAAATTTCTTTCTTGTGTCCAATCTACCCTCTTTCAGTTTGAAGCCATTTTGCCTTGTCTTTCCACTAAAGGCCTTGGACAGAAAGTCTCTCCGTCTTTCTTTTAAATCCTCTTTAAGTAACTGAAAGGCTGCTATAGGGTCATTCCAGAGCCTTCTCTTCTGCATCTTGAACAGCCCCAACTGTTTCTTCACAGTAGAGCTGCTCCACTCCTCTGACCATCCTCGGGACTTGTTCCAACACATAAACATTCTTCTTACTGTGGGGGCTCCACACCTGGACACAGCACTCCAGGTGGGGTCTCATGAGAACAGAGTAGAGGGGCAGAATCGCCCCCCTCGACCTGCTGGCCACACTTCTTCTGATGCAGCCAAGGATAGAATTGGATTTTTGGCTGCAAGAGCAATTGTCAGTTCATATTTAATATTTTATCTACCAGTGTTAGTGGATGTTACAGCAGGGCTGCTCTCAATTAGCTATCAAAGGTCTTGGGAGTGAGGGAAGGTGCCTACTAACTGGAAGCTAGACAACAGTATTCCAATTTATAAGAAGGGCATGAGGGAAGACACAGGAAACTATGGACCTGTTGGCCTAACCTCAGTTTCTGCAAAAATTATGAAGATCTTAACAGGTACTATTCAGAGGTATTTAAAGGACAGTGCAATCATCAGGCACAGTTAACATGAGTTCACAAAGGGAAGGTCCTGTCTAAACTAAGATCGTACGGTGAGGTTTTCCATGTAGTGGATGAAGGTAACATGATGGATGTAGTTTTTGTGGATTTTTAGTAAGGCTTTTTGTAGAGTCTGTTACAGCATCCTTCTGGACAAGTTGCCCAACCATGGGATGAGCAGGTTCATGATGTGCTGGGCAAGGAACTGGCTGAAGGGCAGAGGTCAAAGGGTTGTGGTGAATGGGACCACATCTGGCTGGCAGTGGGTCACCAGCATTGTTCCTCAGGGCTCAATTTTAGAGCCAGTTCCGTTCATTATGTTTATCACTGGTCTCTATGCAGCAGTCAAATGCACCATTAGCAAGTTTGTTGATGATACCAAAGTGGGAGATGCTGTTCACTCTCTTGAGGGACAAGAGGCCTTGCAAAAGGATGTAGATGGATTGGAAAATTGGGCTATGATTGATGGGATGAAATTTAACAGGTCCAAATGCCAGATTCTGCAGCTGGGAGAAAGTAATGCTGGGCACAAGTACAAATTGCACCCCATCTTGGGGTTCTTCCAACCTAGCATCACCAGCCAGTCAAAAAAGGTGATTATCCCTCTGTATTCAGCATTGGTGCAGCCTCACCTTGGGAGCTGAGAGCATTTCTGGACCTCACAGTCTAAGAAGGATGTAAAGGTCCTTGAATGTGTCCAGGGGAGGGCAACAAAGCTGGTGAAAGGGCTGAAAGCAATGTCCTATGCAATGTCCTGTCATCAAAACAGAGACCATTTTGACTTTAACCTCTCCGTCTTGAAAAACTGTAGAGAACTGCTTACAGAAGAGAGTCTCTTGAAGAAACTAATAGCTACTTTGAATTTGACACCAGTTGATTTCCTGAGACATGAACAGCAGCAAAAGCTGAATACATGTTGCCTGTGCAAATGAACACACCTCTATTTATAAAGAAGCACTACAAGAGAAGATAACTGAAGCAAAACTGACCAGAGTTACTTTTAAAAGGCCAAATGATTGTCTGTACATTGGGTTGTTTTGCAGATAACTGAAAGAAACTTGGCTTGCCAAAGAGATAAGGAGTACAGCACTAGGAAGACAAATTATGTCCTGGCCAGACTGAGGTAACAGAGCTGGCTTCTGCTGGTGTCTCTGGGATGTGCCTACATTTTAATGAGCTGATGGCTGTCAGTTTCCACCAAAAATGGATATGAGGCACAAGAATCTTCTGATACTAGTATTTGTATTTATACCATCAAAACGAATTTTTATTCTATTGAGATTTAGCATTTTTACTGATGTGGGACTCATTAGGTGCTGCCCAATCTACCAACTATGTGTCAGGGACTAGAAAAAACTTTATTATTTGCCAAAATTTTGGGCTTTAACCTTACGAAGAAGACACAACTGGACTGGGTTAGAGAGAAATTACGTGCATGCTTTTTCTGCCTTTCTCAGATAGGTAAAGGCTTTTCTGGGTTTAAAGTGGTTATACTGTGCTTGACTAAGATTTGCAGTCAACTTGCCCTTCTGAGTTTAGAGTATGGGGAGTCACCTCAGAGTACCTCTTAAACTCTGCTTGCATTATGGATTCATACAAATTGTGTTTCGCTCCAGTTGTGTAAGCTATGTTTTATCCTCAGTAGCACTTGGGCTATTTCTACTGTTCACCCCTGTGAGGGTTCTGACTAAAAAGAAATTTCTGCTACTTTCACACAGGAAAAAGCCCCCAAACTTTTCCTGAAAGGAAACCAGAAATGCTCAGGTAATTCTAATGTTACTGTGGAAAACCCAAGGATATTAAAAAAGATCTACAGCCACCTTGTTCCAGACCACTGAGCATCCCAGCTATATGCAAAGCTGACATTCCTCTTTTAGAAACAACTGTTAACTTTTCTGACATATATTAAATGTTGACATATGGTGACAAAAGTATTGCCAGCAAGGGCAGTACCTGAATAATTCAACAATGGAGTCATGGCCAAAGAAGCTGAAAGAAGACATTAAGGATATGTTCTTGGAGTTTTTCCTATAGTGATGTCACCTGACACTATGCCACTTGCTGTCCACCATCACAAATAAAAATAAATAAGGTACACTACTGCATTTGTTACAATGATAAATAAGGTTACTTCTCTGCTGATTTCTTCTGAAGTGAGTTTGTGACTTTATCTAATGCTGCTGATGAGACTGATTGGGAAAAATACCACCCAGACGTAGTGGTTGCTAATTTGACAAGATTAAATTTCTGATGGAGAAAAATATGGGGATGCAGTATGTTTCTTTAGCATTCCACAAATGATCAGTACAGTGATAAAACTAAAAACTAACAATAAAGTTAGAGTTAAATATGATGGTTGAATAAGTGCACAAACTGTTTTCCTATAGATATCTAAATTCTCAAAAAATTAGAGGTTCCCTGCATGTCTTGTGGAGTTAGATATGTCCTAAGTTAATCTGTTTGTTCTAACTATTCACTATATGAAAAAAATAACATTTAAGATAACATCTCTATTTTGAAAGGCCTGGCTCAAAAATGGTTGAATTCAGCGATGAGTTTTCTGATTTATTTTGAATATTTCTCTTACAGAGACTAAAAGATAGCATTTCAAAAGTCAGTTAGAAAATTACCAACAGGCTCATTTGACCCAAAAGTACACTTGAATGGGATTTGTTCTCTTTTCTGTTAGTTAACATGCTATACAAGAATAAAGTCACGTTATGTGCTTTACAAACAGATACTAATTAAGAAGGCATAAAAACCACATGTTTTGTTACACATGCATGGGTCCTGGTACCTCAGAAATACTTCCAAATATTGTCAAATGGACAGAAAATGAATGTATATACATACATACATACATATATATACAGATACACACACACACACACACACACACACACACACATATATATATATATAAAATCAAGCAGAAGTTATCCATGTATATTCCCAAACAGTATTTGACAGATAGCTAAAAACTAATCTTCCATTTTTGGAAGACAATGGAAGTTCAGGGAACGACATCTTTTTTGGTAGAGGTGCAGGGACTAGAGCAGCTCTTGACTTCCCTGCTGTGTCTTAGAAGGATGTTTCCAAATGACAAACATAATGAGGCACTTATCTTGCAATGGGAAAAAGTAGGGTTTACAATTTTTTTCTTCATGGAATTTGATTTCTAAAATAGAAACTCAGCAGATATAAAAACTTTGAGGGTCTCAGCTTAAGCCTACAGCTGTAGATTTGGAATGATTAAAAGAGATTGCAGCCACAAAATTCTGTAGGACCTGAATGTCTGATACAAAACAGCCTCTTGGCCTGTAGCATGACGTCCTCAATGTATCCATTTATAGTTTTTTGAATTAACTGGCAGTTCAGCCATCAAAGGAAACACCTTCCTGCGTAAAGTCCTTGCATGACACATGGATACTTACACATCAGCTTATACACCCTCCCACATAAAGTATATTTTTCTCTTTGCAAAGCAGTTCTGGTAATCATTAAACATATAATATACCTTCACAAAATGTGACAAACACAAAATCCAAGTAGCCATGTCTCTGTTTAGTTGAAATACTAGTGACCTTTTAGGCTGATAGATCCTGGCCCGGTGTGAATCCAGCCTATTCAGCAGAAAGGTTAGCAACTCATTTCTCATCCTCACCAAACCTTGGGTTCAAGGCTCTTTTAGTCCTTGCTTTCCACTCTTTGCTCTTGAAAAAAAAGGAATTCCTCACTTCATAAGCTCTAACTCCTGTTTAAACAATTCTCTTCTACAGTCTTGTATGTGTGACTGGGAGAGGTATTGCCTACTGCTGATAGCCTGCAAAATAGCTTATTTTCTGAGGCTGACATTTCAGTCACTGTAGTTTTACAAAGGGAATAAAAACATAAATGTCTTAAAACTAGATAAAATTGAGGTTTATTTGGCAAGGGATTACAAAACTGTGGCTATTTTAAAAGGAGAAAAATAGGTTTATTCACAGAATCATAGAATCATTTGGACTGAAAAAGGCATGCAGAGGCACACAATGACCACCTACAGCTAGGTTTCACAGAACTTACCTGATTCTCCTGTCACAAATGTAAAGAAGGATGGTATGAAAAACAACTGAGGCTAATTTTCCATTTGAAGAACATGGAGCAGAGGCAAAGACGAAAAAAATAACCCACTCACTTACCATTGGAGCTACAGGGATGAGACATGTGCATCCCATCCCTGCACCATTTTAACAACTCATCAAAACCAAGTTTTTGGAGATTGACCAAATAAAACTATCAGTCATGTACTTAGGCTAAAGTAAATCATGCAGTTTTGCTGGAACTTTGGGCAATAGCTTAAAATTGTGTTAAATCATTTATTCCCTAGAATTGCTTTGTAGGTCCATCAGGAAAGAGCAAATGAAACTCTTTTATCAGGCATTTCCCTCAATTTCTCCAAGCAGACAGTAAGAGGCAATATTGCCATTTGTCCTAAAGCTTTCCCTGGGGGAGCTTTCCTTAGGGAAAAGCCATTTTAAATTATTGCAGACTTTCCAAGCAGACACAGGAGGCAGAGGTATTGAAAGGAAGCATGGAATAGCAGCCTCAGCCCCACTGGTTTCTGGCAATAAAGAATTTTCTCTGCAGTGTTTAGCTGTTGGCTCTCCAGAGTCTGTCTCTTTCAGCCAAGTGGAACTGCACCTGCTTTCCATTGCAAATAACCAGAGGAGCAAAGCCTCCCTGTTGCCAAACCCTTAAACCCATGTCTGTGTTCTCTAGCTCAGTGTAACATTAAATGGTCTATGTAACAGGAGCAATTCCTGTTGGCAATTAGCATTTTTCAAGTTGGTTTTTAGAAAACTCTTTTTCCTATGAGAAATCCTGCCACCCATGAGCAGAAACTTGAATTGTTCCCTTCACAGACTGCCTTGAGACTGTCATAGCTCCACCTGTCAGCAACCATCTTGCTGTTTTTGAGGTGGCCTGGTCTAGACTGAATGCATATGCATTGAGAAAGACTTTCAACTCATTATATTGGGAATCACAGCCCAGCGTATCTGTGCAATGAAATAACACCCCGTGGTTTATATATTGTTGTTAATCCTTTATTATTTTGGATGGCAGATACATAAAAGTTGTTGCCTTCTGCCTGTCTTATACCAGCAATGGTGTATTTAGCAAACCTAATGTACCAAGAACTGCTCAAGCGATTAATATTTAATTAAGCTTAGCCTATAAATAAATAAAGAAATCCCTCAGTGTCATTGCACTAGTTTAATCTAGTGGTGGAAGACTGTGTTTTTTGAAAGCAAGGATATTATGTTTAATCCAACAGGAAGACACTCCATTGCTACTGTACTGTTTTTGAACTATGCAATTTCACCGCAAATTGGTAAATTCACATAACTTTTCTACAAAGAGTGAGAATCGTGAAACTGCAGATTTAAAAAACATAGATTTAGTATTAGGCTTTTGTTTAGTTTTTATAAGAAATTCTGAAGGCCGAGAAAGAAATAAGCAGCTTAGTAGGCTTCTCACATGATTGCTGCATGTTAACTCTGGAGACTGTCCCCTTTTTACTTTGGATGCTCTTCACGTTTTATGTGCTATTTATTTACCTCAGATAATATTCCATTTCTGAGTATCAGGACTCTCCTCTTCCATCTCATCTCTGTGTGCATAAAACATCAGAGCAAATGTATTTTGTTTGTGTTTGGATGTCAATATGCTTAAATAATTGTCTTTAAAAAAATTCTAGATTTACTTGTTGAGTAGATGCTTTAATTTCACCTCTTCAATACATGAACAACTTAATTTTCATTTTTTTCCCCTTCCAACACATGTTCTACTTCAATTCAAACCTACTTTGACAAATGGCAGTGTTTTATTTCAAAGGACTTGTGATATTAAATTCACCAACTCAAATATACCTTATATATTCCCATCAGAATTTTATTTTTCTTGAAAAAGCACTAATATGCTTCCTATTAAAAAAAAGTAGCAATGACGTCTGCTGCAGAGTTGATCAGTAATAATTATATGTGCCACAAAAAGCCAAATACTGGATTAATTTTTCTCATCTATAATCCTTTTGTTTTTGGTGCTAAACAAACTCCTACCTTGATTTTCTTAGATGTATACTGATGGAGCAGCAGGTGTCAGCTGAAAGTGCACTCCCTCCTAAACTCAATCTAGTTTCATTAAAATGCAAGTTTATCTGAGAAAGCTGTTCCCAACCATTCTACCTGCTGTCAGCTCACTGAATGCATGCCTGGACTGTATAAAGACAGTAAATTTCAAATAAGATGGAAAAAGTATGCCTTCCTTCTTTGCTGGAAATCTAATAATTTATCTCTCTAACAAAAAGATGAACATATAACCTTTACCAGAAATTCTTAAGCAAAGATTATACCTTTGTGTTCCGATGAAGATGCGATATTACATATTAAATCTTAGAGATTTGATATTTTCCTATTGAAAAATATAGAGAAGTGCAGTCAGAAGAATTAACTAGTGGTCATACAATAAGAGAACCATTAAGGTTGGAAAAGACTTCCAAAATCATTAAGTCCAACCTTTGACCTAACACCACCATACAAACTAAACCAGAGCACTAAGTGCCATGTCCAATTGTTTATTGAATATTTCCAGGGATAGTGACCTCCCTGGGCAGTCTGTCCCAATGCTTAACCACCCTTTCAGTCAAGAAATTCTTCCTGATGTCCAGTCTGAACCTTCCTTGGAGCAGCTTGAGACTATGTTCTCCTGTCCTGTCACTGGTAGCCTGGAAGAAGAGGCTGTCCCCCAACTGGTTACAACCTCCTTTCAGGGAGCTGTGGAGAGCAATAAGGTCTCCAGCAAGCTTCCACTTCTCCAGACTAAATGACCCCAGCTCCCTCAGCTGCTCCTCATATGATTCACTTTCCAGACCCTTCACCATCCTCACTGCCCTTCTCTGGACTTGCTCCAGCACCTCACTGTCTTGTAGAGAGGGGCTCAAAACTGAACCCAGGATTTGAAGTATGGCCTTACCAGTTCTGAGTAGAGAAGGACAATGACCTCCGTAGTACTGCTTGGCCACATTATTTCTGATACAATCCAGAATGCCACTGTCCTTCCTGGCCACCTGGGCACACTGCTGGCTCATGTTCAGCTGCTGTCAAACAGCACTCTCAGGCCCTTCTAATCCTGACAGCTTTCCAGTCACTCTGTCCCAAGTCAGTAATGCAGCATGGGGTTGTTGTGATCCAAGTGTAGAACTTACTTAGCACTCAGCTTTATTGAACCTTATACAATTGGCCTTGGCCCATCATTCCAGCCTATCTAGACCCCTCTGCAGAGTCTTCCTTCTCTCCAGTAGATTAACACTCTTATTTAACTTGGTGTCGTCTGTGAACTTAACTGAGGGTGCACTTCATCTCCTCATCCAGATCATCGATGAAGATATTTAAAAGCACTGGCCGCAGTACTGAGCCCTGGGGAACACTGCTAGTGACCTTATGTCGGCTGGATATAACTCCATTCACCATCACTCTCTGGGCCTGACCATTCAGCCAGATTTTAACCCAGTGAAGAATGCACCTGTTCAAGTTTCTCCAGGAGCATGCTGTGGGAGAGTGTCAAATGCTTTCCTGAAGTCCAGGTAGACTACATCCACAGCCTTCCACTAGATGAGTCACCTATCATAAAAGGAGATCATGTTGGACACAAAGGACCTGCCTTTCTTAAACCCATACTGACTGTGCTTGATCCCCTGTTTGTTCTGTATGTTCTGTGTGATAGCACTCAAGATAATCTGTTCCATAACCTTCCCTGGCACCAAGGTCAGGCTGACAGGCCTGTAGTTCCCCAGATCCATCTTCGAACCCTTCTTTTGGGTGGATGTCACACTGGCTAACCTCCAGTCATTTGGGATCTTCCTAGTTAATCATAACTGATGATAAATGATGGAGAGCGGCTTGGCGAGCTCTTCCACCAGCTCCCTTAGGACCCTCAGGTGGAAATACAGCAGGAGTTTGCTGTTACTTCTTTTACGGACTGTTCACTACTATGGTGGCACTGAGGAACTGAGTCACAACCTTTAAAACATTAAATGTCAGAAAAGTAATATAAATTGGAATGAGCTATTAACTACTCATCTAATGGGCATATATAGGAGTTTACATGACCATGTATTACCATTTCTCTGTGGGGATGCCTTGTTATTTACACTACAGTCCCAGTATTATCATTAAGCCTTTACTGTTCTACATTTAAATCCATGCTGTCTAGATAAATTTTTCATACAAGTTTTGAATACTCTCATTCTGGACAGCATTATAGACTAGCCACCTAGCAGATAATTCTTCTATCTGCTAAAGATAACTCACCGAACCATATTTCTAATTGAGTTTATTTAGTATTTTTCAGTTCAACTACTGCCTGATTTGTGGCAATCTTCCAAGTCAAATAACATTCAGAGCAATGAGAGAACTACTAAACAAGTTCAATTTTGCATTTTACAAGAGGCTTCCATGGTTTTTAACTGATAATTTTTATTATCTTTTTAAGGTTGCTGAAATTTGGCTTTATATAGAATACATTTTTTATTTAAAAATATATCATAGAATGACTATTTCAACAAATGTAAAGTCTCACTTAGGAAATTGATCCAAGGCTGTTGCGAGATGACAAGTGAAATCTTAAAGTACTCTTAAGCTTGGGACGTCGTTCTGCTTTTGAAGGCTGGTAGTTTAGGTCAAGGTTTTATCTTGACAATAACATGTGCTCCTCTAATCTTTTGCTGTCTTTTTCCATTTTATTTAGAAAACTAGGTTACTAATTTTATATGCCAATGTAATTAAATGTAACTGTGAGCTATGATTGTAAATTTATAAAACAGATAATAGATCAGGTGATAAAAGAGTAACAAATCTCCAAGTTTGTTACTTAAATCTAGGCTTTACATGCTGTTCCATTCCATCTTGGTTCACCTTCTTTCCAAACTGAAATGAAAGATATTTTTCCAGACTAGCCACAGAGAATACAATGACATAGTGTGGTAAAGCAGTTCCAGTTTATGGAGGGTTGGACAGTCTATTTACAATTCCTTGATGGTTACTACTGACTATCTTGTCAGCAGTAAGTCTAGTTTAAATTAATTTGTGTTAAGCAAAATAAACTATAGATGAATCCTGCTGAGTCCATTAATCCATGGTTACAAAACACAGGATTCTCTTTAAAGATGTAAAAATTGTTTAATAGATGCGTATCCTACAATGATTTTATTCTCCTTCTTACAGAGTATTGATAAAATTTTAAACTGCATACTGGTTACATAAAGGAAATGTCCTTTCTATTTATCCTAGTGAAAACTAAACAAAACAAAAAAAAAAAATCCCAAAAATCAATTTTGTGATGAAAGGTACACATGCCACTTTAAAATATTCCCCTCATTTTTATGAGAAGAAAGATCATAACCATTCAAAAGAAATAAAAACTGTGCATTTTAACCAACAGCTTTTACAATAAAGTCTTGGAAGTATTTGAAAGCAGGGTGCAGGAGTACATCAAATAAAAAATAAACTAGCCACCTGCCTGATCCATTCAACAATGCCACAGAACTTTGTACCCAGAACTTGATAAGGTCTCAGAAATCTTAAATTATCAGTTTTAAAAGAGAAAAAGAATGGGGAAGAACAAAAAAAATGTTCTCTTTTATATTTTTTCTTTATTAAAAACAGGTTCTATACTGTAAGTGAGCTATAGTTGAGTGACTTGAGCATCCAGAATAACATGCATTAAAGCAAGCAGGGGAGAGACAAAGGGAACTGCGGCAGAGTATTCAGTAGCAGGAGAGGCACAGCAGGACAGATGCCAGGCCAATTAGAAAAAAGAGGGGGCAAACCCCCTAATCCTTCCCAAAACACCAAGATGATGTCTCAGGTTCTGTGACAACCAGCCTGTGAGGTTGGCTGCAAGGTAGTCTTAATGGGGAATATCAGAACATCCTAATTCCAAATTCTAAAATCCATAGTGTTATAAACTCCCAAAGCAGACCAAGGGGAACCCTGTAGGAATTTTGCTGTAGTAATGCTCTTTTAAAATGGAATCTGTATGGTACTTATGGGGATTGATATTTTCCAACTGGTAGTTGAACTACGTTACACATAATTGTTTTGCAAAGCAAAAAGCAAATTAAAAAAAAAAAAAAAGCTTTAGTCAAATTCCAAGTTCCTGTACTCTAAATGTTAATGGAACCTATACATATCATAAACTTTGCGGTCTCTTTATGTCATGTCTCATCATTTATTTTACATATTTAACTGACATGAGTACTGGAAATTAAATATTTTGTATTTTTTCTTTACAGTGCTATCTCATCAATTTTGAAAGATATTAGTTAAAAGCTGGGGTTACCAGTTTATCACTAAGTTTTGAGAAAAATGCCATTAAATGAAAGCAGCAGTTGGTTTTCAGAGCATTTTTCATGGATGTAGAAGCATAAACATCTGCTTTTGTGTCTCCTTTTCCCCAAGTTTCTCCAGGCTTGAAAAATAGTTATGCACCATAAATATCACTCTATGAGTCATTTACTTAAGTGAACAGCTGCCTGCTAATTAGCCAAATGCTCTCCATTTTAAATCATACAGTTAAATGAACACACTGCAACAGGCACAAGAATGAAGTGCAGGAACTTTGCTAAAATGATGAAATTGCAGAAATTTGTTATTTCCGTAGCAGCAAACAGAGGTCATTTCCTCTCTCTGTATCAATGGACCAAGACACATAATGATAATTAGCGGTAGATTGCGGGCCTGAATATAGAAAACCAGGCAAACACTACAGAGCCTTAGTTAAATATATGGAATGATACAGCTCTTAGACCATCACTGTTTTCTGCCAATTTAATAATGCTAGCTTTGCTTTTTCTCATGGAACTGCTTAACAGTGCTAACATCTGAAGGGCCAGATTGATAGGCATTAGTAAGGATTGCTGTTCATGTTTACTGGAAAACTTCTGTTCTACAGTGATTTAGAAAGACAATCCAATCTAGACAAAAGATGGAGCAGGCATACCTTCCTTCAAGAAACCAAACCAAACCCAACCAAAACATATTTTTCTCTTGACCATTCTCGACTATCATCAAATCTTGTAATTTTCTTTTTCTATTAGCATAATTGTTGGCAAGAGAAAAGAACTATATGAGTCAGGACTTCACTTTGAGCCTCATATCCTGCTTTTTTAAACAGAAATTCTTTTAATCTGAAATATAATTAAAAACCGACACAAACCCACAGTTCTCAAATTAAACTCAAGTGGCTGAGACAACCCCATGTGCATATTGAGAACAAAGCATCTGATCCATCTGACTGTAACTAGTGGTACACAGGTCCAGCTCTGAAGGTCACTAAGCTTTGGGCATGCTTTCATAGAGTTACATCAGGGCAGGAGTTTTTCATTGTCTGTTTTAATCACTGAACAATCAAGAAAAGTCCGTTGACATAGGAGCTAAAAAAGTCAAAGCCGTAGGATCAAAGAAATCAATATTTGAAATCCTTGCTTAAGTTTTTCATTAAATTTTCAATTCAGATTAAACCTGATATAATTAAAAAAACCAACAAACCACAAAACCAAACCCCAAGAAACAAGGCAAAATACTCAGGTATAAACAAGGCAAAATACTCAGGTATTTATTTCTTCCTGCATTCTCCACAGAAAACTGACATACCTTAGAGAGAGGGCTACTGTGTTTGTAGGGACACCTTCTGACCTGATTTTCACTAGGAAGAATAGTGGACAAATTCCTTCTTGTTCTCTATTCATTTAAATTTGAGAGGTACACTTAAACAATTAACCAGGTCTGCAATATCATTACAACAGTGACCTCCAGTGAAAGGCAACCATAAAACTAATCACTCACTGATAGGATAGCCATTTTGAGGCGCTTTAAAAATTAAATTGCTTTACAATATTTGCCATATTGCTATTTTATTTCAGAAATATTCAGTAAAGATAGAAGCTATGAATACTTAATAAACAGAGTTTCAGAAGTCCAGTATTCTACACTTTTGCTTACATTATCAAAATAATTACTGAAATGGTGTGTATTTAAAATGGAATTGTGTGAGATATGATTATTTGCAGTAGAAAAAGAATTGACTAGATAGCTCCCCAAATCCTTTAAAATCCTATATTCGTAATAATAGTGAATACAGAAAAACCTCTGGGAGCTACAAGCACTTTGAGTTACTTTAATATGATCACTGACAATACTTTTCTACCATCAGTTACCAATCAGACTCCGATCTCTCATTTCAAATGACCTTATGTTACAGTTTTTTTCTTTTTCTCATCAGTGCATAACATTTGGGGGCTGAAAGTGACAAACAATTAATTACACCTAATTTCCTGGTGTTTTACCAATTTTACATATACAATATATTCACTCATCCAGTCCCCTAATCTGTCCACTAAACCTGGCAAAACTAAAATAAAAAATCCACTCCCCATACACATGGGCTGGAAATGTATGTTCACAGACCCTGCTGATTTCTATTTCAAACGTAGTCTATGAGCTCTTGAATTTTGGCTTTATAGATTCTATTCTGGTTTTTTGTCAGATGTAAATGACTTCTTGAGGCTTGGAGCCTATGAAACGGAATGACAAGTGGACAAACAACTTCTGCTGTAAATCTGCACTGCCACTCAATAATCAATTATTTTAAGGAAGGAGCATTGCAACATGCTCCTTTCATTCTGCTTTCCTCTGTATTTGCGACAGAATGAATATACCTCAGTAGCTAAAAAGACTTTATCTCAAAACAATCAATAATCATAAATTGAAAAGCTTTGCATGGAATCTCAATTGTTTTACCAAGTAAGCAGAGGGCAAAATTTGTTATTAAAAGATGTAGATGCCATCTGTTCATTGGGAAAATAAACTGCATCATTCACCTAGTATGTCCCTCATTCTTGCCAATATGCATGATTCAACCCGAGTCATATTTTTGCAAAAATTATTCGCATTACACACGGAGGATGAACACTTACTTTTTAAGTACAAGTTTCGCCTCTTCTTACCAAGAGCCCTCAGGAAGGCTCCCTGCAACAAAAACTGATCTAAATCTCATAAACCATATCTTTCTGAATCAGACTTTCACCTGGCCAGCAACCCCTTTCTTTCTCTACTGACAACACCATCTGCCAAATAGGCAAATTGTTTTAGAATGTAACAGACACAGGTACAGCTGGGGCAGGATTTGGGTACCATTACATAAAGATTAACTGTTTGAGATCTATCTTGTTGTGAGGAGATTAAACCTAACTGTGAAGAGAACAGTAATAGAGAAGAGCATAAGGAAAACAGGAAACTTTTCAGGAAAGGGAAAAAGACCATACATTTTGGTATTTTTAGAGTGGGTTACAAACGTTCACATTTTTGGAATCCACCTTAACTCTGGGTCAGGAGTTTGAGCATAAAATGCATTTAGCTGTTCCCAAACTGCCTATTCTTGTTGTGTGTACACAGAAAAGACATACTCCACAGAGACACAAAAAATAAAAAAAGCTGCAGGACATTTAAAACAAGTATGCAAGCATCCAAAAGTGCAGCAGTAACAACAAAAACTGAAAACCATAATCAGAAGTTCTTAGCGTACAGAGTCAATTAATTTAAATCAATGTTTCTTTCACAGAGGAATAAATAACAAGACGCAAGAAGTAGAAAATTGACTTTAGATGGATAGCTTCATTATTTCTACAAAGTAATAACAGTCTCTTTCAACTTAAATACCCTTAAGTTGCAGAAATTGGTTCAAAGTGCTTCTCTCCAGAGTTTAGGGACAGTTAGGTTTTTCTTTTTTGTTTGCAACACTCAAAGTGAATCAAAGTCGCTTTGAACTTAAGTGCATTACTTTTGTGTAAGGAAGACATATAGCCTGAAGCAAATGGAAAATCAGTCTAGATGTTTAAAAATACAAGTTCTGCAGCAGTTAAATGAAATTAATTTGTATTCCCAGATTAGGGGCAGAAAAGTCAAGCTTAACTTCCCTTTCTCATTCGCTCCTTCTCTCACTCTCCAACATGAAACTTATAGTATTACTTGTCTGGAATAAGATATCCGTTCATTTTGCTGGCAGCCTCAACTGTAAATTAAAAGTCTACATGTGGATTAAAGTCTTCCCAGCAGGACCAGCACATGCACTGTGTGCTCAGAGACAGACCAATGCCTAAAGACTTTCCATCTACCTGTACAAATACAAAAGCAAGTTTCACAAAATCCCTATCTTCAGCTTTCTGTCTTTTCAGTGGGGTGTTTTACTGTGCTAGGTGCTGGAAAATGATGTAATTAATTTAAAATTCTTTATGTTTTGTCTCACCAGTACAGATGAATTAAACTCTGATGGTAGAGAATAGTTACCATCCTCACCTGTTTGCTTTACTTCTCTCCAATGAGTTGACATTAAGATTGCAGGGATGGGCAAACCACATATGAAGCATATCCTGAAACCATCACAGTTAACAACCTCAGGCTGCTTTCAGGAAAACCAAAATTGATTCTGGGCTGTAAATTGCCGTAGGATATGCTTACCAAAAAGCTCAGTAGTTTATATAGTGTGAGTAGGGCAGACTGCTCAGGAGATTTGCTTAATCAAACATCTTAAAAAAACTGTCCTGGCCCAACTGCAGTTCTCAAAATGTATCTAAGAAGCCTGGCACTGTGAAGTGCTAACCAATCTTTTTTCAGCAACATTGATGCATATTTCCTTTTGCAGGTAATGCAGGTATTTCTGTTAATCTTCTGCTTTAAAAAAGCAGAAAAGATAAAAAAAAAAGATAACAGGCCTGTCAGAGTGGCTTCTGTAAGAGCTTCTGTAAGGGAGCAGGGAGTGATTTATTCCTTTCTAAGACAGTTAGCTAAGACATGGAATTGCTCTCCAAACTCTGACCATTCTTTGATTGCAAAGCAAGACTTTGGTGATGTTCTCAGACAATTCACCTAACTTTTAAACCTCCAGTTGGATATCTCTTACACTGGGCAACCTCCTGTTCTGATTCAGGTTTCTCTTTGCCCTGTATTTCCTCTTTCCTCGGACAGAAAAAAAAAAAAAAAGAGAGAAAGATATTTCAGCCACTTTGTACTAGATTTCTGCCTGTCTACTGAATATGACATTAGAAAGATTTTCCTAATGCTCAGCCTAGATTTTTCCTCTTTTAATGCTAACATATACTCTTAATTACACTCCCACTGTCTTCTATGCTAAATAGATCCACTGTTACTATTTATGGAATTTAGAAGAGATATTTCCAAGTCTATGAACAGCAAAAAGAGCTTGCTCTTGCATTTGATAAATGAGTAGATACCATATCAGAACAAAAGGAAATAACATGTTTCCAAAGATACACATGGCTTTGCCTTGTAGATCAACCACATGACTCATTTAAATCTCAAGTATTCTCTGCAGGATTGGAAGGATACCATACACATCTGAGACTGAGGTAAAACTAAAACTTCACAGGTAATCTATTCAGCCTAGGCGTTCTTTCTGCTATGCATGAATTACTTCTTTCCTATGGAAATTCAAATTTGTGGATTGCTATTAATAACAGCAAAAAATGTGAGCTGAAAATATCAGATGAGAAGTCAAAATGTATTTTCTCATATAAATTTGTTCTCAAATTCCAGCTTTAGTATTTAAAAAAAATAATTAACTTAATTACTATCTTTAAACCAAAATATTGATGTAGTAAGATGATTTATGTTTGGTGAGGACTTACACTGCCTTTGGATAGATTTTGTGTTAAAATTATTTTTCTCATTAGGTATGAATTTTTTTTTTTTTTTTTTTAAAAAAAAAAGATTGAGAGGAAGCTGCCATTTAGTCCCAATTAGATAATTTTTAAATTCTAGGCAAGTACCAGTGTCCTAAGATCATTCCACACCTGAGAAACTAAAAGTTCTACTAAGAAATTTCAGTTTGCAAAAAATCTACAGGAGAGAAAGAGCTTTTTGCTCCTTCTGTTCTAAAATGTAATTTTAACACTAAAACTTCATGGAGTCACTACCATTTAGAAAAGATACAAAGCAAAGCTGATCTATTACAGGGTCAAAAAACAATTTTCTCATGAACTTTACTATGGTAAGGAAAATAAATGAGCACTAAAGTTTGATGAAGAAGACCAAGTAAGATTTGATCTTTTATGCAATAAAAAAGTCCCAGAGTTGCTTTGTGGAAATGATAGATGCATATAGAAAACCCACATAAAATCTCTGAAAGAAAAATGATAGTGATTTCTAAAGGTAACTAAAACTTTGTCAAACGAACTAATGATGGGAGAAAGATACGCTCATGCATTCTCTGTTACCACTTGGTTTTGAATTAAGCACGTTGCTAATTTATGCAAAATCCTGTAATAGCTAATGGTGTAAAGATATTGCTTCTAGGATAATGAATACTCTGATTTTCTAAATGGTATGGTCTTTGCAATAGAGGCATTTTTAAAGTCTGTATTTTTTTACAGTAGCTTGTACAGTGGAGACCTGACTGATTAAAGCATCTGGGTATTCTAAAATACGCTGATAAATAGTTATCAATACAAGGTTGAGGGTTTTTAAGAAACACATACTGAAACTGGTTTTTCCTTTTACCTTTTTTTTGCAGATAGTGCATCTGCCCTTTTTTGTGAAGGGGAGAAAAGGCAAAAAATTCTTTCACACCCTTAAAATCATATTTTGCAATATTAATTCAATATGAAAGTAAATAATAGTATGTCACCTCAGACATTCAAAATATTGGCATTTTTTTCATTAAAATTCATGAGAGTTGTTTAAAGTTGCATGGATTTTTTAATATATTTTAAGAAATGAAAGTGAAAAATCCATACTTAATATACAGAAATACATAATGTGATTTATGAACAGCTTTTCAATTTGGAAAAAGAGGGGGAAAATAAGAGGCAGGTTAAAAAATGAAACAAGAAGAAGATTTAAGTGCATTATAAATGTACATTATTATTGTAATTCTCAGCCTTAAAATGAGAAAGAGAACAGTCTACCAGGAAACACAGAATATACTGGAACAAATTAGGTTTTCAGTCACACAAGGGAAAAAAACCCCTCAAGCATGCGTCATTTGTAAGGGTTTCTTCTCCCTTAATTGCAGATATTTGATATGACATTAAATGATTAAGAGGACCAGACTGTCAGTTTTCATCAGCAGCCACTTAAGATGACAACAAGTAGCTTTGAAGAAGTTGTTATAGAAAGGGGCATCTTTACAAGAAATCCCTTGTTACTGCAACATGGAAATTCTTCTCTGAATTCCTCTCCAGCTCAGTGCTGAAGATTAACACTTCAGTGAGATGAGAAGAATACCAAGAAAAAGGCAAAATGAGCACAAAGCAGGCCCTGATTGTCAATCCACAACAACTTGAGAGGGAAATCCAAGGATCCACAATTCTCATGTTTCTTGTCTTCAGGGAATGCACATAAATCAGGTATTTCCAGAAGTATCTACTTTCAGATCTTGTTTTTGGTGTTTAATCTGTGACAGAACTTGGTATCTAAGGAAACTGGAGATGGATATTATGAAAAACTCGGATCTAAATTTTTTCCTCTATTTCAGTGTTCTTTATCAGTGAGGCACTAACAGCTAAGGAGTTGTATGAAAATCAAAGAGTCAAGAGCTGGAGAAACACCTCAACAACGTGAAGTGCAATTTAAATGCTGAAACAGTAGCTGGGCTGGTCCCATACATCTTCACTAAACTGGCTTTACAATACTGACTGACACTGATTTTACAGCACCTGTATTCAGACAGGGATTTCTGAGATGGAAAATAACTTCACAGTGTCATCCCTCTTTCCACTGAGTTGTGAAGTCTGCACACTCCATTGCTGGACACGGCATTTCTTGATCTTAAAACTTGTTCTTGAAGCCTGTTAATGACAAGTTCTTTGGTATTTCTCTGATTCATCTACTGAAACAGAACAACCACTAGCAAAATCAAATCAAATATATTTGTTTGCGTTAAGACTTTGTAACTTTTTGTCAGTCCCGCAATTTACTGTGTAATCACTCCTGTGAATTTTTCTTGCTGTGCTCAAAGTAGTCATTCAAGAGTTGGTTTTGTATTAAATACCTTTTTATCTTATTAATGAATTCCACCAAAGGTAATTTAAATTTCATTTTTCTCAATTAGGGTGCTAAGCAAGAAAATATTCTCCTTCACGCATTAAATGGCATACCAAGTAATTGCTCTAGTTAAAACTTATAATTTTTTGAAGAAGCTGCAGTATTTTTGTTCACCTGCAGTACTCGCTCTGGTTGCCTCAGTTTTCAGAATTAAAATGATCCTGCTGTCAGCTTTGATCTCTGCTGATGCTTTTTGGGTTTCACTACTCCCTGGAACACAAACTTTAAAGTTAACTTAGATGAATTGCATTTAGTCATAATAATGCCTTGGCAATTTCTCTACCAGTCGAAATAGACAATTTAAGCAGCATGTAATATTTAAATCCTTTATGCTCATTTTACTTTTTGCAAAGGATGTCTAAGGCTTCTCCCTTGTACATTATAGCAGTCATTTTAAACAGTGTTTTCTAATGAGAAGGCTCTGTGGTAGCAGTCTCTGCATGATGGAGAGATGCAGCTTTAAGTAGAAATAAAAGGAATTATTTGGTGTAAGCTTTTGTCTGAGTGGCAAGGATGTTTATACATTCAAGATAAAAGAAAGCAGCATGATCCTAGCACTGTTACCCAAATAGCCTAGATTTGTTTCCTTACAATTAATTAGCTATGTGTCGCAGTTATGTAACATGAATTACATGTTCCAGACACCCCCAGTCTTAAAAATAAGAGGTAAAAACGGAAAAAAAACCCACCAACAAACCCAAGCCCCAACCCAGAAGCCATTCCTTGATATTCATCTTGCGGTTTTCTGGTTGTCATCGTCTTCATAGTCCAGGCAACACATCTCACCCCTTTGCTATTTACACCATCTGAGTTCTGAAATACATTATTGCCTATGCTGATACTTGTATGAACAACATCAGTCCTCACCAACGCAAATGAGATTAATATTGGAGCAGCAGTTCCTCAAAAGAAACTTTTACAGACTAGGAGATTTGCCTGCCGTGACCTAGGAAATGTCTTGAAGATCAAGACAAAAAACTCACCTACCATTTTGATGTTTGATGTCATTTTGATAATAGAGTGCCCGAAACTAAGCACAAGGAATACTGGTTTCATTCATGCCACAGTGGGAAGAGCCCACGCCCTGACAGAGCTCTGTGAAGTATGGATTCTGCATGGCTTCTGCTGCTTTAGCTGTGGTTGGGATGTTTTAGTTAATGTCATGTGTAAGCAGCACTGAGCACAGACTATCAGAGCAGGCAGTAAGGGTGGCAGGAGAAAGCTGAGAAACACCACAGCCTCTAATTTGTGCAGTAGCTCCATCTACCCAAGTGGCATTTCCTTGTAAAGATCCCCTGCCTAGAAAATGTTCTGCACAGTTTTTGAAAACAGTATTCAGTGCCTGTGATGAATACTTGTAAACCAGGAGCTTGTCAGAGTCTATGGAAAGAGCTACTGCAGCTTAATGTTATTGTGCGCATCATTATCACCCACGCAAACCTTTTGATGGATGGATGAATAATTCCCATGTGTGGGAAAGTAACACAAAGTGATGGATTTCACCAGCATAAATATCACCAGCAATTACTTGAAGCTGGTAAGGAGAAAAAAAAGGAAAAGTAAAGAAAAAAAGAAAAAAGACAGTACAGTGAACATTTTGACTTGGAAATACATTAATTTTTAGATAAGTGATTGTAATTGAGAGTTTTATATACCATGATATGAGAGCCTCCAGAATGGGATGAAGTTTGTCTACCTTTACTATGATAGCAAAACAGATGCATAAATGATGAAACAGCTTTCAAAGAAGAACAGTGAAGAATATTTTCACTTTATTTTTCCATCTGTTTTGCTAATATAGTTTATAAAAAATATTGTGTAATGCAATCTTCATATAGACAAATGATACAATTAAGTTCTCCATACCCAGTATTTGGACAGTAAACATTTAACATTATCATGGATAAAACCAGTTTTGCTCATAACCAACACAGTAAACAATAACTGCAAGAACAGGATGGCCCAGTACCTGCCATCCACATGCAGATGGCTCAGAGAGCTCTTATTACAGAAGAAAAGCCACTAATATACCTGCTTAACAATCAAATTATGCCTATTTTTCATTAAAAGTAGAATACTTCCAAGAAGACTAAGACACACAATACTGCTCTGCTGCTCTTCTGCCCTAACTTAGTTCATTCAAAATCTTGGTATGTATCCCACTTTGTAAGAAATATAAAATTAATCTGTACAGTGTTTTTTAAATTTTGTCAATATGTTCCAAGTTTCTATGAATCCTGTAGTACAAAACATGCCTGTAAACTGCTTATTTTTCTCCCAGGAATTGCTCTACTTCCAGATACTAAAAAATGACAAAATGATTGGCCAGAAAATGGAAGAAAAAAATTGAAGTTGCTGTTGAAGAATCTCTGTGTCACTGAATCACAAAAATGATTTGTAAAGACAGAAACAGAAAGAGTTGGTAAATCTTGAACAAGATTCGAGGAAGTCTCCTACTGTGGATATTAAGCAGGGCATGCAGTCAAGGACTAAAGGGTAAAGCATCACAGCGGCTTCACCACCACTAAAGTGGCTTGAGGGAGACTTTAAAAGCCTTTATTTGAAAGATGGAATGGCCTTTAAAGACATGCAGTTCTGTATCAGTATATACACATATAAGTGATGGAAAGAAGAAAACAAAACAGTCCCTATCTTCTTGATGTAAAATTAAAGAAACAGATGTGTCTGAAGCAGAGTTCAGCAGCTTCATGTCCTTTAAAGGTCTCATTTTGGTATGAAATCAGTTTTGGACCAACAAATCAAATCTTAGGAACTTCATGGAGTTTAACTGATGGATGTTATATGACATATACTCTTATATAATTGTTAGACATTCATGAATAACTAAATAGGAGCATCATGTCACTGCTTACGTTGTACGAGTATTCTGTTTTATTCTATTTTATATATAAGATAAAACATTCCCACTGGTTTCATGCTCCCTCCCATGCAATAGATGTAGCATCAGTGTCCTTTTTGAAAAAACTCAGAACAATAAAACAAAACAAACACATTTCTGGGGCAGCACCTAGACTATTTTCAAACCTGCTATGATGTATATGTAAGATAGTAAATAGCTAGATATATGATTCCTTGGACTTATACTAAGCATGAATATTAACTGAAAAATTAAAGGACATTAGGTACTACATTGTCCTATGAGTCTTGGGAATCCTTTAAGATAAGCACTGAAAGTTATGAATCCCATTTATCAGAACATTGGACTATATAGGAGGGACTGTACATGCAGCTCCTTGCTGTCCAGAGGGCTGTTAGACCCTAACTTCTGTATTAAGACGTTTGAAGGTACCATTTCCACAGGCATTAGGTACTGACTTTATCTGTTTTTGACTGAAGGCTGTTTTGTTTGGTTCCCTCAGTTTACGTGGCACTTCTAAATTATTTACATCAATTTTGGGAATACGGAAACTCCAGCCCTGCTTTGCTGCTTCTTCCCTAGACACATCTCTTTCACTTACTTGCTATCCTTAAAACTGTGAAGGCCCCTGAGCTCAAGACAGATGGAAAGGCCTATTTAGTTACTGAATGTTCTTCTGAGAAGACAAATTCAGTTAGTA
>JAWWES010000081.1:101880513-101898401 GCA_035583135.1 Lophotriccus pileatus | reverse complement strand
TGCAGCCCATGGAGGAGCCCATGCTGGAGCAGGTGGATGCATGAAGGAGGCTGTGACCCTGTGGGAGGCCCAAGATGGAGCAGGGTCATGCCAGGGACTTGCAGCCTGCGGAGAGGGAAACCCACACTGGAGCAGGTTTTTACTGGATAGGACTTGTGGCCCCTGTAGGGGATCCACACCAGTACAGTTCATCTGTGAAGGACTGCACCCCATGGAGAAGTGACCCATGGGACAGCAGTTTGGGAAGAACTGCTGCCCAAGGGATGGACTAATGCTGGAGAGGTCCTGTCTGTGAGTGTATCCCATGGGAGGGACCCCACAGGATCAGGGGAAGGACTCCTCTCCCTGAGCAGCAGCAGAAACAACAACTGACCGTAACCCCTATTCCCTGCCTCCCTGAACTGCTGGAGGGGAGGAGGCAGAACTTGGAAGGAAGGAGGGGTGGGGGGAATGTGCTTTTAAAATTATTTTACTTCTCACTCTTTTGCTCTGTCCTGTTAGTAACAAATTTAAGTAATATCCGCACTTTGAGTCCATTTCGCCTGTGATGGTGACCAGTAAGTGACCTCTCCCAGCTCTTATCTCAACTTATGAATCCTTCCTTGTTGTTTTTTTTTTTTTTTTTTTTGTTTGTTTGTTTTTTTTTTTCTTTTCTCTCTCCTCTGTCCAGTTGTATGGGGGAGTGAGAAAGCAGCTTTAGTGGGTACCTGATGTCTGGACAGGGTCAACCCGCAACACAGCAATGAATGCTCCATTTAGATTCTCTTCTCTACCAGCCTCTGTGAATTACTGGAAATGCAGATCACAGTCAAGTCTGTCTTGGCTATTTGTATTTAAACTAGAGCATTTCTTATCACTGAAAATTGATCCTAAATGTGGAAGTGCTGTCAGCTCTGAACATAGTTGGGCATATATGTTTCCTAGGATAGGATATCCTTAGGGATTCGCTTCCACTGCTTTATATATTGGAGTTGTAATTACATCCTGCTAGTGTCACAGCATATACACCCTCCAAGCGAGAGCCTGTAATTAAAATGTTGTGAAACTTCTGCTGTTCACTAGCACAAACTACCATGGAACAGTTTGGTACAAGTCAGTAGATAAAAAACATTGGTACAGCCAAAGTAAGGAGAAACATCACCTTTACATTTTACCATCTGTGTTACAGACATAAAATTGCTCTACATTATTACATGATGATGGCTGCAGTAAGCCCATGCAGAAATTATGAGCCAGAGTGATTATGAGAAAGCAATTACAGCAATTAATTTTGTGACAAATGAATACCGCACAGACTTCTGTCAATGTTAAACTTCCTTTGCTCGAGCTCTCCAAAACACAGTTCAATGTACTCCCTAGCCTAGCAAGAGAAAGACCATTCTTCATTTTAGCAATAGCACATTGGCAGCAGAGAATATACTAAGGAAGTTCCTACTTCCAGAAAAACACTCAGTGAAGGCACAGCACAGGATGGAGAAAAAAAAATCACCACTGAAAAACAGAGTATATTTGGGTGGACAGTGCAAAAAACAAAACCATGCCAAACTTAGACTCACTCAAGCTCCAAACAGCTTCAGAATGCGGATACATATTAGACATTGTAATCTGCAGCTGACCTGAACTTCATTCAAGGAATGTCCCAGCTGGAAAAGAAACTGGTTGTATACAGAAAACTTTCATGCTGGGCAAAACCCTCTCTTTCTAATGAAATTCACCATTTGTGTCTTTCAATCCTGAAGGACTTGCAAATGTAAGTTGAGCTTGAAAAGGGTATTATATTCAGATGATACTTTAATAACATGCCCTAGTGGATGTTTTAATTAAAAGTGGCAGTATATTTAGAACTGTCTTCTCAATGTTCCAAATCAGAGAACACATAAATTCAATGAAATTTCAGAAAAGTCAGAAAAGGCAACATTGTACTAATTTTAGATGGGTGACAATGTTTTGTATCCCAGTGCAAATATCTTAAGAATCTTTCAACAGTGTGCTTTCTTCCTTGTGAGTCATACACATAATTTTTATGGATTGAAGTCACACATAAATTTCCCAACACTAGTACAATCTTCATTCTGCTATGTTAGGTAGTGCATGCTTTCAGCTAGTGGGATACAGTCCAAATTATTTGTGGAAGAAATAAGAAACTGTCATGAGTTTGACCTTGGATGACTGTCAAGCATCCACCCAACCACGATCTCTCTCTCTCTCTCTCTCTCTCTATCTCTCTTTCTCTCCCCCCCCACCCTCAACAGAAAAGGGAAGAAAATAAGATGAAAAAGCTCAAGATAAAGGCAAGGAAATCACTCACCAATTACCACCACAGGCTAAACATACTCGACTTGGGAAATTATTTTAACTTATAAGCAGTTAAAAATAGAGTAGAATGGTAAAAAACAAAGACAAAATACAAATACTTCTACCCTATTCTTCTTCTCAGGATCAACTTCTTCATTCCTGACTCTTCTACCTGACTGCCAGCAGCATAGGGGAATGGAGAATGGGGTTTTCTTCTACATCATAACATTACGCTTCTGCTTCTGGTCCCTTAGCTTCTGGTCCCTCCACTATGGTACAGTCCTCTGTGAGCTGCCTCAATGTGGGTCCTTTCCCCAGGCTGCAGTTCTGCAAGCACAGCTCCAACATGAGTGTTTTCTGTGGGGTACAGTCCTTCAGGAACAGGCTCCTCTAGTGTGGGTTTTGCAGGGGCTACAGCTCATGTGAGAAAAGGTGCTCCTGTATGCGCTCTTCTCCATGAGCCACAGGTCCTGCCAGGAGCCTGTTCCAGCATGGACTCTCCATGGAATACAGCTTCCTTCAGGCCATGTCCATCTGCTCTGGCACGGGGTTCCCCAGAGGCTGCAGGTGGACAACTGCTCCAGTGTGGTCCCTCATGAGCTGCAGGGCACAGCTGCCTCACCATGGTCTGCACCACAGGCTGCAGGGGAATTTCTGCTCCAGTGCCTGAAGCACCTCCTCTCCCTCCTTCTGCACTGACCTTGGTGTCTCTCTTTCACATTTTTCTCACTCCTCTCTCACAGCTGATGTGGAGTGTTTTTCACTCTCTCTTAAACATGTTATTATAGAGGTGCAATCAGTGTCCCTGTGGGGCTCAGCTGTGCACTGTTGGCTGGAGCTGGCTGGAACCATCTGTGTCCATCCCAGGACAACCCGAGAGTCACCTCACAGAGGACATGGACACCCAATACAGAAGTGAAAAGAGCAAAGGTTATAAGCAATGATATATGAAACCCTTAAAAAAAAAAGTAGCATCTTTCTCACTATTAAAACAATAGTTTGAGAGTTCAGCTCAAGAATGTGCATGGTGACTCAACTGACTGCTTTTGTTACCCCATTAAAAAAGTAATTTTACTTGGACAGAAATAAATTGAGATACTCAATAAGTAAATCAGAAAAATGCACTAAAATAAAGAATATGAGAGAAACCAGACAGGCTTAAGACACAAGTTCACAATATCTACATTCACTATTCTATGATAAATGGTGTGACCAATGGTTATGATGTCATCCCATTTCATTGTACCATAAGCTCAGAATTTTACTTGAATGTCAGAGAAAAAAATGGCACAAGAATTAAGCCATGTAAGTAGACAACATCAAAAACTATTAAAAAACCTCTTCATCATACATGAGTACGAAATTAATTACATTACACCCTGTCTTTCAAAGCAAGTGGAAAACCACAACTAGTACAGTCCTTTCTATCAAAAAGGCATTTCGTTTATTCTCTATACTGAGGTTTGTGCTGAATGACTAAAATCAATAGGTATTGAAACATCAGGAAGGAACAGAATATTGAAACAGTGAATTAGCTGCTTGCAGAAGCTACACTCAGTGTAACTGGAACATAATCACAGAAAGTAAAATTAATCTTCTAGTAACAATACAAACATTAAGAGAAAGATTGGTGTGTCTAAGGCAAGGGAGGCTCTAAGGCTCCTAATATTAGGTATCTTCCAAAGATAATTGTTTCCACAACATCAAATAATTTGGGAGTAATGGGACCTGTCTTTTTTTTTTATTATTCTTTGTTAAAGTAGAATGAAAGTCAAAGTAACACTAATCTGTCACACTCAGTAGAACAGGTTTATATTTGTTTATTTTGTTTTTGTGCTACTAAATTATTATTTTCTTCCTTAATTTCTTGGGTTTACTGCTCGTAATCCTGTTATGCGATCCTCAGACTTTCTTACAGTGATGCAGAGATAAATCTTAAAATCCTGATTAAAATGAGCAAAATCTTTCTTGATGTTTTAAAGATTTCTAATGTCCTGACAAGTGACACTAATTTATCCACAGTAAATTATTATTCTGAGTAGCTTTATGGATAAATTTCAGTACTATATCCATTACTAATCTATAACTCAAGAATGCTGCATAGAACACTAAGCCAGCTGGGGCAAAAAGAAAGTGACATTAATTACCTTGTGCTATTTGAAAGGTATTGATATTCTTTCTAGACATATATAGAGGTTATTTAGAAAGCATGTAAACAGTTTGCTTTATCTCAAGGGGGAGAACTCCCTGAGGTCTAGGCAACACCAGCCTGATAACTACCGTTTTCCTTTAACACAATCGGGCCTATTTGAGCTACAAAAGGAGAAATTTTTTAATTAAAAAAAATGGCCCACTTGGGCCCACTTAGCCCACTGCTGATGAGCCAATCCATGACTCGAGGTTGTTATTACAAAACATGTCACCTGTTGCGCTTGCACATCAAAGGCTCTGGTAGCTGCCATCAGCCTAGTCTGACTTATGTTACTATTGGAAGAAAAATAAATACAGAAGCCAATACTAACTTTCAGGCAATTATCTGATTTCCTTCTCAGTGCCCTCTAGCTTGGATCTTGACTGAAACCCCAGGTTATAATGCATGAAATTTAAAGTAACTTTGTGTTGTCTCTATGCTGAGTGCTGCTTTAATCATACAGCACTGCATGGTTTAGTTCAGATAATCTAGTTCAACCCCCACTCTGCTATGGGCAGGGATACCTTCCATGAGACCAGATTGCTCCAAGTCCTATCCAACCTGGCCTTGAACACTTCCAAGGATGGGGCATCCACAGCTTCTCCAGGCAACCTGTACCAGTGCCTCACAGCCTTCACAATGAAGAAATTCTTGCTAATAGCTAATCCAAATGTGCCCTTATTCAGTTTAAAACCATTATCCCTTGTCCCTACATGCCCATGTAAAAAGTCCCTCTCCAGCTCTTTTGCAGGCCCCCTTTGGGTACTGGAAGGCTGCTGTGAGATCTTCCTGGAGGCTTCTCTTGTCCAGTCTGAACAACCCCAACTCTCTGTCTTTTCCCATAGGAGAGATATTAGAGCTCTCTGATCATATTTGTGACTCTGCTCTGGACACACTCCAACAGGTCCACACTATTCCTGTGCTGGGGCTCCAGAGCTGGATGCTGTGCTTCATGCTATCATGCTAAATAAATCTTGGATCTAATAAAAAAAAAAAAAAAAAAAAAAAAAACCAAAACCACTCCAATCAAAAACACTCTGAGAGAAATAAAAGAGAGTCATGGTAGATTTTTAAAAGTCTGTTTGTTCATACAGAGATTCTATGGTTTTTTATTATACCAGATTACATAGTGGAAGGAAATCAGGAAAGCTCTCATGCACAGAAAGTCTTTTTCAGCTCTAAATTGGAAATGCCTTTGTGCTCCTGTCCAAGTCGAAACACACTTTCACTTTTCTCAAGAGAAAAGAAGTAAGCAACTCACCCCAATTACTCTTGAACAGTCCTACTGCAGAACTGCACATGGTCACTAGAGGGACTAAAATTTGGTCTAAGTATCTGAGGTCAAATTATGATTTCCAACAATGCAGTTTTCAAACACCTTCATCAACTCTGATTTATATAAATATGATAATTTCTTCAGCAGCTCCAGAGGAACAGGCAGAATCCTTGCAAAATATTTGACATATTTGTACCTAAATGGGTCTGAGTCTGCACTCTACAAAGTCTGGTTTGGGGCAAGATGGGTGAGGGAGGCTGCACGGCTAATTCCAGCTGCACTGGACTTTGCACTCCAGGGATTGTCAGTAACTGAAACAATGAAAATAACATGTAGCAGGACTTTGGCCTCAGCTGGTGTCTACAGAGGTTGAAAAAGAAAACTCATGTAAATCTATTTCTCTGCGTTTTGGCCTAAATATAATTTAGGAGAAGATGAATAGAAGGTCTAAACAAATTGACTTGCTCAGATATCACTGACAGCACACATTTGAATAAAATACTGAGGAGTAGAGAGGGCAATAGTCCAGCTGCAGTTTTAGATACCTAGTAGAGCTGACAGACCTGGAATCTGAAAGGCAGTACTTTATGAAAAAATTGAAGAACAGCAAGGAACATGAATGCTAAAATGCTTACATGGTTTTCTTTAGAGAACTATTTTCTTCAGACCAGAATGACATTGTGCCGTATTTGACATTAGTGAAATATTATATTTGAAAAAGCCAACAAACCATTTCCAAATTTTAATTTATGAAGGCAGAATGAAGTCAAAAAAGTAAAAATGACATACTGTAGTTTCTAAACTATTGTACAGTTGTGCACAATTTTATGCTTTCCATTTATTTTAGTAATATTGTGCTTGGTATAAAAAGAATGTGGAACCCCATTGTGTACCTCAGAAAAGAGGAAAATAAAAGAAAGCTCATTGGCCACTAGGAAAAAAAGAGACAACTCTTTTCCATAGTCAGTGACTATCAGAAGTAATAACTTGATCGGATTCCTAAGAAGTTTTGTGCAGGCAAGTTATTCCCTGCTTTAGAAATGGAAAAACAGTCCTTGAAAAGAATCATCATAGAATCATAGAATCAGATGAGTTGGAAAGGATCTCTGTTCAATATTCATCATGTTGCATGAGAAATGCTCTCAGTCTACTGGGAAGGCCTAGATCATTATATTCACTGTTCATATCCCAGCAGGTAATGACATCAGAAGTGTGCATGTTTCTACACACAAACAGATCTCCAACATGCCTCTTTGCTGCTGGTGGTATGTATACCGCATGTTTGCAGCTCCCCTCACAGGAGGGGTTAGTAGACTCCCAAATATCCTACCTTTTCTAGTCTCACTCATGACGCCAAGTGCAATATCAATGTCCCATTCATTCACTACTGCCAAACTTGTCTCCTTTGTCTGCTGCTGAATGATGTCTTATCTCATTTCATTTGCAACTTTCCAATATGCTGATCTTGCCTAGGCAGATAAAGAAGGCTGCAGATATTCAATTTTAAAAAGCTACTGTCATAACAAAATTATTCTTTTGACAAGTTTTAGCTGAAAAAAAAAATCAAATGCAGGATCACCCCACTTACTGCGTAGCTGGGCTTCTGGAACTGAATTTCATCCATTCAATTAAATTCATTTTGAAATGTAAAAATAATATTTACTGAAAAAGGGCTGAAGGCTTTCCTTGTTTATCTTGTTTTAGCATTTTACGGTCTTTGGGATAAGAGTAATGAGATTTCTCTGAATTAAAAATGCAAATTTGCCTGCCCCAAAAAGATAAGAACTGTATCTGGAGTTGCTGCATTAGGGGGATATTGATAGTTTTTGGTGATCTGGACAGCCCAGTAAACACTTACCATCCAAAGATATTTACACCATACTACATAGGATGAAATACTCTAGTGCACATTACATTTCAATATTCGTGCATTAACCTTCATTCCAGGGCTCCCACGTACCACCCCACTGTGCTGTGGACTAAAGACATTTTCACAGCTTGTCGCGTTGGCATTACACCACTGACTTACTTGACACTATAAAAGATGCTAATGGCTATGTCTAGGGATTTGATGATTTCACCCTTTAATTATCAAAAGACTTGCTAAGTTTGTCTGTCAGCTCTGTGGAAAGTTGGGGGAGGCAAAATGCTTCTCGCTTGGTCACGGGTTGGCAGCAACAATTGCAGCGTTCAGATTGCAGACCTGCATGCCTGCCTGAGAGACACTGCAGCGGGTCCTGCTCAGCTAAAACCTCTTCATCCGCACCTTGCTTTGCACTTCTCAACCCATACTCAGCCCCAGGTGCAACGAGCCTTGCAGTGAGCTGAGAACCACTGTAAAGTAAGATGCACAGGTACCCCCAGAAATGCCAAGGCAGTGGAAAGAATTCAAAATTTTGATTTAGAAGGCTAGAACATGAGCAACTTACAAATTATCTAACAGCACGGTTTATGCACCGGGCCCCAGAGAGAAAAAGGCAAGTTCCTGCCCTCTTAGGGCCTCTTTATCCTCTCTGTTTCTCCCCTGCCTTCCCAAGACCTCTGTACATATCTGTTAGGGTTATCTCTCTCCGGTGTAGGAGAGAGAGAGGCTGAGAACTTCTCTTGCTATGCAGGGCAGGGGCATTGAAACTGCCTTTGAGGAAGAGTTACCTTTTTGGCAGAAAGCCTTCCTAAGTGAAAACTGTCTCCCTGTAACAAAATCTTCCGGTCAAAAAGGGTATTCTATCCACACAACCACAAACCACAAGGCCTCATGTTCTCACTCCTTTGATTTCTAATGCAGGGGCTACAGTGACGACAAGCAGCTGGATTTACCTCTGATGCAGCTAGGAAGCCTAACCTGTTGAAGGATCTCTTCTCTACTAGGAAGAAGGTGTTCAGAAAGAAGATTTTCTTGCACAAACAAGGCTACTTCTGCTGAAGCTGGTTGTTCAGTGACTCCTGGAGGCAGTGGGAAGGGCTAACCAAATTATAAGCCTAACTGCTGGAAGGGGAAGGCTTCCTTTTCACAGCCCCTGACAGAAAAGCTGCAGCAATTTAAAATTAATATGACAGTCTTCTGAGGCAGGGAAATATGAAACTTACACATTTCTGAATATAGTTTATTTAGTAAATGATACCTGTACTAGTGAAGGGACTACAATTAAGTATTTGACATTTTCAAGGGTTTTTTTTTTTAATGTTAATAATAGGGAAAGAACTGTAATTTCTATAATTAAACTGCTAAGTTGCCATGGTAGTTGGAAAAAAACCCCAGAGATTCTCTCCCACCAGCTCTGTGAGCTGTCGGTACACAAGACAGGCCAAGCATGTGTGCTGTAAGGAACACAGCACTCCATCAGCTCAGGCACCCTTACAGAGGAGACAGGATCAAACACAAGGCAGGTGCAACATTCTGCATTTGTACTAGAAAGTCTTACAAGAACACAGGTGCCTTCAGAAAGCCATGGGACATTATTATTTCTAAGGACAAATACTCCCAGCATTTTCTGCCTCCTGTTACTTAGAAAATAGAAAGATGCCCATTATGTGGCACAGGAGGGGATTGTGCACCCCTTTTAAAGATGGGAATAAGACTGGTTTTAATCCATCTTTCTGCAGGTTGAATTCTGGTTGGGATAGTCCCCAAACATTAAACGGTCTTTATTCTCTTTTGAGCATACCGCTGATCTGAAGTACCCTTAGGCTGTCCCACACAGCACAGTCCCCTAATGATTCTTTCATCTAACAGCAGATCTCTTCCCTTTCACTCAAATACTGCCCCAGACATTCCCAACACCAGATCTCACAAAGAAATGTACAAAGGACAACACCATGGCCTTCTATCCCTGTCACAGCGAGAAGCTCCAACACCAATTCACTAATCAGTCAGTCAGCTCTGGACAGGAATTCAATACTGATTTTGGCTTTTAATAAAACATCTTGCATAACAAACATTTTTCAAGGCATATGAGAATGTCTACGTTAGTGAAAAAAACTTCCTTAAAATCTGAAACATTACTTAGAAGCAAAGGCTAATTTAAATGGCATTTCATATATTAACAAAGTGTGAGTTTATACTTTATATTAATGAAATATTATCAAATCTAATCTAAACAATTTAATGGTTGACTGGGTTAATTAGCATTTTTCAAAAATGGTAATTAATATTTTTTTTAACCTCAAGGTCACAGTTCAGAGCCAAGACCTTACTAATTAAAGCAATAACAATAATTAGGAGGACAAATATAGCATTTTCATCTGAAGATCCTAATGCTTTACTTCAGCATGTATTTCCTCAAAACAGCTACAAGTTAAGTGACAATTTTTAAGACCTGTGTTACAAAAAAGTAGGCTGAGACATTGACAGAAAGCAACATTTTCCTCAATCATCATAGTAGAATGCAGGAAAAAGATTTCGAGCACAGGCTGGTAAACTGTCTTGACAACTCTGCAAGTCTGATAAAAATATATGTCCCTTTTTAACCTCCTCCAAAATGGAAGTATCTCTGTTGAACTTGACACAAATGGTGTGCTTTCAGTGAAGCTAGTAAGGGCCAAAATACTCAGAATCACTAAGACCACTGAACATTTCCCTTATTTAATTAAAAATTTTTTACTAGAAATTAACATATTAAGTATAAAACAGCTCATATAGTACTCAAAAATATAAAACCACTTTTCATACAAAAAGAATTGATTTACTGTTCCTAAAACCTTTAATATTAATTAACATACACATCTCCTACATTGGGTGTATTGAAATTTACAGTTTAGGGCAGCGTAAGTCCCGAGAGCTTAATCTACAAATATCAGAATGAAGAGCTCCTTTTTCAAATGGTTTGTCATCTTTTCACTCATTTGCTACTATCTGTAGTAAGAGCACTTGAAATCACAGTTAGGATCATGCACCTCAGATCCCAAGATCTTTCCACAGAAACTTTCTGGTTATCTAATCAAGACAGTTGAATAGTAGGAACAGGAAAATATTAGGACCTTTCAGGGAACTGGAGCAAACCCACCAACACATGGGAAGAAATTTGCTGGTAGTTAAGCAGAAAGTCCGTAGTGAAAATTCAGTTTGGTGCCTCACCAGCCCTCCAAATGGTACAGTAGTAAGCAGGATTTGAGTACCTAAACATAGGCAGCTTGTGCCAGTCTGGATACTCTAATCACTGGCAATATCTGAGACATTTCTGTGGGACTGGCAGGTACTGGCAATATCTGAGACATTTCTGTGGGACTGGCAGGTACAAACCAGGAGCAAGACCCCAGCTGTGTCCTTTTGGAGCAACAGCTTCAAGCCAGGCAGGATCTTACAGCACCTAAAATGGTAACAGATTCTCAGTTCCCTAAACCTAGAGTCCAACCTCTGATTTATGCCTGACAGAAAACAGCCTCCAGTATTTTAAACAGAAAAATTTAAGTAATCTGTATGTTTGGGTTTGTCTGATTTTGAGCTCCACTCGCAAAAAGTGGTGGAAAGCTGGCAGCATTAGAAAATTCTCCTTTCAAACATAAATCTGTAAACATAAGGCAGTGTTAATGATTCAGTTTCAAATTTCCTGATTTTCTTCTACAGACTGGTGACCTGTACAATCACCTTCTTGACTCATTATTCTACAAAAAAAATTATAATTAATAAAGTAAATTCTGGAAAATTAATACAAAAAGTCAAACTCCTTATAATTATATACTTTCACAGAAAAGATGATACATTGTCCCACACATTATTTTTTTCCCAGGTTTACCTCTTTTTTTCTGAATCCATTGGAAAAAAAAGAAAGCCTGAAAGGAAAACATCGAGTAAATTAAATATAAACTAACAATATCCCTAGGTACTGACTACTTCTGCACATGCACCTCTTTAAATTCCCTTAAACATATTGTACTCTATACCACATGGGATATATAATTCTTACACTGATTTTCACTCCTTCTTCAGTAGTTTTCAGGGCATTTAGAAAAGTTTTATTTCTGCTATGAAGTCCAGGAGGCTCCTTTATTCTCTGATCAAAAGGAATCTACACAAACAACTTACAACAGTAAAAAAAAATATTTTTGGTTAAAATCATAGGAGTAGAAAGAACAAAATTCCATCTTGTTGTAGTTGCAAAACATTAAAAATTGCAACCATTGCAATTTTGTGTGTATATACGTGCACAGAAATATATCTGTACCTGTCAGTTTCAGCACTTTGGATCAGACAAAATATTTGCAATGGAGCTCAAATCCAAATAGGTCTGTTTGACACTGCGAGATATTTGGAATGGAAATCAAAGACTGCGCTGCTTTAGAGAGCAGAGGTTCCCTGTGATGTGTCAAGCACACGGGCCCTGCTTCTCTGGGCAAATGGCCTTGAGTCATCCTTCTGCTGACAGGTGTGCTCAGGGGGAAAGAAGGGTTGTTTATCTTCATGTCTTTATATATTTTCTACAGCCTGTTCACACTAAATGCAAGAAGCATTTTGGAAAACATGCTACTGACGTAATTCTGTACTGTGGTTGAATAATATTAAACAAAATTTATCTAGCCTTTGAAGTGCAACATTTTTATTCTCTGTTCTAAAGTGTAAAGTAAGTAAAAATTGAGGCTTTCATGTTAGCTGTCCCATCCTTGTCTCCCTTTTCTCCAGCAAACACAAAGGGAAGCACAATGAAAGCTGGACTAGCAAGTGGTCAGTAATGTATCATAGAGAACTATGCATCTGTTGGAAAATTTGGTGGCATAATAGAGAGAAATTAGAACTTCACACAACTGTTTATATAAGAAGTTTTATCTACATCTGCATTTTAATTTGTCCTCAAGGCTATGGGCAAAATTCGGTAGCTGTTTATACTCAGCCTACAGCAACCCAGAACACAGAGTCTTGCTTCTCAATGCAATTAATTGTTTGACACCAAGTGTCCAGGGCCGAACACCGGAAGCATATTTGCTTTTCCCCATTTTTTTAAGCCCTTATCTGTATTGACGTAAGTACATTGCCGTGTCATATTTGAACACAGTGAAGCATTCCTCATAAAGATGTTGAATATTCCCAGTTAATATCTCTGTAATGCAGTACAAAACTGATCTGTAACAGCCTAACACAGATTAACACAAATGACTCATTTTTTATTAATATATGTATTAAAAAAAAGTGCCTAAACACCTACTGGCTTCCAGACTGAGCTATTTTTGTCAGATGTTTTCAAAGAAACTGTCAAAGTACTTTCAAACAGAAAGATCAAAGTTTCTATGATGAATTCAAAAGCATTGAACTCTCCATATTCATTTTTCTGTTGCACAGGGAGGCAAATAATAATGCCTGTATCACAGAGCTGATCATATCATAGGAGCAGCAGAAGGGTACTGTGGCTCAGCTGATGTGTGCTCTTCCCATCCATACCTAGCAAAAAAAGGTGAGGATGCAGTGGCCAAGGGTAGGCAAGGCAGGGACATGATGTACAGCAGCAGCTCCTTTTTGGCTGCAGCACAGCTACATGCTGCCAAGTCAGGCAGCTTCAGGGGACAGAGTCATAAAATAATCTAGGCTGGCAGGGACCTCTGAAAGTCATCTGGTTCAACTCTTTGGTCAAAGCAAGGGCAGCTTCAAAGTAAAACTAACTTCAAAGTAAGATCAGGTTGCTCCAGGCCATGTCCAGTCGAGTTCTGAGCATCTCCAAGGATGGAGGTGCCACAGCTTCTCTGCCTGGAGATCTGCTCCAGTGCTTGATCACCACCATATCCTACCCTGTAAATTAATTTCCCTAATACCAAAATGGAATTTCCTTGTCAACTGGTAAAGTTGAAGATAGCAGTATATTCACACTCCTTTCTGAGCAGTACTGAGCAAACCCAACTCCCCATTTTGCAAATCCTAATCATCTTGATGACCCTACTCACTGTGTGGTGCCAATTTCACTCCTTCTCTTGTTTTGCAGCTTCCTATCTGCAGTGGTGAAGGGCTCTTGTGAAAGGAGAAGAATTATTTTGTAAAAGGCAATGGCCTCAGGGTATTTGAGTTCTACCTTCATTGTGTTTTTCTTGCGTGAATATGGAAAAGTCATCTCCTTGGGTTTGACCCTAGTAGGGGCTGCTGATCTCTATGACTTGAATTAAAACTACCTATTTTTAGATATCTAATATGCAAAAATAATGCTTGTTTATACTGATTACATGAGAACAGAGTGTAGTCAGGCTTTTGAAATATCCAATTCAGTTAATTGCCGAAGGTAATTTGAAAGATGGATTAGGGCCTAATTTAATACAAAAAGGGGATGGTAGGAGATTGAGCTAAATCTGCCTAACCATAGTGTTACAAATGCCTGTATTATCAACAGCATCAGCTTTGAACTTGATCCCTTTTTTTTGTGTCCTTTTTTAAAAGAAGGGAATGACCAAGACAGAGTTATTAAAGTGTAAGTCAGACCCAAAAATCAAGAGTTGGGGCAAAAAAAATTATGAAGGTCCAAAAGAAGGTCAAGCCAGAAATCTTTTATCTTTTTTCTAATTCTCCACCTCATTTCATATATAAGTATAGTAACAATCACTTTGCTAATCCTTGAAAATGGGCAGTCAGTTTAATATTCCTCAAAAGGCATGAGCTCTTAGCAGGGAATCAGGGTTCCATTGGGTTGGGCCATGAACCCAGCAAATACCAAGGAATGCTGCTGCACTGAAGAGCTAAAAAAGCCCCTTGGACAATAAAGTGGAAATTAACAAATTCACCAAAACCTCATCTTACAGAGATGCCAAATATCTCTTAGATGGTAATGGCACTTAAAATCCTCTGAGCTGTGCAGGATTCAAACTGGACTGCCAGGGAACAGTTTTGTGCATGGCTAGAAATAGCTTGAGACACCTCATGTCCTTTGGCTACAAGAACTTTGGCTACATCTTTCAGAATGAGATGAAAGACAAGCTTATTAACTCAAATTTTAACATTTTTGTGGCTTTCATCAGCAGATGTCCTGCTTATAAGACATGGGCAGAAGATCCCATAACCCTCTCTGAATATACACATTCAGATGAATGCAAAACCGTTTTCAGAGAAATAGCCTTTCTTAGCTGAAAACATAAAAATTAACATTATAATATCACCAAAATTTACTTCTTAGTGCAAATGTTTTCCAGTATAAAAAAATATTTTCCATAATCCTGTTGAAAGACTGGCAAAACAAATGAGTCTTAATGCCAATGCAATAGAAATCTGAAGTCTGTTCCCAGCTGTGCTTCAAGTGACCTTGAAGAAACAGTCCAATATTTTGTGAAAATGAACCACTGAAAGATACTGTCAAAGTTAGAAATATGAACCATGTGTAATGTGAAGGAAATATTAACAGCAATTAGGAGGAGAGCTGGAACTGAAATTTATGGTTTCTGGGCTTCCTCTCAAATGTATCTTTGTACATAATAACAGGGATAATAACAAGGACTGTCTGTATCTCTTCCGCAGTTCTGGTTCAGATAAAATCACGTGCTCTGGCTGTGGTGTTTATCTTAATGCTGTATAAGAAATAAATGAACTGAAAATATTAAATGATAGAAATCTGAAGGTCTAAACCAGAATCAGTGACACATAGATTACTTCTTCTCCCTAAAGCAATACCCTTTGATTTTTCCCTTTTGTAAGTATGAAATAATTCGAAGTAGGGAGACTCAAAATACTTTTCTTCAATTTTAAAGCACATCAGATTATAATTTCACCGAAGACACTTTTCTAACCTTCTTAAATAATCAGAAACATTTAAAAAATATAAATAATCATTCCCATTGTAATACAAGCTTTTCCCTTCTTCTAGAAGGGATCTCACCAGAAAAAGGATAAATAGCAGGATTGCGTTGCCTAAATGAGCCAGTATTTGTGTTGCAAATCACAACTATTAATGACAATAACTGCAAATAAAATAAGTCCCACTTGACTGTCAGGAAATGCTCAACATTCGCAACACAGATTTTTTTTTTTTTTTGACTTGCAAAATGAATGCTTGAGACAATGTGACATGAGCCACCACGAAGCTACTTTTATTGCTGTTTTGAAGGTAAAGCTGGACCAGAAAATACTGGTGTACACTTTTCGTAGTATTAGAATAGCAACAAATAAAAATTGTTTAGACTGTGTTTCCATTAGAATACAGAAATAGGACAATTGTCAACTCGTCTGCAGTTTCTTCAGACATCAAAACTACATCTTTTATAGCAGCATATTTCTTTACATAGTGTGATTTTAAATATTATGACACCAAAATGCTTTAAAATTTTTAATATGGAACTGAATTTATTCATAGTGAATTCCATGTCAGTATCATGCTGACTCTCTAATCTGCAATACATGTGTTTAAGAGGATGTCCTACGAGACTTAATAGGGATGTTTAGTTAAAACGAACCACGAGTACTGAGAGTATTAAATTGGACTTCAAGTTGTCATTTTCTAAGGGTAGTCTAAAGAAAGCTAATACACATCAAAGTCATCAATCATGTCAGCTCTTGAGTGGAATTCTCCATGTCTCCTATTTCTGTCAACTTTAGGTGTATTAGGAGTATCATCAGACATGATGGCCTATGCTGCACTTGCAGGCAGTTAAGCCAGAAGCAGCTTGAAGGATTGACAGGAACAACTTTGATATAAAGTAAGAAGAAAACTTGAACCAATGTTTGAAAATTCCCCCGCACTGTAATTATTTGTTTGTTTATCTTGACAGAGAAGTAGAAAGATCATAACACTGGTCAAAGGTCTTCAAGGAGACTGGAGAAACTCCAAAAATTGAACTACTCTCTGTAATTATAAGAGACAGCAGCTTTGTTAGCTCTGTTTCTCAGACCCTTATCCTGATTTTAAGTGAGGAGTCTATTTTTTTCAATTTTCCTTTTCATCAATAACATTTTTGTCCTGTAATATGAAAGGTTCATGTTGTTGTTTGATGACATATCAAGTTCTGCGTTTCAGCCTGCAGAAATGTACTATATATTCTCCTATCTATAAAAACATTGTATCTGCTGTCTAAATAGATGTGGCCTGCAGTGAAGTTCTCCCTGAGCAATATCTAAACTTTAAGCTTTTTTCTTCCTTTTCAATAGTGAATTACTCCCCTGCATTTCAATGTTTTCTGCTGAAGAAGTGGGGGATATATTGGTTTGTCTGGATTTCTACTATGACTTGTTTTTTAACTAGAGAAGGTTGACTTGTAAAAATTCTTAAAGTGAATCTATTAAGAATTTTGTTTTAGTTTAGAAATAAAATATATGTAGTCTATCAATTTTATGAAGGACCTTTTTTGCTGAAGAGCTTTAAAAAAATCTTTAAAAAAGGGAAGTAATTAATTTACCTTTCTAAGCAAAACAAGATCATATGTTTAATGCTATTGAATTTGTCATCCGCTTCCATGAATCAAGCCATTAGCTCCAAGACATCTTTGGATGAACTATAAATTAACTGTACTGCAGGATCTCATTTCATTTACTAGACATATAGAGCTTCTTCAAGCAGCATCACCTCAGCACCATCAGAAAAAGCCTCCAGTTTGCATTAGCAGCACACTTATATTTTATGGTATGTGACAAAGGATGTGCATTAAAAATAAAATACGCTTCTAATTGTCAGCTGTCTGGAAACAAGATCCAAGGGAGTCCCAAAAATTTAGGTACTAGCAGCTGAATAAAAAGAAACATAAGTCAAGGATTTCTGGAGCTTGATGGATGTTTTTGAACATCTGGAGTTGTTGTTGCTCACTTTATTCCGCATTTAAATTATGATAGGTCCACTGTGACTATCATGTGCTGTATCTAAAGCTTAGTTAGACATCTAGAAAAATCCTGTGCTATGCCTAGGAGTTATCAGTTATAACGTATATTTCTATTTCGAGTGGGCCAAGTTAATTTGGAAGATGTAATATACTTCTTGAGGATTTATTGTTAGTAAAAGAATTGATGCTTTTCTCACTAAAATACAGGTAAAGACCTCTACCTTTACTATTTCCTCTGGCATTTTAAACAGTCTGCATATTCAGAATGTCCAGCAGTACAATTATTGCAAATAGCCAGTAAGCAGCTGTGATAGGACTATTTATCTATCTGTCTATCTGTCTGTCTATCTATCTATCTATCTTTCTATCTATCTATTTTCACTACTTCGCTGTGTTGTCCATTCACAACTACCATGATAC
>JAWWES010000081.1:101869688-101880413 GCA_035583135.1 Lophotriccus pileatus | reverse complement strand
TGCAAATAGCCAGTAAGCAGCTGTGATAGGACTATTTATCTATCTGTCTATCTGTCTGTCTATCTATCTATCTATCTATCTATCTATCTATCTTTCTATCTATCTATTTTCACTACTTCGCTGTGTTGTCCATTCACAACTACCATGATACAGCAGAAATTAAGGAGCAAATCTAGGAGCAGAATTCAGGGGATTGGAGACTTTCTACTAAAACCATTTACTCCTGGACACTCCTCTGTGATTGCTTTCAAGCATCCCATGGAGCTTGAAATGAATCTATAGAGTTCAAAATGGTGGAGGAGAAATTAACTTTGCATTTGTCCTCACATCCTAAGGTCTTCTGAAAGGCTAGAGAATTATGCAAATACTTGTGCTCTTTTGGTTTTCTTAAGGGAGATCTAGAATGACACCTAACGTGAAACAGTAATTCACCATTCAGACTCACTGGAGGAAACCATATGAAGGCTCTTGAGGAGTGTTACCTAATCCTCCAAAAGGATGGCTCAAATGGCGTGGTTTTTTGGTCTTCAGTAAAGTGAGCACATACTCCCCATTCCCAACCATGATGGAAACAACTTGATGGGTCAGGGCAGACTGATAAGATTGAAAGTTAACTATTTTGACAGATAGGGGTGAGAGACCTTTGTATCAATAAAGACTTACTTTTTAATATTACAAGTTCAGATAAAAGTTTTAATAGAATTATATGAACACTGAAAGCAAATTATGCTGACTGCTATATTTTCTTAAGGGATAGTGTTCAGAGATTCTTATAACACATGGTTATACTGCTCTAGATACACACAGACAATATTTCAGGAGTGCACAGAAATTTTAGCTAAATTAGAACATGATTACTGTTTTTGGAAGAAGTTTCGTTGCTGTTAATGCTCAGTAGGTCTCGTCTCTTTCTCCCTGGGAAGAAAACTAATGTCTGGAGAATTCCATAACTAGTGTGGTGTCTTTCTACAATTAGCAAAGAATTTTCTAATATTAGGTGCATTTTTTTCCTAACTTTGTGGGAAGAAAGTCAACACAGTCTCTTTTTGAAAACCCTGCTGTGCCAGCATTATTTGTGTTCTAATATTTTCTAACAGCCTTTCCCAAGCATAAATAAGATGTCAAATCAAAATTAACACTGGAAACATGACCTACCCTGCTCTTTTGCTGCAAACTGACAGCTCCACTGCATATGTCAAATGTGAACCAACCTCCCAGCTAACTAGAGGCTCAGGATTGGCATATTGCTGAACTGCAAAACCTACTAACAAAACATCACTGTAAAGAACAAGAAATCCCAAACAATTCCAATTTCAGAGTGTTCATTCTTAAAAAGAATAGATTTACTGGACATCACAAAACCTTCCTGCTTAGCAAAATTATGGCTTTTCAATAGCCCTCTCCCCCAGAGAACTACCTGCTTTTCCCACACCCACTTCTGTCACACTGTGATTTGGATTCTGCTTTGCCCTTTCCTTCCTCATCATTATAGAAAAAACACAAACAATCTGGGATAAACTGAAGATGGTCATTTTATCAACCACTCAACCAAAACTGAATATCTGAAAAGCAATTCTGTTAGTTTTTGTGATATCCTTTATGAAATGGAAAAATAAATTCCCTTCCTCTTTGTAGTAGCCTCCTGATTAAGTAAACGTTATAGCATCTCTTCTTCATTTTCTTTTCTTTACTAAGCAACCACTGGTAATGAAGCCTTTCCCTTCAATAATCAGTATTCTAGACTCATATAAATTCAATTATGTTCTCCTGAACTTTATCTTGCGGGTCCTAATCTTCCCAGAAGGACAGGGTCTAGAAGCAGAAACAGTCCGTCCGCTGATACCCTCCAGTACTACTTCTTACCCTTCTCTTGAAAGTTCTATAAAAAATCCTTCCAAAACAACAAATAAATCCAAACAACTAGTACAAAAATAGATAATACTAGCAGAAAGAAAGATGTAGTGAAATATGTGAGTCTTCATCTACCAAATTTACTTATCTTCAGATCACCAAAAAAGAGGTTTCTAGTTCACATGGACTAAAAAAGATCTGAGAAACTCGAAGACTTGTAGTTTAACGCTTCATGTCAGATAAAAGTAAAGATGAAAACCTCCTATTCCTTTTCATGCAAATGATAAAACTATATGCTCCATGGACACCAAGAAAAACAGGAAGAAGGAAAGCATTTTGGAAAATCATGCCATCAAATCCATAGAAAAATAGAGGATGATCAAAAACACTGACTGGCAAGAAAATGAGATGTACTATTTTTTCATGTTGATTTTCATTACCACATATTCCAATATTGACTCATCAATCATAGCTAAACATAGTTTATGCAACTGAACTAAAATACCTTTTAGCTCTTAAGACCGAGAGACTCATCCATGGTCTTTTTCATTTGGCAAGTGAATACTTGATCAGCACCTTAGGTTTCAGTATATTTCCAGCTCAGTGTCCAGGCTCTGATTTCCTCTGCATTTTACGTTATCTCTCTACTTTTCAAAATAAGATTTCTGCCTATAAATACCACTGCAATTCTTTGCTGATCCCCTTTTTGAGCAACATTCTTGTTTCATGCAGACAAGTTAACACTATTACTGATTCTTATCCAAAAAAGATCTATTTTACTATAGAATTTGGATGACGCGGGTGTTGGTTGCTGAACTAAAGTTAAGTGCAAGTAACAGCAGTAGAAAGGGAAGATGGAAACACCTCTAATTGACAGGACAGGAGAATTCCAGTCGGCCCCTTCAGCTCTTCCTGTGGCAATTAGATCCGCAGTATATGAGAGGCTGTTGTTTGAACATGTCTCAAAATGACTTTTTTGTGTTTTGTAAAGTCACCGTCTCCTTCCCAAAACTCCCTGCGAAAACTGTTATGTAGGAATGTTCAGGGAAGATTTCCTGGGTCTCCTCATTGGTCTTTTTAACCCCTTCCAATTGGATGTTAACCTTTTACCTGTACCGGAGGCCAACTTCCAAGGCTGCTCTAGGAGCTGTCAGAGACTGGTGGCAGTGGGAGTGCATCGGCATATGGTTACAGAACAGGTACATAAAGGAGTCAAAACTATTTCTAGGTGAAATGAAGGGTGCAGTATTAAATCAAATGCATCTCACCTCAGGAATTAATATAGATGACAGCTATGTATAGGAAGTAGACATTTCCTAAGTGGCTAATTAGAATACTCCTCAGAATAAAGGAGAATAACAACTAGTCATTATTTTAATTATCCATTTCTGTGCCAGTCACTTTGCCTTCTCAGTGGACATTAATGTACTTTAAAGATGGGAAGCACAGCTGAACAAACATCATATTGCACCTGAAATTACTGAAGCGCAAAAAATCAACACAGCGTGCACGTCGATGGTTCTGGGATAACAATACAAAGTCATTACTGAAAGTCAACAAACCAGATGCTGTCATATGTCAAACTCTAAGTCATGCTTTGGAAAGATGCATAATATATATACAAACTGCAGTTATATGTCTAGATAATAAACGTGTTGGTCATATAGGTTAAAACATCTGGTCCATATGCAACGGATGAGTGTGAATGTCCAATAATTGATTATATATATATTATGTCCAGAACAGAAGCGTTTGAAGTTTGTTTGAAGTGTTTCAAGGATTGACAGTCACACTACTTAATTCATATTCCATATTGCATATGCAAAGTTTATTAACAAATACAGACATGAAAGTTATCTTTGTGTATAGGGTTCTAGAATTCAGCAACTCAGTGATGTAGGAAACCCCATTCATTGCACTACACATTCATTGCATGACTCTGTGAGCAGCTTTTGACTATCTGAGTAACAGGGTACTTTTACCACAGCCATCTATTGCTCTGTGAAAACCTGACCTTACTTTAACTCCCTTGCAAGTACCAGTCATGAGGTGAATTCTGTCCACAAGCATTCTGTCACAAGATTTTGCATTTTGTGTGTGCAAGGATGACATTGAAAATTGAATGCTTTCACTATTGCAATATTAAAAATTTTACAGCCACTTGTATTATAAATGTAAGCATGTAAAAAATGGCTATTGATAAATGTTAACTTCAAATCTCAATTACTCTAGTATTTGAACAAAACTGATACAAGCAAAAATGTACCTGCACTGGATGATGCAATGTGATAATTCCACAGAATAACTACAGAATAATGAAGAAAAGCAACAGAAATATTTTTATGATAATGAAAAGGTCACAATAAATGTTTCTCAAAAGTCTTTTTTCACTTCTCCTTTGACAATGTAACTGTCAAGCAGTTGCATAACATCAGCAGACCCATATAAAACAAACATGTCATGTCAACAAATGACAGCCACCCACTAGCAAACACTGTGATAGGTCAGAAATAATACAGGAGTAGGATGAATCCCTATGGTATTCCCAAATTAAAACCAGGAAATATTGACTGGGAGCAATTTGGAACAACCACCTGGTCTCATTACATTAGAATTTTAAAATCTGATCATAACTGAGCTGAATAAGTGCAACATATGTTTTGCAGGTGTAGTCATATTCCAGAAATACACTTGAAAAGTGATATAGTAATTCTCAATGGAAGGTTTTGTGGCTTTGGGAAAAATGGCAATAAAACAGTAGACACATTTGAAATCACCCCTCCCCCTTCTCTTCTGAAAAGACTTTTAATATATTCTTATTTTCATATAAGAGGACAATTCACTGTCTAGTACAACAAGGCAGAATACACATTTTAATATTAGATGAAAGATGTGAGTATGAGCTCAATGTGACTTCAGTTTCTAAAATTTCTCAGACTCATCTGGAAATGTTACCTATATCTTAATTAACTGAAACACTTAAACATACTTCCGCTGAAGCTGGTACTGTGATTTGATCCAAATAGTAATGAAGAGGAAGAGAGAAGGAAGAAAATGTTTTCCACTTAAAACAATTAGATACTATTTGTTGATCCTTAACCACAAGACCAAAAAAAAAGGACTGTCTTTTACTCTAGAACTGAAGTCCTGATTTGGCCTGTGTTAAAAGCCCCATTACTGTCCTGGGTCTCAATGGACAGATGGATCCAATATTTCTCTACCTCTACCAGACGCTGGCTGAAATGTGTAACAATATTTGACAACTTCACATCCTTTTGGAACAAGGTGTACCTTTGCCTTTATCCATACTAAGCTCCAGTGGGTAGTCCTCTGAGATTTTGGGCAGAAAAGCACTCTGGGCATCTTTTCACTCTCAAACGGAGAGGAAGTTTTCTCTGTTAAGCCTCGTACAGATGATGAAGGACATTTCGAAGATATATGACAGCTGTAAGATGGGGAGGCAGCCCCCTCCAGTAAGTGACTATTTCTCACAAGGTGCTTATCAGGAAATTAGGTGGACAAAACACTGCTCAGCCTCACCCCCATGCCCACACAACATTTTCACAGTCTGGGAGGAGAAGAATCACAGAATGTAGGTGAGGTTGGAAGGAACCACTGAAGGTCATGTAATCTCACCCTCCTGCTCAAGCAAGCTCATCCCAGACCACATGGCACAGGATGGTTCTTGAATATCCAGATGGTTATTGAATATCTCCAATGAGGGAGACTCCACAACCTCTCTGGGCAATCTGTTCCAATTTGCAGTCACCTCCACTGTAAAGAAGTTCTTCCTCATTTTCAGGTGGAACTTCCCATTCATTTTCTCCTATTGCTTGGCACCAGCGAGAAGAGCCTGGCTTCATTCTCTTGACACCCTCTCTTCAGATCCTTGTATATGTTGATGAGGTCCCCCTCAGTCTTTTCAAGATTAAACAGGTCCAACTGTCTCAGCCTTTCCTCATAAGAAAGAAAGGGAAGGAGGGTAGAAAGAGGCTCACTGGGTCTCATTGGTCTAGACAAATCCTGTGGCAGTGTCATCAATGCTGTATTGCAAGTAGTGTGCCATATTATTTCACTTCACACAGACATGCTGAGTTTAAAATGAAAATACATGAAACTATTCTCAAGAAGGAAGCAGTTGGTTAAGCTGTTGGTTAATATTTGTAATTTTTCTGAAGTTTTTATTTAGTTACTTAAAATAAACTCCTACGCATATCCTGCCCAAGCTGCTCTATCAGCGAGGAGTGAGTATGCCACCAGGTTTTCTCTGCCAGTCATGACATTGCTCTGTTAAGTTCCCATGTTGGTGTGGAAAGAAGAGCCTGCTCCCAAGCCTCTGACAATGGGCTCTCTACTTGGTCCTCATGGTCACAAGTCATTTATGCTGACACTGGTTTTCCTTTAGGAGGTGAAATCATTCCTGCACCATGTGATAGGCTACTAAGCTCCCCTGGGGTGCTGCAAGTAGCTGACAGAAGAGACCAGCTTATCAGTTGATTATGTTTCCTCTTTCCCACTAAATTTTCTGTGAATTCACATATCAGACTCCATCTGAAAAGCAGAGAACGTGCAAATCTGCGAAATTTCACAGGAAAGAGACACAAACCCTAGAGATTAGTGTACCAACAGCCACAAAATGCATTTTAAAGTATAAAATTACTTACAACCCTGTAATAAGTCCTCCCATTAGTGATCCAGTGAACAGTTATTACAGCACTTTCACTTAATCAAAATTATGTAATTCCATAAATTTGCAGTTTAGACATTTTAAGTGCAGAAGCTGGAGACATTTTATGCGTGGGTGTGCCTTTTGACATGGATGCTTCTGTTTCATTTCTGCAAAACAGCATCCTGCAGCTTGTACTGTTTTTCATCGTTTTCTGTTTCCCAATGACTTTTTTTAGCCCATCACCCATATTTCAAGATGACCTATTGCATCTTCTGCTTGGATCAACATCAATTTATGTCTCTTCTTTCTTCTTTTGTTAGGCACTACCAACTGCAAAATGGAGTATTCAGGGATATCTTTTATACATTTAGCTATATATGATGATTGCAGCATGGCCAACCCATCTAATAAGTACTGTATTTATCACTACACATTGCTAAACTAATAGAATTTCATTGTTTTGTACTAATCTTTGATGTTAAATGCTGTTTTTCCAAATATATGCCATGAATGGGCATCTTCAAATAATTATAATAATTTTTAGGGGTTCGTTACAAAGTAACAGAAATTCTGCAAATGCGATTTTTTGCAATGTTCTCATTATGCTATTTTTATGTTACCATTTTTATTTCTGGTGAACAATAGAGTATCTTTGTCTTTCGTTCGGTCATCAAATGTTTGCTGGTGAAGAAATCAGATAGTACTTCTCAAGCATGTTCGTACTGTGTTATAAAATTAAGATGTGTACCATAACTTGTGTGAAAACCTAGTTGCCTACTTTCATTTTTCTTATAAATATAACAAACAACTGCAAGAAAAAACTAATCTACCACTTGCTGAATGATCTGTAAACAACACATTGAATGAAGAAACTATTGAAAAATGGGATTTTTGCAGCCTTTGATTCCCCAAAGGATTTATTTCTGAGGAAAAACTGTAGCTTGGCTACAGAGATTTTTTCTTTCTTACAGTGGAATCAAAGGTGGATCATCTCCAAGCTAGACAAATCTTTTAATCCAAATTGGATGACTGATGTTGATCCTTGCACCCCACCACCACCCCCCCTGCATAGGTACATATACACAAGAAGGCCTTTTAATACATTTCTGTAACGTTTTTTATTCTGTCCTCCATTCCACTCCACAACACTTTCAGACACCTGAAACAACTGCTTTGAATATCTACGCTTTCTGGATTGTCCACCTCAAAAAGTATCTTGAAAACATCGGGTTCTTTTCCTTGCTCACTGGAACCAAATGAACAGTAATATCTGAATAGCTCATGCCTAATATGCAGCAGAACTGCATTCTGCCGTGTTGGCAGAATTTCCTAGAATGGGAATGGCCAGCACAGGCCACTTTATAAAATCCTACTCTAATGAATCTCTTCTAGGCAGAATTAAGGTGGCAAGTACTGTAAGCACAATATGAAAGGTAAAGTGAAAGCTGCTTCTAGGCTGACATCTCTAACCAGGACATTTAAATATACAGTGGAATGGAGTGAAAATAAATCACCTTAAATGTGGAAAAGTTCATTTGAGAATACAAATGTGGAAAGACTGCTGCAGAAAATTAGGCTGGTAGCTCACAAATGCATGAAAAGGTTATAGCTGGAAAAGCAAGTGGAGAAACCTTTCTACAGGGGCATCATGGTATATTCTAAAGCATGCTACTACATTAGATAGGTACACAGAAACCTACAGTGGTACAAAAGTGGTGAGAGCTGCAAAAATGGCTTAATACTTCTACTAATTAAAGATCATGTTCATCAGATATCTCACCCAGCAAAAATAACTGGAGGCAAGCTTCTAGGCACCAAGATGTTGAAATCTTGGCTGTACAATAAGCACATTTCAGTTTGCTTGAATTGTGTTTGTCTCAATCTTTACATAAATATTTGGATTAATTATCAGCTAATGTAATGAAATTTGGCAATAAGCATGTGATTTTATTTTATTAACGTGGGGTACCAGTAGATAATCTTAAAAAGTTATTAGTCCAAATTTCAAACAGAAACTAAAGTTGATTCTAAATTATAAAACTCCTCTAGTTCTTCACAGTAAGCCAAAATCAATCTTAAATCAACTCATCTTAAATGTTAACAGCTTCTAAACACATCTCCAGAATTTGTTTTTCTCACTTTCTAACTCTGCCTAAATACAGTAATTATTTAGAAGGATAAGCTCACTTTATGAGAGTTACAAAAAATAACGTACTATTTCTCTCCTGATTTCAAACTTAGATGCATAAAACATACCAGAGATCCGTTTTGTTCATCAAAATATGACTTCGGATCAATAAATGGTTGTCATCTCTTTAAGCCAGAAAAAGACAATCTGTCACTACTTAATAGGGACTACTTGTTGCAAATGATGCTAGACTTTCTCAGAAAACTTATTTATATCTTTTGTGTAGTAAAATATATATGATTTGTATTATTCAAGTATTGCAATTTCCTTCTCTTAAATGAACTTATTTCGGTTGTTGTTTTAGTACTACCAGTGTAATGAAATGCCAGTTCAAGAAAAAGTTTATAATTTTAGTATCATAAATCTCCCAAGACCCTGTTTTGATGTAATGAAATTCTGTTATTTCCTTAAAAATGTTTTGTAGCTTATAGTCAAAAAGCATAGCATTTTGCTTATCAGAAATGTGATATCAGTTAATAAGATTTATTCAGCTCAGATTCAGAGCTCTGTTTTAAGCCACTAAAATAATGAAGATATTGTACTACTTTCTTTGGTTAAATTTACAACCAGGAAGTAGTGGGAGAGAATTCTAATCTCTCTTTTTGATATTCTGTATCATTATACTGGGCAGTATGAGACTCTAAAAGAATAACTGACTACTGATATTATTATCTAAGATCATATTTTGTAAAAGTAAAGTGGAACATGGTTTTGATTTGCTACGAAGTTCATTCATAGCATCCAGGTATTTATGAAACCACTGTCTTTAAATTGGTGAAAAAAACATTGTATTCTGAGAACGTGTTTTCACCTATGGTTTGTATCAACTACTATTATAAACACATTTATAAATTCTGGGGCAGAAGTCTACTTACCAGTTTACAATCAAGAAAATTTCTATTAAAAATATATGTGAAGAAGAGGAAACATAGTTTCCTGCATGAAATCTATTTTGGCTTCAGTCACTTGATATTTGTTTGTTCTCTGCATGCTGTACAAAATTACTGAAACACACAGAAATGACATTTTGCCCTTGGGTGCAATGGAATGACAGATTAAATGAGTAGATGGAAGACTTGGAGCTTCCTCTAAAGGGAAAAAATAAGCTATTTAATACTTTCAAAGCCTTTTCAAGTATCAGCTTTTTTTTTTTTTTTTTTTGGCAAATCAAGAGAGTAATTTTTTAGTGAATCAACCTGTGTCTCTTAAAAAGGCAGGGAAAAGGTTAGGACATGGAACTTGTTTAGTTCCCCACAGCTGTGATTGCCTTCATGAACACCTGATTTTAACCTAAAGCTACATAAGCCTTTTGGTTGTGTGAGGAAACACAAATTGCATCATCAGGTAATGCACCAGAATGCTTCTTTCTGTTGCCACACAGATGGAACAACTAACTCTGCTTCACCTCCAAATACTAAATACATATTTTGACCCTTCACTGTAGCTTTCAGGACCCTTATAAAGCACAGTAAAATAAGAATCAACATTTCATTTAAGTCAGATTGCAGGCTCGTACCAATTTACAGTTTCTGTAAGAACTAAAGACAAATGGCAATAGCTCAGTACTAATACAGGGTTTTGTTACATTCAAATACCTACCTAATATTCATTAACAGTGGCATGGAGAGGAGACAGAAACTCTTATCCCTGAATTAAAGAACCTCCTTTGAGCCATTTTAGTATTTCACAAGGGATGCCTTGCAACATCTGAATTCAATTACGTAATGTTTTTTCTGTTTACCCTTAGGTTACATTTTATAGATATTTATTGCTAAAAATTTTGTTCTCTTTTCAGTTCATAAATTATATGTTCTTCATCAAAACAAATAGCAAATTTAAACCCCTACCTCTGAGAATTAAGTGGCAAATTTGAACTTAGGATGAATCAGAAATATTAATTTACTGAGTTTATTGATGAAATGAGCAAATTAAAGAAATAAGTTGTTGGAGAAGGGCTGTGCTGTGACCTGCTCCCATGGTCAGGGACAGGTCTCCCTCCCTAGAGAGGTGCTGGCAG
>JAWWES010000081.1:101845072-101869588 GCA_035583135.1 Lophotriccus pileatus | reverse complement strand
GTGGATTTTACACGTGGACCTACAACTCAGGACAAAGGACCCTCCGCTGGTCTGGACCTTTTCCTTTTCCCATACCGGGTTAATAAGTAACATCACTTGGATTGTAGTCTTCTGGTCTCATTTTAAGTAGCTATTTTGAAAGGGAAGGAGGTGACAATGTCAAGATCAACAAGATTCGTAAAAGAAATCAATGTTTTCTGAAATAAAATATACATATGCCTTTTGTATAGCACAAGATAATTAAGATATGGTCACATTTTAGTTGACAGAAAAATTTCAGGGAATAGAAAGCATAGGCATTATAGTACTGTAAGCCAAGTATGAAAAAAGCAAAAACCAAAGACAGAGGAGAATAGCGGAAAGAAATCCTGAGACATTTCTTCACACAACTGATGTCTTATACTTAAAGAAAACCATAACTTCAGTAGAAATATTACATGAAGCAACATGTCTTTCCAGACAAAAGCAAGAAGGAACTGTGGGGATACTTGAGAATATAATTCAGTAAATACTTCTAATTCACCTGCATTGAAAAATGGTCACACATGCTAAGGACAACCTGTATCTAACCACAGACTTTGCTGAACCAGACAGGTTCGACATTCCATGTGTAAAACAGCTGAGAGAGGTGTGGTTATTCAGTAGGGTCTGTAGTGACAGGACAAGGGGCAATAGTTTTAAAGTGAAAGACAGTAGATTTAGATTGGACACAAGGAAGAAATTTTTTATGATCAGGGTGGTAAGACTATGGAACAGGTTTCCCATAGGAGTTGTGGATGCCTTACTGTGGATGTGGCGTGATTTGTGGATGTCCCATGATTATGGAGCATGCTTTGCCTTAGTCCTATATTTTTCCCATGGTAGCTGCTATTACTCAAGACTGAAGACACGATATGGCACAGGCAGCTAAATGGACTCTTAACCTGCTAAGATACTGCTGTCATTATAGTCTTAGCAATGTCAAGCCCCAGTTCTATCAGGCTGAACTGTTCACTGTCGTTTAAGACTTAGCAACTACAACCCACTATTCTTCTTGTATTGTCACAGGGAAGTCAACTTTCTGTTGCAATAAAAGAACTGTGCCTGTGTGATGAAGTAGGCAAAAATCCTTTTAACTTCTCTATTATAGAACACCTTATATTATGAAACCACACCTTCAAAATTCACCAGCAACAAAAAAACAAAGGTCAGGCAGAGGAAAACAGTGGAGAAGTGTGACGGTACAAGTGTCCTCATACGGAGGTTAAAATAATAAACCCATGGTTCACAGGACAGGATGAAAAGGCAGCAATAGTACTTCAGGAAAGGAAATTGCCCTCTGTTTGTTTTTCCTGCATTCAGAAAAATATGCTTTCTGTATCCTCTTCGTTAATAAACAGAAGATCATTAAGGAGATAGTTGACTCTCATAATCCATTTCACCTCCAAGCAGAAGCAGCTTGGCAAGGGTCCAAATACTGCCCTGAGTAATTTTGCCATTAGGCAGCAGAACTTTCCAGAGCACAAACAGTGATTCAGATACAGTGTTCCATAGAAGACAGGCATTAGAAAAAAACCCAAAGTAAATAATCACACAGTGATGCAAACAAATAAAAATAACTAAATAATACAAATTTTTTAATTTACTAGTTTTCCTTCTCATTTTAGATCTGCAGTTTTCAGTGGTGCTTAGTGCTTTAAATCTTTATCAGGAGGGTAGAGTCCTTCATATAGGAAATAGCCTTTTGACAAGAAGCTATTTTTTCTTAGCATTAATTCCTAGACCTCCTTGGAGTTGTCTACTGACATTGAGCATCCAAGGAACATAAATTTAAAAGGCCTGGGAAAACAGAACACTGGCTGATTGACTTCCATCAGACAGCAAACTACCAGGGACTAAAAATCAGCTAAGACTATGCAATTTATCTCAATCTATTTTGCTAAAATTTGATTCTGTCAGTTTTCAGATTTGTTGTTCAACCGCTGATAAAAAAGCTCACAGGTCAAGCAGAACACACAATTCTGCCCGTCTTGTTTCATCATAATTGTCTAATCAAATCTGTGTTCATTTATTCATCAATACTTTTCATCATGTAATGAAGACACTGCTACAATAGTACACCCAGAAACTTCCTCATACTACCTCCTATAAAAAACCCCAACAAACTACCAAGATTATTCGTTTGAACTCTTTGTGTGTCATACAGAAAACTACAGCACAATGAAGACAAGATTTCTTGTTCTTTACATAAGATTGAGTAGCGAGTCTATAAAATGCTAATTTGAGGAAAGAATTCCTAGCAAAGATTTCAAGCATCAAAATAAGGATATTTTTTGTCTCATATGCAAAACATATTCTGCATATTGGGCTGATTAGAATACCCTTAGAAACAATAAAGTCATGCACTGTCAGCCATAATAGAAGTATATAATACTCCTGAGTATTTATATTGTTACAAGCTTTCTGGAAGAGTCTTGCAGATTCAGAACTGTTACTTGGGTGAAAAATTATGAATGTTTCTCACCTCCAGGAACCTGACCCTAATTGGGACACTAAACTCTGGTTTTCAAAATGGTAAAAAATAAACACTGTGGGAGGATTAGGATGCACTACTTGAAGAGAATGAAAACTATATTATGTATTGCAGAAAAAAAAAGAAGAATGCAAGACAACAGCTTGTCTTTGACAAACTTTGTAGTATGTTCTGCTATGAGCTTGCTACAAATGCATAACTGCATAGGTATACCTGTTCAGCACATACATAAACATATCAACATAAAGTACTTTTTATATATTTCTTAGATGTGTTAACAAAAAGAGATAAAAAGGGAAAGAAACAGTGCTAGCATAAAGAGTAAACAAATGCAAGATATGTATCAAAGTGGTGATAAGGGGCATATATATGTTCAAGGAACAGTGACTGAAAATACAGACTGATTCCCCCCGAAAATTGGTAACTTAGATATCATAACAGAGACAAGAAGAAGTGAAAGAGTTTCAGAACAGGGGAGAGATGAAGTTCAGGACATCATCAGATCATACTCTCAGGCTACCAGTATTTTTCTAAACTGAATTTGTCTATAGCTTCACGTTCATAGGACTTGATGGAAAGAAATCCAGTTCAGTTTCATAATGACAACCAGGGGAAATAAAAAAGAGATGAGTTTTTTATTAAAAGTTACAGGTACAGACACGGTCTCTTGTCACACCACTTGCACTGCTGATTAGTAGGAACATACCCTGGCCCAAAGGAAAAAATACCTCAAGAAATGTTTACACTGCAGTAGGTGACAGAAAAATCTCTCAAAGGTCCTTCAGACAAAAAATGCTGTCAGTAATTTGGCAAGAGTTTTGAGCAGCCTGGCATAGTGGAAGATGTCCCTGCCCATGGCAAGGGGATTGGAACATGATCTTCAAGGTCCCTTCAAACCCAAAACATATTATGATTTTAACTCAAGAACAATCCACATTTTCCCTGCATTGACTGAATCCAGAGTTCAACAGCAAGAGCTGGTATGAACAGAAAAAAGTAAAAACACCATCTCTCACACACAGCAGAAGCAAGATACTATCAAAGTACATGTTCTCTTATCACTTTCAGGACAAGTGATGGTGTTGTGTCATAGAAACAAACTTTTAATGACAGGAGAGCACACCTGGTTTCCAGAAAGCTTTGGGTCTGAGGAGACTTTGGGTCTGAGAAAGCTTTCTCTCTGCCTTGTGCTCTCCCATGTTGAAGGTGGGGAGCACAATCCTAATTTTCATCAGGACAGGACATCACTGTTCTATAAGGGCACTTATGAAGGCTTTTCTGGGGCATTTCCTTCAGTCAGCCTCTTAAGTGTTTCGCTTTCATATTATTTGCTGAACAAGGTCAAGCTGACTCTCCCAGAACATCTTCAGACCAACAAGAGCAGAGCAGACAAGGGGACACTCTAAAGCACTCCCTCTCCAAAAGCTGAGGTTCAGCCCCACGCAATAATTTTTGGCTAGGTCAGACATACCACGACAAAAGTCATACCACAGGTGTGGATGGAGGCAGAGGTCAGCCACCACTGATGACGTCTGTGTACGTCTGCTAACACAGTACTGATTTTCAGATAAGAACATCCCCTGAGCCACAGCAGGGCTCCTCATACCGTAGCTTATGAGTACCAGCTGTGAGGCTCCATTCAGATAATATTCACTAATATTTCTTTGACCACACAGGGTCAAAGAAAAACTTTTTATTATTTACGGGTAGAAAGGGCATATGTATATAAAGAAGGGAAGGAGCAACAGTAAAAATTTAGCCATCAGAATATTTTTAAATTTTCACAGAATATGCAATTTCTGTCAAATTTTTTTGTCTTTCATTCCAAAACAAAATTAAGAAAATGGTTTCCATTTCTGTGTTTTGACACCAGAACACATAAGCCAATAATTTTTTTGCCTTAATTTTTCTTTTTCTCTGTCATTTCTGATAGCTGTACTGGTTAGGCATCTCAAAGGCAAGCACAAAACCACTCATAGTACATAAAAGGTTTTCACAAGTATTTTTTGAAGTGTTTTTCACTGCAGTTTAAATTTATGTCACTAGGGCCATGTCAGTAGTACAACTGCATGGACAAAGAGAGCTCTTTGATGGTCATGTTATTTTTTTTTTTTTGCTGCAATGAGACATTTAAACCCTTTTAAACTAGAGAAAAGGCAGCGTGAAGGGAGATATATTGAACCTGTAAATAACCAGACACTTTTCATAAATTATAAGATCACAAGGAATATCTAACTCAGACTCTAGTGGATAGCTAATGAATAGCTTTCACTGCTCTTCCCTAAGCCATCCAGCCTTACAAAAAACAGACTGTGATTGAGGGATTTGGCCAAAAAGTTTCTTACAAAGCTTGCAAACTTCAATCGTGATCCACAACAATTAAAGGTGTCTCATAAAATCTTTATATAAATGAGAATGACTATTGAATTGGCTCCCTCTAGCACTTTTCCAAAATTCTGCATCTAAAGCCATGGACCAGAGAAGAGACAAGTCAGTGACTGCTTGCATGTAGGAGTTTTTTTCCAAAAATTGTTAGCAACAGCTGCCTAGAGAGAGCTCAGGAGAACTAAACTCATCTGACTCCCTGTCTTTTCACATCTTCGCTGCACCTACACTTGTGCAGGGGAGATGTGAACTCTCTAGTCAAAGCTCTGTTTCTGAAACCTCAGTGAGTAGTTGAAGGATTGCTGGTATTTGAACAAGGGTGAGGGTACACCTGAAACTTACGAATGTTTAAACTGGAGGTAATGGTGACAGTGTAATAGCACTGAAAGCGACAGAAACTGAAGAAATTACTTTCTAGAAATATTCAATATGAAGTATGTAGGATTCTTAGAGCACCACTCCAGTCCTTCCCCATAGTGCCAAAATGCTTAGCCTGCAGTAACTGAACAAGATGCTGAAAAAAAGAGAAATCACAACCAGAAATACTGGCATTACTAACAAGTGAGTTCAGTCACTTCTGGCCTTATCCGATGATAAGGCACAGAAGAAAAGTGAGTGTATAACTACCCTTAGAAACTACAGATTTTATAAGAGCGATCTAGCAACCATCTAAGTTTTATGTGATAGAAGTTATATCTATTTCATGATAGAGATAACTTTTGAGGAGGAATGCAAAGAAGAGTAAGATTCTTAAATGATATAAAGCACTCCAAACATTATACAGATACATCCTCTAACAGCAACTCCCCTGTAAACTGCAGTATAAAACACAGTGTAAGGTAATACAAGAAAAACCTTAAATCAGTGAACATCTACTGAAGCATGCATAAAAAGCACAGAAAAGTTAGGTCATGCCTGACTTCATTTATGGCAGCAGCAAAGGTGGCCAGAAAAGCCTTAAAGAAAAGGAAAAATGAAACAGAATTGCCATGTGCTGAAGGGAACAAATGATGAAAAACCAGAGATTTGTTGTCTTTTAAAAATTTTGTATTAGTAACTAATGTATTTTGGCCCCATATAGTTTAAAAGGATTTGAAATATGTAACACCTCTTTGAATTATGTATTTAAAAGAATTTTTATGTTAATAAAGATAGAAGAAAGGTTCAGCTCAGAGACATTGCTCCATCTACACTGTTAACGTAGATTCCCACTTCCATATAAGAGAAGTTAGTTTTTAGAACACAGCCTCCAAAATCATAGAATCACAGAATCATTTAGGTTGGAAAAGTCTATCAAGTCCAGCTGTTAACCTAGGACTGCCAAGTCCAGCATTAACCATGTTCCCAAATGCCATATTTACATATCTTTTAAACACCTCCAGGGATGGAGGCTCAACCAACTCCCCAAGGAGCCTGTTAGAGTGCTTCACAACCCTTTTGGTGAAGAATTTTTTCCTAATACCTAATCTAAATTTCCCCTGGCACAACTTTAGGCTGTTTCCTCTTGTCTTATCCCTTGTTACCTTGGAGAAAAGACCAACCCCTAACTTGCTACAGCTTTCTTTCAGGGAGTTCTAGACAGTAATAAAGTCTCCCCGACCCTTCTTTCCTCCAGGCTAAACGATCCCAGCATTCTCAGTCACTCCACATAAGACTTGTGTTCCAGACCCTTCATCAGCTTCGCTGCTCTAAAAATGATTTCTTTCATTTTCTTCCTTATCTTTCTAGCTCTCAGTCAGAAACGAACTGAATATTTGCACTGTGGGATTAGTGTGCCCTACTGTCACAAGGGTCTTTTTTAAGAAACAAGGTGAAAATGTTAAGATTTTTAACATACATGTTTCTTACATGTTTAGAACCTCTTTTCCTTCTTTCTGACATACACTTATCATCTTCCCAAGAAATACCAAAGACACACTAAATTAATAATGGCCTTCACTTATTCTTTGATTTTAAGCCATACAAGTATAGGATAAAAAATTTATTGACATGGAATGACATTCATGCCTTAGCAGAATGTCAGCACAGAGCTTTTATAAGGCCTAAGAAAGAGTGATTGCTACTTATGAACTAATTTGCTTCATTCAGTAACAATGAAAGCACTAAACTTTGGAGACTGACTATTTATTTTAATAAACATTCCTGACAAGGGCCTGCGTTCATCAGTGTTCAGACCACATTACATTTGCTGTGATCCTGCCATTCTCATTTTACGTGAGGATCTGGGGTTGTTTTCTCATTATTCCAGATCCTAGAACCTCTGATTTTCTTTAGGAAGTGGGTTATCCCAATCTATTTTCAACTTGCAAAGATGAGTTTCCAAGGAAGAAGTATTCTACTGAATAACTCTCACCTAAGTTGTATTAAGATATTTAAGCTAACCTTAGTTAGTTCATCCTTATACACTGACTGACTCCAAACAATTTTCTCTGTCCATATGTTGTTAGCGCAAAAGAGTTCTTCGTCCTGATATATAAGAATTCAAACAAGGCAGGTCAGAAACTGGAATGACTGAGCAAGGATCTGTTCCTCACATTGAGGAGTAAGAAGGAAACACACAGCCAGAGGAGGCAGGGACAGGTGACCTGGAAAGAGTACAGGAATATGGTTCAGATGGGTAGGAATGGGATCAGGAAAGTTAAGGCACAGATGGAATCGGACTTGGCATGGGTTGTGAAGAATAACAAGAAGGGATTGTGTAACCCATAGGTCAAAAAAGAAAAGCCAAGGATAGTGGCAAGAGATAAGCAAGAAGGTGACAATGGATATGGAGAAGTCTGAGGACTCTACCTCAGTCTTCATTGGCAGTCAGGTTTTCTACATCTCTTAAATCCCTGAACCTCTATGTGGGGCTTGGAAAGCAAAGTCCTTCCCACTGCATGTGAAGAGCAGAATCAGGAACACTTAATGAAACTGAACAGCTACAAGTCTATGGGGGCCTGAGGAAATGCATCCCAGGGTCCTGATGAAACTGGCTGGTGTTGTTGCCAAGCCACTCTCCATCATGTTTGAAAAGTTATGGTGGTCAGGTAAAGTCCCCAGTCACTGTAAAAAAGGAAACATCACTTGTATTTCTAAAAAGGAGAGAAAAGGTGAAGGGAAATACATGCCAGTGAACCTCATTTCTGTGCCTGGGAAGATCACAGAGCAGATCCTCATGGAAACAATGTTAAGGAACAGACAAAACAAGGAGGTAATTTGAGACAGCATGGCTTCACTAGGAGCAAATTGTCCTTGACCAACCTGACCATGGAGTGAGTGCAATGGTCAACAAGAAAAGACTGATTGATTCCATCTGCCTAGGCTTCTATAAGGCCTTTGGCATGGTCTCACATGACATCCTTATTTCCAGATTGGAGAGATGTGTATTTGAAGGGTGGACTATTTGTTGGATAAGGAATTGGCTTGAATGGATGCAGCTGGGGAGTTGTAGTCAATGCTCAGCTGGAATCTGGTGATGAGTGGTGTCCCTCAGGGCTCTGTTCTGGGACCAGTGTTCTTCAATATCTTTATCAGTGACATAGACAGGGAGATCAAGTGCATCCTCAGCAAGTTTCCAGATGACACCAAGCTGAGTGGTGCATTTGTCACAACAGAAGGAAGAGGTGCCATCCAGAGGGACCTGGACAAGCTTGAGAAGTGGGCCCATGAGAACACGAAGTTGAATAAGTCTGAGTGAAAGGCCCTGCATGTGGGTCAGGGCAATCCCAAACATGAGCACAGACTGGGAGAAGAACTCATTGAGAGCATCCCTGCAGAAAAGGGCTTGGGAGTTCTTGTGGATGAAAAGCTGGACATGAGCCAACATGTGTGCTTGCAGCCCAGAAAGCCAACTGCATCTTGGGCTGCACCAAAGGCAGCATGGCCAGCAGGTTGAGGAAGGTGATTCTACCCCTCTACTCCACTCTTGTGAGACCCCAATTGAAGTACTGTGCTCAGCTCTGGAGTCCTCAGCATAAGAAAGATGTGGACCTGTTGGAGAGAGTCCAGAGGAGAACCACAAAGATGATCAGAGGGCTGGAACACCTTCCCTGTGAAGGCAGGTTGAGAGAGTTGGGGTTGTTCAGCCTGAAGAAGAGAAGACTTTGGGGACACATTACTGTGACCTTTCAGTAATTAAGGGAGGTGTAAAAAACAGGGAGATAGTAATAAAACAAGGAGTACAATTTTAAACTAAAAGAAAGATTTATACTAGATGTTAGGAAGAAATATGTTACTGTGAGAATAATGAGGCACTGGAAGAGGTTGCCCATAAAAGTTATGGATGCCCCATCCTTATAAGTGTTCAAGGCCAGGTTGGATGGTGCCCTGAGCAACCTGATCTAGCAGGTGACATCCCTGCTCATGTTAAGGTGAGGATTGGAACTAGATGATCTTTAGGATCTCTTTCAATCCAAGTCATTCTATGATTCTATGAGTCTAGTGGGAGGTGTTCCTGCCAATGGCAGGAGGTTTGGGACTAGATAATCTTTAAGGTCACTTCCAACCCTTAACATTCCATGATTCTATGTTAGTATGATCCACTTATCAAACTGAATAAACAATGCACTTCTCAGAAGAATGGAAGTTGAGTGTCCTACTGAAGACAGAAATAATAAAACAAAATATTAATGAGGAAAGAGATTTTCTTTTTAGCTTTTTTTTAACTTTCCTACCTCTCCAGAGCTTTCCTCATTCTGAGTCAATGGCAGCATGGTATCACTCCCCCACCTCTACTTTCACTGACTGTGTATTCAGGTTACATTTTGCTATGCATAGTAATTTGAAGTTGTGGAGTAACATTACTAATTAATAATTACTCTTTTTAGAAGTTATTATCTGATACTTTCATAATTGATTGATCACAACTTAGGTTCTACTGTGAAGTGGAAACAAAGTAGCTGTGCTTTGAAAAAGCTCACTGATTACATCCGTATAAAACAAGACAGTCTTTGCTTCTATAAACTTTCCTGCTTATTAACTTGCACAGCACGTCCACAAACATTGTTGCTCTGCAGGATTCAATGACTCTGAATTTTAATAGTCCCTTTAGGTAGAACCACTGTAGATAAAACGATTTAAAAAGCAAAATAAAAGTCAGTGAATAGAACTCGAAGAATTACAGTTGATACTTTGACTGAGGGATTTTCTCAGAAACTTGCAATGATTCAAGACTGTATGCATTCAATCAAGAATGGATTCTTCATACAAATTCTCCAAAACATCTCCCCAAAATTAAAACAGTACTTTTAAGTATTTGTGACTTTTGTAAACACTGACAAAGCAACAATTACAATTCACCTAGAATTTACATTTCCAGTTGCTAGAAGGTTTTATTATGCAAGTAAATATTATCAAACTGTCAAATTAATTCCTTATATATTATCAAAGACTATCATTAATTGTATCAAACAGTTAAAAGTAGATTCTTATCATCTCTGGAAATGGAGCAGACCAACAATAAAGGCCATACTTTTAATCCCTAATCTGACAGAAAGTCAGTATGAAAAGGCTCTGTGTGACCTTTACTCCTCACTCTGTTTATTCCCTGGTATCCAGTAATTATTTTATTTTCTTCTTTTTTTTTTTCTTTTTTTAATAAACACATTCTGTAAGTATGCATTCACTTAGGACTTGTGAAAGGGCTAAATATAGTAACATGCGTGTTGCCTGGTTGCACATTGCAGAAGTGTGACATTTGGTATCCAAACTGTGATAATATGGAAAACAGGGAGGATAGATCTAATCTAAAAGATTAGAAGCTGCCTTCTAAATAGGACACTACAGATAACTTACAGGTACAGGTATGTGGAAATCCTTTCTCCTTGCCTTTCTGCCAATTAGGACTTCACAAAATAAGCCGTGCTTGAGTTGCTACAAATTAGATACAAACAAAATAAATACCAAGTCGAAAATGAAAAAGTAGGATGCCTCTACATATGCACAAATGTTTTTTTTTTTTTTTTGATTGCTGGTCAAAAATTAGAATAGTTCTTAAGCATGGACAGAACTCTGAGGTGTCTTAGTTTTTAGGCCTGCACTATAAGTTGTTCAATATCGAGTAACAATATACAGAAGCTTTAGTATATTGTCACATAGGTTCTGCTCCATAACGGAGACAGAAAAAGAATCAATATGAAAAATCCCAGTATAAAATACTAATAATGTAATCTGAGCTCTACAGAATATATTTTCAAAGACAAAGATATAACACTTTCATGTGCCTTGGTTTTTCTAGTATGCAAGTCCAGAGAAAAAAAAGGAATCTGCTAAATGAAAGCAGAATGAATTTCATACCCTACCATACCCCACCTCCTGCCCAGCACCCTTCAGATCCACTCCAAGGCCTATGAAGAATTTAGATCCCACTTCAGCTATAGTTTGAATGATACATTCTGTCAAGTTATACAATTTTAGAACAGATCATACATAACTTATTTGGTAGCAATATTTCCTACTCAAAGTGGTCGGCAAACTCACAGTTAGTTACACAAATATTATGAAAAATTATATTTTTATGATGATATAAAAATTACATGAGAAATGCTATGAAATTTTTTTCAGAGATTACATTGCAGTAATATAAAAGGTGAAATAATGAATTTTTATAATTAAAAATGGGCTGATTACAGACTTCCAGAAGAGTATACCTGACATTACAGACTCTTAGGCCTATTAATATTTTAGGTTAAGAAATAGTTCATTGTACTTCAGAAAACTGCCAGACCTACACTTTGTATAGAAAATTGTATTTTATGGAAAAGGATATTTAGAGAAAGACCTGATAGTCTTTTTATCTCCCTGAAGTCCAGTCATCCCTCTATTATAGTTAAACTTTCTCTTGCTAAGCAGGAAATGTAGGTTTCCTCTGACAATCTGTTTTCTGCCATGAAAAGGCAACCCTGAATTCTGTTATGTAACAGGCTGAAGTAATGGCAAATGCTCTGGTCTTCTGCAAACCCATTTCTCCTGTCATTATAATCCAGAACTGGTGACTTTCTTGCTTTTGGGTTTGGCTTCAGGATAAATTTCATAAGCTACATAATCCTTTCCCAGGGGAAGAATCATCCCAACTGGGATGAAGTAAAAGGTGAGCAGAAAAAAGTGTTTGCTGCTAGACAAAAGCAGTTCAAGGAGGCTCTCCTGCGAACTGAAATGACTGGGGTGACTGGTAGCACTTAGTCCGTACTCCTTAGCTCCTGTAAATCCAGAAGGATGGAAAGAAGAAAGAATGTATAATAAGTAAATAGAGACTTTCAGGCCAAGGAAAAAATACCTAAGTAAAATGCCTACCAAACAATTTCCTCTCCTCAAAAGCAGAAATAGCATACTGGGAAGATACCTCACTGAAGAAAAACCCCTTTTTTAAACCACAAGGAGGAGAAAGATGATGTTTGAAAAATACTTCCTAGATGTTGTCATTTAATGTCTGTGACATTTAATGTCACAGACCAGGGTTCGCAAATATACATTAGATAGTACATAGCACATGCCTTCCAGTACTTTGCATGATCTAAAAAAACTTTTGAAAAATAGGACTATGAAAAACATAATAAACTCTGAATGAAATTTCTATTCTAAAGAACACACACAGTGTAAAATATAGATGCTGCAAGTCTGATTTTTTTTTTAGCTTGTGTTTTGAGAACAAACACAGGGAATGAAAGACAGATTTTTCTTACTAAGCAGAACTGCTTTCAGGTAGTTTCTTGTGCTGCTGTATTTCTTCATTCATTTGAGAATACATGGATTACAAAATTACATATTGTAACTCATATTAGAAAGCTGCACACAACCAGAAATAAGTTCTGGGCTTAACGAAATGTTCTTCTTTCAGCTGCTCTGCAAAAAACAGTCTATTATTGAATAACAGTAATTTAATAAACTCCCAATGAGATTCATTTTTTTAAACATCAGTCACCTAGTCTCAGCTCTTTGCCAGTGATTCTGCTAGAGCTAGAGAGAGGCACATCTAGAGATGGAAGCAGGGTAATTTGTCCTCATCATTTAGTGTTTTGGTCAAAAACATTCTTTCTTTTGCTGCTATTTCCCTGGCCTAAAGGCAGACCCTAGACAACTATATTAGACTAAGCCACTGACTTCAGATGGGTTACCTCAGGTAAGATGTACTCATCCACAGCACCCTGAATAACGCCACTTGTGGAAAGGCTTTGAGAATGAGAACTGAAAATGAACAGTAAATCATGAGACTTATTAAAGAGAAAATATAATACAGTAAAATAAAATTGTGACTGATATTAAATGGTAATTTCAGAATAGATTCAATAGGTAGTACCCTCACATTTTAACAAAAAAAGTAATTAATTTATAGGAAAGGATAATATATGCATTGAAGAAAAATACCTATTTACAGATGGGGTTATTATATTCCCATCACTGCAGTCTCTGCGTAGCTGTACATAACTTAAATTGAGGAATAAATAACAGTATGCTACGGCAAGCAATAACAGTTATCAATTACATTGCTGATTTTTCTAGCCCAATTTAACACTCATTCATGCTTAGATAAATAAATGATCCTTGGCTATCCAAAGGATAATAATTTCTGGGATAATACCCTTCCCAGTGGGTACACATTTCTGCCAGCCATTACATTAAACCCACAAGCAGAAGGTCAGCAATCAAAGTTGAAAACCAGAATTACAACATTAGCATTGACACAATCTATTTGTGGGCTAAGTGATGAAGGCAGGTTTGAATTAATGGTGCTCAGCAATCGATTTATTTCCCAGAGAACCCCACACACAGCAGAGCAAGCTTTCTTTTGGTTTATCGATAAAAGACTTCCTCAACCATGAGCCCAAGCTAACAGCATGGGAGACAAGCAGGCCAACGGAAATCAGCAACAGCGGAAACACTGTATTAATTGGGTCCTGTCAAACAGCTGTACTTAATGGCATCAGTGGAAGGAATTAAAGATCATTAATAGCCCACTAAGCTTTCCTATTTCCCAGAGGTGTTTCAAACACTGCAGACTCCAATCTTATCTGATAACAGGGATACTGATTACTCAAGCATTAGCTTCATCATTTGCAAAATACCTGCCTTCCTGAGACATCTATTTGCTCTCCAAAATTGCCTCCTCTTGGAGGACATGGAGACTTTGGAGACCTTTGGAGTCTTTAAGGACCCTCACATCACTACACGCACTAGACGATGCAAAGGAAATGAAATGCTTAATGTGTGTCTACATATCAGGTACTGTCATGATGATCAGAACAGAAAAGTATAATTACTTTGTATAATTACTTACCAATGCATTGGAAGACATTACCAGTGTACCTTGGTCAGACTTTCACTAGTCTGCAAGAACAATTTGTCTTTTTATTTTGCACAGGTTTTGCAGGTTCCATCCCTGGAACACTGAACTAAAAAGATTATCTGAATCAGAATTTTTAATTTTGGTCTTGCTGACTTGTTATAATTAACCAATTAAATTAACCAATTAAACCAGTTCTGCACCAAACACCTTATTTTCCTAACAATAAAGAGATAAGATTTTTTTACAATTAGAAAAGAAATATGTATCAATATAGCTACAGAGATTTAGGGATCTAAATATATGTATATGAAAGTCCCAGCTTTCGTAGATTCTGGGTGAGTCAGGAGGATTACTAAAAACTTCAGGGCAAACTGTTGAAGAGATTAAGAGAATTCATATAAGTATAATCAGGATTTGCCAGAGTAATGTTTGCTATATAAATAATTCAATTTTGAAAAATATGCCAAAAATTTGCATCCTGTTTTCCTGTAAGAAAACAACACCATATTCGTGCCTCACACACCTTCCCTTGTTTTAGCACTGCTGCAGCTATTAATAAGACCATAAGATAATAAGCATTTAGAAGGATAACCAACACTAGTAATAGTTCAAAGTTAGATGATTTGTCTCCTTTTGCACAGAGGTCCATCTGCTCAGCAGAAGGCATTTCATTTTCTAAAGTTAAAAAGGAGTACCATATCATATCTCTGTAAAAAAGAAAGCTTTCTATTTATGCAAGATTTCCTCACAGAAAAAAATATAGGTTTTCATATCTCAAACATACATGAAATGAACAGTCTGATAGACAAATTATACAAATTATCAGTAACTATAACAATACAAATTATTCCACCAATGCATTTCAATCTTTCTAACCAAGAAGGATCACTGATGAAATATCAGAATTGTTATGAAGTGCCACAACATAATGATAGTTTGCATACAATTAGTAAATAAAGTGGAACTGCATTGGAGACAGAACAGGGAGACAGTCTTCTACTGATTCAATAAGCTGCATTTGTCATTCTCAATTTGTTTTACCATTCCGATTTTAATTACAAATCAAGTACCTAATCTAAGCTGAAACCAGACAATTTATGCCAGGTATATGTTTCCAGAAAGTAATTGGTCTGCAAGGGTGCACCAGAAGGGCTGATGTAGCTGCCCAGATGGAGCTCTGGTGGGAACAGGCTAGTGGGAACCCCTGTTCCAGCTGCTCTTATGGCAGTACCCGACAGGCGCAGTGAGCGTCCCTGTGAGAGCTGTGCCCAGGTGGAGGAAGTCCTTTGCTCAGTGACAGAGCTTCGGGAGGACGAGATTAGGTTGGTCCTTTGGTTGGTAGGGCTTTGTGTTGGCGCTGGTCCAGTTCAGTATCTTTATTGATAATCTGGATGAGGGGATCAAGTGCACTCTCAGTTTGGAGACAACACCAAGTCGAGCAGGAGCTTTGATCTGCTGGAGGGCAGGAAGGCACTGCAGATGGATCTGAACAGGCTGCATGAGGTTCAACAAAGGCCAAGTGCTGGGGTCCTGCACTTGGGTCGCAACAATCCCATACAAGGTTACAGGGTGGGCGAAGAGTACCTTGGAAAACTGCTGAGCAGAAAGGGACCTGAGGGTCAGGCTGGTTGACAGCCACCTGAACATGAGCCAGCACTGTGCCCAGGTGACCAAGAATCCTGGCTTGTAGCAGATGTAATGTGGCCAGCAGGACTAGGGAGGGGTTGTCCCCCTGTACTCAGCACTTGTGAGGCCACACGTTAAATATTGTATTCAGTTTTGGGCCCCTCAAAAAAAGTAAAACATTGAGGTGCTGGACCATGTCCGGAGAAGGGGAACGAAGCTGGCAAATGGTCCGGAGCACAAGTCTTATGAAGGAGTTGAATGTGTTTAGCCTGAAGAAAAGGAGTCTGAGGGGAGACATTATTGCCCTTTACAACCGAAAAGAAGGTTGTAGTGACATGAGAGTTGGTCTCTTCTCCCAAGTAACAACCAGAAAAATGGCCTCAAATTGTGCCAGGGGAGATTTAGTTTGGATAATAGGAAAAATTTCTTCCCTGAAGGGGTTTACAAGCATTGGAACATGTTCCTAGCAAAGTGGTTGAGTCTCCAGTCCTAGAGGTATTTAAAAGATGTATAGATGTGGCACTTGGGGACACGATTTAGTGGTGGTGGACTTAGCAGTGTTGGGTTAATAGTTGGACTTGATGATCTTTGGAAAACTAAATGATTCTATGATCAATTTCTGTAAATATAAGGAAACCCCAGAGAAAGTAAATTTAGAATTCAAGAGGTAAAAATTATTCTTATTATTGATTTTTTTCATGATCCCTGGGAGCTAACCAATTACTCAGAAAAGACACACTACAAGGACGCAATCTTACCATAGTATCATATACAGTAAAGATCAGTAATTGAAAATAAAAAACTCACCATGTTGCTGAAGGCTACAATGGTCAGGAAGTGCAGGATGAATACATTCTTGTAGTAAAAGAATTATTTTCTGTTTCTGTACAGCAATTATTTTCTGTTTTCTCAGATGCTCAAGCTATTGACATCTCAACAAGAGATCAGTTCTCTACCCAATCAGTCTCAAGGTATTAATTTGTCCAAACCTAAAACAGATGATCTCTCAAATAAGGTAATTTCTAGAACTCTGTATGCCCTGTTATATCTGTTTCTGCCATGCTTCCCCCACAGCATTTCTTTGCTTATTGTTGCTCTAAGACACTAACTCTTGTTATGACACTGAGAGAAATCTGACTGGTGTCAACAAGTATCAAAGAATCAAAGTCAGATCAGAAATCTTGCTGCAGGACAAAGTTCATTCTTGTTACAAATTTCCACTAGGAATGATCCTACAACGTTCCAACAGTATCAGCATGGTGCTGCTGATTTTAGAATCACAGCTCACTTATTTGCTTATTTTCTGTGAGTTAAAATAGCTGCATCCCCTACAAAGTTGCTTATATATATTCCTCTTGTATGGGATTGCTTCTGATCTTAAATCTAAGAAGCTCTGTGTTCAAGTCGCATTTCAACCCAGCAGTGTTATATCTTTCTTGATGTCATACTGACTGCCTTCAGTCCTGCCTAGTGTTATTTTGCTTTTGGACAGATTCCGCATTGTATACTAAAGAAAATACGTTTTGACCTAATCAGTCCATTTTGTACCTCCTGGAACAGCTATGTTGCCTCATCTCCTTGAGCATACTTTCTGAGTTACATTTTCAAATTGAATAGATAAGAAGAAAAAATTACATTTATTTGTTATTTTTACTAAATGCTTGGGGAAACTAGTTATACATATATGCATAAACATGCACATAAAATATAATGTAAAGAAATATGATATAAAAATTGCATGACATTCAGTGCAAGAATTTCTCAAACTCATCTGGCCAAATCAAGAAGTGAACTTAATTATTTTATCATAAAGCAGCATAATTCAATTTTTACTGTGTTAAAAACCAAATTTTAACAAAGTCTACCCATCAGGATGCAGTGGACCCTCCAGATCAGAGGGAATTTTCATGCAGCACTCATAAGCTAAAATCACAAGAGCTTTACAGGAAAGCATGACACCTCTCTGAGGCTTGGGAAAAAATTAGAGTAGGTAATTTGAATAGCTACATTATAAAACTATTGATGTTAACAAGGACATATATTACTTTTTGGATGACTTAAATTTTATTATTACTTGCTCACTTATAGAAACCAAAAATCCCAAACTGCTAACACTGCACTTTCCCTTTCTCAATCACTAACATAACTTAAGTTTATAACTTAAGCCTGTTTTCTTATACAACAAAAAGTAAGTTTAAACAACTGTTAAGAAGGACACATGAGCTACAATGCCAGTAAGTGTTAATAAACATAAGCAGACTACTCATTTTTCCACATTTTTTTCATGTTGTTGAAAAAAACAATAAAGAGAAAACCAAAAAGCCTCAATATTCTAGGTTACTACTCTATGTTTAGACCATGTTTATCATGCAGAATTTGGATTTCTAGAGCCTCATGAAAGTCAGCTTTTTGAGTAAACAAAACTCAAGAGAGAATCCAGCTTTAATTCAAGGAGTACAGTGGTCTTTGTTATTCAAAAGTGAGCTTTACTTGGCTCTCCATGACCATGCTATTTCAGATGGTATCAATTAAAAGTAATGTTAGGAAATGGGCTTGCAAGTAGTACTTGTACTGATAATGGATTCGGTTTACAGATGCATTTTAACGATGCAGACCCTAGGAAGTCAAGTGCAAAAAAGAAAGAAAATAGATCGTGTCTAGAGTCAGGGCTGCAGTACCCAGTGACAACAAAATTACTGCTTGCACTGGTGAGTGACTGGGTGCTTAACATGTTGATAGAGTCTGCAATTCAATGTAATTCTCATAAAAGTAAAGTTGAGCCAGCCAGACATATTAATTTAAGATCAAAGTTTTCCTGGTGAGAAACAATGATCTGAAGTGAATACTTTGTATAGACAATATTATAGAAAACTGAGAAATGCTCGGTTAATATACCTATGTAGTCATAGTTCAGTATCTCCTCTGGTCAACACATTTGGATCACGGAGCAGGTCCTGAAACATGACCAACCATTTCTGCTTTGGCAATCCAATCAGTTCCTGAAAGTCTAACAGACACAAAGCTGTTTCTTAGGTCCCATCTCCAAGCCATCTCTGCACACAGACCTGGTCTTTCAGTCTTTTCCCTACCAGCAGCAGAATGGAGGTGAAATAACATCCTCCTGTAACACAAGTGAATCAGAGTCATCTTAAACAGATGGGGTGTAAGTACTTCAACAGCAATCTCGAGTAGCTCCTATTAGATCAGAACACTTTTTAGCTATTCTCACATACAAATAAACAAACACACTGACTGTGAACAAAAGAGGCTACTGGGACAATATAGTCTAACCTGCTGTGTAACATTACAGAAACTGTCTCATACTACTTCACAGTGCCTTCCATCAAGTCCTGCTTGTGAATCAGAACAGCACACTCCTTTTAGCTCTGCTGCACTTCTAGAGGAACCCAAGAGATCTTGGAGAACTTAATGAGTACATTTCAAGGATGTTTGAGCATCTAATTCCCTAAATTGCTTCAGCAATCCCAGACTTAATTCCAAATGAAATCTTTTGAGTTACAAGAATCCACAACACTACTTGGTGAATTGTTCCAATGTGTATTTACTTCTGTTTAAAAAGTATGCACTTTGCTTCCATATCTAGGTTTAACTCACATGTACTGGATCTTTTCTGCCATACTCATGAGTCTCAGGAGTTTGATATTTTGTTCCACAGAGAAAAAAGTTTTGGAACTCCACCCTCTCCTCCAATACTGAATCAAACCTGACATTATTTTTAGTCCCATTTGAACCAATCTTGTGGCTTCTCCCAAAGTCACTAATTTTCAACAAGTTTTTCAAACGTGAGTACCTAATGAAGTATATGTCCTGGAGTGGCCGTATTTGGAACAGAAAGATGACCTTCTTATGTGAGTAAGCCCAAGTAGTGCCTGCCACCTGCAGAATCCTGTTAGAGATGGTAATGTACCATGCCCTTAAAAACCTTTTCAGAATTTTGATTTATGAGATCACTTTCCCATTTTATACACATTTATTCTTATACTGCCTAATTATTAACCATAATACTTGTTTAGATTTATGTCAGTCCAGGACATGCAAAATGATATTTTATCTACAAACTCACACTAAACATTTAAACAATTCACACGCAGTATTTATCACTTCACCAATTTCTGAACTATTTCCAGACTTTACTTTTGGTGATTTTACATTCCTTTCACTCCTTGAAATTGTCCTGATTTTCAGGATTTGCAAGATCTGAATTTTAGTTTAAAGAACTTCGTAGACAGCCCATAAAACCTAGGTGCAAATTATTTCATTGTGTCAATTTTGTAACACTGAAATATTTCTACTCATTTTCAAAATAAAAACACTAAGATGAAATTTCTAGCCTACTTATACTTCATCATGTGGTCAGATAAATTCATGCTTCAAGAGTGACGGCAATTCAGAAACCTTCAGTAATATGCAGGATTACACAATTTGTCCTTGGTGGAATGATACTTTGTTAAACTGATTTCCTTGTTTTTTTTTTCCTTTGGTCTTGAGAACAAGATCAGTGCATCCAAACATGGCTGTGGTCTCTCTTGAGCATACAATTCTGAGTACTAGAATTCTTTGCCATGTCCCTGCTGTGGTCCTCCACTATAATACCCTTTCCCCAAATCATTACACAGTTTTTTAAAGTGTATCTGCAACATGTGGACTGTAGCTAAAAGCGCTGGCAGGAAAGGGCAACAGAACAAAAGGTAAGTAGAAACTATACAATAGAAATAAAACAGATTGCAGTAAAAAATAATAACCAGATGGTAGAGGTTCATATAAAATAAAGTTTTCAGAAGACTGTAATTTTGTATTACCCAATGAATTGGAAGAGCTTACTAACGTACCTTGGACAGACTTTCACTACTCAGTAAGGACAAATTTATCTTTTTATTTTGCACAGTGCCAGTTCCATCTCTGCAACAGTGAGCTCAGAGGATTATCTGAATCATATTTTTTTATTATGTTACTGCTGTAGTGGTTATAATAATATAAAAATATAAAGGAAGACCATATAAGGACAGATGTGATTTCTATACTCTTTCTGGTGAGAGGATAAAAGTGCAGTTGTTGATTCCATGAAGCCATCAGGAGATGGTGAAATATTTATCATTGTGCCTATGTCTGCTTATAATGTGCAATGCAAACTGAAGAAAGGCATCTCTCCCTGCATCAGCAGCCTAAACCCAGTGCCAGTTCCATAGATTGGTGTGTTACTAAGATAGGTGAATTATTTCAGGGAATATGATTTTATACCATGGGAGTAAATTGGATTTCCCACTGTGTTCAGCTTGAATTTTTTTACTGGAAGAGAACTATGGGAATAAAAGAAATATTCCATTTCTCAGAGTCCATAGTGTTCCTACTTTTTGACCCACCATGCAAACTTCTTAGAGGTATTAGCTTCCAGTAGTGTGCACTTACAAAATAGCCATGCTGAGTGAATTCATAGGCTCATTGAGCCACTGTCACAAACTGCAGTGAAAATATATACTTAAAGAAAAGTATATAAATGCATAGAAAGGTAGAATAATTCTGGTGTTTCCTGAGCTAGGGATGACCTCTTCTGAAAGACCTTATGAGAATGTTACCTGTCTCTAGTACTATGTCCCTTGCCTCAGAGATGTAAGTCAACAGTCATGCACTCACATGCAGGTCTATTTTTGCTGTGATATCCACTGTAAGAAAAGACAGTCACAAAGATGGGTATTTTAAAATTAAAGGATAATTTAACATTCCATAGGAGTAATAGGAAGAAGAGGTGTAACAAATAAAAAAGGACTAGATGCTTAAGTATGTAGCCTCACTTCTTCACCTATCTTCTACAGTCTCATACTTAACAAGGTAATGGGAGGTGGGCTCAGAAACAGGCAATGCTGCCTTGAAGTTACTTTATCTTTCTTTTCCCAAGCCTGTTAATTTGAGTTTATCAACCTGTTTACTTTCCAAGTTAAACACTATAAAACAAATAAATAAGTAAATATTTAAAATAAAAAGCAGTGATTTAAAAATAAATAAAAGATTTTGTTTAGTATCTTATCATTTGAATAAAAGTATAAATAGGCACAATTTTAATTCTATAACATCATTTTCCCTTATTCCTACACAGATGTTATGAAATTATTGTTGTCCCTACAGCATTCAAACCTAAGAATCGTCCAGGTTGCAGTATCCAGCTCATCCCAAAACATGGACATTCACTGGGCTTACCAAATTTCCCTGGATACAGAAATGCTTAAAAGAGTTATTTCTGTCTTTTATTTTGTTATTTGCTTTTCCCATAAGTAGAGAAGGAAGTAGGTATATATGAAATGTATTTTCATTTGAAATGTCCTGTTTTATTTAATAGACAGACAAATCACCTGTCTACCTCACAGTCAGTTTGGTTTCTTTTCTCTGATTTGTAAAACTGAGCAGGGAATTATTATTCAAGCTGTAATAAAAAGGCTTCTCTAAATTTTTCTTTAAAATAACCCAAGCAAGTCATGGTAGGTTTTTTTAATTAGTACTTTTGTGTCTTCTCAGTGTACTTTACCTGAGGCAACATTTCTAATTTTTCTCATTACAGCTGTTACCTTCACACCAGGATTATTAGTAAAATACCTTATGCTTTATCTTGTACTGCATCAAAGATCATCATATCTTTTAACTGGTAATTTATTCTCTATGTCTTGTGTCCTTTTCCCTTAAGGAACAATATTTTGAAGGGCCCGAGACTATTGCATAATTAGATCAAGCAAAGCATCCATATCATGTCTCCCAATAAGACAAGAAGGCCTTAAGGTTTAAATTGCTTCCATACATTCTCACTGTAGAAGATTAATTATATTTCTTTTGTTTAATCTCATTAAAGGTCAGTTTCATCCGTATCCTGAGCATATTTCATATAGATTCTCCTTATCTGACTTTTTCAAAGTCTAGTTATCTCGGCCCTGATGATAAACATATTTTGATTTAATAGCATATTTAAGTTCTGTCTACATCTCCCTTGAACAAAATTCACAACAAAAGACTAACATTATGTTCACAGAATCACGGATAATTCTGAGTTGGGAGTGACTCGCAAAGACTATCGAGTCCAACTTGATATTCACAATATATTTCTTATGAAAATAAATGGACCTGTTTTTTCTAATAAATGTATCTTGAATCAAAATACCTTCCTCAATGCCATTATGTTTTCTTTTGTATTCCTTTGTTCAGAGATTTCTTATGCCCCTACCTTGCATCCATTTGCCCTATGCAAAAAGTTCCCTTTACAGAAGCGCTATAAACTGCCAGGAAGCTTCACAGAAACTGGTCTTTCTTCTGAAAAGGATCTATATCCTCAAGGGAGTACTTAGTTTCTGTCATTTTGTCCATTCAGATTTTTCTAACATGAATGTTGGGGGTTTTTTTGTGTCATTCTAACAGCATATTTGCAATAAAAAATCACTTACTTCTACATTTTTCAATACAATCCTCTGTACTGAAAAAATTCCATTACATGTCTTCTCTCAGTAATCAGTTAAAAATGTCTTTATTCCAAGATGTGATGCCTTTGCTTCTTGTTGATATATTAGGAGTATGTGTGTCTGTACATATCTACAAATACCCATTTAAAATATTAAATACTGTATCCAAAACTGGGTGGGATCAACTGAATAGGTGGACTCCACAAAAACATCATAAGAAGAACGAAATTTAATCATATAACTAAATCACAACTTTACTTCTTAGTCATTAAAAAAAGAAAACTCCTATATTGAGGTGAACTTCAAGTAAAAATATAGGCAAGAAATGGTGCATGACATTGCTGGAAAGCGATTGCCATGATACATCTGAACTGACAACATGCATTTTTTGGCATTTCCTAGTTTTTGCAGAGGTGACTGCACTGCTGTAATAATGTTCTTGCTGCATCATTCTTAACTTCAAAACGAGACATGCCCAAATTCAGGAGGATAGGTACAAAAGCCAAAGCTGAGCACAACCACAAGAAGCTGAACACTGGGAATGCTGGAGATACCCATTTTACCCAAACCACCAGAAAGTGAGGGGATAGGGTTTATTTTTTGTGACTATGACAATACATAGTAATTGATATAAATATATGGAAGTGATAAGTAAACGTGTTGCTGAGAAAAACAAATTCCTAAGTTAAAAATCCAACTTCTACTTGGGAAAAAATCACACCTCTGCAAACACTGTGTCACCATTTCAATAGTCTTACACTTTTATAGAAGGCCAACTTGAGGCAAAGGTAGCTGAATTGATCTGATTATTTCACATTAGCAGAAAATTAACACTAGTTCCAATTTCTATTCTGCAAAGAAAATGCATCACTTTTTCTAGTGTATATGTACCTTAGAAATATATACTTTTAATGTATAAATACATGCATGTATACTGCATATATAACCTGCACGATCATATCTAACATGAAAAATCATATATTCATATATACAGGTATATATGAAATGTATAATGTGTCACCATGGGTACAATTTTATGGCTATGGAAATGTTGCAGCACAATGCTATTTTCTCCTCTTAATTTAGTTTACTAAAATACAAAACAATTGTTACTTGGATAATTAGATAACATTCAAATTGTATGAAATTATAAAGGGAGGTATCTGTTGAAAATTTTTCCATGTAAATGGCAAAAAATGAAAAAAGGTCACTCTAGAGTGATACGAAGAGTATTCCTGACATAAAAAAACCCATTTAATTTAGTATCTTAAATT
>JAWWES010000081.1:101781696-101835206 GCA_035583135.1 Lophotriccus pileatus | reverse complement strand
GAAGGAAGGAAGGAAGGAAGGAAGGAAGGAAGGAAGGAAGGAAGGAAGGAAGGAAGGAAGGAAGGAAGGAAAGAAAGTATCACGCAGGTGAAAAAAAACCCATTTCTGCTGTGACTCAAAGTTATGCAATGAGTAATAATGATAGTTTAAAGGTACAGCTGGATATTAAAAGGTAAACCTAACAAATGGAAGAAAAGATAAAAAATCAAGTTAACATATTCATCGCATAGATAATAATATTCACAGTTTTAAATACTATAATTTCTATGATATAAAAAGTTTTCCATGTGATACTAAAGAAAGATTTAATACAACTTTATGAAAAGGTGAATTTCACTTCCTTATTTTTTGATTGGTTTATTTTCTTCAGCCTACCAATATATTCAAAACAGTATGCAGAGATGATGTACTAGCACAACATATAAGTGGATTTTTACCTTGCTTTAAATATAGAGAATGCTGAAAATTCTGACAGATACATATATTAAGAGAGAAAGAAGCTAAAACTACATTGCAATTCCATTGTTAAATTTCTCTAATAATGCCCAAAATGTCCACCAGAGTTCAGCTGCAATTTTCAGTTAATTTGCTCTGGCACATTATTAGCTCGTTTTGTATTTTGTTCTTGTGTCCTCAGCACCAACTGCTTCAGTGCACTGACCCCATTCTCTTGTGCTGCAGTAGTTTCTGAGCAGACACAGATATTTCCTGTGGCACCCAGAGTTCAAACACCTTGCTGACCATCGTTTGCATTTTTGGTACTTTTTTAGTCACAAAAGGTAAATGCTCTCCACGTGATAGCAACAATCAAGTAGTCAGTAACCTAAGAGGAGGCAATTCTCCAAGTAAATTTGTAATTTTGTTTTCTGTCAAGCCACACTGGACTAATAGAGGCCCACCATAGACTCAGGTTGCTGAGGGGGAACAGGCTTTTTTTTTTTTTTAGTGGTCATGGCTGTCATTTTGTTGGTGGTCCTTCCCTCCCAGATGATGCCTCGAGACACAGAATATATCACAAGCTGCATTATGCTTAGATTAGAGTTTTCTGCTGAAATGATGAGGCAAGAAGGCATTTCCTTCATGAAAGCTGAAGTTAAGGCTCCAGAAGCCATTTTTCATCTAGCTTATCTAAGCCCTACTGAAGCAAACAGAGGCTCAGCAGACTCCACTTCATCATATTTGGAGCATAAGGAAAATATGCTTTGAATTGTAGCTCGTTCCAGCCTTTAAGGAAGTGCATCTGAGCATTAATTGCAGAAGATTTGGGGCTTTCTTTGTTGTTTGTATTTCACAGTCCTTCCAGAAGATAACACCACACAACAAAATGTACACCTTTGGTTTCTTCACACTTTAAAAAAGATCCACTTTATTTAAGTTGGCATCTTTTTGCAGTTATTGCAAGTTTTGTAAATAGATTGCAATTGTATATGTATATATCCTAGTGAAAGAAAGGGTTTTTTAAATTATTTTTTGGTATCATCTGAAAAAAAGTCCACAGTGAACAGATCTTGTGTTTTGCTAGCTGAACACAAAGACCTACATGTACTAAAACTTGACCACATGCCGCATGGAATGACCATTTTATGCACAAAGTGACATACAAATTACTCAGCTTTGCACCTTGCACATTTATGTGCCCCACACAAAGAAGAAAATGAGTTGGGGCAACTTTATCTACCAAGTTTTCACAGGAATAGCTGATTTTTAGTGTCTCTGAGGTAGCAAATCTCATAAAAGTCCCCCAAAATTCAGAAAATACCCCCAACAGATGAATCTTCATGATGTGCTAAAAAAATATTTATTGTTTAAGCTTGTAATGACATACTGGGTGCTACATGGTGGGTGACTCATGGTCCTAATGAAGACTTTGTAACAGAACTGGCAGTATCCTAAATGTATCCATCGTGGGTTTGACAGATCACTTGTTAAATAATGGCAAATAACAACCTTAGGATGGAAAATCATCTCAAAGCATCATCAGACTGTTTCTCAGATGCCTCTTGTCTTCTTCCATTTTTTAAATAGTCAGCTAATTACTGACAGAGAAATCAGTTCTTGATATGAGAAGATTCCTTCCAACAAATTTTCTGAATGAGTACAAAGTATTTTCTATTTTAATTTTCCCAACCCATACAAACTCCCTAACCTTCTATAAATATTCTTCTACTATCTGGAACTTTGTTGCTACTGACTTTTCAAGTTCTCTTTTTGTTAACTATATTTCTCTAAAATCCTATTTAAAATGCAGTAATATTTATAAAACAACATACACAGAGATGGATAATTCAGAGATTTTTTTTAACATGAGCTCTTGAGGAAGTGATTAATAAATGCATTGGGAAAATAAGTGATTAATGACTTTGGCACTGTCTCTATGTAATGTTGGCTGAATGTCTGGATGTGTTCACTTTGTTCCTGTGCAGTCTGAACTCTTGATTGGTAAATTGGCTTCTGTCTGCTACATTACAGAAGACATCAGATCAGAGATGTTTCAGTCTAGGTTACTGAACGCAAAATACCAGAACAATACAGTATATAAGTGTTCCAGCACTTGAATAATTCTCTGTTTTATCAGCCACTTGTAATACAAACATCAAATGTACAGACCTGATTGCTCGTGATAAGTAAATTTCATGTTCCGGATTTCCTCAACAAACCATGACTGTCTAAGTGTTTAGCAGCTTTTGTGCAGAATCCATCACTAAATGGTAGCTTTCACCTAAACAAGCTGGCACTCAAGACTTCTCATTATGGCACATTATAGGCATGGCTTGAATGATCAGACTGTCCATCCCAAAGTCCTGGCCTGTGATTTGCAAAGAAACCTCAAGTGGGAGGAACCTCTCTTTAGACTGACACATATTTCACTGAAGTACCTCTTACCAAAAAGTTAAAAACAAAGGGATGAGTCAAGTGTAAAGACTTGAAGAAACAAAAGTTTGACGAGAAAATTCAAGTCACTACAATGACTGCTGAATTAATTGTATTAAGAGTTTTTCAATTAGACTTCTGGCCCAAAGCAGTAGAACTACTTCACTCAGTATTTAAAAATGTGTCAGCATTATAAATGGATAAGTTTTCCCAAAAAGAAGACACAGTACTTGTTTTTTTAAAATAATTTTAACATGAAAGCAAAACAACTTTAAGGAAAAAAAGCCTTTATTTTGCATGGAACTACATAAGTACTGGTTTTCTGTTCAAGAAAACAGTATGATTTGATGGGGTTTTAAATAGTTTCCTAGCATTTTTTTGAGTAGCCTGTAGAAATAAATTTGTGAGCCTGATTTTCCATTTGAAACCAGAATGAGTCACAGCTAAAGATTTTTAATGCACTCTTTGTACAAAACATCATATCATGACATCACTGCATAAAATTTGCATTAATTGTAAATTGCTTTTATAAAGAAATTGCAATTACAATTACATGAAACTTAGTAAAATAGAATTTCACCAAATGTCTTCACCATGATTTACTTTGATTTTTTTTTTCCATTGTTAGGCTAGCGTAAATTAACCTTGTTACTTGGCTGTACAATAGGTTGCTTTTGTAAAAACAGGTTTTTCAGTTGAAGTTCTAGAGTACAAGACAAACAATCCAGTCAAACCTGAAACCAAGTCTGACTGTAACATGTATCTGCTGTTCTGCTGATTATGATGGCTGTTGAAACATTCAAACCAGTTGCATCAGGACACAAAACATAAGTACCAATGTGCTGCATACTGAACTCAAACAAGAGTATTCCTATACATTACTCAGAATCACTACTGTGCAGTACCTTTACTGAGTCCCAGCATCAATAAGCATGGTATGATAAGGCTGGCCAAGTCAACAAAAAATTATACACTAACCCATCTGATTTACCAAACCTGATTGCAACAATAACCAAACTTTCCTTAGAACCCCATTATCCTCAGATATGCTCCAAGCACACAATTTTCTTTTTATCTTGGAAGAATTTTCTTCTCAAGAATATCTACCAATAAGAATGTTCTGTAGCAATTTCCTCACTAGATCTGACCAGCAGCCAATGTACCTTAGTTTCACATCTACAACAGACACCAAAGCCAGGAAAGTCAAAGAAGATCCAAGTCATGGAACTGTTGTCATGTGCCTTGAAGTAGCATGGCTGATCTTCTACTTCAGTTCCCAAAGGTCCAGCTAAGGTAATGCATGAGCTTGAATTACTGACCAATAGCCAACCTACCCCATCTATATGAGTTATTATGTTTCCTACCTCTTTTTAGCTCACTATAAAATTAAAATCTCTTTTTCTGTAATTACATTTACCCCCAGTACTTTCTTCCATTTTGAGGACAAAAAAGATACAGTTGACAAGTTTCAATTTGTGATGGGCAAAAAACTATTGAAAATCACTCAGCATCTTGAGATCCTAAATGTTAGAATACAGACATGTGGGTGAATAAAGGATTTTGCACGTAAAATATTAAACTGCTACCATATCAGTTTTGAAACCAATTCACTAATGCGTCATTCCATAGAGGGAGATGAACTGGCGTGCTACAACTGGCAATTTCATTGGAAGTACTGAATTGGAAGCTATTAAGACTGTAATCAAAAACTGAGGGAATTATATACAATAACAAGGAGGATGGTGTTCCTAGGGCAGTTGCTAATGTCATAAGTTGCTCAGCAGTCTGGCAAGTAAGTATACCCTCTTTGCAACAAACTAGACAGACATGTCTTATGCGATTCTGGGAACTGTTTCTCTCTGTCATAAAGAGAAAATATCAGAAGAATTTCTGTTGTGCACTTGCCTTGGAACTACGTTGTGTTTAATTATTGCATATAAACATATTGAGAAAGTTAAAACAGGTATCAGACAAAGTAAACATGTTACAAGATACAAAAGAAATTACAAATATCCCAACTCAAAGATCAGAAGACTTTTAAAATAAATTTAAAAAACCGGAAACATCTATCATGTAAAATAGTACTTGCATAAGTTTTCATGAAGCATCAAAAAAATTAGCAGCTTGCCTTTTTTCAGCCACCTAGTATAACCCTGTTTCTCTGAAATTCAATTTCACATGCATGGCTGTCATGTCCTTTATATTCTACAGAGCATCTACACAACCTCTACTTCACCAAATCACAGCTATTTCAATCCTACAAAGGAGTCCTTTTCACTCCATTTTAACTGTCCTTTTAGTATTTTAAGATAGCTGTATGCATATACATAAATTCACAATGCCTCTAAACATAAAATCTGGGTATAACCACTTTGCAGTTTTGCCTGTGCAAGGCTGTATAGGTAGTGGTATCTGACAGTCTACCTGCAATAGAACAGTACTGGTCTCAGGTTAGCAAGCTCTTCAGATCCAAGTGAAGTTTGCAACCCATCACCAGCAGAGGGTTCTGCAGTGAAGGATGATTAATGATTTTCCTACTTTTTCCTTTCCCAGGTAGTTCACATTTTCACAATTTGGAGATAAATTGCATAGTTTAATCTGCCAATGACCATGAGTACCAGCCACACACAAGGAGGTCAGAAATTCTAATAGTGCTGATTACAACATAATTACTGACTCATTTTGCCTTTAACTATCCAGAGAGCTGTACAGAACTGGTTGTTGTGTCTACGTGTTCATAAGATACATATTTATTTTTATCATGTGAGGTAGATATATGTTGGGTTTAGTGGTGTGGGACTGGATCACAGTTTTTAAGGATTCTCTTAATGTTTGAGTTTCTTTTAACAATTCTCCATAGTGGGACTGGTTTGGGTTTTTTAAAAATATATGTATGATGCCTGAAACACTAAGTGTTAGGTGACTGATCAGACTTCCCACATACTGCAGTGACCTCTGTATTAAAAGGCAGCACCATAATAGTATTAGGAGCCTTTTTTGATGGCAATGCATTGAAACAAAGGCCCAATTCACAGTATAAGTGCATGAGGAATTAAAAAGCCAGCTAAAACAGGGGAGAATGTTACTGAAGCAGGAAATTCTTTAACCAGATGCAGCTGAGCTCCCTCAATAGCACTCACTTTGCAAGATGAAGGGATGGATAAGAGATGGAATTCAGTCAGGACTGAATCAGATTGGTAGGGGTATTTGTCAGATATTTTGCTTTAATTTGTGCACAACCTAGGGATTGTCTTGGTGGGTTAGATAGGTTTTCACATAGATAGTAGTGTATGTGTAACTCTGATTAAAATGAATTTCACTCAAAAAGGTCAAGAAAAAATGTATTATTACACCAAATTAATACTTCTGAGTCTATTTTGCAAAATATTGTTTCAGGATACACAGAACAGTACACAGCAGTCCTAAGAAGAAGCTTTGACTTTTAGAGCCATATGTAGTGTAATAAAATGGCCAACCTGAACAGAGCATGGACTCTGTCACAGAGAAGATGGTATTAAACTTTTTATTGTTAAATTTATTTAGAGAATAGACCATGGTTTTAAGGACAAAGGTAAAAATAATTTACCAAGTCTTAGTCACCTGGCACATAGCCTAGATTTCAAACTTTCAAAAATAAGAACACAATCAAACATACTATTCCAGCAGTAGCAACATGGCACACAAGCTTTTCCACCTGCAGCTTCCCCTCAGCTGCTTACAAGCCCCTTGCTATTAGACTTGACAACTCAACTGCACCTGTAGCCACTCCCTAATCCTCCCCCACCAAATGCAGTTTAGCTTGAACTCTTTTTATTATTCCTTCATTATTGACTTTCTTCTTGTTCTTTTGGTTTTAAAACCAGCTGTTTTCGGGAAAACAAGGTTGGGGAGCCGCCAAACTTCATGAGCATATTGGAGTTGATTTTACTAAGCATCATCCAAACTACACACTCCTCTGAATGACAAAGAAAAGCTGCTATATCAGAAAAAGGATTAACTGCTTTCAAGATAAAACAAGAAGCAATTACAAATAACATGATCTCTCATTTAAGGTCTTCTTTTAGACACAGAATCTCTGAAATAAAAATAGATTAATTCATTGTCCCTTACAGTCTTTTTAAAAGCTCTTTTGAAATACTACCCTGTTTTTTTTTTTCATTGTATTGAACAGGTGTTCCATTTTACAGAGGCTGAACAAACTTACAGTATACCAAAGTAAAAATGAGCAATTTATCATTTATGAAGCGGATAATTTACAGTCCCTTAACAATTTTTTTAACACTTTGATTCTCCTGTACTTTGGATTGAAAGCTAAGTGCTTAATTCAATTCAAATTATCTTTCCATGGCCAAGTAAATAAAAGCTCTTTTATGCCTGTTTTTTCTGTAATCAAGCAAATTACATATATATTAATGTTTTTGAAGTTATTTGTAATATAATTTTGTTTAAGAAGGTTATGAATCTTCAAATTTCAAATTCGTATTTCATGTTGAAACAGTTTATCTGGAACAGTCATGAAAGAGTAAAGGTAGAAATATATCATGATTTCATAAATAGAGCTTTTGGAGATGTTTAATGATAATCATATTCCCTGCACGTTATATAATCAGTAAAGTTGTTTTTTTTCTGACTATTTCGAGATGTTTATTTTCTCTTGACTTATATCTCCAGTCAGGAGATGGCTGCTAATTTCTAGTAAATTCTCCCTTAGATAAACACAGTTGGTTTAACATCTTTTAAAAACTGCTGCTGCTTTTGGAGGTTATCGTCCACATCTGAAGGTGTATGAAAAGCAAAGGAATTTCATAAGAATCCCTCTAAAAGCCACCACGAATTCAGTTTTTCCTGTGTAGAATTGGATAAAATAAAAAGGTGACACAAGCAGCTGTGAAAATGCAGCTGTTCTTGAACTCCCTTTTCAATGAACCAATGCTTATTCACGCTCAGCACTTCAGGGAAATACTAATAGTTTCCTAAAATGTAAATGGAAGGAGGTCTTACCTTGACACTATCTGAGTTTGAAGTTGTAAGTATTCTGACAAGATTGAGACTTCCTTAGCATGAGAAGGAAAGACAATGTTCCCACATTTCAATGTGGATGCTGAGAATACAGAGCTAGAAAACTCTCTGCAATAGATTATCACATCTGACACATTTAATCAGTTTTGACACAGCCTCCTCCTTTTGCCAGTCTTAAAAAGATTGTCCTTGAAAGGGCAAACAAGCTCTGGACTTCTGGAGGAACAAAGATTACTGCAAATCCAGGTGAGGGAGAGCGTATCTTCCCACAGGCCATCTTTTTGTGTGTGTGTGTGGAGAAAATGGAGAAAAATTGCCTGTCGCAAAGATTGTGTGCTCGGATCTGTCCTATTTTAAAGCTTTATAAATGCAGCAATTCAAAGGACTGTTGCTTATAGCAACAAATAAAAGATAGGACAGATGGAGAGGGGAAAAGCATTACTGCAAACCCATCATTGTGCCTAGCAAATTTACACCTCTGAGAGTATGTTGGGCTTTGATAAAGGAAGAAAATGACAAACATTAGTGTTGCAGTAATGAGGTCAGTGCAGTTGCTGGTCAGTGTTCACATATCCTAAGTCCCCCTTAAGAGGCCTTCTATAATTTAAACACAGGCACTTATCTCTCAAAAGTGTGTCTCAAGCCTATGGACTGATAAGACATGGTTGTTTGTTTTTTTTTTTTTAATGGACAGCAAATAAATTCACTATCAACTAATTACCTCACTATGTTTCATTTTACTTAGAGATAAATATTTCCAGGCATAAACTAGTAAATATTAGCAAGGAAAATAAAAATGTTCTCACTAAAGATCAGCCTTTCAGTAAAACCACAGCAAGCTGAACAGCTACGATTGTCCCAGCATATGATTTTCATATGATAGAAAATGCTACAATATATAGTAACTGCATAATCATTACCTAAGAAAACATGAATTTTGAGTGATGGCACAAACGTGTTTTCAATTGATCTACAGTGGTAGACAAGATTTCACTAACTACAGAAACAACTTGACCAAAGTGTACTCGTAATTTGTTTGAGTTCAACAGCAACATCAAAGGATCACAGTTCTCCATCTATAGTTCTCCACCTACTGGCAAGGGAACTGAAATTACACTCCTTTCACCACCAGTAATTTTTGCTGCTAAAACAAGGAAACTTATTTTTGACAAATTCTTATGAAGAGCTGATCTTCTATTACCACTGTTATCCCTGCTGTTGGTACATCTTTTCTCTAGGCAGTAATACAGCCAAGTAGTCCTCAGTGTTTATTCTTCTGCAGCGAAGTCCAATATATATATAGTTGTTATTGATTCCCTCTCCCACCAAACCCACTGGTTATGCAAACTGGATCCATACTTTAATGAGCTGTTAGGCTCCTTCTGTATTACCTATCAGCATCAGCCTTGAGCGTGTCAAACCACCACATGACAACAGAGTCTCCTTAAACGATACATAAGAACTCAGTCGTCACAGGAGATGGGGAATATGCAGGAATATAACATAATCTCCTCTCTCCTAACAGCACTGGCTTAGGCACACCAGTTAAAATAAATGTTGCACACAAACTCACATAGATACAAACCTATTTTGTAAATAGCTTCATTTTTTAACATAATGAAAGAGTAGAAGCCATTGTTGACAAGATGTGTCATCCCGGAAAGCCAGTGACAACATGTATCTTGTGAAGTGGCATGGACTTTTACACTAAAATTTGTGAAAGGCAAATTTTTGCATGTTTTCAGGAAGGCGGATGACTACTCTGGAAGCATCACAAACATGAAAAATGACTGCTTTCACTTCGAAGTACTCTGAGCCATATAGGAACAAGGAAATATAAAGCAAGGACTGCGGCCTTGGTACCACGCCTGGAATTTGGTGCATGTGACATCCACTTTTATAGGTTCCATGAGAATTTTACAGGTTTGTAAGAACAGAAGTGTTGGATGTAAAGATGAAATACAAAGTACTGGGAAACAGCCAACACAGTGTTTGCAAAAAGAAGTCATGCTTCATTATGCAGCGTATGTTCTTTAAAGGCATTTATAACCACGTGGATAAAAATGATCCATTCATCTACTCTGCTGAATTTCCACTTGGATTTTCAAAATTACTCTGACAATGCTCCTCACAAAAGAAAAAATAGGGCCGCTGAATTTTGGTGTGTAAGGTCTTTACAGGCTTTCTTTGAGTCAGTCTGCAGAGAAAGGCAGGCATGTATTTCAGTTCAAGAACACAACCTTGGTATCTGTTGAGTCTTCCGGTATCCAAGCAGACTGGTTTGAAGAAGCTCCTCCTTCCAATTTAGGGCACCTGCTCATCTTCAGTGCTACTATTTTGAATGACTGATAGGAATACTGTTTAGTGATACTTTCATAGCACATGACTGTGTCACCATAACCATCAGATTTATAGGAAATTAGACATGATGCTGTAACTGAGTCTTTCTTTCCAAGCTGGACTGGGAAAGCCTTTTAGACACTGATGCATGTGTATCTTTTTCTCATAGTTTTCACTTGGCATAGACTCCTCAAAGAAAAGACCCAAACTTTCATTTGGATCAGTGACATGCTTTCTGCAGGAAGAAGGAACATAGCTTCAATCTACTTCTTATTCTAAGTCCTTTTCACCACATAAAGCAGCATTCTGTTGGCTGATTGAATTTGTGGTTGGAAAGACAATTCCATGTGAATTTTCTGCATTTGTTTGCCTCTGCAAGATTCTATCTTATTGTGCAGTTCAGCAACTTCAAAATAATTGTTTTCTATCCATTAATTTGAAATTTTGGATGGCAGTCTTATTATGACAGGATGTGGATTTTTCAGTACAAATGGAATATTTTGTTAGTGTTTATATCAAATAATTCAGGAGCCAGCTGCTCTATAAATAATATCAAATCATCTTCACCATCTGAAAGACCAAATTATCTAATATTAACCTTGTGGCTTCATCTCAGAGAATTTTATTCACCTTTGAATGTTTACTAGCAGTCTGGGATAAAAAGTGCATTTTATAATCCTTCTCTTTTTATAGTGTTTTGAGCTTTAAAAGTTTTGGTGTACATCACACCTATCTAGGTTTCCACATTTGATAAATGTAGTCTTGCAAAATCCATTTACCATCAAAGCTGTTAAAGTACATGTGCACATTAAAATTTCTGTTAAACTATTTCATCAATAAATTACTGAAACAACTCTTTTTAGGTTCGAATCACAGGAGAAATGGCTAAATGACCATAGAAAAATAATTTTTTATATTTATTTTCCCATCTTTTTATAAGATGATGTCATTCCATATGCTCAGGCCAGATTTTGGTTCTCTCATTACCCTTCAATCTGTTACAGGCTAGAGCCTAAGTAAAATATCTGAACAAATGACCAAACTTCCCATAATTCTCAAAAGTGACAAATATCACAGTGAAGTCACATCATAAAAGAGGCTCAAGAAGAGCCCTGCACTTGCTACGAGATAAAATTTGCCTGTCATGGAAGACAAAAGACTATTAATAGCTTTTTGCTGTGTGCTTAATGAAATACTTCCCAGACTACTTGCAAGCTCCTTTATTAAGAACAATAACCTTTTTTCCCTGAGATCAGCACACAGTTTTAATACAGAACACCTTATCAAGTGAAATTTGTTCTATTTTTGTTGCTCTAGACAATAAAGCCTACAACAGTAGTGATTCAAATATAAGCAATTTCCAGACATAAAATATGACTGCAACTATCATTCAAACAAATTGCCTTCAAATGTGCCAAGAATCGCAAGAATAGTTTTTGATTTGAATTACATACCACTATAAATTCATCGTGACGCAGTTAGATCTTAAACACAAAATGCTTAAGAAGTAAGAGAAAGGACATCAACAACAATCAGGTCACAAAGTTTCCTCAGAGAACCCTAGGTCAGTATTGATGTTATTTTTGTTTATCTCTTCTTTTGCTTCTTACAGTCAGAAAAGGGGAAGTGAGGGACAATTTATTATGATCGTTTCACAAAATATTTGGGAGTGATTATAGGGAAGAGTTACCAACTCTGTGACTGTTGCAGCTATAAACATAGGAAAAGAAATATGTTAAGAAGAAAAAAATGTTGAACATGGAATTGAGCCTGAAAATAAGCATAGAAAAAGGAAAAAGAATTGTGTTAAGGATAAAAAACACTAATCATGACACCAAGGCTAGAAATAAGAGTGCAAAAGAGGAAAAATGCAAAGACTTGCTAAAGGTGTATAAAAGACTACATACATCAACATTCTCACTTTCAGAATAGCTTTGTTTTCCACTGGGCTTTTTAATGGATCTTGAAATATTTATGATCACATTTGCCCAGAGTGTCGGTCCATCCTCAGTTAATGAGCACTAAGTATCGTAGTAGCAAGATACTACTGCATGACAAAGTAGTTCACCTGGCCTGTCACCGTAAAAGCTGACCTAGAAGTCTTTGCAAGATGGCCATCTGTGATACATCAGTTGCAAAACAGACATTTCCAACATCTCTAGAGAATTTTCAAAAGTGTGAGAAAGCAATTCAGGAGTATTTTTCCCCCTGTACTATTAATAGCAGTAACATGAGAACATTTAGTAAAGCCATTTGGCAGCTGTACTACCATACTGAAACCTGTGATATTAGGTACTTTTCTTTACATTTAATTGCTTGCTGTTACCTAGCTTCCTTCTCAATTTCTTCCTTCCTAAAACCAAATTCATCTTTAAAGCTGAGTGACTCAGCTGCTTCACTGAAAAGAGTTGTGTTCCTGCCATACATCTTGTCCTGCAAAAATAAACTATGATGATAAATGTTTCTACTTAATACAATGCTTCTTGAACCAGGAGGTTTTACACTGGACTATCTTTCTCTCATTTAACAGGAAGCTATGCAACATTTCTTTTTCCATCTCCACGATTTCTGACTTTCAAATTACACTGAGAATTTCCCTGTGGTTGCTAACAAGGTTGATAACACTCCAGGACCTCACTGTCTGCAAGCAGGAGTGCAGATTAGCTCTGTCTGACTATGCAGGCGAGCACTGGTCAAGACTTTCACTTAATCTCCTGTGACGTGAATGAAGAAACACACTAAATTAGCTGTGTGGAATGATTGAATCACTACAGTTGAATGATCAAATGCCAGCACAGAGCTGATATAGAAGCTCAGGCCAGTAATGAAGCTTTTCTGCTTTACCAAATCAGTTTGCTTGGGTTTCAGGTTGTGTTTTTTTTTAGCATGGTTCAGAGGCAGGAACTGAGAAGAAAGAAGAACATGAAGAAAGAAGAAAATGCACTACTTCTGCTTGCCGCCTCTTAAATCTAATGAATGCTTTTACAACAGGTACTAAGGGTTCACTTTTTCAACATGATCCAAACTCTATAAGGAAATGGGTTCATTTCCTTTTAATCTACTGGAGTAGCTGCTTGCAAAGCCGCTTTTTAATTTCATGTTGCCACAGAACAAACAACGCAAGCTGCTGCTTGATGTCATCATAGAGTATAAGTACTTGAAAGCTCTTCTAGAGAAAGAAATTAAGATGCTAAAATAGGCACCATTTAATTCCAAATGCTAAAAGTTTTGCATCAGGGTGTCATACTGGAGAAATGAACAACCAAAACTTGCAAAATAAAGAAAGCATGCTTGATAAAATGTTGATAATCTAGCCTAGAATCTCTTCATAAAACATTTGATAGTGGAGCTTTTAACTCAAGTTGGCTACACAAAAACTGAAGCAACCCATAAGCCTTAATTCCTTTTTAAAATCATGGCCAACTTTATATTTACAATCACCATGGAGACGTAGCCTACAGGATCTAATTCTATTTCACTTAGTAGTATCTGGGAGACAAATTGCCTATTTTACCTTCTCCAAATTATCATAAATGTGTTTGCAAGTTCTTCAATGCATTATTTCAAGTTGATATGCTCGCTTAGTAAATACATTTTTCCCTTACGGAATTTCTTCTGAACATTAAGTAAGTAAAAGAAAACGTTTCTCATTTAGGAACATCAGTTATCAGGACAAATTATGATGAGCTAAATGCTCATGATGTGGAATAAGATCTGAATGCCATCCTTGAGGATATATCTGTGACTTTTTATAGAAGATGCAGTAAATGGGAAAACTTCATGCTTCAGAAAATAAGAATTTTAAATGATTCAGTAAATGTCTCTCACCATGAGAAGGACCAGCATTTTAGTGACACTGAGCTAAACCTTAAATACATAATGAAACCCAGTTAAATTTGAAGCAGGGAAGATGATATTATATACTAAAAAATGGAAACATGAGTGGAACTCTGAAAATATTGAAATACAACTGTGTTATTAGGTGTGTAATGGCACATGAATCTGACAAGGACTACACTGGTTGAAGGGGAGCAGACTGAAGGCAAATTTACATCATCAGATTGCAGCTTCTGTTGCAAATAGGCATGACTGTTCCTATCTACTTTACCACTGATTGAGAGCTCCTTAGTGTAGCAATAACCATGAACTCTGTTAAATTTAATTTCTATTTCCATTTGACAACAGGTGGCAAAGCACCCTGTCTGTCAGCTTTTAATAGCCATTACCTTCTACATTGCAAAAAGTCATTCTAGATTTTAATTTCTTTTCCAAGGCTATTTCAGAAAACTTTCAAGATGGAATAATAAGAGAAATAAACAGCCCCGAATTGCATATGAAATTTTAGTATGGTAGTAAAGGGGAATTGCTACCAACAAATGCATCAGTCATAGCCCCACATCTTTTGGCGACTGACTTAAAAAGGAAGATAAGTAGCAAAGTTCTAGCATAACCAAACCCCAAATTTGCTTCATTTCAGGATTTTGGTTACATTTGGTATCACCAGGAGTGGTGTTTCCCATCTGGCCCAGTCACCCTTTCCTTCCCATGGAAAGCAGAATGTGGCAAGCTGAGTAGGAGGAAAGAAACATTCTTGGTCTCACTCAGCAAGATGCTGGAACCCAGCTGGAAACCTTCTCATATCTGGGAAATGAAGGAGCATTTCTGCTATGAGTTATAGGATCTCACCTTCAAGACATTCAGCCACCTTAACTGGACAATGTTTTAGTACCTGTTTCTCAGTATGAATGGTTTTTGCTCATTTTTTCCTTAGGCAACAGACCATTACTGAACAAAAGACTTGGCATGGTAGACGGGAAATATAGTCACGGCTTGCCAGAAACAAGGTTCTTCAAAATTGATACAACTTCCTTATTCAACCTTAATGTTATATTCACAGTAAGTCTTTGATATTTTTATTACCTATAGCAGTAAACAGCACAAATCTGGACAGCTTTGTAATAAGAAACACCACTCTGATAAGCAGTTTCTGTTTTGATATCACCTTTGAAGTGATAGGAAAAACTTAGTGAAATATATGATCAAAATAGCTGCATAATGTACTCTGATTAACACATGAAACCAGACAAAATTCAAGGCATCCATGAGACATTTCTACAACTGTGTCTTGATTTATAGTAATTGAGATTTTGACCTAAAATATTTGTGAGCTGTTTGTGAAAAACCAGGGTGGGTTTTTGTCTGGGTAAAAATTGTTCAGCTGTAATTGATATATGCTAAAGAATTAAGTATTTTTAATTCAGATGTTCTATGTAAACAGCAGAGGTTATGGATATTAAGAGTCTGTGAATATAAAATGAAGGATCTTTAAAATACAGGATTGTATTTTAAACACCTTGTTAGTTCAAGATCTCTCTGTGTTTCTCCCTAGAAATATGACATCATAAGCCTGTACACTTGCAGAGCTTTCTTTCTTAACCACTGTTTCTTGTGAAGCTTTAGATAAGTACAGCCTAGCAATGCCCAATATTACTCCTTGCCTATCTCTGAAATATTATTGAGCATACCTACTAATATACACAAAAAAGAATGTAATTAAAAAACTTGCCAAAGGGACAAAAATGAGTAAATTGTTTTCTAGGAAGAAAATTAACTCTATTCCAGAAAAAGCAGGACAGAAATTTAGGATTTTATCACAAATAACATTTTTAAACATTTATTAAAAAGCTGAAACTACACAAGTTTAATGCCCTTTTAAAGAGGAAATGTATTTAGTTGTTAAACTAGAATAATGTAATTGACATAATTTGGGTTAATAGCCTATTTTTGTGAAGGTCTTATTTTATATGACTGTGCAAATTACTTCTCATCTCTCTGCTCCACTTTTGCCCTCTGTAAAAGTGGGATGCCAACCACATTTTGAAAAACAGAGGTATTGAACCATCATTCTTTCAGGATGCAAAAGCACACACAGCCCTTAGATAAAAAAGACTCTTTTACAGGATGCCCTTAACCACTTCTCTTTCTTTTTGAGCAGGGATGGGTGAATGCTTTCCTAAATTATAACTTTGAAACTCTTGTGAGAAGAGACATTACTCTGTGCACATTTATTTTTTTTAAATATATTTATATTCTTAGATCTTATAACAGCAAAGAAACTAGCAGCTTTTCAAAGTAAATATATGCAAAAGAAAAAAATCATAACAGATCAGACTCATAGTTTTGCTGTTTGTGGACTGCACAGCACAAACTGGTGTGGCACATATTGAGGAGTAAATGCAGCCACAGGTGAAGAGTTCATATTGCTTATATACGTGGTGTGAGTTAACTTCTTGCCCATTTCACGATAAAAACAGTACCACAGAATCATAGAATTGTTTGAGTAGAAAGGGATCTCTAAAGGCCACCTAATTCAACCCCTCTGCAATAAGCAGGGACATCTTCAATTAGATCAGGTTGCTCAGAGCCCCATCCAACCAGACTTGGGAAGTTTCCAGGGATGGAGCATCTAGCACCTCTCTGGGCAACTTGTTCCAGCGTTTCATGGCTCATATTGTAAAAATCTTCCTTATATGTAGTCTAAATCTATCCTCTTCTAGGTTAAAATCATTACCCCTTGTCCTATTGCTACAGGTCCTACTAAAAAATATATGCCCATCTTTCTTGTAGGCCCCCTTTAGGTACTGGAAGGCTGCTATAAGGTCTCTCTGGAGCTGTTTCATCCGCAGGCTGAAGAACTCCAACTCATTCAGGCTGTCCTCACAGAGTGCTCCAGCACTCTATCTTTGTGACCCTCCTCTAGACTTGCTTCAACAGGTCCACATCCTTTTTATTCTGAGACACCCAGAGCTGGATGCAGTACTCCAGGAGTCTCAGGAGAGTGGAGTAGAGGGGGAGAATGACCTCCCTTGACCTGCTGGCCACACTTCTTTTTATGCAGCCCAGGATACAGTTGGCTTTCTGGGCTGCAAGCGCTCCTTGCTGGCTCATATCCATCACTGTCCACTAGTACACCCCAGTCCTTTTCAGCAGGTCTGCTCTCAATTCTTCATCCCACAGCCTGTATTGAAACTGGGGGTCGCCCTGACCCAGATGCAGGATTGTGCACTTGGCCTTGTTAAACCTCCCATGGGCCCACTTCTTGAGCCTGTCCACGTCCCTTTGGATGGCATCCTGTCCCTAAAGTGTGTCAACCACACCACTCAGCATGACATAGGAATGTCTGTAGAAATAACAATGATTACAAAAGATAGATGCCAACAACACAGCCATTTTCCAAGAATTTTGCAGTATACTTATGTCATCACATAGGTTACCTCTTCACTGAAAAGTGCATTCACTTAAGAGTTACCTGCAGTATTTTATTTCTTCCTTATTCTACACATTGCAAAGTTTCATGTACTTGAACAAAGATGTCACCTAATTCTCTTCCTATATCTACTTTTTAATTTGTAATAGTGCCCAGAGTCCTGGGTTGCAGACTGCAGCACTGATAAAGCTGTTGTACACAACGAAAGAAAGTCTCAGTTTTATTATCTAAGTGTCAACAGCTACTCTTGAACCCTCGCAAATACAGTAACAACCCTGTTTTACAAATAAGAAGGAAAGTCAAATGACTCAACTCTGAATCCTATTAGATACTGGAAGAGGGAATTCCTAGCTCAGCCTGTTTAGCAGACTGACTAGTAATCCTTAATGTTTTTGTTGAATTTTACTTTTCTTTTCCTCACTTCTCTCCCATATTAAGACCCAGAGTAAACTTACACAAATTTTCACAGGTTCACATAATTCACTTAGACTCCTCTCTCACTCTCAGCAGTGACTAGGAATAGATGTTATTTGACGCACTTTATTTTTGTGTTGCATCACTGAAATCACATATTTTATTTTCCTTTTTAAAAAGGGCTTTTAAACCACTTAAATAGAGAATTTCAGTTTCTTGTCTTCCTCCTCTTCTGTCTTCTTGAGACTGTTGGGCTAAATTTATCTAGTATTTCTAGTGAAAGAGCCTTGCCCGGGGCTTGATGCTGCAAGGTACATTAAAAGTTTCATCTGAGATCCTTAAAGCTGTGGAATAATTACTGTAATGCCCTAATGGAATGTGACTGAATGACAGTTTGTAGTATTACCAATTTTTGCAAGTATATTTAGACATTATGTTCAAATAACAGTATTTTCATATGCCTTTATGCATTTTAACCATAGAACTCTTGCATTAGCTCAAACCTATGCTCTAAGTAGATCTCATTCTTCCTGGAAATACATGTTCCACTTGGTGACACAGTATGGAAAGTAGGGAAAAGTGCCATTTCACCTGTGGCCAGAAGAAAAGTAGAATTTGAATTCTGTACAGAAAAAAAAAAATAATCTGTGATATCACTAAACTTCATCTTAACCTCTTAAAAAAACATTTCATTCAACTTCAGCAATCCTTTTGATCTATTCCATAGAAACTGCTCATAAAGCTACTATAAATTCATATAACTCTATTCCATATATGACTTGAAAGAGTAAATTCCATTCCTCTGACAGAACCCTGCACACCTCACCGAGAACCAAGAATCAAAAGCTTTGTTGGAGAACAGGTAAATAATTTCATGCAAAATACAGTGAAATACAATCTCTGCAGTTGTATTCATTCTCCATTTCACATAGCAGTGTGCTTGCAACTACCACCAAGGGCAGTCAACAGAAGCCTTTATTTTGGAAAAAAAATAAGTATGTAGAATGCCAAGAAGTTCGAAAGACTTTATTTTTTGTATATTTGAAATGGGTCTCTTACTCCTTGAAAATATTTAACACTGACCACCTTGTTTGTGAAGCATTTGCATAGAAAGATGAATATTCTTCACATGGTATGGAGAAGAATGCAGGAAGACAGTGGGGAGGGGAATCTGGACACAGATAGAGAAGAGGTTAGATGGAGAGCAGGAATATGAAAAAAGCTAACAGTGAATGCCAGCATGGGCTCAAAAGTTTGGAGAAGATTAAGGATCAAACAGAAAGTAAAAGCAAGTAGTAGAGATACGGAGTAGCAAAGGGATGAAAATCTTCTTACCAAGCTATACTAACAAGCATAACCAGCAGGCTGAGAAAAATGGTTCTTCCTTTCTGTTTGGCACTTCTGAGACCACCCTGTGAAAACTATGTCTGTTTCTGAGCTTCCCAAAAAGACATTAGTATACTGGGTCAGGTCCAGCAGAGAGCTGCCTCGATGACTAGGGGCCTGGAGCAGATGACACACCGGGAGAGTATGAAGGAACTGGTTTTCTCAGTATCAAGAAGAGGTGGCTATGGATGGATGGATATTACAGTAACATTCAACTGTCAGTGGGAAGGTGTAGAGAAGACAGTGTCTTGTCAGTGGTGCTCAATGTGAGGTTGCAAGGCAAGAGATACAAGTCGTGACAAAGAATCTTCCAATTAAATTTCAGGAAAAAAAAGTTAACTGCATACATTAGTTGCCAAATTCAGGATCAGGTTTGCCCAGAAAAGCTGTAGAATCTCCATTCTTGGAGAGCCTTAAAACCTGACCATCCTGAGCAACCTACTTAAGACTGCAAACTGGCTCTGTCTTTAAAACCAGCCAGAAGTCCTTTCTACCTAATTTGGTCTGTGATTCTCTGAATTTGAAATGAGGATTACACCACAAAGGCACAAAGTGAGAAGATTTCAGATGACTAGCTGTAAGACCATACTCTACATAGGCTAAAAATGAGGATTTTATAACATCACAAGACTTCTGCAACCAAGTATCTGCAAAAGTTCATGATAAAACATTTGTCTCATCCCCCCTCTAGTGGCTAGTACACATAGGACCAGTCACTGCTAAAACCAATTTGTAAACTCCAGTGACAAGTGCTAGAGGAGTGAAAGATATTTATCACACATTTGGTTATCAATATATTCTGACATCACAGAATTAATTGTGTTTGCTTCCATTTTTTTTTAAGTAAGCAAAAGGCATCTTACTTATATACTCCTAGCAGTTAAGATCTCCCTCTGTTCCTAAAGTCACCTTAAATGTGCTTTCTCCTGATTTTGAAGTATTTTTTCCTCTATTTTCAGATAATTTTTGTAAGTTTGTATTTATGCATTATGCAAATATGTAGATATAGATTATTATCTCTCTGTGTATGTGCATAATTTTTGTGGTCCCATACATATTTACATTGATGTGCATATTTCCTTAGTGAACTAAGTTGGTAACGCATTTCCAAGACCCATTTATTCAGACAGTTGTTGGTATTTGTGCATTACCAATTATGTCAAAGATGTTCATGTACTCAGATCAGAGAGAAAGCATATCATGCCCGCACGTCTAAACATCAAAAGAGGTATGATCATTAAATGTTAAAAGAAAAATAGGCCTAAATCGTTTGGTCAAGAATTTGAAGAAATGTGGTACTATCTACTAGTAAAGTAGAAAGAAGGAAAAGAAGAATTCTTTTCTTAAAGTAAATAATAAAATAAACATGAAACTCTGCTTCTAAATGGGCATAATATAAAAATGTTTATTTACAGAGCTACTGTTCATTGGTAATATTTGACATATGTAAAATATTGAGGGAATATAGAAACAATTAATGTGAATTATATAAATATGATTCTTATAGCAAATACAAGTAAAGAAGTTGAAACAAGAAGCTTAAAATGTTCCTTGCAAAAAAAAAAAAAAAAGTTTAACTACTGGACAAAAGGATATGAATTTCCACATACATGAGAAATCCAGAGAATGTTTTCCAAATATTTTGATAGTAGCAAATGAAATTAAATCATTAAAGTTCATAGAAAATGAAATTACTGAGGAAAACATGCAAGGAGTGATAGTTTTTACCATAGTTCCAGCTATGGTATAACAATGAACATTCTCGGATTGCTTGGCCTCTAGTGTATCGAAAACATCTTTCCTTGCACCTGATCAGCAATAGTAAGGCAGCAGCTACCTTACAGCATATCAAATACCAGTTCCTTGCTCGTGAAGCTAAACATGCCATTGTGCAGCTCTTCTAAGTGGGTAAGCGACATGGGTTTCCTAAACACCATCTTGCATATTCACAACTGGGCAGTTTAAATTTAGGTGCTAGTCTGTCAAATGGTCTTACATGCAATGTTAGGTTTAAGCATTCAAAAACCTAACAATTCCAACAGGACAAAGCACCTGCTTAAAGCAGAGGTGTGCCAACCATGTCTGAGTGGGGCCACAAACATTTCATTTGGTAGCAGAGACAACCTCGTTACAAGGAAGGGGACAGAAAGCACTTGTTTCCACAGCATAGAATGAAGGAGCATCTTTGACCACCAGCAACCTGCCTAATAGCCCTATTCTCCTACCTCCAATAGCTCACAGTACCAAAAAACCATACTAGGCCTTTCAGAGAAAATAGTGAAAACTGCAGCCAGTGTTATAACTCTTACTACGGAGAATGGTATTTAACAAAAGGGTGGAAAAAAGCTCCAGGTGGATACAATTTACAAGAGCACACTTACGGGGCAATGTCTTTATCAAGCTGCTTTTGAAAGTACATTTGTTAATCAACTGTTTTAAATGTATCTAGGTTACTTCTTCTACAGAAGCAACATATGCCACTCTTGGTCAGACAGTGGTGCCCAGGTGCACACTCTACAACTCAGTCTTGCACACCTAAAAGAAACTTGGAAATACAGCTTTCACTGGTATCACAAACCGCAGAAGCTGGCATTCAGTCTAAGTCTTTCCTTAGTAGAAAATGGAGAGAAACAGTGATCTCTGTATCCTCTAAATTGTGAAAATATCTTAAATGGGAAGAAACATACTTTGTGAACGTAGTTTTCTTACCACTGCCTATACAACCACCCAAAGCAACTAGCTTTGACTAGACACTTAGCTCTTAGGTCAAGTTAAATAAAATATCCACTTTTATTTTCATTCTTTAGATTTGGATACAACTGTTGGACTAATCAAGAAATAACCAGTTTAGCACCAGCTAAAAAAAAAGGATAAATTAAAGGTTATGTTAGGAGGTAAGCTTTTTCAGAAGCGTGTGAGAACACAAAGCATATTAATCAATCCTGTTTTAACAGCCATAGCAGCATGCCAAAACTCCAACTACAAAAAATTACTGAAGTTCAATAATGCCAATGTAATGCTGATGATTGCCAAGGAAAGGGACACTTTTCCATGCTCTTACAGACTCCAAGAAAAGAGTTGGAATGGACAAAGAGAGAAACAAAAAATCTGGTAAATAATTACTATTTTGACCAGAACAAAAACATATTCACTAAACAATATGGTATTCTGAATATTATCAAGAACCTCAGAAGATATAATGCATGAAAGTAATTTTTCAAGTTTGCTTAAAAAAAAAGAAACAGGACATCCTTAAAGCAAAAAGCTTGCTTCCTGAAAAGAAAACTTTATGTAGCAGAACACAAAGTGAAGAGTCATATTCCACAGAGAAGCACTTCCTCTAAGTGCATTGCATTTCTCTTCTAAAATTACACAATTTTCTTAAAGTTTTACAGTTCTAGGATACAAAATGAAAATGAAAAAAAAATATTCTGATGGTAATTGACTGAGTCATAGGCTGTTACTTATTTGAGGATATTAAAAAATGGTTCTTTTCCATAAAGGATGATGGTTAATTTAAATACCATATTTTTAAGTTCTGAAATACAGTTGCATTATCAATTGTTTATTGAGAAACAACAACTTGTGCGATCCATGGACTGATCTTGCCCATTTGTATTACGTAGTTCAGGATTGGCTTGGACATATTTGGGGTAAGATAAGATATATTTGCTATACCAATCCCTTGCCGCTGGAACTTCTCCAGTTTTCACTGATTCAGCTGATTAGTGAACTGTATAGTATTTATTAAGCCTTTCATCAAGATAAGCTTGCCTGATCAAGTGATATGAAACGAAAATCCATCTGTGTGGTGAGTCACTACACTACTTTTCTCCAAAATACTGGTTTAGGAAAAAAATTTGCAAAAAGCAAACATACCTGTGAATTCAGTTCATCAGTTTGAAAGGTTTCAAGAAAACATCAGTAACATGTCTACCCAAATTACTTGCTGTTGGACTTTGTTACTTGATTGACCCACTGTGGGATTCAAAAAATGTTGTGTAACTATCAGCATAATAATATCCTATAAATAAGTTGAACTAAAATATGACATTATTTGCAGTAAAAATGCCTAAAAGGAAAAAGCAAAGAGCACAAAATGGAAAGGATAAATCACTTCCAAGCATGACTTTAAGAACATAATAGAAAAATATCTTTTTTAAACAGTGACATTTAAGGTAATGATAAGAAAAACAAAGGAATGGGATTTTATTTCATGCTATTCCATATCAATAATTCTCTGAGTTTCGCCTGTGGAAAAATGATACAACTCTAATAAAATGATTCATAGCACTAAACCATTTTCCTTAGTGAACATGGTGTACATTAGCAGGACTTCTAGAAGAGAATGTTTCTTTGGAAGATTTATTATTGTGAGATTGTGGTAGGATGATCTGGGTGGATCAGTGTATGAAATCTTGTCTTCCTGGCAGAAGTACTTTGCTCATCCAAGAGGCAGACACACATTTGGAAGCAAGCAACAGAACTCAGTTTCTGAAGCTACAGGTACAGAGTCTGCACAGGGTCATATTAACTTGACAATAGGCCATAAACCAGCAGTAAGTGTCAACCACTAAGCCCATAAGAAGCAATACATGATGGCACAGGCAGTGGAAGAGGTCCACTCACCTGTTTAACTGAAGAAGACACTGCAGTAGCAATAGCAAAACAAGTGAACAGAGAGGTGAAAGAAGGAAAAGAATTATGCACTCTGACATTTTTAGTGTGACTGTTAGATATTTGTTTACAAAAAGAAAAAAAATCTTTTCCTATGACCAGTATCAATATACCAGAAAATAACTAAAGAAAAAGTAGGCTTGCTGAGCAAATTTCACATACATTATAAAGTATGTGAACTCAAAAATAAGGTTTTTGCAGATCAGTTTTTTCAAACCACACCATGAAAATATTTTATATCTAGCCCCTCGAAACAGATGGATTAAAAAATAACACCATAAGCTGTAGCTTAAATAGTATCTGTCAGAGCTGCAAAGGTAGTGTGATTGACTGCATGAAGAGTTACGCACACTGGTTCAGTTTAGGTTTCATCACTGTAAAAAATAAGACAACATATCAGAAAACACAGTGGGTGATAAATGTTTTGACATGACCCATGAGGTAAACCAGATGGCCTAATGACTTTAGGAGTGAACCCAGCTCCAAGTCACTCAGTGACACTGAAATGAAATCCAGTCACCAGCTGGATTACTAGGCAATACCAGCTCCTATTCTTCTGACCTGTTCTCTGCCTTGCTTTTTCCCCAAAAGACTCCATATACAAAGCAGAATTCTCCCAGCAGACCACCACACCAGACCACCACTGCGTAACAGGAGAAAGTAAGGATCACGTTGCTGGAGCTCAGCCTGCAGGGAGTGAGTGCCTTTCTACTTATATCTCTTTTGACAGCAGGGTCACAGCACAAACAGCGCAGCCTCCCTCCATCCTAGGAGCCTGCATGGCAGGCCACAGACCCAGACTGAGCACCTTAGTCTAGCACACAAGAGATAAGAGATAGAAACTGCATATATTGGAAGCATAGTTCCAGCTACAGCCCTAAGTCCATCTTCCAAGCTTGCAATTTCTTGCAGATAGGGCATGCCGAGGTGAGGGAGTGTGCAAGGAGTTGAACAGGTTGAACAGAAGTGCTTAGAGTGCTTAGAGGCAGAGGCAGTTCTGGAGCATTTGCAACCTGGTATGAGTACAGTTTGTACATTAGGGATGAGAAGCAGGGCAAGTGATGCAGAGTTAGAGCAGCCGGAAGGTGGGAGGACATGAATTTAGTTGAAGAAGAAGAAATATGGAATGAGGGAGTGGGGACTTACAGAAGGAATAGCGGAAGATACTATTTTGGATAGCTATAGGGAATCCGTCAGGAAGCTCTAATACTTTGCAACATGGTTTCAGGAGCCAGAAAGTTTAGCAACCCTTCCTCTGTACTTTCTACTATAAAATTATTCTTTTATCTCAATTTCACTTACTCTTGCATTAAACTGTTCTCCCCTTCTCCCACCCTGCTATCCATCCCACACCTCCTCCCAACCCTACTTCACATAGAATAACTTTTCTACATAAACTAGGGAATATACTTTCCAGGGTCTTGCATACCATATCTTTCTGTAATATATATATATAAAAAAAAGCAAAACGAAGTGTTTAAATTCAAATAATGAAAGTGGACCAGTGAAGGAATCAGGCTGCACAGGTGTCCCCAGGAACCCATGTGCTCATCATTGTCCTGGCAGGCGGCAGGGGAGCACCACACTAAAGCAGAACCATACACTTGCTTGACTTCACTCTGTGCCATGCACGTGCATCACATGTGCCCAAACTCCACAGTTCTATCATACAGTGTAATTAATTTCACTGGGATTTAAATGAATTTTGTTTGTTAGTATGTCATCTGTTCTTCAGGAATTACCCAGGTATACCATGTGGTAACAGTAGAGTCCCAAATGCCAATATGTTTGAAAAAACTGGTGCTATTTCAATTATTGCTGTTAAACTCAGCGCAACATCACAGTGGTAACATTCCAGTAGAGCTAAGAGAAATACAGGCTAAACCCCCAGTGCTCAGGCTTACTTTCTGTATCTGAGGGAAGTAATGATTAAAACCCTTTTGAAGATCACCATCAAAGCCTATTTTGCTATTGATTTATACTGAATGTTAATAATTAAACAGCTGACATATTTCTCAGCTTCCTCTCATTGAGACCCTGTAAAAGGTAATCTATTTATATTCCACTCAAGATCTCTAGTGGTTCTTTACTACCTCAGTATCCAGTAAATATTCACTAAGCTTATTATGGAGCAAGACTAATATTTCACTAGAATTGGTAGGAAAATGGCTTCTTCAGCTCCCAACAATAGCTGTTGCTGAATCTGTGAAGTGGGAAGAATCTGCGTAACATGCAAAGAACCTACCAATCCCTTTAACAGCTTCTTTAAAAAGGAATTGGACCCGATTCATGAAAAAAAAAGTGTATGTTCAGTGGGTGGTAACTTTGATGCAGTTCTTTTATGTATATAAGGGTTAGCTAGAGTGTCTGAATAAAAAAGGAAGCCAATCTGCTTTTATTCAGGCATAGCACCATGTGGGCTGAATGTGAAAAATAGAAATGGTTTATTAAATGCGATTCCGAGAAGAGACTAATTTTCTTGTTAGTATAAATTACGGGAATAGGAGCCCAGCTAAAATGCATAACACAATGATATGAATCAGTGATGACTGTAAATGTGGGTCTCAGAACAAAACTTGTTTTTCTGATAGCCAAGGATTATGCTGATATATTTGTTTCTGCCATCCTCACAGAAGAGCTGTAAACACCTGTGAGAGAAACGACTGATTCCTAGCGATGTTCCAGTCCTTCTCACACTCCTCCTTTCTCACAGTGGCCCAAAGTGTGTAAGGTTGCCCCTTCAAGAGCCTGCAATACTTGCAACATTAAAACCAAACCAAGTTTGATATCAAAGGTAAGTTCTTCTTTCTGCCTGTATGTCCTTGTTTATCTCCATTCTGAGGCAGAATGCCAAGAGACCAATTGCTGTGGAAAATTCGTGTACTTTTCCTAGATCAAATTTACATTTGTACCTCACTACACATCTCATAAAAGGAACAGCTTTTTAAAACTGAAAATCAAACCACCAGTTTCTGCCAGATTAAAAATAATGAAAAAGAAGCAGCAATTTAAGTCACATTTAAAAGTCACAGGGGTTACTGCATTTTATTAAAACAGGTTCAATATGAAACACCTTATTCATTTAAATTCCATTGTTGTGAAGGAAAGAGTCGTTTCACAGGGGATAAGATTTTGGGACATCTTCCTGATAATTTTGTAACTGGATTTCTTACAAAAATGCCAGTGAAAAGGATTGAAAAAACCTTAACATTTCTGTACGGATTACTTTTTTCTGTTTCCATGGAGAAGTGGAATTGAAGAGTACCATGAAAAGTGGTCTTCATAAACTGATCAACACAGTTGATCACAGATGTCCTACTACCCAGGAGACTGAACTCTCTGAGTTTCCATCTTTCAAACCCCCTCAAGAAATCTGCTTCTACCATCTTTTAACAAAGCTTGTATGACACAAGCATTTGAAAAAGAACTAGGCAGTCAATAATTTTTCTGTAATTCATATAGGGCAAAATATCTGCAGGCAGCAGATCAATAATTTATGGCTCTTCAAGTAGATTGCCAGTATCACAAGCATGATTTACACTGTCTGTTGCATAAATGACTGATGGATTCAGGTTTAAAATTACAACTTGTGGTCTGTCCTGAACACAAAATTGCAATCCAAGTCTACTATTTTCTTTCAAAAAGTGATCTTTTGATCATCTCTATTGAAGCAATAGTGCAATACATGAAGGTGCACACCACTTGTGATGGACTGAAGTACATAAAAGTATACTCAGGTTAGTAACATTCTAGGTGTGATATTCAGTACATGTAATTTCAGCTAGCCACATTAAAACAAGATGTATCAGTACTTTTGCAGTGGCAGGAAAAGAAACGCAGACAGCAGCTCAGAGTAGATGCAGAGTTTTCAGACAACTAAAATGTCCAAATCAAATGGTGAAATGAATGCTTGAAATTACTAAGAGCACTGCGCTCATTCACAGCCAAACACACAGGCTTTTCAAGACTAGTCACTATTCTGAGTATTTACTTGGGGTCTCCAGCCTGCACTGAAACTCATGATGTTTAAGTCTGTCACACCACCTAACTAGATCAATATTATTCTGCTCCTACCAACATCAATCTCATATTTGACAGAAGTGTAGTCATGTCTTTCAGGACAGCTGACAGATACGTAAGAGTACAATTATTTTATCGACCCTTGGTCATTTCCAAAGAAATCTGAAGTTGTTAGCCTTGGTTTTATTCTTCCTGTGTTTCCATTAAAACATGTAGGTTCTTTCAGCACTATAAACTAGTCAGCGATCCAACGCAAGCTGCATACTTCTTATATAGCTACAGTGTAAGTATGATAAACTAAACTATAGCCATACTACTACTGAGTTAAAGTGTCCCTATTGGATTGAAAGTATTTCAGTTTATACATACCATCTTCCTGGGTTTACTACTTGGCATTAATTTTGCCTAAGGCTATTAAACATGTCTACTGGCCCATAACAGACTGATCTATCCCCTGTCACACAGGGATCTTTATGGTATTAACAACTCTACTGCCAGCATCTGCAATTGTGCTATGTGGAAATATAGGGGCTAAACAACCATAATGTGATTTAATGTGAAATTTGAGACCTATAAAGCAATACTCAGAATTATACTTCCACATCAAATTTCTCCACTCCATCCTGACAAGCTGAAAACTATACTGGTGAAAGCTTTCCTCCAAATCAACTGACATGGGTTATCCTACAAAAAACACAGGGTGCTCTGTTTCATTAATATTCTTAACAGTTCCCTTAAAAGAATCCTGTTGACATATGGTATTTTGGGGAAATAGGGTCATGGGGGAGGGAACTTCTCCTCTCCTAAGCCCCCTAAATCTCTCTCTCTCTCTCCCAAGATTTAGGCAGGCCAAAGGCACTTATGGCTATTTACATGGAAAGCCAAAGCTTACGTATAGTCTCTCGGTTTCTATGGCAGCACAGCTCCTATAAAAACACAGCTTAAAAACACAGCTCTCCAGCTCACTGTCATCCCGTGCACTTGCAGACATTCCCTGAACAGTGAATTTCTCCTCAAAACATGCCAGACCATGTAAATTAGCTCTGATCCCACCCCTGGCAGAGGGAACAGCCTGGTGCTGGGGAATACTCTCAGTATGAATGGCCAATGGTTACTGCCACTGCCTCCAGCCCTTTCTCCTCCCTCTCACCAGCATCCTCACGGGGACCACTGAGGGCTTGTGAGGCAAGCAGTGGGAAGAGAAAACCATGCCAAAAAGCACACTTTCCTTTTATGTCCTGCTGCCTTCTCCTCTCCCTCGAGTGAACTGAAAAATCCATCACCCAGAAAATTAAGATGGAAAAGGCTGAAATCACTGCTGCTTTCACCATTGCTAAGATTACACAATAGAAACACTTCCTAGATAATGGAATTTGTCAGCATCAGCTGAAAAAAAACCAAGATCACTGTGTGATAATATTAAGAAACCGACTACCTCTACAAACAGGAAGTGGCTCACATTATTTTTTAGTTAATTCAATGCCTTAAGCAAAGTCATATATTACTGTTAACTAAATAGATAACTGGAGCACTTTTACAGTGTTTACCTAAATTTCACGTTGCAATTAAAGTGTCTGCTTTACACAGACACCTGCTTAATCTTCTTAATACTACCTTTCGCCATTCCTAGGAAGAATTAGAAGATTTGCATTTTACTACTGGAACACCTAATCAAGGCAAATAAGAGAGACTATAATCCCTAGGGTATCCAAAAGTATCCTGTATGCTTATTAAAAAATAAATGTATTAATGTATAAAAATACATTACTTCAATTGAAAGTCCAATGTGAAGGATACTTTTATAGGGTCAAAAAAAAGTAATCTGCTTAGGACAAGAATATTTCTCACCAAAAAAATTTTAAAATTTCTTTACGTAAGTTAAGTATCACATCATTATGTGACAGCTTTCCCTTCTGATGCTAGGAAAGCCTTGGATTGGCAGGAGATTTGGAAGTTTTGATTAACAATCTACTGGAGCTCTTGGCAACATGCCTGGGTGTTTCAGATTACTGCTGCTGTAGAAACTCCCCTGGGTGACTGCTGCTTTTCTTTTTCTCACATTTCTAAAATGTTGGTCTTCAACTTTTTTTTGTCCTTCTGCAGTTTGTTCCACTTAGTAGCAATTGCTGCACTACTGTTCTACTCTCACTCAGTGAATAGCACAGCTACACAAACAGCTATCATTACAGATAACAGGCATCATAAAAGAGTTTGCCATATGCCTTGTCAGCTGGCCAAAATGATGACATGATTCTTTTTGAGCATTCTGGGTAGTTCATAGGAGGTATACACATTTCAGGAAGCTGGCAATGCGTTAGCATTTCTCTGAGTATAATACTAGTTAACATACTTTAAGGGTTGATTATATATGATTTTAATATTAGCTTAAATTGCTATGTTAAGTTCGTAATTCTAATTTATCCAAGAGAAAAGGAGCTAGTGACTACAAAGTCAAACAAAAATAATTTATTTTTGCAAGATTTTCCCTCCTTTCAGTTCACTTTTTCAGTTCCCTTTCTTTTTTCCCCTCTCAGGATAATCCAAATTATTCTAACATGATGTGAATGAGCTATTCCTTTTTTCAGCACCACCAGCAGAGTTTAATGGGAGAAGAAGCGGGATCACAAGTACTTTGCTACTTAATGGAAAAGAGTACTAAAGAGTGAAGCAATACAGAGTGCAGTTCCTGACTGCTGCCTTGAACATCTGACCAGCCTGTGTCACACAGTTACATCAGCTACACCAAAAGCCTCTCCAGGCCATCATCAGTGAAGTGACTGTGTCTTCTGTACACACCAGTCCGTCCATGCACACAGCTGTAATCAGGGTCCCAAGAAGCTCAGGGTTTAACAAGCGTGGACGTATGTGGACTTGGACACTGTGCCAAGTTCAATCCGTGGGCACGGCGCAACACAGGCACTCGGATTCCTGCACATGTGCCCTTGACAAGAGGCCAGCCACTGCTAGGCTAATCCATGCCACTTGTTCCTGGTGCCCTGCTTGCCAGAGACTGCTTGCAATGGGAACAGGCTGCAAGTGGGGTAAGCTATTTCAGCAGTGACAATGAATTTCTTGGCATCTTATCTGCGCACATACGGAGCGGGTCTGATCTGACGGGGGGTAGCAGGGCCATACGGCTCCTGCATCAGTGGAGCAATGGATGAGCTGCCCCTATCACACTAGCTCAGGCAGCTCACACCTTGCTCCAAGGGCTCCTGGGAAAAGAGGCGTACTGGGAGACTTCTACAAGAGGAATGAACAGTCTCTAGCTGAGCTCAGGAGAGGTGCCAAGTGACCTTCCTGAAAGCGGAGGCCCAGACACAATGCACAACTCAGATGTGCAGATGACTGACACGGGGCCATACAGACACCATTTCAGTCAAGCAAGTCACACTGGCATGTGGAAATCCTTGCTTGGGAGATTTTTGTGTTAGCTGGATGGCTGCCCATCTGTGTGGGTTCAAAGCAGGTGAACTGTTGAGCAAGTTGAGCTCTCAAGATGGTCCATGAAAGCAGCCTCCAGAGAGTAAATAACATCTAGCAAATGGGTTTAAAGCAAGCGAGTGATTTAAAGTAAAGCAACACAAAATGTACTTTTTGCATTCTTTAAAAGTAACGCCATCAGAGACTGGATTTTACTGGGTCTCACCTGTTTGGAAGACTGCTAGCTTTATACCTTGTACTCCGAAACCTAAAATTACTACATGTGAAACAAGTTGCTAGAACCATGGTTCTGAAAAGAGCCTTCTAAATATTGCTATAGCCCATCATATTCCATTTCATATCTGCTGGAGCTTGCTGAAAGCCTGAAGCAGAAACTGAGATACAGATAAGTGTAAATCATCTCTACTATTTACAGACAGTATCTAGGCAAAATCCAAACTGGAATAATTCAGAAACTGATTTTTTTTATCTAATTCACTGATCAAAGCTTATTAAGAAATGGGGCATTGGATCATCAAGGTCCTTATCAGTTGCTAGTTATTATGAGAAAGAAGATATACTGTTATGATTGCAAATCTGACAAACATACAATCAAAGCATCCTAAGATGAAAAACTATAGAAACTTTGTCCATCAAGTTAAGGTGAAAGTAAGAGCCAGAGATGGTTTAGAAAAAACCCTGATAAACTCCACCCCACAAATGGTCATACAATTCTAACTAAGGTAATGCCTCCTGTGCTGCATATCTCCATCAGAAATCCCATTTATATCCCTCCTGTTCTTTCATTAGTATGCATAAAGCCAGCTGGCAGTAATCTCTAGAGCTCATCTCGTCCAGCACCTATCTCAAAGCCAGTCCAGCCAAGTTCTGTGTACCTCCAAGGATGCAGATGCTTCAGCCTCTTGGGACACTTACTCCACTGATTTTAGCTCTACTAATATCCCCAAACAACTACTAGTTAGTAAAAATGTCCTGCATTTCCTTTTGTCTGTGGCTTACGGTCCTTTCACTACACGCCTCTGAGAAGGGTCTGGCTCTGTCTCCACTTTAGGTACATGAAGACAGCAATAAGACCTCCCCTCAGCCATCTCTTTTTAATGCTGAACAAACCCAGTTCTCAGCCTCACCTTTCACAACCTCAGATATACTCAAGACCCATGACCATTGTTTGGCAGATCTCTGCTGGACTCAAGCCAACATGTTTCTTTTACGGGGGAACTCCAAACTGGTTCCAGTTCTCCCAGTGTGGTCTCACAAGTGCCAAACAGAGGGGAAGGACTTGCTGGTTATGCTTGTTAACATTGCCTGGGACATGATTGCCTGTCTGCTGCAAGGACACACTGCAGATTTATGCACAACTCGCTGTCCATGAATACTTCTAGAAGCTACCAAGCTGTGTTTCAGCAGCTGGCCTACTAGTCTGTGCTGCAGGTCAGCATATTCTGTGACTCTATGTTGTACAAGATTATCCCAGCCCAAACAGTTGACTTTTTATTTGCTTCTGCAGTGCAACTTTTACAGTCTTTCAGTGGGGTCTGCATGCAATTTCAGGGTTCTCCAGACCCCTTAGCTTTCAAGGAATGTAATTACACATTGCTATCTATTATTTTATAGCATAGGGGAGAAAAATGGCCAGAGGAAACTAGTCACTTCTACTGCAATTACTAATGCAAAATTTAGAAGAAAGGCTTCAAGTCCAAACATGTAATATAAAATAAAGCTATAAAATAAAAGTTATATAAAGAAATTATATTAATTACTAATTAAATATCCCTTTGTGTTGTATTTATGGTTCAAACCTTAAAAAAGGCAGCCTATGTAATACCTAGCAGCAGTACTTTCCAGGAAGAATACACTGAACTTTTAAAATGTTCAAGAAGAAAATATTTAAATTTATTTTCATGAGGAAAAAAAAAAAAAAGCAATAAACATCAGGACTGGATTCAGAGCACTTTTAGAGTCTCATATTTTTTATTTTCCTCCCTTCACATTTCTAGTCCTCAGATAATATCATATCACATCTCACTTCTGAATCAGCTAAAAAAGGAAGAATCCATCTCAGGACTCATAACATTCCTTCCACTGTGGCTGAGGTTTGTAATTTGTGCAAATACGAAGAAGATGCAAAATATCAGCATATCACGGCCTAAACATGCCACTATCCCACAGCATCCAAAACACCCACTAGTCTGATGATCAAGGAAAGGGGAATGACAAATAAGGATCTGCAGCTCCACAATTTCATTTTGAAGAATCAGACTTTTGGGAAGTGGTTGAGACCACACAAGACCATTGGGAAATGGTTGAACCGCCAGAACTATTTATGTGAGACCAGGAATCACCACAGAAATGGGGAGAGGTAACATTTTTGTGAATTACTAGAAATGGTAATAGTCCAGTATTCAGGAGGTATTTAAAGAAATTTAGGAGACAACTGACCGCAAGCTATTTACATCTGCATAAGAGAACTAGAGATGGTGTGCTCCCCTTTCTCTCCCACATATCTCATTCATCATTTCAAATGACGTGGTGTAGTTGTGGTGTCTCTACTTGTCATTTGTAAAGTTACCATACACCACTGCATTTCCATATACTCCTGATAAAATGCTGCTTCCCTGCTCCTCTTTGAAAGAGAATTGTGGCTGCAGAATATTACCTCTCCATTTTAGTCTTCCCCTTTCCTTCTTTTTCCTTCCACCCTCCAATCTGGTTATTTTTGGACTGCCAGTTGGGATTATTGCTTTTTCCCTGCTAAAATAAAAACAAACAACAGTTATACTTCAGTTTCTGAGCTTAAGCATGAGTTCTGTCCCGAACATTAAACAGTCACATTTTCTTGCCTGAGGTGCAATGCTATCTCCTATGACACTGACTAAAGCAAGCCTTGCAACTAAAGGCGAATTCTGTTTCTGGATTTGCATGTGCACTTTTATGACTTTTCCAGTAACTGTCTATCTACAATCCTGAGCAGAATTGTGCCCTGAGAACTCAGCACTAGCCTAGTCTTAAAGACTGAAAAAATTAGTATTTCTGAGGTGAACTACAGTGATAATTTAAAATACACACAACTAAATTAGAATAATTGTAACCTAAAATATCCTTTCTTTTTGACACATCATCTTAATTTCAGACCAACTTTTAATATATTTTGCTTTTTTCCAGGCACCTTGAGGTTTACTACTTGCAAGTGGTATATTTGGAAAGAATTTAACATTTACAAAATATTGGACAATGTAATATTGTCAATTTCCCACCTCTAAATGAAGGTTTGAAGTAGAGAGAGCATGATGCCTTTCTGGGAAGCAAAACAAAAGATCTCTCCCATCCAAATCTTACAATGTCACACATGAAGTCTCAGGGGAAAGCAGACTTTTTAATGTGTGTAACATCAAACATTCCCAAAATTAAACAAAAATACTACCAAGTGTTATTCAAATGTTCACTTCATTAACATACTTTTAACTATAAGAGTTTTTCAGTGCCTGGAAAAAATACTTTTCTTACGTAAAATTCAATGTGGCAAACAGCTGACAGGAATTGAAAAAAGAGTGATTTTCACTTCAACGAAAATCATTGCTTTCCCACTCTGGACAGAGAGTATACCAATGTGTATATGCCTCCATTTTCATGATTTTCCATATGGTGGTTATAGAGGGATAAACTGGGTGGAATTCTGAGTTGTCCAAGATGCAAACTTGGTGTTCGCCCCCATTCAGCAAGGCAGAGTCCCTCTTGTCCTTCAAGAAATGTTATGGGCTACTACCTGACAAAAATATTTTTTTTTTTTTATTTTCAAGATAGCAGGCAAAATGAAACCAACATACAGTGATTTTCAACAGGGTGAGGTTCAAGAAAATCACAGGAAAGAGAACTGCTTAAAAGAAGGTAGAAGAGATGAGCATGCTGACAACACTCTGGGAGAGGAAGAGAAAATCTAACAGACTTCATGAAGTATAACAATGATTCCTCACCTTTCTGAAAAGGATTCTGCTAATAAAGCACCTGACAGCAACCAAGAAAAGGCAGGTTTTCCAAGAATGAGTCGTCCAAAAATTATGCACAGAAGTTATCCAGTCACAGTCCCGACATGAGAACTTTCGGACGGAACATAACAACAAAGTGAGCGGCTCAACACAGAGAAGTTGAAGACTTCCAGTTGTTAAACTGAACAATTTACAGTATTACTGGAAACATTTTTAAAACTACCATTAATATGTGTATAAGACCTTTCTTGAAGAGTTATTATGAGGACATGAGGTTTTTTCCACTTAAGTAAGCTTTCCTGCCTGGAAAAAGGCATCTTTCCCAGAAACAGTTTTAGATGTTTTCTCTGCATTTCAGGGGATCTGACTCCCAGACAGAGAGAAGGTAAGTTCTTGCAAGCATGTTTGAAGGCCTCATAACTGGGAGGGCTAGTATTTAAAGCTCACAAAAAAAGCTCACAAAAACTTAACTACTGTTATCAGAAAATTAAGTCGATATTTATAACTAGAAGTGTATCAGACAAAGGGGCAGCTAATTCAGCTACAAAACCTCACAGCCCAGCACAATATATGCAACAGTTGAAGTCTCTGTAAGCAGCATTTCTGTCTTTATAGGACTTGTTATCTCAGGCACCAAATCGCACAAAAGAAGTCATGTCTCACCAGTTCTGTTTCCAGTCATGGCAATGTAAGCATCTACTCAGCCAGAGTTTGTAACTCTGCTCCAGAAAGTTTCCATCAGTAAGTCGCTCCTTTTTCTCCTTCTTTCTTAATCAAAGAGAGAATTGATTTAGCTTCAGATACTAAGGTAATTTTTGACAGAGAATAGCAAGGCGAAGATCTCTGAATTGTTGCCAACTAGTTCCTCAAGGAGGCATCTATAGAATGCAAGTGAGCTGTCAGAAACAAAAAGGTAATGTATATAATCATCACTGCTACACTGCAATAAAGTACTCAAATTTAGGGATCAGAAATAAATCAAAAGCAAACATGGAGGTTACTGAGATTAATAAATTATTTGAACTCCCCAAAATAACTTCAGAGAGGTTAGTAAAACAAGGTCTGAAAAGGTATGAGACATCACCATACTGATGCTTCTGTAAGCTTACTGTGCCCTCTATTGATCATTGTAATATTCCTACATAAAGACACATTTTGCCAATGACCTTGGGAAACGTTCAGGACATGGTTGCCTAGTCAATGAAAAATAATTGCGCAGGTAAAGAGCAGGATGTCTACAGTGCCCTTTCTTTATTTTATGATGAGGTTGGGAAAATGCAGAGTGAACAGGACAAACAAAAAGACTGTGTAATGATTAAATCCACCAAATACTCAACCAAAAAGCCTACATTCTTTCTAACTTCAGAATTCCTATGTGATTACAAATTAAAGCAAACAGAAACAATCAGATTTTTTATAGATAGTCAGTACCCCGACCAAGACTTGTGATATAATTCGACAAAATGCTCAGAACTGAGGACACCATGGGACGGACAGCAGCATTGCTTTGACTGTGCAATGCTGAATAATTTGGAATATAATGGAACTAAAAATAGTTTACACACATGCTGCAGTATTGTTACAGGCATACAAATATAACTGGAATATAATTCTTAAGCCTCAGATCCATAGGTCTAAATACCATGTTCACTTGGTCCCATTGAAATGGCCACTGAGAGATCTTAATAGTTTTTTGAAGTGTAATCCCACAGCTGTTGAGTTTCCTGAGGAAGCAAAGAGGATGAGAATTTTGCTTCCTCATACTTCACCATCAGGCACACAGTTCTCTCCTGGTTGTGCTACAAAATAATTAAGATTGAGGCATATCACTTTCTAAAAGTATTTATACAACTGATTGTTACCTAGTGGCTTCTGCCAGTTTTTCAAACAGCTCAAAATCTCAACACCAACATTTGGTTTAGTTTCTTCAAAGTTCAGTTAGGATGGCCTTCTTTGTTCATGCTGAACAACTACTACAGATGCAAAAGTCCTTATTCACCTCCCCACCAGAAACTGCTGGTTGTAGTCCAGACACAAACCGTGGTGACCGATGCACTGTAGAAGACTCCCTTAATATGATAAAAAAGCTGCCTGAAAATCTCCATTGCTTTTCTCTGTGTTGGAGAGGTAGATCAGGCCATTATCAGTAACATGCTGACGCTCAAATTTCAGTGAAAATGTTTCAGAAGTTAGCTGCATACAAAGACATTCCATATGCTGTTGAACATCTATTTCTTTGCTGTCATCCAGTGCTAATGTTCCCTTTTGAATCTGTCTGTCTTATAAAATGTCTTTCCACTGATATCTTATATATATATCTTACCTTTTGCTGGAAGCTTTTGCATTTTGTGGGTTGGTGCTTTAGTTCATCTTCCACAGTTCCCTGTTGTGAACTTCGTATTTACCCTATAGGGTGTACTTGCTGCAACTGTTTGGTTTAGGGTTTTTTTTTTGACATGTCTCTGGGACTGTCTTCTGCCTTATGCTGTTCATATTGCAGACATTTATTTGCAATTACATGAATCTTTAACTTTGTTATGGAATCTGCTGAGTCTAAATTACTCTGTTGTGATGATAAAATGGTGCTTCTTTTCCCAACGTCTGTTCCTGCATCCTATTATTTTATCAGTCTTAAAAAAATTCATATATTTTCACAATATCTCAAACACTTAAAGCAAAATCTACTTTTTTTCCATATAATTCTGTCTCTTTCAGATATATTGTTTTGGTTTGTTGTTTTTTTTCTCCATGAATATATATTAAAGTGTTTTTTCTCCCTTTGGTGAGCAGACATTTTTCATACTGTAGTTAGGAAGTTCCTTTCTCTAGATATTTCCGTTTAGCTTTTCTCATGACTGCAAAACCAGAACCCTATCATCACTCCAAAGCAAGAAGATACAACAAGATGGAAACACTCACTGTCCAAAGGCCCTATACACTGCTACTGTGGATGTAAGGTTAATAAGTTTGTTGACGCACTGTCAATTTTGTTCCTCAAGCAATAGTTCATTGAACTAGGCATTCCAAAAGGCTGAAGGGACAATAATATAGGCATCAATTACATTCCTGGAGTACAATTATTTTGAATATATTCAAAAGGACTTTGAAATTAGGGAGCAGAGATCTGAACACATAAAATGTATCATCTGATGTATCATCTAATAAAAAGCAGATGACTAAAATACTCACTTTTGGAATTAAGTATTTTAAATCAAAAGTTGCATAGGATTTGGAATAAAAACCATACAGTTATGGAGGCCAAACCACAGTTCTTCATTTTCCATCTGACTACCACTTCAATGAAATGCTATTATCAAGAAAATTTCTAATGAGATATATTTTGTTCAACCATGTGCTTATGAGAACTAATAACTAACCTCTAACTGTTAAAGGTGCTCATTCATATTTTACACTTAAGTAAGAATTTGCACACCGTCAATTACCAGTTTTGCTTGTATGGCTGCATGTAGATTGCAAAAGACCAGAAACATTTGCACAATCTACTCCCAGAACCAAGAAGTATGAGGACAAACTGACCCTAATTCTACCTGAATAATACTAAACACATATTAAGAAAAGAGAGATCTTAATTTGGAAACTTGAAGAGATTACAAAATCTCAACTATAGTCCTCATATTGAAAACTACTGCATTGCTTCTCATTCTACAGTCAACACCTTAATTTTAAGAAGTTTATAACAGTGTCTTCTGTAAAACCATCTCTGCATTGAGTCGGCAGCTTACACAATATATATTCCAAACTACGTTATGTCACTTTAACCTAGAGAGAAATGCCAGAGCTTTGGACACAGAATTTGAGCACACTGCTGTCCTAATACTGTGATTAATGCTGTGAGCTACACCCTGCCTAGCCTTCCTAATCTCCAGGCTTTCTAATTTATAGCAGAGATGGATAGGCTATCAGTGGGGAATTATGAGGATTACTAGCTGTTTATCTCTCCTTTGCAGAGACACTTTGCTGCTTATAGAATTACCATAAACCCTCCAGCTACAGTGCCACTTCTATACTTATCCAGAAGTCTAGCTACCTATTGGGCACAAAATGTTTTGGTAGCCAAAATATTAGAAAATGTTGGAGTTGATGGATGTATTTCTTTCTGTAAATGATTTGAACATACTGTCAGGACCCGTCATGTTACTTCAGTGGTAATTTGACTGCAGGTTATCTTGCATTCCCTTGAAATCCAGTGCTGTGATCTTGTCTACACTAATTAGAGTTCAGTATTAAGGCTTGGAGGTTGCCCTCAAGCATCACCACAGGTGAAACCATTAAACATGTATGCCAAGCCATCTCTGCACTTGCAGCAAGTTATGTAACCCATTTCAAAAGATTTCATCTTTATGGTCACCAGGAACGTTACTGACTTACCTACTCTTGGAAACTTAAGGGCTGCCTAAATGCTTCTACAGAAAGTCCCTATGCTGTGGAGCACAAGTTTTGTTCTGGTGTGAAACTGATCAGAGAGTTTGAGGGGAAATAGGTTTGTCCTTTGTTTTAGTTTCCCGAAGAAGAAAGAAAGAAAGGGACCCTATAACATTTATTTTCCACTAACTCAAAAATCGGAATCTGCACACAAAACCTTGTTCATTTAAAAAGAAATTTATGGATGAGAGCCATCAGCAAGATAAATGTTAGCCATTGTACAGCACATTTTTGATAATTACAAGTGCCTTTCAACAATAACTGTTAAATATGGACTGCATTTATAGGCAGGATATTTATAGTCAGGGTATCTCTGTAAGCACACTATAATTAAGTGACCATTTGAGAACTAACATTCAGCTAATTTGTACATATTTCATATTGCTTAGATACAAATTTTTGCCCCCATATAGCTTTATATAAGCATATTCTTACTAAACTCCTCATAATTTCACATTATTCTTAAACTTTGTTGCACTTCTTAACCAGCCTGCTAAACAGGAGACATTAGGAACAGTTAATTTAAAACTTTTGAGGCTCTAATTCTGTACATCAGAATAGGCACTGCATATTTATAAACATAATAAAAAGGTGTACAAAACAAAGCTACTTCCCTGCTCAAAGTCACAACATACCATCTTTGTCATTGCACAGTCATTTGTATTTATCTATGCTCATTTTACATTCAAAGACTAACAAAAGAAAATTGTTAAAACATGATCTTTAGCTAAAATAAGAACTTTTCTTATTTTCTACATTATCTTCATTCACTTGTTTCTTATACCTACACATATCTTTTAAAATACTTCCTGTATTAAGACTTAAAAAAAACCCCCAAACTAACCAAAACCAAAGTGCATCATGCCTGAATTTCTTTCAGAACATTATAAAATGTCTCAGCACATAAAACACACAGGTGTAGTCATCCAGGTTCTTCCTTCAAGGTATCGTGTCTTGTAATAAGAAATGAAAAACAATTACCAAAGCAGAGGATCATTCCCTCTAGGAAACAGACAGTCCGACAGCCCAGTCTCAGCTCACATTTGTGCAACCCTGTCATGCCAGCTCCTGAGGTTTTATCTTTTAGTTTCTGGTCAGTGCTTCAGTGTGTATAAACCACCTGAGATTCATTCCTACTGTCCTGTTTTTTTCAAGTACTTCTCAATCATCTTCTGCAGCACAGGACCCCAATGGCCTGCTAGGACCATCTAGGATTGTCTTGTGTAGTTAATTCCGTCTCATCACAGTGGCTTTGCACACTGAAGATACTTTGATCTTTCCTCTTCTCTGAACTCCAAATTTAATCTCCAAAGGAAGGATATTATTTTGTCTGAAGAAAGTTATTTGGCCGAAGTGAAGGGTATCTACATTAAATTTAACAACATACAGAGATAGAAGATCATACTAATTACCCAGTCCAGTCTCTCACTCTGTGAGAGCCTGCTAACAAAAGGCGACTCATCACTGAGCCTATCCTCTGTTTCATGCCCAATGAATGTTAAGTCCTTGCCTCAGTGTGCTGTCATATCCTATCAGCAGGATGAAATCACCTTATTTTCTTCTGTCCTGCATTTGTTTGCTTTTCTGGCAGGGTGTGCTAAAAACATACCACATTGTTTGGATTTGTCAAGGCTTTGGCTAGATACAGAAAGGCAGAATTGGGAACGTTTCCAGCAGGTTCTTGAAAACTAATAGTGCATTTACATAAGATGTGAGGCTTTTACTTTAAAAATGGGTCATCTAAATAAGTATGTGCTAATGGACGAAGCATGGATATGTCATGTTATTGATACAACTTGCACATTTCTCAAGTGTCCATCATCCTGGTCCCACTAAAACTGTTCTTGTCAGTTCTGTGTATATGCTTATTCCTTATATGCCCCTGCTGACTGCTCCACACCAGACTGTATTCCAGGGACACAGCCTGTATTACCAAAGGACAACAGCATTGCTTCATCACTCAGAAAACAAGACACAACTCCTTTGTGCACAAGGAGGACAGAAATTTGCTGCTGACAGCTGTAGCAAAACAGTTTCCAACCTCACTAGCTCTGCTGCATTGATGAGTACACGTGCAAGCATGAAGCCATGCACATCCCTTCCAGATCACCTCTGTGCTGTTGATGAATGCTTGTATAAATGGGCTTAACGTATGGATAGTGAAGAGACAGGTGTACAGCTTGCTGTTCAAGTTTTGATGTCCACATTATTTGTTTGGTTTTGCTTTTTTATTAGCTTTGCTGTATATATTTTTTCAATTTCAAATGGTAGGAGCTCCTTATCTCTTCTTAAATGATAGCATATATTAAATTACAAAGACACTTAAGAAATATGGATTCTAAGAACAAATTATAGATACTAAGTCATATTCTAATTAAGCAGCCTATGGACTATATTTTATTGTAGAGGAAATATCCATCATTGTACTGGGAGATAGAGTAAATCACAGATCAAGTACTGCATTTGGGGGTGTTGGTATTCTTTGTATTTTATGTAGCTTCCTTTTTATCTGTGAAAACTTGGAAGCACAAGTTCTTACTAGGATATGCCTGTAAGGAGTAAATTCTAGTTACAGACAGACAAATCATCAGGAGGAGTCCTATGGACTACCCAATCAATTTCTTCACGTCATTCTGTATTTCGGACATGAGTGTTAGGCTCTACTGGTGGACAGTCCTGCTACCAAACTGTGTATGAGTCAATACAGAGTTTCTTTGTTTTGGTGTTGTTTTATGGAATTTTTCAAAGCAAAAAGCACTGCAGAGAGATTGATTCTCCTGTACTCCTGATTAGGCAGAACAGTACTTGCTTCTGACAGAATTAAGAAGCCTTGTAAAGTATAAAGGAATGTAGCACACCATTAACTTACAGCAGTGGCACTACTTTTAAATCAGAAGAGTTTAAAATCTACTGCAAATAAGAAGACAGCCTGTGAAAAAATGGAAAATTATTTCCCTTATAAAGTGTTAGAAATTACTTATTTTGCTATCTTAGAGAATGAAAGAATATTAGAAAATAATTTATTTTTATACTTTTCTATCTAATAATTTATAATTACTACTGTTCCAAATACAAGCAGATTACTCTAAATTCATGCTCTTCATCCAAACTGAAGTTTTTTATTTAGCAATTAAGAGCCACTATTCTGTGGCTCTGTAACCATCTTTTCATTGCAAAGTAATTCCCCCTGTATTTTCAAAACTCTATAAAGCTCAAGTAGGTATCTTTGAAAAAGAAAAATTAACAGCAGGGCATGACAGGGTAACAAAGTGGGGACCTTATGGTGGCAGGAATACAAGCATTTATGGTTCTCTAATACATTTAAAAACTCATTTTCATTATGAAAAATGTCTGCCATTACTTTTTTTTTCTCATTATTTGCTCAAGTTTGGACATGAGGCACTGTCAATATGAAAGGAATTCAAAGAGAATTCTTTAAATTCTTATTACCCTGCTAGCCTATATCACAATGCTGTCCATTTTATTTATTACTTAGCTGAGAGGGTCTTCCCAAAACAAGCAAGCTGATAGAATAATCCCCAAGCACTTGCCAAAATGATGATAAATATTATTACGAACTAGACCTTCTCATAAAACAGAGATATAAAACAGACTTCCTTTGACATGAGCTGCAAAACTCTCTCCTTGGCTCAGATGCTAGGCACTGTTTGAAGAACATCACCTGGCTCTGAAGTTCATGCACTGAACCTTCCCAGCTGAGGCCACCATGTAGCTATTCTTACCTTCGGATTACCAACAAATGCTGGGAGGGATAATGTCTTTCTAGAAATATCTGCACTCTGCTAAAACACACTCAGCACATCTTATTCTATGATTTACTTCCTTCAACTCCTTTTCCTTCCCTCCCCCTTCGGGCACTCCCCCTTCCCACGCCACCTCCCCTAACTCATTTGGTTAAAAGTTTATAGAGAAAAAACATGCAAAGTAAAGTTCTATCCTTAAAATGAAAGTTTCACTGCTGTATTGGTATATAGTATCACAGACTTATGACAGGAAGGAGAGGAGTTACATTTCCTCCTCACAGATCTTCAGACCTTACAGATGAAAGTCAAAGACTGCAAATGTAAAACTGAAAGACAATTTTGTCTAGCAAAGAGTGACATGACAATCAAGGAAGAAAATATCATAAAAAATAAGCCGTTGCTTGCTGGATGATATTCAGGACAGTCAGGTTAAATGAGGCATAAACTGTAATCAAAATCACAGCCATCAAGCTGGAAAGACTGGCAAAGAAAGTGAAGGCAGGAGTGCTTTTCTGGGGTGAGAATAATGCACACTGAATACAGTAGCGGTGAGAAGACTAAAACCTATCTAATGCAGATTATATAATGCTGTATAGTCAATCATAAAAGAGATCTTTCTTAAAAGTTGGAGACATTAGTGTTCAGAAGCACACTCAGCTGAAGCAGAAGAGTGAGCCCTTTCCAACTCACAGGAATTGCTCTGTGGAACCTGCAGTGTTACCAGCTCTTGGTGGCATTTGGAAAGTAAGATGAGCGCCATGGTTTCACACTGGCTGGCAACTAAGTACCACACAGTCACTTGCTCACTCTCCCATGCCACACACCCAGTCATGGAGGAGAATCAGAAAGAAAATGTAAACCTCAGGGGCTGAGATAGGAACAATTCAATAAATGAAACAAAATATAACATTAATTTTAATAACAACAATAATATGAAAAAATATACTAATAATGATACTATTACTACTAATGACAATAACAACAGTAAAAATATTTGTCATGATAAGAAGGGGGAGAAAGAGTAACAGAACCCAAGAGAAGCATGTGATGCACGATACAATTGCTCACCACCCACTGACCAATGTCCATCACTTCCCTGAACCATGATCAGTGGCTTCTGGCCAACTCCCCCCTGTTTATATATAGGCATGATTTTCTTTGGTATGGAGTATTCCTTTGGCCAGCTTTGGTCAGCTGTTTTGGCTGTGCTCCCTCACAGGTTTTTGTGCAACTCTTCACTAGCAGAGCATGAGGCACTGAAAAGTTCTTGACTTAGTATAAGCACTACTTCCAACAACCAACAATCAGTGTGCTATTAACATTGCTCTCATACTAAATCCAAAACCACAGCACTGTACCAGCTACAAAGAAGAAAATGAACTCTGTGTCACCAAAACCAGGACATCTATGAGGCTTGCAGGAAATGGAAATGGTACCTGTCAGAATAAGTATAGATGGCTTTTATTCTCAGCTATGCTTGATATCACACACCAAGGTATTAAACATAGAAAAGGGAAACAAACACATTCTCCTGAGCTGCTGTGCATCATCATGTTAAATTTTTGTGCCATAATACAGCTGATTCCTTTACAGTAGGATTTTGTCTCAGAATTATGTTTGTCAATGAAAAAAAATCAATGGATTAGTCTCAGAATGATAAATTATCAGATTTCTACTTGTGATACTTGGAATCAAGTAGGGGTGATACATAAAAAAAACATTAGCTACTGATAAAGCTTATGTTAGCTTCACACTCAGCACTTGGAAATCATGCACCATGTAGTCAAGTTTTCCTTTATTAAGGCTGGAGAATTCATAAGTGAAATCTCTGTCAAAGATATTTAATTTTCTTTTGGAAAACCTGCTCAAATTTTATTCCTTTATGTATATAAAGTATGCTAACAAAAGACATCCTGTATTTTTATTTCATCTTCCCATAAGACCTTGTGAAAAATAAATAGTATGAAGTATGCAAATGACAGGTTTTAAGAGAAGATTCATGTACCACGGAGGGCATGCTATGGGACTCTGTGATATTCATGTTTCTGCATAACTTGATTTATCCATCAGCAGATGAATAGGAACTGTTAATACTCATGAGACATTTGCTCAGGAATATGGAAGTGGCCTATGTTGTTCTGATCCATTAATGGAGAAACTATTGTACAAATCCTTCTCTTACACAACAGCCTACAGACAGTGTCTCCTTGACTGAGACTGCTCTACACTGCTTTGCCAGCTCTGCCAGTGAACCCCCTTTGAATTCAATTATCTAATGACCAGGAATAACTCTGGTCAAGGAAAAAAATTTCAACCTAAAGCAGGGGCAATGAAATGGCCCCTGTTCTCCCTCCTGTGCTTCTGGGGCTGGAGAATCTCTTCTGGGAACTTGTATATTGTGCTTCTCTAAGGTGTTGCATGGGATTTGGCTGACATTTGGCAGCTCAGTCACAGAATCACTAAACTGTTCACATTTGTCATCACACTGTCCACTCAAAATTTTAATGGGTAAAAAAAAAAAAAGAAAGACTGATCCAGAAAATTCTTCATATATAATAGTCTTCTAATTTCCACAGAGCCTCAAAGTCTTTTCCTGTCAGAAAGATGTCCATGAATCATCATGAAGGTTTCAATAATAGAGAAGCATACCATTTTACGTTAACCTTAAGGCAGGTATTGTTGTGTGCCTCTGATAAATGCACGTGTTTGCATAGAAAGAAAGATGGGAGGCTTTGATCCTAAAGACTTTCTATTTCTCCCAGTTCCCCTAGAGATTACATGGGAAGACTTTACCATATGTTTAATTTGGACAGAGCTTATTTAGAAACTTCCATCTTTGCAGGAAGTTTGGCAGGCCAGTGTAACTCAAAAAGACTTATGATTTGGGGCTTTAAACTGCTCTTCTACAGACCTAAATATACAAGAAATATGAAACTATTTCTGGCCAATGCAGACAATTACTTCAACACAGCAGTTGTCTTCTCTTTAATGACAAATTTCCCAAATTTCCCAGTTCAAATGGCTATTTTGCACCTGGTTATTCATGAAAGTACAGAAGGAAATCAGTTGTCACTCAAGCCTATCACTGTTTACTGTAAAGAACAGGCTGAGTGTACGATATACATCTATGCAAGCTCAGAAAAATGCCATAGTTTTTTCAGACATAATAACTAAGAATTTCCCATAATAATTCAGTAGGATCAATTCATGCTGTCATGATCAATCTGGGCATTTTGTACTTTTTCTTTCTACATTTTTCTTAAGGCACTTTTTCTTCTGTGAGATTAATTTGTTTAGCATTGCTAATTTCTAGTGAATATCACATTAAAATACGCTTAAAGCTAGGAAAATGTGTAGAAATAATCTGAGATTAACCAGAACAGATGCTTAAATGCAATTCAGTTTTCTAGAACTGTGCAGTCTGACAGAGAAGTAAGGCACTCTAATGTATAGAGAAGTTACAAGTATGAACATTATCAAGAAAGATGTGAGGCACCCCAATCATAATCAGTATTAATTCCAAAACTCAGCTTCAGACTCTTGTGATGAAATTCTAGCTGCATGCAGGAAAAAATCTGAAGACAACTCCCAAACATACAGAGGTAGTACAGGCAGACCAGATCTGAATTTTAAATGTTTTCTGCATCTTGTTACTTATACTCACTGCTTTCCTACTACAAGCTACAAGTAGTAAAGGGGAAAAACTCATTACATAGTCCCTATTTGGTAGAGGACACCAGCTTGCAACTGAAATCTTCATCACTGGTTGGGTAAGACCACTGAAAGGAGAGTCAGTGTCAAAACAGATCTGCAAATTTTGGTACACAAAACAAAGCAACCTCATTTGGGGCTAATCCAAATATGAAAGAAGCTGCAAAACAGTCAAAAATGGTTTAAAATGTTTTGTCCTGCAGAAATATGTGATAGATTTTGGGTGATGTTGTGTTAAAAATACACAGTAAAGCTAACAAAGATGAAAGGAAAAAAATCCAACTCCTTTTAGCAGAATATATAAAACAATAGAAGATTGTAAAGGCAATAGTAAATGTTTACTATACAATTAATGTTCTATATTACGTATTAAACAAATTTCTCACTGGCTTCCAGCAAAATCTTATTGCAAATACTTACTAAAACTACATTATTTTCCTTTATTTGTTTGTTTTCATATCTACAGAAGGACTTACAGCTGCCAACCTGAGGACAAGCAGACCAGTGTCCTGTGATCAGAGAGAAATTAAGCTCAGTTTTATCAGACAACAGCAATAAAAAGATACATATTTCATGTCCACATTTGATCCATGAGTCCAGGTTTTCATCATCCTCTAGAGACAGACTTAAAGGCAAAACAGAGATTTCCCAACAAAATTTGGGTTCTTATTGTACCAAGAATAGAATTGCTCAGACTATTTCAATGAGTTGGCCTTTTCGGATCACAAGATGTTTAGCTACTTTTTGAGTAACATATGTTGGAGGAAAGTATGAATCTCAATGTGTTGTAAAGAACAGAGGCCACCCGTACATGAGAGCTCCTGTGTGATTAGTGGAAATGAAACTACCAAATTCCAGTTTGCCTTCACGTTTTTTGTACTCTAATATTTTCAGTATGTTTAGGCATGTCTTTCTCCCAGAAACTTTCAGTGCATTTCAAATAGGTCAGATCTCCCAAAGTACTGTCAAGGTTCAAATTAATTCCGCTGCCTGTGAGGAGAGGTTGTACAATTAAAGTAGCTCTGACGACACTCATTTGTTAAACAAAGTAAAGCTTCCAGCAGGGGTCAGTCTCAGAAGAGAGGTTGTTGGAAATAAGTGAATAAAAAGGGAGAAAAAGTCTATTTAATTACTACTGAACATAACACAGACCTGTTAATCTCCTTTCAATATCTATTAGCTCATTATATTCCCTTCAATTTCAATATTAAAACACACAGATACATTATGTTTCATTAATATAAGTGACTGAGGCAGCTCGGGTGATTTCATTTAGGAATTACAAAAATGGTGCTGAAGGCAAGAACAGTTAAGTGTGTAAAATAAACCTGGAATATTTATGAAGTATCTTTAACAAAGACAATCCCATAGTAACAATTAGATTTTTATTACTTTAACTTACTAGCTATACATTATGAACTGTATATATGCAGTGTTTAATTCTGCCTCAGCTATGACCCTCACATTTTTTCCTGTGATGTTTGTCGCTGTAAGACTTCATCTTAACTTTATTGTGACTACTTTGTAAAATTGAATTCATACTTTAAAAACAGAACCAGCATTCTATGTGTCTATAAAAATGAAAGATCCACCTAATGACTTATGTTGGCATGTTAGTTGCAAATGCTAAAATAAAATGCTCTCAAGTGGTAATTTTGATGATAATATGAGGGGGGGAAAAGGACCTATACTGTTATTCTTTTCTCACTTTTTCTGAAATCTGATTGACTTTCAGGACTATCTTCTAATGCAAAACAACTTGTTCAACAGAAAAGCAGCCCTTCTGTTTTAGCAAAAATAACCTTCCCACTTGGAAAAAAAAAAGTCGTTAATACAAAGAAAATCTCTAGGGAATGAAAAACAAGTTTCCTTCTAATGATCATCATTCCCAGTCAATTTTGTGAGAGACAGCATATATACTGAACATGAAAAAAAAGGAAGGAAAAGCACATCTCTGTTTTATCTCCACTGTATTTTTTTTTCAATAGGGAGCGCTACATTCCAGAAACATGGTGTTCCTACCATTGCAAACTCCTTCTCTGGAAGAACCACCGAAACAAGCTGACCCTACAGAATGGCAACCCCAATCAGACTTAAATCCCAACAGCTGTTATTCTGAGATGCCTTAGAGAAGTCAATTCTGTGGCATATTTTCCCTGTAAGGAAATAAATAATAATAAAAGGAAAAGGTGTAAGCCACTCTCTGTTGACCATTGCTTTTTTTAACAGGGCCCACAGCGCAGTCCATTGGACTGAAGTTCTCTAAGCTCAAAAAAACCCACATCTAGGAAAAACATCCCTATAAATTCGTACTCATGCAAAAATGGCTATCAGCCCCATTACTTTAAAACATATGGCTGGATTAGTTTCTTTGACTTTTCAGTGGTTAACTATTGCACTAAATCTGCCTTGAAAAGGGATATCCCATTTGCAATGGATAGAGTTAATGAAACAGATAATATTCCATCAGCATGGTAAAATCACTAAATAATTTAATTCAAGATTTCTAAAGCCCATTAGCATATTGTGACTTTCAACCATACCAACATTATTTGATATCAACCCATTTATAGCATAATGCCCTGAAATCCCTTTAACCTCTTCTTGTACGTTGTACCTATCCTTTCTTCTTTCAGTGGTGTAGCCTAAATGTTACTTCAAGACTAAAACTATGAATTACTTTAATTTTAACATTCCAATACGCAAGCTACTTTTTGCAATTTCATTGTGTTATGCACTGATCGCCAATTTAGAGGTAGATTTTATTTCAGAGGTGATCTATCATGTTACAAATGTAATTTTCTCACATGTAGCAAAAATAAATCTCATCACTTTACTAACTTTCAAGGCATCACCCCTCCTAAAGACAAAATGATTTATTGACTTTGCTGAACTATTTTTCATCTGAAAATTTAGAACCATCAGTAATATTTAATGACCTGATTTAAAGCGCTGAAATAGAAGCACACCAAAAGCATATTAAAATGTTGTTATTCTCCTGAGAATTAACACCTGTCAAATTAATAGATTTCAAAGTGGAAGACATCATGTCTATTTCAATTTCAAATTTGCAAGTAAACACTGTAAAATGAATGTGTCTTATTTCTGAAGAAGCGTGAAAGCACCATGTTCCTTTCTGACTGCAAGATTTGGCTGCCATGGAATGTCCATACTATTTTTACTTCAAGAGCTAATCATGCATGAGAGGTAACTCCTCTCCTTTGGAAACTACTGGCAATAATTTAGAGAGACGAAAAAGATCATCCTGAGGCTTATTTAGCTATTATAGCACTCAAATAAAGCTTATAAGCTTTGCCACGCCATTTCCAGTGGCCAAATGGTAAATGCCACACTTTCCCAGATACATCACACAAACATAACTGTATGTCATACAAAAAAAGATAGATAACACACCATCAGTCTCAACGTTATGGAACAAATCATAATTCAAGTATTGTACCTAAGATTCTGATAAAACTTGATGCACCTACTAATAGTTATTATTTATTTAAAAGCATCAACATTTTTGAATAGGAATTCAAAATGCACACTTATAATACCACTGTCATTAGGTTGATAACTTTTCTAGGCAGCATAGTCACAGCTGACAAGTGTTAGCCTACACTTGAGAGAAAAACCCACAAAAAATAACTCAAAAAACCACTACTACCAATTTCTTTCTTAAACATACAAATATCTCCTTTAGGTTATTTTCTTTGAAGATGTTCCATGTAGGATTAAAAGGTAAGATGTTTGTAAATATCTGAGAAAGGTAGCAGTGTTTCTGTTGCAGAAGATTTCAAGCAAATGTCAAAATGAATTAGAGGAAATAAAAATCAAACAGTAGGTGAAAGATACAGTAGAGGAACAAATCCAACATAAATCAAGTATTTTTAAATATAAATACTTATATTTATGTGTATGTTCACATAAACAAAACCTGCAGCTAAAACTAATGAGTGTGTGCAACTAGACACTTTTAAAAATTAGAAATAATTAAATGGATCAACCCATTTCACTAGGCAAGACAAAAATGTCAATAAAGAATTCTTTTTTTTAACTGAACTATTTATAAATGTTTATGCATGCATGATTTCTCCAGAACCAGTATAACAATGTGTACATTTATGTAACTTTATGCAACTGACAACATATTTCATCAGCTCAAGGTTCAGTCAGAAAAAAACTTCACAGCTCGTATCATAAAAAAAATGAAACAGATAAAAAAGAAAAAAAAAATCATGCTTGAGGGTATAGGAGTTGGATATTAAACCAGCAAAATAAAATAGATATTCTTATAAAGTTTTAGTGATCACCAATTCTACGGAACTTCTTTACTTACTACAAAAGGGAAAAATGCTGAAACATTAACTGGTGACACTACTGTAATAAACTGTTTATGAACTTCAATGGTACCCTTCTCAGAAACTAGCATAAGACAGTGTTAGAACAGCTAAGACTGTTGACAGCGTGAAAAAGTGTGAAAATAATTTTGGGACATGGTCATTGACTCTAAAAAAATCATTTTGACATTAATACTGTTTGATCTGTATTTTCCTGAATGTATCACTGAAAAGAAATATTTAAGTTCTTGCAGATATCCTTTAACATTTTTGTGCAACTAAGCTCCTTTGATAGTTTTGTGGTACCTGTCCTGGTTACACTCCACCAAAATTTTGTTTTTAGTAAGTTGTAGGAAAAGAACTGTGGCATTATAAGCACACTCTAAATTGTTTGCAGCTGCTGAAGAAACACAAGCCCTAGCATCCTACCTAATCTTGCAGCACATGTCAGGCTTTTTTTAGGAAGGAGGTCACCAGCTCAGCGGTACATGGCCTCTGGTTATAGATAGGAGCAACCAAATTTCAAATACTCACAGCTACCTTTCTACTAAAGTATGCAACTTGCTTACACTGAATAACAAAGCAAGATCACTGTTCCTATGTTCCAGGGACTGCTCAAACACTGTTCTTTGAATTCATGCAGAATCACAGGATCACAGAATATGGCGAGTTGGAAGGGACCCATAAGGATCATCAAGACCAAACCATAGCCCTGCACAACACCATCCCTAAGTGTCACACCATGTGCCTGAGAGTATCATCCAAATGCTCCTTGAACTCTGTCAGGCTTGGTGCTGTGACGACTTCCCTGGGGAGCCTGTTCCAGTACTCAAACACCCTCTGGGTGAAGAACCTTTTTCTAATATCCAACCTAAACCTCTGCTGGCACAGCTTCAGGCCATTTCCTTAGGTCCTTTCACTGGTCGCCATAGAGAAGAGATCAGTGCCTGCCCCTTCTGTTCTTCTCAGTTGTAGACTGCAATGAGGTCTCCACTCAGTGTCCTCTTCTCCAGGCTGAACAGACCAAGTGACCTCAGTCACTCCTTATACAGCTTCCCCTCAAGGCCCTTCACCATCTTCATTACCCTCCTTTGAATGCTCTCCAATAGCTTTATATCTTTCTTTATCTTTATCTAATATTGCAGTGATCAAAACTGCACACAATATTCCAGATGAGGTCGCACCAGTTTTATTTTATATTTTATATTATTTTATAGTTTATAGTTTATAGTTTATATTATTTTATATTTTTATATTTTATTGTTTATAATTTATAATTTATAGTTTATATTTTATTAGTGTTCTATGAAAACTATGCTTTACTATTTTATCGATTTTCATTTTTTTTAAATTTAACGCCACAATTTTTAATCCAAAACATTACTATAATACAGGTTCTCTATTTATGTATAATTTTGTGTACTTTTGCCATATCATTTCTTTTTGCTCACTACATCAAGGAATTGAGGTTTTCTACATTCCTTTTCATTGTTACCAGCTGTTTTATAATAGTGGTAAAGGCAAAAAATAATTCAGTATCTTTTCACATAATGCAATTCTCATTCTATGCAAATGTGTCATAATTAAAAAGTAAGTAATTATTTTTTTGCATAGGGAAACCTAACAGTATGTGCCAGGTTATCTGCCATATGTATCTTATGATTAAGGAAATAAAGTATGGTTTCAGTTAGAGAGGTAATCATAGAATCATGGAATCATAGAATCAACTGGGTTGGAAGAGACCTCTGAGTTCATCAAGTCCAACCCTTGATCCAACCCCACTGTGATTACTAAATCATGGCACTCAGTGCCACATCCAGCCTCATCT
>JAWWES010000081.1:101716067-101774504 GCA_035583135.1 Lophotriccus pileatus | reverse complement strand
GGGAGGTTTAGGTTGGATATTAGAAAGAAGTTCTTTACAGAGAGTGATCAGGCACTGGAATGGCCTGCCCAGAGAGGTGGTGGATTCACCGTCCCTGGAGGTGTTTGAGATGAGGCTGGATGTGGCACTGAGTGCCATGATCCAGTAATCACAGTGGGGTTGGGTCACGGGTTGGACTTGATGATCTCAGAGGTCTCTTCCAACCCAGTTAATTCTATGATTTCTCTTTCTCATTTCAATGATCATTTGACCTTTTTTAATCACTTTATGCTGTGCTGATGGCATATTCAACACGCCTTACAATAACTGCACAATTTAGACATTTAAGATTCTTGTCAGATTTTTAGAAATTGTTAACACTCATTGGAGTAATGAAAGAAAGGAAAAGACATGTTGAGATAAACGTCAAGCAGTGGCATCCAACAACACAAAGTATTATGCTCTGAATATGGAGAGGGGATTAGAGACCAAAGAAGAGGAAATAATTAGGAAATAATGTAAACATGAACAGGAACTTAATAAAAATTATGTTAAAAAGTTAGGAAAAAAGAACAATTGATTTTCATATGGGAATACAAGAGAAAACCCAGATGGGAAGATTTTACCTCTCTGCCTCACAAAAGCAAGGAAATCCAAAAGTGTGTTTGTTCTAATTATCAATGGCTTATGCTAATATCATTTCCATTAAAAAAAAAAAAAAAAAAGACCTTTCTTTCCCCAAGGGACCAGTCTCTCTGTTTCACTTCCCCAACTTTTTTTCCCCAAATGAAATGGAAGGCCACTGTCTCTCAGCTGTTTGCCTCCTCTTAGCATCCCAAGCTACATTTGCCTTTTTGCAAATAAAAAATAATGAAAGCAATGAATATGCTCATGAACATATAATCACGGGATTTCTTAGTTTGGAAAATGCCTCTAAGGTCATTGAGGTCAACTGTAAACTTAGGACTGTCAAGTCTACCATTAACCATGTCCCCAAGTGGCACATCTATTTAATGTGAATTCACTGAGAGAATAAGTTGGAAATACAATCATCCATCTCTAAGCAAACCAACACTATGTCTTCCAATATCAGAGGACTTCACTAAGAAGTATGCCATAATTAAAAACTGAACACTATTTTTTCTTTATAAACTAATTGATAAATTATAAAAATAGCACAATATCTTTATATGAAAAGAAGTTATGATGTGGGTATGGAAGGAACATGATAAAAATATCCCTGACTCAAAAATAACACATTTTCACTGAAAACACCAAGAGTATATTTTATTTGTGGGCCAGTAAAACCAAAAAGACAATTGAATAATACTAATGCAGCTGCACTGTAATCAATTTTGATTGATTTGTAATCCTGTTTGAATGATACCTGACATTTTATAAGAAATATGGCAAACCAGCAGTACTTACAGATGTGCTATTTAAAATGCACTCTAAATAACTTCCATACTGAATGAAGTGAGGCATCCATAAACGTTTTAGCTCTCTGTTTAACTCCCTTCAGACATGAAATTTCCCAAAAGCATACCAACAAAATGAATTTGATACTGCTGTGAATAAAAGTTCAGCAAAGCAAATGAAATTTCACTTTGTTTTGTTGCTCTTACTGGGAGATAAAAACACCATGAAGGGTAGACTGGTAAAAGCAATACACACATCCAGAGAAGAAAGTGTACACATGTATAGATGGATTTTCAAGAAAGTCAGGATGAAAACACAGGGGCAGAAATGTTGGTAGTTAAAAAAGCTCTTGGGGTTTTTTATTATTTTTTGGTAAAGCAGTAACAATTCCCTCCACATAAATTATTTCCCAGATCCTGCTGTAAGCTAGGCGATAATTAACGTACAATAACAAGTTGTCAGCTGCTGCAAAAACTGAGGCAGAGGTTTAGATTGTTTTTCCCTTTATAGAACTGGGCATTAATATGTCTACCAATGACCAAAGATAGTTTCCTTTCTGCAGCTTTTTAAGTGTAAGAGGTCCCAGTGGGAAAGTCAGAAAGGGGTTCCCATCTCTCTGTTATGTAGTGAGAAATAACTCAATAAAAACAAGGAAATAAAGAACAATTTCAGTTTTAACAGTTGTACAGCAGCTGATTCTGGAAGGAATTTCTCAGTACTTAACTCCTTTCATGCTGCACCTCACTTGTGAGTCCCTATAAATGTAGCAGAAAAAATCAGTGAGATTACTGAAATCTACATCTTCCAAGGAGCTGAAGATACAGCATGTATTATTCCATAATCACAGATGGGAGATAACACAAAATGGAAAAGCTGTCTTTAATCTCAGTACTATGGGTGACCAACCTGGAACACATTTTAAACAGACAGCTTTTCTGAAAGAGGTGTGTTAGAGGTAAAAGAATTTAGAAGAAAAATGCCAATCAGAAAATCAGGTAAGTGACAATTTGATTCTGAAATTACTAAAACTTGCCATTTAAATCTTGAAGTTTGCAGCTAAGATATTTCTCCAGATTCAACCTCAATTTAACAAACTTATGCACTGAGAAGGAAAGGCTGCTTAAAACTGCATATTGCAGAACTGTAGTTATTTCTGATTTCCTAAGTCTTTATTTCACTAAATGTAGCAGTAGCAAGATGTCAATCTCTTCTATAACATCAGAGAAAGAATAGATATCCATTTTAATGATCTGATAAGTCAATGGGAGAAAGGATGAGCTCCATGATTACATGGACTGATCACAGAATATTCTATTAAGATCAAATAGAAACCTCTCCATGAGCAACCAGTGCCATGGTTGTTAATAACATATTGGCTTCTGACTTGCTGAAACTAGTAGACCAAGAATTTACACACTGTTTGACACAGGATTTTATAGTGCTAAATGAAACGGAAGCTTTCAAATATACATTATAGTATACATTACTAAGGACAGAAATATTTGTGACTTTAAATAAAAATTAATACCATGACATATTTGGCACATTTTTTCACTTGAACATGCACATCTTTTAGATACTTGGCAGAAATCATCCCCACCTATGCAAGGTTAGAATTTCATTACTCAATTTCCAACACCTAAAGAAGCAGAAAAAGGAAACTAATGTAATATCCAAGCTCAAACTAATTATGAGTGAGTGCACTATAAAATGCATGATTATCTATTATTTCCTACATTGTGCAGACCCATATACTTTGTGAGGAATGGGTGCTAAATGAGCTACCAAATCAAAATGACTATGTTTCACAACACTTTTTACAGGTGTAAAGAGGTACCTAAGATATCAGTAAATGGTGAAACCTTACACGTTTAAAGAACTACCAGAAATGTAGGCCTGTGAAATCTGCAGTTTTACAAATTGTGATATACATACTAATGAGTTTCAGGCTGTCTCTTCTAAACATATATCTCTGAAATCTTTAATTGCACTGCCAAGGCCTCTAAGGTTCCAAGAATTAATTTCAGAATTTCTGTAATTTCTGCTTGCCCTTATTTTATTGTGACTCTTATCAGAATAAAGATCTGTTTTCAGTACACCCACTGTCCTTCCATTCTGGGAAGCAATGACTTCATTAAACTTACAGACCCACTCATGACAGGGCTCCACTGAACACAAGCCTTATCCGGCTCAGTTAATATTCTGGACATCTGAAAAACTCCACAGAGACAAATCATGAGTACCTGGACTCCAAACAACTTCAGTGGAGGTACTGTTAACCTGGAGGTCCCTAAAGCCTTAGCAGTTACACATTACTCCATCTGCATGCAGGAGGCAGCATAAAACACAACTTACTTGTGAAAATGCAAAACAACTCTCATCTACATGGAACATTTACAGAGCATCTGATAATACTCCCCTCTTTCACCATCCAAGTGACCAAACCTTGGAGGGAGTTACAGCCTCTGTAAAAGAGGTAGTGAAATCTCCACATTTGGAGTTACTCAAAACTAAATGGGACAAGGCCTTGAGCTACCTGATGTAACTTTAAAGTTGACCTCGATGTCCAGAAGTCCCTTTGAAACAAAACAAACAACCAACCATTTCAATCTATGCAAAACTACTTTTTTTCTCAGCTGAACCACAAAAATATCCAGAAGACAAGGTAGGAATTTGACTTGCTCTACTTCAGGCACTTTCCAAAAAAGAAGTGAAGCTGAGACAGGGTGTTCCAAATGATCTGAATTGCTTTGCAATGGCCATACGAGAACAGCACCTCAGGTTTATGATTCATAAAGACAATAGCTGCTCCAGTGCTTTAAAATCCTTAATTCCCAGTTCATCCTTCAGTACTGAGTACAAAGAAGGACTGCTAGCAGGCAAAAAAACACCTGCCACATCTGAGTTTTCCTTTGAGGTCTCCCATCTCGCTAATGATGAGGCTGACTTGGCTTTGCATACGAGATACAGCAATGAAACAGCCTGCAGTGATATTAAAGTGGAAAACAGAGCAAATTAAACTGGTTGTCTTCCTGTTTTACAACCAGCTGCAATTACCATACTGGGTAGATGCCATCCAAAGAAAACTGTGAACCACACAATCAGGAATCATTTCATTAGCATGCGTAGAGTGAACCTTTCCCCAAGTGTAATTTAAGGAGTCCTTAAAATATGCTATTCTATCTGCTACTTTGAGTCCACAATCCCTTCCTACTGTAATTCTGGTTTCCTTGTACATGAAATCCTGCAGTTAAATCTACTTTCAGGATGACTGCCCTGATTAATAACTCTATAATGTCTGTACTCTCTGTGGGATAAAGCATTTCTTTGTTCAAAAGTAATCCTTTTCCTCTGAATGCTGGCAATTTCGGTGCCAAGGGAATTAATCACCACCGCTTGGTGCTGCCATTCACACTCCTGGGATGTGTAGTCATGTGAAGTCATTCTGAGCCATAATTTCTCATCCTCCTCAGTCAGCTGTATGTTCTGACAGCGGAAGGACTATATGGATGCAAGTAACCCACAGGACATCCAACATGTCTATCAAGAAGACCTGAGCAACTTCACATATACTGGATGAATTCTGAAAGCTAACTTGAGAAAAAATATTTGCTGGAATGAACTAAGGCAACCAAAAAGGCAGAGCACACTAATATAGGATGTAGTTCCTGGAAAGAAATGGAAGGGAAGGCACACTTTGTTTTATGTAAAGTTCCACTACAGTTTGCTGAAAAATAAAACTACTTCGCAAAATTGGTATTTTGATGGATGTTATTATTTTATTAAGTCCCTCAACATATTTGTATCATACCAATACACTGAACCATATTAGAGAAAAAACATAAACTGAGATATAAGCCTGACATCCAGCCTGAACTGTAGGTTGCAATGCATATGGGTAGAAAAGGAGCAAAAAAATTGCTCATTGTTTAAGGAGCAATACTTGATGCATCTACAATTTCTGCCATTGAATCTTCTAGCTTTGACTGTGTTGGGTTTTGTTATAACTAAAATATGTAAATCTCACTTTCAAAACAAACAAAAAAAAATTGCAGAGGTTTCAACCAGAAAAACAAGCTCTTTAGGTATTAAGTTAGATACCTATTTGTTACTGTAAAGGTTCATTCTATCACAAATATAAATTTTAAACTTTCTGGTTTGATCTCCTTTAAGATCACCTGAGTGCATACTAATGCTTAGGAAGTGCTTCAATAGATGGAGAACTGGTAACACCAAATGAGTCACTTCAGTCTAAGGACAGTAGTGAATGGATGCCCTGAAAATCTCCATTTATATGGCACTTTATAGTACAATTTAATGAAAATGTCCAGTATTTAAAGAAAGAATGCATCTTCTGCTAATATGCAGCTAAAATTAGCATCTAGTAAGGAGATGGGTCAAGTCTTTATACCTAACAGAATTCTCTTGTTTAATTAGAAACATATTTTTAAATGAAATATGCATTCTGGAGAACATTCTCTTTCTTTCCTTCTTTCTTTCACACATTGTTTTTCTTTCACTCATTCTCAGATTTTACACCCTTTTCATCCTGCAAACATGAAGGATCTATTTTGAAGTCTGTCAGAATAGTAACAAGTTTGAAGTGCTGCAAATCCAGCTTAGTACAGCCTGCGCCTGCACTGTTCTAAAGCCAGTATTGAGTGATTCCAGACCTCTTCTGGCACTGTATATTCCCATATTTATCACATCTCAAATTCAAATGCATACTTGAATGCATTTGAAACTATCAGTAGCTACTAAGAACAGACAATATGAGCAAGTACTTCACTAAGAAGAGCTTCCCTAAGAGAAGCACAGAACAAGAGCTTCGTTACGTCTGCATCAGTTCTTCCCCACCTGCCCAGTGAGGTTAACAGGGATAAGCCTGTTGCATTTCCCTTCTTCAGTGCTGCACAGGGTTCACCCTATTCTCTCAGTCCCTCCTCCTCCCAACAGACAGTGAGGTGCAGCCAACATGCTTTCACTCCTTCTCCCTCCAGTTGTTCACAGCATGTAATAGCAGGTAAATAGTCAACCTTCTCTTCCTCTCAGCATCACTTCCGAGTTAAGGAAGAGGAATGACTCTCCCCAGTCAGCCATGAGGTAGCTGAGATGCTCTTTATAGAGCATTTTACAACCTGAAAATGTTGTTCTCAACAGTTTTTCACAGGGCAGACCTCTTCAAAAATTTTAAGACAATGTCTGAATACATTTTAAAATGTCACATACAGACAGAGCTATATAAATATATGATTCCATGCTTTCTTGTCACTTTCCAAAGCACTTTAGTCGACACACCTCTGAGGCCTTTGGACCACAGGACTGAAAAATTAGCAATTAAAGCTGTTTCAACATGTGAAATAAGAGAGTAAACAGAAGAGGGAGCTGAGAAGGCATCAGGGAGCTGTGATTATACAGAACATGCAGGGCTTGCATATTGGCAACTTGCAAGCTCAAGGTGAAGTTTTCCTGAAAAATGCAAATAGACAAGAATTACAAGTGATATCAGCAAATTATGGCCATTGGACACAATTAAGGTAGATTTCTAAGCTGTACATCTCCTTCTTGACTCTAAGCAAAGGGCCAACACATAATGCCATATACCCTTTTAGAACCTTTGTAACAACTTTGCTTGGCAGAAAGAATTTTCTTCACACATTTTCTTGAAAGCCATCATTATTGCTGTGTGTGCAGACACATTAGAATGAAGTAAAAGATTATTTTGATATAATCTCTGTCAATAGATATAATAAAATGCTGCTTTTTGAAAGTTGATAAAGGCAAGGCATGCAATGGACCAGATAAGAAGCATTGGTACAGAAAAATAAAATAGCTTGCTGAAGGTAAAATTTCAAATCACCAATAAAGTTGGGAATGCATTTGAGATTCTAGGAATCTTATTTGAAATGATCTTTTGTAATATGTTTTCTCTGTAATATCATACTTTTTTTTTTTTGGTTAAGATATAAAGTACTAAGATATATTAATATATGAGCAGATGAGTCAATCAGTTCATATATATTTCTAAACTCAATTCTGTAATCTTCAGAAGGTCATAAACTATTTTTGTAGCTGTACATAAGCTCAGCATGCCATGGAGAATGCATAAGAAGTGGAAAAAGAGCCATTATTCCCTACTATAACTCAAAAATTTGATGTTGTCTTATGACCAAAACAGAAGGTTTAAAATTAACCAAAGGAACAAAATTTACACATATTGTGCATGTAAACTGAGGAACTCATTCTCTTAGGATATTAAAGAAGTCAAAAGTATAAAAAATTAAGAATTAAATGGAAAAGTTCACAGACAGTAAGCAATCATCCAAAGTCTATAGGCACAGATGCCTGAAAGGCACAATCAGACAAAAGCCAATCTGAAATGCAGTGTAATTATCTGTAACAGTTTAACACCAGCTAACAGTGATACTCCTGTACAAATATCCAGAACTCCTTGGCTTTGGATCCCCTTAGAGCATTTGTTTCCTTGGTGGGAAGAGTTGAGGGTGCTGAAGCAAGAACTTAAAATGAGATGTGAGTTTTGGATTTCAGAACTTCATTAGACTGGTAGTTTGAATCTAGCTTAAATCTCATGCATCTTGTAAGAGAGTAAGGGACTACTGGAAAAAGTGTCACAATCTGAGGCATTAGAGCTTGCTTTTTTCTTGGAAATATAAATAAAACCTGTTAAACACTTATTTCACAGCAGTATGGTTGCAGAAAGAAGCATTAATTGTCTTTGACATTTACTGCTGCATCATTGCTGCTTACTGAGCCTGAATTCCTGACCCACTTCTTTGTCTTCTAACAGTTATCAGAAAAAAGATAGGTAAAGACACTGCAGTGACCCTAGAGAAGTGAACTACCTGCACAAGATAGCAGAATCAAATTTCCATCTCTTTCACAAAATCTGCTTTCTTTCCCAGAGAAAAATAAGATAGAAATAGATTTTCAAGATAAGAGAATGCTTATTTGTTTGACATTTAATAACTTATCAGGTTTGACATGAAGAAACATTCTAATTATGAAAGATTTCAATGTATGTTACACATAAATACCTCCTCTATACAGCTGTCTATTTTTCTGTGTGCCTTTAAAGTCTTCTAAATATGATTTTGATAATGCAATCAGCTGCTTGAATAAACATAACCTAATAGAAGTAGTATGACTTCCCTGGTGCACAGCTGTAAACAGGCAGCTGACTGATAGCAAATGACCTAGATAAATCTGTCTTGATAGCTGTCTCTCCTTAGTCTTGACCTTCTGACACTGTTCCAGCTGTGCAATAGCTTGTCCTTAGCATTAAGGGACAGACAATCTCAGGCACATTCTATTCTGGGAAAACTACTAAAATTTTTTTAAAAAGACACATGTTCTCATAAAATTAGTGGACTAAAATTTATTTCTAACATAAAGGCAAAAGAAACATTAAGCTTTTCCATAACTTTTCATCTTGCACTGTAAAAATAAGTAGTAAGTAAAGAATTAGAGTACTTAATTGAATTTTATTTGTATTTTACTGGTAGTTAGACAGTTTAGCATTTATTTTCCTGCAATCTCCAAGTACTGTACAACACTGTGCAACAAATTAAATGCAGTTTGACTATAAAGCCTCATTATAAAAAAATTAAAAATTACCTAAAATATTTCTATATAATTGAATTTAGATTAAACTAAACCTTCAATATTATGTATACACAACTGTGAAATGTTCAAAAGTCTTCTTTCAGACAGACACCTTGAACACCTTAAGGTGTCCTTAAATGATTATGAGCAATGGGTGCTTCTGAAAGACGACAGGGAAGGATGTCCTTATTCTCTAAGATAATATCCTCCAAGTAAAAGAGTGACATCCTCACTGAAGAGTCTGACCATACAGTATTCAGAACTGCACTACACTAAACGATTTTGATTCACTGAGATTTGACGCCCTTCTACAATCAAGAGCCAGAACTTAAGGCTTATTTTGAAACCTAAATTCAATGTCAGCTTCTTCCTGACACCTTTGAATTGAAAAGTAAAAAAAGAAAGCTAAAACCCTGTGAGAGATATAGGAAGGAAACAAGAGAATTACGTGATCTCTGCAGAACTTACTTCCTAGTGAAAAATGTTGGAAGCTCAGAGTATTTGAATTGTCTCTAAAAAAGCACAATGCAGAAAAAAAAAAAACAAACACCAAAAAACCCTCAAGCCTCAGTGATCCCCTGCCTGGTTCAATGATAACTTGCACACCTAGAGCCTTCTTGATCCTCTTCCCACTCAAACTGCACTAAACAGTGTCATGTGGCTCATGAAAGAACCCAAACCAATTTGGCCTCATTTTGTTTCATTATAATTGAGGGCTATGAAAGAAGTACAACTGTGTGATCCAATTGTAGACTCAAGAACAGAGAGCATGCAGAGTTAATAAACTATTACCTTTGGTTTCAAACCATACCTAGGCTGCTCCGGAACTCTTGAACTAAAAGGCCTCTATCAATTTGATTTGCACTTTTCTCTCATAAGCAGCCTGCTCATGTAGACACTTAACAAAATCAGTAAATACAATGTCAGTTTTATTTTGTTTTTCCTTTTATCTGAATAATGGGTTTCTCCTTTGAAAGAGTGACCTGTGTATATAACCAGACAATTAAAATGCTCACTTTGGAAAACCAGAAAGCAAACAAGAGGGAGAGAAAAAGGTTGAATTCCATAATTAAAATTTTTTTATCTATTCTGGGTCCAGAATTTAACAGAGCTATGTTTGAGTTGATGCATTTTTTAAAAACAAAATCCGTATAAGAAGTAAGATCTTTCAGTTCTCATTCTTCCCCATTTTAATGAAAACTAGTCATAATAGAGCCTTTTGAGGCTATAATCTATCATTCTGAGGGAAAATTACTTAAATCCATGTATTTGCTGACTGCTTTGCTAACAGTGCTTTTACTTCTTCAGCACACCAAAGCCAAAATTAATCTAATCCACTTTCCTGCCAAGACTGAATTTATCCTTATTGTCCTTATACCCTATTTAGGTTTACATGACCGAGCATCAGTGTTTCATTTCTGTCTCTCAAAGACACACTCATGTAGAATATTTCTGCCTAACAGTCTTCACTGAGAAGAGGATGATCATGGTAACTTTTCTCAGTGTCTTGTCGTTATTCTTTATTTTAACCTCTGCAAATAGGTCTTGGCTCACAGAAGGTATCAAAGGCAGCAGCATCTAAGAGTGTGTGTCTTATTCACAGAGAGGAAAAATGTAGCTAATTTCTTTTCACATTAATGGGACTTATAGATACATGTTTTTTAAGTTCATGGTAAAAAGGATCTAAAAGTTGTCACAAGGAAAACAGAGTAAATCAGACACTGGAATAAAAGACAGGAAAAAATCTTTCTTTCCTGCATAAACTCAAATCATTCCAACAACACAGTTTTGTCTTTGGCTTTATGTAGCAGTTTTGATCCTAAGACATCTAACATTTACATGTTCAATAAATACCTGTTGGAACTAAAAAGATACATGCTTGAAAGCTGACCTAAAAGAATGCTCAACAGAATCTAGACAAAAAGTCAGTTATTTTGTTGTGATCTTTACTGTTTTAAGCCCTTGCCATCACTGATAATTCCTACCGAAATGAAGTATTCTAGGCTTCTCATAAATACAGGAATTTTTTAAATAATGGATGAACAGATCTGTAGTAGCTCCTCTCATTTCTGTATGCACTGTTATAGCAATAGATAATGTACTGAGCAATGAAGGACCTCTTCCCCAAGAAGCATAAAACTAAATGGGCAGAGAATGTTCAGTGTAGAATAATGTAGTTCAAAGAGTGATATTTTCCTCTCCACAAAACAAAGTGATCATTTAGGTACTTGAGAAAAGGGAGACAAGTCAACATCAGCAAAATGCATCATCAACTTTTTAATAGACACTTTATTGCCACTGTGCTGACAGGTAGGAAATGAAGTTTCACAACAGAGGTCACTAAGTCACCTCTATAATGAATAAAACATGCTACAGATGAATAAGGTGAGAATGTCCCCCCCACCAAGGCAACTTGGGCATCCATACAACTGGAAAGGCATGCCTACTACTTTACTTCAGAGCCAAGATAAATAGTTTCTTAGCTATCCTGGGTATTGAAGGACATTGAGATACAGCATTTGGCAGCATTTCTAGAAGTCTCTCTTTGACAAGACCATAACAGGTATTACTCACATATTGTAAATTAAAACTTTTATTGGCCTATATACACCAGCTAAGATGAAGAACAACTGTACTATAGACTGCATGAGAGTCTTAGTCATTAAGAATATACATTCTCAGCAAACAAGGGAATAATGAAGACTCTGGTTCCGCTTTTAGAGAAACAGACTTTGGACAGAGAAGTGTTGATTCACCAGCCCAACATCACACAGAAACTCTAGGTCAGAATGTACCCTTTATTTTAAAGGCTGCTGTCTGACTACAGCAGCCTTTGGTAAATCACAACTCAATGTTTCAGTGTGTTCATCAAAGAAACAACCGCAGACAAACCTGATTGTGCATCGACTCTTTTAATCAAAGTACTTGAAGTGCACCAAAATCATAACATTTTCAATTTGATGTGAGTTCAGAACAAATAAGCACATTCTGCCTGTGGCTACCAACTGGTAGATACTATACTTCAGATATGAAAAAAATATTGGCAGATATTGTAACTTAAAGAGGAGATCCTGACAGAATAGGAATATTATAGGTTAATTTTTAGCCTATTAGACATGCAGTATACATAAATTATGAGTAGGTTAAATCTGCTTAATTAAAGCATAATGGAAGAGAAAAATACAATGTAACATTCTCCAGCAACATTTCCCAGATGAATAAGCCTAAGTAGAAGAGACTTCCTTTTCTGAAGGAAAACAACAGTAGCACAAATTCTAGCATTGTGATGGAAAAAAAAGGAGTCTCTGCTTCCTCCCCAAAGGCTCTTGATAGAAAATTTTACAGAGGAAAAAGATGAGACCACATTCCAAAAGCACAGGGTCTAAAGCCTCACAAAGAAATAAGGTTCTTAATTGATCATCTGGGTGAGAAAGAACAACAGAGGATTGGAAAAGAAAGATGTACTTTAATTTCTACGTGAGAGTTCTAAGGAGGAGAACAAAACCTGCTCCAATTAAGAAAATATCAACGCCTCAAGCTAATGTAACTTTGATCTTATTCTTTGTCAGAGAAAGGAAATTTCATCTCTTCAAAGCTTCAACCAAGTAGAACCAAGTTATTAAGGAGTAAGAAAACTTAAGTAAGAGCCCTCTAGAGAGACCAAGGACAAACTGACATGTATAATATTTTAATTGATTGCCTACATCAGAGGAATTAAAATAATAATATTTCTCTATTGGTACAATAGTAGTCGCATCTATTCATCTGAGAACTGATAGACATAAAAATAGGCAAAATCTGTAGTAGCTTAATCCTTTTCATTCCTAATTTACCTTTTAGATTTGAAGAGCCTATTTTTTCTTAACAATGTAATTTGCCATCACTTAATGCAACGTTAAAAAAGTATTATAAAAACTATTTTATTAAATTATATCATTGACTTTTGAAAGAACACTTAATATAAATTTACAGCATTAGACTGACAGCCACAGAAACTCAGAGGCCATATTACTGCCCAGTCAGATGCGGTTTTCAAATCAACAGTGAAATACATCTCATCCCTTAGCACTTACCAGAAGCAACGTTACCACTTAGCCATACCCTTCAGTACTGACCTCACTTAAGAGTGCTGGCAATGGAGGGCACAGATGCCTCCTACAAGTGTTAGGGCAGGTATCACCTAGAGCCAGCTGAGATGGTCGCCAACCAAGTCACAAGGCACCCCTTTCCAAGAGGGGTTAAGTGACAATACTTTTCAGTCACTACTGGTGACTGAGCACATACAGTAGAACTCAGAAGCCCTGAACAACTGCAAACTTTTCAGTCTTTCGAAAGAGCTGAAAATCTTCAAGTAAAAAGCAAGAAAGCAAAAACTCAGAGGAAAAAGAGAGTTGGCTATTACAAGCGTGAGGTAAAAATAACAGGATGTTTCCAACCTTTTAAAGCTAAATATAAGCAGCCAATCCATGGTAAAGTGTACTTTTGTCATCTGTCTGACCATTAAGATCAGGTTGGGAAATCAGAGGCAGTTATCAGCTGTCTCCTCTAAGCCATTCAAATATCAAGAGTTGTATCAAAGGCTAACAGAAAAAAAAAAATATTAGTTTGGTTAAAAAATTATCCAAGGACTCTGTATTTTAAAAAATTAAACTTAAGATGAGCACTAACACATGCTCCTATGTGAGCCAAAAGAGCCAGATTTTGGTACACGTGCTTGGGTTCCCAGTGCCTCAGCTCTGTCATATTTACATAAAACACCTTTAATGTAGTACAACCTCAGGTCAATGTAGCTTTATAAATCCAAGAATTTGATGTTTTTACATGACAGTTTTTTGTCTCAATGTGAGGCAGCACACTGTCCTTTTCTGGCTCTTCAGATGCCTCTGCCTTCTCTGCTACTACTAAGGATTTGTATTAAGTTTTATTTCCTGTTCAGAATTCTGCACTGATATCTTATGGACATAAATAACGGGTGACTTGGATTGCTGTTAGATTTGCATTGTCATGATCCATATCAAATAATAGAAAGGTCTTTATTTTGCCTCTTTAAATGGTTGTTTGCAATTTATTGAAGAAAAAAACAACTGAGGAAGGCAACGGGCTAAGTAAAAGAGGAAGACACCAATCATTCACTGGGGAGGCACAGGGGCAGATTTTTGAAAATATTTGGCCCAGAAAACTGAATTAAAAAAAGAAAAAGCATGATTTCTTCAATTGTGAAATCGTCAGTTTTGACTTTTACATTATTAAATGCTTCTTGTAGACAAACTAACACTTATGGACTTAGTCATTCCATAAGCTAATCAGCACCTAATATCTTTTTTATCTGACTTTGAATGATATCTTAACAACTTAATACCAGCTCACACTGAAAGCCTGATTAGCAGAGACAGGTGACAATAGCAGTGATTTCTAATGTGTGTGGGACCATTACTGTGCTGTTAAAATACAAAAGGAAAATATTACCTCCTACAATTCTTGCTTTTGAATTTGAGGAAAAGTGCATGCAAAGATGTTTTATATTGAATTTAGTTTGATCTCCTTTCCCTCATCTACAGTCTGCATCTGGACCAAATGAATGAAACATTTTTCACTTCCCCAGCACATGGCCTAAATCTGCATTCCATTACCATCACAAATGAACGTATTCTGAACTTTAAATATGCACAAACAGTATTTTTCTCATCAGGAAGATGCAGTAAGCACAGTAGTTTATACAACCTCAAACCTAACAAAGGAAAGGCTTGGTACAGATACATAACATAAAACATAAATTTTGCCTCTAAAAGGGACTCAATTTGATTGTTAATTTTAAACCTGTATAATAAGTGTTGAATAAATAATGCATACATTGCAGGATATTATTCTGCATTTTGAAGAAGATCTCCACGTATGCTGAAGGAAGTGGTTACAGAATTTACAATGATACTATTCTGCAGACTGTAAAAATACTACTGTAGGTTTTTCTGTGGAACTAAAGTAATTGTTTATAAGGACTTATAAACTGAGAAGAATCAGACTGTCCTTTCTCAGATGTTGATGACAAAGGGTCTTGATGATACCGGTACTAACAAAACTCAGTTAGGGTGACCCCTTTGGTTTCTACCTTCAGTACTTAACATCACACTGCCATAATGACAGGAAGCAAGATATTTACTTGTAAGTTTTAAATTGACTTATCTTGCAGAAGTAAATAAGAATACCTATTCCCTGTTTTACAGCTGATGAAAACAATGCACAGAACGATTGTGTGACATATTCGGGAACACTACATATGACTTATTCATAATGCAAAGCCAGGAGTCTTTACATTTTGATGCTATCTAAATTGTGATGGCACCTACACGCTTTATATTACACAGATATTTTCAATTAAAGAATAATTATATTTTTCATCTTTATTCCCTCTACATGTATGTTATGTCTCAAGTCATTATGACACTCATTAAAACACAGCAGTTCTGTATCTCATGTCAGCATTTAAATGAAGTATGAGGATATATAACAATACAATTAACAGAAGTATTCCCATTGAAGGGGGCCTTGAAAAACAAAGTGAAGTCTTGACTGGAATGATTCTGCACTTGAGGCCTACACAGAAATCACCAGGGCTTTTCATCAAGGTTTTTAAAGAGAATTGACAAGCCTGATGGAAGAAGAAAGAGAGGAACTACAATTTTGAAGCTTCATTTTTATTCAAGATGTAGCAGCACAAGGACATCCAGAGGCAGCCTAGGAAACACAAGTTACAATCAGAAATGAAGTCTGATTAAGTAGCTGAATCCATTTATGCTTTCCAAGGTTCTGCATAGCACCTGACATGAGGGCCTCTCTCCTGACTCATGTCTTTCAGAACTTTTATAATAAAAATATCAAGTCTGTGTGAACAAAAAAGGGCCTCAAAGGACAAAACAAACAGCAGGCTTGTACCTTATATTAAAACTTGTGTACTTTATGCTCATGCAGCAAATAACTCTGCATTTTTATTTACCTTGGACAACACAAAAGGTCACTCATTATGTGCATAATAAGCTAATCCCAATTGTAATTACACTGCAGAAGAAAACCCACTTTCTTTTGAAGGTTAACTAGATTCAAAATAACCCAGTTCTCATCAGGGTGTCGCATTTATTTCAATTAAGTCAATCAACTTAACAAGGATTTAATTAAAAACAAGTTAGCAAGTCAGAAGAAGTATTTGAAATGTAATTAATAAATACTTTAAATAAGCAAGATGTAGTTAAATCAAATAAATTATTATAAATGTACTAGCCTATTACTTCTTTACTTATGCTTGCTACTGGTCAACAACAGAAAGTACCCCAGCCTGGGAATTCTGGCATGCAGCTCATCCCTGCAAAGGCAAATGTCCAGGAGCTGTAATATCAAACTTCTAAAGAATTAGGTAGAGAGATGAGTACCTATTTCTATTTGTTTTACCAAAGGGAGAACCTGAGGTTTGCCCGCACTTTCTTTGCTTTATTTCAACTGTTGCTGTTGGTACAAAATAGTTTGTCGAGGCAGTTAAACAAAATATAAAGTGCCTTTTCAGTGAACCAGCATGTTTCTGTGTAGTTTTTTTCCTCTGTGAGCACTCTGCAAGCTGGGGGAGAGAGGAGCAAAGCACTAATGAACAAAACCAGACAACCATCAGTATGGAGAGGCCAGTGTTTATGACAACCATTCACTATCCCAAAAAGCATCAATAATCTACATCAGACAGGTTCCCATTCCGTGCCTTTCTATTGCCTTTTGGACAATTATGTATCACGTTCCTGGCTTTGGAGTCTCCAAAGCAACAGTACTTAGACCTTCTGCTGCCCACAGCACCCTTCAGTGTTTCCCAGAGAAATTCCCTATGTAATTCCATTGTATTCTTCCCCTTGCATCTGACATTCATGGAGAAGAAGCAGGGAAAAAAAGAGCAGAATTTCTTGCCCTGAATTCCCCAACAACCCACAAGCAAGATTCTGGTTCTGCTTAAGCTATCCTTAAAAATTCTTCATTCTGTTGTCACCAGTGAAGACCAATTTAATATAAAACAGCAGATGGAACCATATTTCAAGTAAACATACCTGAAAGTTAAGGGCATATATATATCCCAATGAAAGTTTTTGTCTGCTTCATTGTTTACAACTGACTGAGCAATTTTCTTTCATATCTCTGACACATTGAGAACGGAAGTACAAAGATTAAGACAAGAATGATCAAAACTGACAGTTCGTTTTGGGCACCCAAATTTGAGAAGTCTATGCCTGATCTTTCAGATTACTTCATGTTTTATTGCACTTTTCACCTTCAGACCACAGTTCCCATTAAAATGGTCCCAGCTACAGATATAAGTGTTCCCAACTTAAGTTTTTAAACCCATAGTTCTTGATTATGAATCCCTCAGAAAAAAAGCAACACTGAGTGAGGAGTTATGTTTGAGAATCTTTATGTCTACATCATTTTTCCAGCACCATAGAAGAATTCTAGGGCAGAGGCAAAGCTGAAACTTAATTAGCCATGTCACAAACATGGTCCTCTTGGAGTCCTCTGCATCACTTACTATGAGTTGCCATCTCTGTATACAGCCCTAAAGTAAATCTACCTCATACACTGAGCCAGCAAAGGTTTTGTGGAAAGTAGGAAGAGCTTCTCTAAGCATATAATTAACCAGATGCATGATAATGTGTATGCTCAAAGGTCCTAAATTAATCACATATTGTTCAACTATAAACCCAGCATTCCTAACTTGCAAGTTCTTGACTTTCTGGGTTTCATAGTTATTTGTCAGAAAGCAAGGGTTACTGACTTGAATAATGAGTCCAAGTGTAGAGAAGGACATTGAACAGCCATTCTGCGGCCCTGTTCTTACCAGTATTTAGTTTTGAGGTTTTAGTTTTGGACACTTCATTGCCTCCCCACCTTATGCACCCATGTGCCTACGTCTAACTCTGCCCAGTTCCATCCATTTTTTTTTCATCAACTTCTCTTAAGGTTATGTGAAACCACTTAATCCATTTCTTCAGATAATACTGGATGAGAAGGGAAGTTCTTTGAGAGCTCTAAAATTTCTAGATGACTTCCTTCAAGTAAGTGATCTGAAGCAGAGAAAGAGAGAGCAAGAACAAGATTCTTTAGTGATATTGATATTGCACCATTCAGACAACAACCTGCAGAGAGCAAGACCTTCCTACAACTAATATTGCCAAACACTTTCCCTTTTCATCCAGATTACTTCGCAACCAAGCTTCTGTAAATTGGCAATTGTAACTTAGATTTGAGCCTTCCTATTTCAGCTTTACTGAGGATACTCTATTGGAAGTATTTTGAAAAAGACTATGTTGATATGTAAGAAGTTACATGCATTTATTAAAAAAATTGAAGTTATATATGGTGAATCCTTAGACTGAAAAATAGAAAAGTTTTGTGACTCTTGGTATGAGTTGGCAACAAAACCCTTGTACAAAGTGGGCAGTGAATTTTTCAAGGATTTAGGCAGCATATTTCCAGAAAAGTGCATCTTAATATCAGTTGCCTCATGACAGTGGTGATTCCTGTAAGAAAATGTTTTCTTTTTCATCGTATCTTGGGATATCTGGATATCTTTGGTCTATCTATAAGTACACATGCCTAGAAAACTTGGGAGTTTATCAAAGAGGAAAACAATTGTACATGCTCCTTGTCAAAAATATTATCAAATACAGTACTGACATCTCCACATCTACCTGGCTACCTTGGTTCCTCTACTCCCCCTTCTGCCCCATCCCAGATGAACAAAACAAAACAAATGAAGGATCCGATACTAATGTGCCATACAGAGGGAAGTCTGCTATTCCTGAGAAGAAAAACAGAACACTGAAGAGCTTCTGTTCCCTCGCCAAACTTAATCATCTGGTATTTCTGTTTGACTTCTTCCATGCCTTATAGCAGAAAGAAACATATTGACCTGAATAAGACAGACACAAAGCAATCAAAGATGTTTGGATGCTGTACAGAATGTGATTATTTTCCTTTTAACTGCTTTGACTCAATTTATTGCTGCCCACCATATTTTGCTTTATGAAGCATTACTGGAGAAAAAACAGCCTCATTTTTTAGCTGAGATAGTATGCATGAGTTCGGGAGCCAGTTTCCCTCTCATCTCAGATAATGCTCAAAACCACAATGTAATAAGGAGTAGTTCAGTGCAACCATTTTCACAGTGAATGATGCAGAATATTTAATTGAGTTATCTATGAAAGGCAGCAGATTTCTACAGGAATATTATCCGAGACTTAAGGCTCTGTTTTCCCTCAGACTCTATTTAGGTGTCATTCCTTCTCCTATTTTAAAGGAACTTGGAAAACGAAATGGTGATTAAAGAGTAGGAGGAAGAGAATGGATACTTTGGCGAATCCATTTTGAGTTAATTTTCCCCGGACTCCCAAATGTCAAATACAGTTAGAACAGATGATATAAAACATCTTGCCTCTCATTCGGAGCTAATTAAAGATATCCCTAGTACCATGTTACTGGAAATCCACTGCATCCAGATTATCAACATCCATGGAAGCTCTCTGAAGTGCAATATTTTTAGGTAACCTAATATTCTGCTTATTCTGCTAAAGAAAAATAGTGGAGTTTGTTTTAAGGATGTTCTCATGTCTTTCCCTGAAATCTGCAGCACCAGTCTCAGTGCAAAACGGCATAAATACCAGGTATTATATTTAATCTTTCAGTAAAATGCTAGAAGGTAATAAGGAGATTTTTAGTACAGGGTGAAAATATTTTCTTCTAAGGAACCCTTTCAAAAATAGAGAGTTCCAACAAGAGTAAAGAAGAGAATACTTTTCTGCAAAAGGATGACAAACATTATGGAAGGGATATTAAAACCTCTGGCTGAATATCTTGCTCTGATGAAGGACATATGTATAGGCCATCCCTGAAACTGTTTTTTCTAATCTGGTGTTTAAAATTTTCAGTAAGGAAGATTGAAAAGATAGCCTGCCCTCCTTTTAGCAGTACCTTATATTGTAACAGATGTTGACTGCACTTCCCAATTAACTCCTTTTTAAAAATTAAATTTAAAATAAAACATTTCCCATAGATATACCTCTAGATTTTACAAATGTTCCTGCCATCAAAAATACATTCTTCAATCACTGCTGAAAAGTACAGTGCCCATAGTTAGCAGTACATCTGAGACCTGAGTGACATTTATTTAGTTGTGTAGACCAATTATGTCCCCACATTTCACAGAAGAGTAACAGTGGCCTCTTTTGTAGCTGCATCACATTGCCGGATTTCCATTCAGCTTGAGATCCAAATAGACCCTGCTATTCCAGCTGCACAGCTAGTCATTCCCCATGATGCACTTGCAAATCTCATGTTTCCTGAGAGCAGAATTTCAAGCTTTCATTAAATTTGCACCAAATTTTGTCCTGTTGGCATTGTGACAGACAGATCAACTTGTGACCAGAAATCATGCTGCATCTTCCAAATGCCCCACTGATGTGTTGTGTCACCTAGGAAAGAGGCATTCTCTTTCCCTTTCCCACAGATAATTATGGGACACTGAAGTCTCTGTGACTGATGGAGTGCAGAAGTATTCCCTTTAAACTACCATGTCAAATAAACTAAGAGCAAGAACAGTACTGCTCCCACATCTATATTTAGCAACTGAAGCTGACTAAACATGAGGGGAAACACTACAGCAATTCCAGGGAGATAGTAAGAGCTGCACACTGACTGAGAGTATCAGGTGCTCTAAGAAAAATTTCTTTCCAGGGTTTTCCACAGTAGCATCAATGCTTACAAAGGTCTGTACAGGCATTGCATATTTGGACCCCAAATATGACTAGGTTAACAGAAAAAATTATAAATACTTTCAGCTGCAAGTGAAATTGTGAATAAAAAAAATCAGCTAAGTAATTTTAAATAAAACTGCTACTCAACAGGAAGGAAAAATAGATTCATCAATCACTCACTCACTACTTCTCATTTTCACTTAGACTCAAAATGAGAAGGATGTAACTGACAAGTACACCATAACCACCCATTATATCTGACACTGACATCATTTACTGTATATTAAAAAGAATTGTTCTGGCACTTGTATACAGTGGTGTCAACCTTAATTGCTAAAAAGCACCGAACAGCTCTTCTAAACATAGCAACAATTTACATTTTAAAAGCCAACCAAAGACACAAACAGGTGGAAGCACTCCATTGTGCCATGAGACCCTTGTCCCTACAGCTGCAAACCAGTCCAACTGCACATCCACTGAAATATCAGCATGGGTATAAAAGGAAAGAAGTACAGTGCTAAATCCTCAGAGTCAAAAAACCCCCAAATTCAGTAGTGCACGTTTTATTCCAAAATACTGAAACAACATGCTTGGAAATGGAGGGAATTCACAGGCTAAAAAATGGTGTGTACAAATAAGCCATGGTTACTACATGATATCCTCACAGGCAAAATAAAGGAGATGTGGTCTAGGGCAGACAACACTAAAATAAGCTTACAGTTATTGATAACAACATCTAATCACTGACAAAAACAAGGATTACTGGGGTGAAGTTCACAAGAGACAATATGCAGTATGGTATTATTTATTATTTTTATCAGTGAGTTAGATGATGGAACAAGGACTATCACACTAAGCTGGGAGGGATTACAAGCAATTTGGAGGGCATGAATATAATTCAAAAGGCACTGAAGTAAACGGAGAAACTGAAAGCTGCCTCTCTCTTATGAATGCATACAATACACTGCAGTAATATAGGAAAGTTAATTTGCACAGATTCAGGACAGAAATTGGGAAAGAATTGATTGTTGGAGATGGAACAAAACAGGACCTGATAGCTACAATTTATCACAAAACTAATGTACCTCAACTGTACTCATACTCTTAAATAACAAAAATCCAATCTGTAATCCCACCGGCTTTTATGATCTGCATAGGAGACATGAAGTAAGTTTCTATTGTCCTCCTGAGATCTTCAGATAGCAATTTCTCCCTGGAAACTTCAGTGGAGAGTTCAGAGGGGCTGTGATGGCCCTGTTCAGACAGCAAAGGAAGCTGCCTCTAATCAGTCAAAAGCTTCAGCTGATCAAACTCAATTCACACACAGATTGGCTAATTCTTGCAACTCCTGGCAAGATTCCTGTTAAACATTGTGAAATGGGAAAATTTATCTGGTAAACATAAAAAACCAACCTGTCCATAGATTGGACAAGTCACCCTAAAAGAATTCTGCAGCTTACACCTTGATGGAAAAAAAATTTGTACTAAGGGAATAATGAGAAAGGATTGAGCTTTTCCTCTTTAAAAAAAAAAAAAAGAAAAAAAAAAGAAAAAAGGAAGGCTCCAGGTGGATTGATCGATATAACTCCTTTCTAAAAGAACTGAAACCCTATAGGGGTTGCAAAGAAATGTGGCTGGGAAGAACAGCAAGAGTGAAAATGAACAGATGGGGACATAACAGCAGACTGGCTGACAGAGCAGAGCACCAGACAGAGTGAGCAAGAACAACTGGCAGGGAAGGCAGCTACTGGGAGCAGTAGGCAATGGTCCTGGCTGGCAGGGAATATCTTTAGGTGAGCAGTGAATATCAAGGTCGAAAGAATTGCTCCAGTGAGGTTTACAGATGCAACCAATATACAGCAATCTCCTGGGCTAAACAAAAGAGCCTCAATACCTGGTTCAGCAGCAAGATGAAACCTGCCCCTAGATGGACTCTTCTTACTCATCTTCAAAATGATTTATCCCACAGACTTTGGTGGCTGTTATTCAGCATCAGGGAAAACAGCTATCGTACCTCTTAACGTCATGTTGCACTGCAGTCAAGCCTTTGGTGCCCAAGGTACACATGGCATGGTTGGCTTGCACATGAGTGTTGGTCCTCAGATGCCCAGAATGATTCATCTGAGAAGGCAACAACTGTGCAGAGCAAAAGCAGGAGGACTCTCTCATGCTGGCCATGTTCAATGGAGAGGAGGTTTACAGGTGTGCCAGGATAAATCAGGTATGGTCTGGAAGGGTATCTTGATAAACAGTCTGAAAAACTGGTAGATTTCTCTCTCCTATGAGAAATGAACATTTAGAAATCTTCTCAATAGCACTCCCGGACAGAAAAAAGCAGCACTGATCTGTGATGTAATTCAAATAGGATTCAGGACTGAATGCATGGAGGTTTGTGATGTTCTGCTGCAGACTCAGACTGGAACTAGCTTGGGAATTTTTGTTGTTTGGAGTTTTGCCATGCTGTCCTATTCCCTGTTATACCATATTACTGTGTCTACTGTGTCTACTGAGCCCACATTCGGCTCACACAAAGTGACTTTAACCCTACAGCTTAAGTGAACACTTTCATACTACCATCACATCAGAGTTTACTGGCACTTCCTATTGGCATGTCATGTCTGATACCTGCCTCAAAGTATTTGTTTTCTCTGATTCTTCTCCAAAGAAAGAATTCTGCATTGAGAGAAGCATTTGCTTTGGCAAGTAGTAGTAGTAGTTGGAATTTCTGGTCGAAGTTTAAAGAGCAAACCAAGTTAGTGGGTTCTTATTGCACTTTTGAAGGCATATCCTTCTCCTTTTGGTTGGAGGAAAAGGCAGTAAGGCTTACATTGCTCACTTGAAACACAAAGTAAAACTTTATAAAAAAAAACAGGTTCCGTGAAAGTGGTTTTTGTTTGTTTGTTTGTTTTGTGTTTTTTTTTTCCTCCTGCATGGATAAGGTTTTGTTTATTTGTTTATTTGGAGGGGAACAAGGACGAAAAGGAAAATTAAGGCAGGATGGGTTTACTCTGAAAAAAAAGAAAAAAAATCACAATTTACAAAGAGGTTCAGAAACACTTGATTAGCAGAGAATGAAATAAAGAAAGAATTTATACTTCCAGCTGTCACAGCTAAAGCCACCTGGCTGGCAACTCTAAACCTTCTAATTATTATCCAGAAAAATGGGCTAGAGAAAGTTGCTTTCTCTTATTTTCATAAAGGCTTAGAAGTAATTGTCCTTGATGTATTTTCAGAAGCTGTTGGAAGTTTTTGATGCCATCTGTACATCAATAACAGTTTTTTTTGTTTGTTGTTTTATGAAAATGAAACAGCATAGGACTGTCTATCTATTTTTATGGAATCAATAAAATATAGGATGGTGGGTGCAAAGCCCTTAAAATAAGAAATTTATTTTTAAATAGATTTACATTATCATTTACATCACAGTTAGACCTCCAAACAGAGACTGCATTATGGGTTAAATATGACACAGAAGCCTACATTAGTAGAAAGGAGAAAGTTCTGCCATCCATTTCCCACAGAAAACACTCAAATAGAGTACATGCAGATTTTAGCTGATGATCCCTCTTTCCACACTATGTTCTGATTATTATTTTTACTTACAGAGACATCTACCTTACATAACCTGCTTGAATTACTTAGGATAAATAATGAATATGATCTATACAAATTAAATAAAAATATAAAGCAGGATATTTTTATCTATAGAATCACAGATAAAGACAAATCCAACTTCTGGTAAATTTTCACAAGGAAATCTGTATGCATTTTTTTATTTTATTAAATGTATAATTGTTGATGAACAGTATCGAAATACCCTGTAAGACTACTCCTATACAAATCCCAATGGTTCTTTATTGAGAAAAAAGCCTCCAACCTTCCAAAGTTTCCAACTTTCTATTTCTTTTCAAAATAGCCCATTATCCAGGTTTATTTTTTAAAGGTTGTGGCTTGTAACTTGCCCGCAGAAAAAACAATAAATTAAAAGAACAGTCTCCTTCCTTCCAGAAACTGAGCTTACACATATGAGTGGCAGCTCTCACCACTGGTGCCAGCAGATTTCTCAGAACAGAACCTGGAGAAGTATATTGAAATCAGTAAAGGAGAGAATCAAATAATTGTTAGCTACAAGGTTGCTTGAAGCAAAAGGGGGCCTGGGCTTCTTTTTCTGTAGTGATGTGCAAGTACATCTTAAGGAGAGAAAATAACCCTATCTCCAAGTGCATATATGGCATGTAAATATTTTATGAACAATTAAAAAACAGTATTTTCCCCTACAAAGTGCAGTGGGAAATGGCAATAAAATATTTTTGGGGTTTTTTTAAGTATCAAGCATACCTAAACATGTGCTCAGGAATAAATACGTGGAAAAGCCAGAAAGAGGCAAAAGCCTTTTGAAATGAGATGAAGTACAAAATTCACATACTTGGATCACTTCCTGAAGTCAACAATTGCTAACAGGTTTTCTTAGTAAAACAGGCTTGCATACTCAAGTATGAATGCTTGAATGTTATGGCTGTTTACATTTCCCTTTGCTTCTTGTTATTATTATTATGACTATAAAAGTAAGGAAGTGCATTATCATTCAGTAGGAAAATAATGAAACCAGCTTTGCTATGTGGAAACTACATAGTGATGGCTGAAATTTTTCCAAGTTTTTTTTTTTTTTGGAAGAAAATATGGATTCAACAGACTTAAAATGTTCTATGACAACTAATGATTTTTGTTGAATGTGGATGAAAAATCAATTATTTCTAAGTCAAAGTATTTCCTTTCAAAAGCATCAAAGCAAACATCAAAGACTGCTGCTTTGCTGGAAGGTTGAGTAAAGAACATTTGAGCTAAATGCTACCTCTTTATCTGTCTTCACTGGTGATACCAATACCCAGACAATTAATACCAGGGCAACAGAAAAATAGAGAAAATCTAATTTCCACTAACACTCAAAATCAATATATGTATCAGCAGTTTATTAAGTTGATTCCTATGACAAATATATGGCATAAATTATCAAATTTGTTTCGTTTTACAAGCATTTTTTTCATTAGGATGAAGTAGGCTAGCCTTTTCCAAAATACTACATTTGGTAAGGCCACAGGGTGACAAAAAAAAGGAGCCAGCAGTTGAAGCAAATGCAAAAATGTGTATCATCGTGTCTTTTTCTTCCATGATGATAAGCTCAGGTGGAAGTGAAATAAAAAAAAAAAAAAAAAGGGACATTTAATTTTCTGCTGTCAAGGACAACAGAAAATGTGATCCTAAGATCAGACAATGTCACAGTAAGTTTTCTTTTGATTCCTGACTACTATCATATAATAAGTGAGTTTTAAAAGACAATTTTTAAGCAAATGCACTGTCGCTAAAAGAAATAGGGTGGAGAAGAAGGATGGAACAGAATTCTTGGGTGATCGCCCCATGCTGGAGACTGGTTATTGAACACTCAAGAAAATACATGAACTCTCCACCATAAATGCTTTTTCCAGTGCTGGCCATAATGTTAATTTGCAGGAATAATCTCAGATACTTCAATTCTAAAATTGAACTCTAACAACGAAGTGAACTGATAAAATACGTTTCACATTTGAAACTTTTAATTACAAGAACTTGTTCGGTCTTGTTAATTATATTCCACCCTCTCTCTCGAAAGGCAGAAAATAAAGGGAAAAAAAAAAGAAAAAGAAAAAAAGCATCAGGGACTACAAACGTAAGCATAGACACAATTTCAAATTCTTAAGCTGATACATTTTTTCACAATTTGTTTTTAATCAATACAATCTACACATTCTTTCTAAGCTTCCAGCCATATGTTGAGCAAAGCAAACTACTGGGCTCAGCAAAAGAAACCTAGGATATAGTTTTTCAACCCACCACATAGTTATATACTTAATGATACATGTTAAATAGAGAGACAATGGAAAATTATTTTGCAATAAAACTTTCTGGATAATACCAACTACATTAATTTTAAACTACTATTCCATTCCCTGCTGATTCTGGCTGCCAGAATGCAGAGGATTGCCTGGACTAAAAAGTTCTGATGCTCCTTCAAATTAGCCTCCTTGTCCAAGCCTCTGGAAACAACTATAAAGAAGCTACAGAGAAGCGTTAAATTTTATGCTGCTCTTGAAAGCTGTCCCTCAAAACTTTCCCCTCAAAACAAAGGCAAAACCCTCTAACTTGCCACACACAGAAAGGACAAACTGCCAACCCATTACTACAAGAGCATAGTTAAAATACAAGAGCACTCAAGGTATTGCCCTCATAGAACCACATTCACTTACATATTTATCAACACCTCACAGCCACCAATCCACTAGAAAAAAAAACTCCTCAGTTAAGAATCCATGAATAATAAAACAAGAACTAAATCTGCAGCAGCCGTGACAGTTCTAACTTTATTCATAATGAAGCAGATGCCAGCAAAAAGGTACTGCTCAAAGTCTAGGCAAATCAAATGTCATCATCTTATTCACAGAAATTCTTACTGACAATTCAGCCGCAATCAATATGCTGAAGTAAACCCACCTATAAAAAAAAGCTATCAGCTTGATCATTTTAAACTTACTCTTAATGATTAACTTGTGAATTCTGAATTTATGGAAATGGACTGAAAAATATCTGTCAGGTCTTCTAATGCAATTGTATGATCCATGCTCTTAATGAACATAAATGTTGTTCTAATGGCAATTATATTTCAGATATGTATTTTCTTAAGGTAATTACTAATAAATGTAGAATTTATCCATATAAATGCAGGAGGCCAATAATGTTCACATTAACAGAATCATAGAATGATTTGGGTAGGAAGGGGTCTTTAAAATTAGTCATCTAGTTCCAACCCCCTGCCATGGGCAGGGACACCTTACACTAAACCAGGCTGCTTAAAACCCCGTATAATGCAGCTTTGAACAGTTCCAGGTGTGGAGCATCCCCAGGTTCTCTGGGCAACCTGTTCCAGTGCCTCACCACCCTCACAGTAAAGAATTTCTTCTTAATATCTAATCTAAGCCTACCCTCTTTCAGTTTGAAGTCATTTCCGCTTATTCTATCACTACCTGTCCTTGTAAAAAGTCCCTCTTTATCTCTCTTGTAGGCCCCCTTCAGGTACTGGAAAGGCTGCTAGAAGGTCTCCCTGGATTACTCCCCTCTATGGTCTGAACAACCCTAGCTCTTTCAGCCTGTCTTCGTAGGAGAGGTGCTCCTGCCCTGTGATCATCTTTGTGGTTCCCCTCTGGACTTGCTGCTACAGCAAAATCATCTCCCTCAACCTAGTGGTCACACTTCTTTTGATGCAGCCAAGAATATGGTTGTCATTCTGGGCTGCAGCCCAATTGCTGGGTCACATTGAACTTCTTATCAACCAACATCCCCAAGCCCTTCTTCTCAGGGCTGCTCTCAAATCATTTTCCAACCACCTTGTATTTGTGCTTAGGGTAATCCTGGATTGCCAGGATTATCCTGACTCAGGTGCAGCACTTTACACTTGGCCTTGTTGAGCTTCATGAGTTTTGCCCAAGGCCCAGCTCTAAAGCCCATCAAGCTTCCTCTGGATGGCATCCCTTCCCTCCAGTGTGACAGGCACTCCACACAGCTTGTTGTCATTGGCAAACTTGCTGCACTTGCACTCGATCCCATTGTTCATGTTGCCAATAAAATTGTTTAACAGCAGCAGTCCCAATACCAACACCCGAGGAATGCCACTCATCACTGGTCTCCACTTGGCTGTCACATCAGTCCTGTAACCACTTGTTGAATCACCAGATTCAAGTGGCCCTTACAAAGCCCTTCCCTTTGACCAGGAGAATTAATTAAAAAACTACCTGCACTCCAGAGAGTCTTACTATTGCTCCCAGGGCTTTGTAAACCTTCTCAGTACTGCCTCTGGCTGTGTCACTGGTGCCCATGTGAAAAAGCAGCACACAGTAATAGTCAGTGGACTCTATAAGGCTTGGTAGTCTTTCACTGACATCACTCATACAAACTCCTGGTAAGCAGCACAGCTCTCTGAAAAGTACATCAGCTCAGCACTTGGGTGCCTCTGTAATGCTCAGAAGAGAGTCACCTACTGCTACGATCTGCTGCCTTTTCTTAGGTTGCAGTGGTTGTTACACAGGGAGCAGATCAGGCTGCCTTACTCAGCTCCAGCCTCTCTCTGGATGTGATTTGTCTTTGGCAGGGGAGTTGGAACGAGATGATCTATGACGTTCCTTCCAACCCAAACCGTTCCATGATTCTATACTTCCTCTTCTGTCTGCAGAGTGGTGAAGTGGTTCTGCAAGGGCACCTGAAGCTTCAGGGTACGTCTCTTCCTCCTGCAGGACCTTGCCATAGCAAGCTTCCATTCTGATGCATTCTTGGCACTCTCTCCCTTCTGTGTGTGCCAATGGGGGAGTTTTTGGGCATGGGCTGCCTGGCCATGGGCTGCAGATTGCACTTGGAACCAGTTAACTAACTCCTTGGTCTCCCAGATGTAACACAACCTTCTCACCACCTCCTGCTGCTCAGTCACTTGCTGCAGGAGGTCCTCCACCTGGGCACTCCTTTTGCAGGCCAGGAAAAAGGTCTAGGCATGTCCTGAAGTCTGCACTGCACTACTCTCTTCCCTCAGCAGCTCCATCTGGGTGGAGGTACCGGCCACTGCTAGGATAGATGGTGCAGACCCCCCAGCTGGAGATGCAGTTTTTGCCCTCAGGCACGTGTCCACTGTTCCACCCTCAGGGTCAGATAGGATAAGTGCCCTTGGCCTGTGCCTGGTTACAACGAGGTTTCTGGGTTATGTGCACTACAAGTCTCTTCACTCGGCCTTGGAAAATGTATTTCCTGGAGCATCCGGACCTCACCATTAAACGCGCACAGGTGATTAAGATGTTTCAAACACTGAATTTTGGAAACAATAAATGCAGTTAGATTAGCAAATTGTTAAAAAAGATATTCAGACACATCTCTGCCACAGCAGCAAAAAAATTGGGAAAGAGAGAAAATTACATTGCTCTTTAATGACATTTTAGGACAATCTAATATGATAGTGCTTTGGCTGAGGCTGCATTGACCCTGACAATATGACCATTAAAGACTTTGATATGCTATTCACAACTTTCCAATTACTGTTTACATTGACATAAATACTCAGTCTGGAAATTATTCCTTTTAATTAAAATGAGATTATCATCATTTTAGTTAAAAAAGATAAAATTTCATTTATTTCAGATATTTTTCTTTCTAGCTCAGGTTTTATTCAAAGCATTGTATGCTTTGGCTTTTTTTGTAAGGGATAGAAACAGTTTATAAATAATAAAGGCTATGTGGTAGCAAGTTCCAAAACCCCCCAAAACATACATAAAATGAAAATAGGCCACAAAGCTGAATGCCAAGAAAAAAAGAAAACACCTCCATAATACTTTGACAATATGGAGATTTAATTCAACTTTGCCACAGATCATCTATTAAACCAAAGAACAGCCAGCTCACATTATTCATCCTGAAGAAAGCATAGGGTTATAGCTGAGATACAAATGTTTCACCAGATCAGATCTCAGGACCCTGTTCTTATTTACATAGGCCTTTCCTCACACACACTTGGGGTCAGAACACATATGTACTGAATTTCTTTACTGCCAAAGAGAAGTGTGAATGTATATTAATGCAAATGAGACTCCAGGCCCCCTAAAAAACCTGTCTGCTTTAGTGTTGAACCTACCCTGAATAAATTAGAGTGAGTAACAAATGAGCATGCTTAATTCTGTTATAAAATCATTTACTACTGTGGGGTGTGGGAGTGTCTGTGTTATATTTTGCTTGTAATAGCTCTTGAGGGAAAGGGTGAGGTATTTAATACCTTCTTTGCTTCAGTCTTTAATAATAAGACCAGTTGTTCTCTGGGCACCCAGCCCCCTAAACTTGAGACACATATGGAGCTGGATAGGATCCCCCCAGGAGTACTGAGGGAGCTGGTGGGAAGGCTACCAAGCCACATTCCATCATTTATCAGCAGCCCTGGCAAACTCGGGAGATCCCAGTTGACTGGAGGTTAGGCAATGTGAGAGACACCCATCTAACTAGAAAGACCAGAAGGAGGATTCAGGGAGCTACAGGCCTGTCAGTCTGACCTCTGTGCCGGGGAAGGTCATGGAACAGATCAGCCTGAATGCCATCACACAGCACATGCAGAATAACGAGTGGATCAGGCTCTGCCGTCATGGCTTTGTGAAAAGCAGGTCCTGCTTGGCCAACCTGATCTCCTTCTGTGATAGGTGATACGATTGGCGTACGAAGGAAAGGCTACCTGGACTTCAGTAAAGTCTTTGCCACTATCTCCCACACCATCTCCTGGAGAACCTGGCTGCTCATGGCTTGGATGGCTGTCATATTCACTGACAAAGTATGTCTGATGGCTGGACCAAGGGAGTGGTGGTGAACTGGAGTTATATCCAGCTGGTGGTCAATCACAAGTGATGTATCCCAGGGCTCAGTACTGGGGCCTGTTCTGTTTAATATCTTTACGGATGATCTGGACAAGGCGATTGAGTGCACCCTCAGTCAGTTCACAGACAGACACCACCAAGTTGGGCAGGAGTACTGATGTGATGGAGACTAAGAAGGCTCTACAGAGGGACCTGAACAGGCTGGGTTGATGGGCTGAGGCCAACTGAATGAGGTTCAACAAGGCCAAATGCCGGGTCCTGCACTTGGGTGACAACCTGAAGTAGCCCTACAAGCTGGGTGAAAAGTGGCTGGAAAGCTACCCAAAGGAAAAGGACCTGGGGTTGCTGGTTGATAGAGGCTGAACATGATCCAGCAGTGCAGCTGGGTGGCCAAGAAGGCCAATGGCATCCTGGCTTGTGTTCGAAATAGCATGGCCAGTAGGTGTAGGGCACGAATCATCCTTCTGTACTTAGCACTGGTGGGATTGCACCTCAAAACCTGTGTTCAGTTTTGGGACTCTCACATCAAGAAACACACTGAGGTGCTGGAGTGTGTCCAAAAATGGGTAATGAAGCTGGTGAACGGGATGGAGCACAGGTCTTACGAGGAGTGCCTGAGGGAGCAGGGGTTGTTTAACCTGGAGACGAGAAGGCTCAGGGGAGACCTTATCACAGTCTAAAACTACCTGAAAGGAGGTTGTAGCCAGGTGGGAGTCATTCTCTTCTCTCAAGTAGCAAGCAATACGACAAGAGGAAATGGCCTCAAGATGCACCATGGCATATTTGGAAAATCTTATTCATAGAAAGTGTAGTCAGACATTGGAACAGGGCAGTTGCAGAGTCACCATCCCTGGAGACATAAAGATTGGACACTTGCAGATATAGGTGAGTGGTGGACTTGGTAATGCTGGGTTAATACTTGGACTTGATGACCTTAGAGGTCTTTTCCAACCTAAAGCATTCTATGATTCTATCCTGACAACAACGGATAATTACTTTTTTCAGCTGACTCAAAGAGGTACAGCAGCACGACAACTAGTTGTGAACTTTCCCACGCTGGCATTTGAAAAGCAAAGACATGCTGTGTAACATATTGCTTTGACTAAACTAGGCTGTGGATCTCCATCAGAATATCTCCCATCTCTTATGCCAAAACCCTAACCGCCCAACTGTGACAATAGATCCAGAAACCAATTTAAAAAGTAGAAGTAACATAAACCAGTTGCATAATAATAGTTATTACTGAAATAAGTTATGTGTAAGGAAACAATATATACACACATCTATATATGCAAGTGTATATATTATATATGGTATGTATAAATTTACACAGGTACAAATTTAATTTTGAAAAAGAGAGATAGCAATAGGAAAGAAACTCACAGATTATCTTGTTTTGATAGTATGGATGATTTTATCACATTAGAATGGATGCTACGTTCTATTTAGTCCAGTTTCTAGTACATTGTAAAATAGTCGCTGCACAGTCACCTTGTGAAATTACTCCACCTGAAAGACGTACTACTTACCCCACTACTTACACCAAAAATATTATACCACAATCTAATTCAGGCAAAGGCATGAAAATGAAAAATGGAAGCACAGAGAAATCGAGCAACAAGTCTAAAGCTACACAGCAGAGACTGGGGCAGAACTAAAATGAGATTACAAGATCTGAACTCCCGCGTACAGTATATTAAGTTTTCTTTCAAACCACACTGAGAAAGCTCACCTCCACCTATTGTTCAAGATATCAAAAAATATGTCTGCTCAACAAATTTCTGGAGAAAGTCTTTTCACTCCATGCAGCCAAAGAAATCACTGCACTCAAAAAGAGAATTCACAAATAAATGTTTACAGATGGATATTGTGGTGAGTCTTTTGTTTTTATTTTGTTTGTTTGATTGTTTTAAGAAACAGCAGTTTTCTCTAAGCATAAGTCAAAATTCTGGTCTTGAAGAGGTGAACACAGAATTTCAAAACACAATAGAAAAACCAGTCTTTTTATTAAAGTTCCGCTTTCAAACATAATTTTAAAAGATTATTTTTATAGGGTTGATATTAACAGTACAAAAAACCTTCTACAAGATACGAAGGTAGCTTTGATGCTAGCATATTTATAAAAATGTTTTATTCATGTATTTCTTTTGTAGCTCTGTCACTAAGAATTGAATAAGCTACATACAGCTTAATTCTTCCACTGCTAGTTGTGCAATGAGAAGGATGATATTGCTCTCTGATTGCAGTAAAACAAAATGAAATACATTACCTGTCTGTTCTACTATGAGTAACAAATGCAGTGAGTATGAGATATGACATGTATGGCTACTTTTCAACAGAGATGTCATACATATGGAGCACTTTTTTTGTTATACACGTACAAAAGATTTCTGCATTTTCAAAGACTGCATCTATGTCTGTGAACCCAAGCTGCTAAAGTACATTGTCACACTATACTTTGTACTTGAGTACAACAGATATTTTGTGATAACTATAGTTAAAGGGAAAGAGCATATTATGGGCCTAAAGATTTCCATCCCTAAAGAGTGGAGGTTTTAAATTGTTTTGTTATTAATAACAGTATCAAAAAAAAAAAAAGCCACACTTTTGTCCAACACTTCCTTACAGCTGTCATCTGAAATTCATTTTAGTGCAGAGGGAAAATTATATATATATATATATATATATTTTTTAAATCTATGGAAATGAAGAATCATGTGTTAAGTTTCTCCTCAGATTAAATGAAGATTGCAGTTGAAAACTTTTTACATTTTTTTTGGCAAAGCAGCTTGTAAATGGCTATGGATGACGACAATCCAGTGTTACGTGAAAAGGTAGAGCATTTTGTTGAAAACTTCATTATAGCGTTTGCAAGATACTAAATTACCTTCAAAGAAAGCTCCAAGTTACCTTTGCTCTAGAAAAAAGGAAATAAATGAACAACTGCAAAAATGATGCAGTGATAATACTCTTATATTTCAATACAAGAAACACAAAGAAACACAACCCTGGTGCCACCTCAACTAGAAGATAAAAACCCAAACTTCACATCCTGCCACCTCAGATAAGCTGTAAGGAGACCTGTTACTCATCCCAACTCCCTCCCACAGCCCCTGCATAAACATGGTGTATCTCTTTCATTAATACTCAAAGACTAAAAGAAAAGTCATAGAATGTGCAAATTACTGAATCCCAAGGTTAAAGTGTCTTCAATGTTACGTTTAAATGAGAAATTTTGGAGAGGAAAAAAACCCCAGACATTGGAAGATGAATTTTATGAATTACCCTGCACACATGAATTTGATGTTTAATCTGGTACCATCAATGTCTTTGGCATTTTGTTCTCAATTTCAAAGGAACCTGTCATACATTAAAAACAAATAGTAAGAGTAATTTCATTTCAAAGGTATTGATTACAAAATCTGTGGCTTTGGAAGCACAGTGGGAATTCTTAATTTACTGTAAGTGTAACGTGAAGTTAAGATCCTTTTGAAACAGAAGAAATTACCACTCTAACCCATGCAGATGCTGCTCCGGTGCTGTTGTGTAATGCAAAAGGAGGGATTCTCCTGGTGGCTAAAAGCAATTTTGAAGTTGTTGGTACTACTGTATATGCAAAGGACAAAGACGGAAGCATCACAGATATGGCCAAAAAAGGCAATGGAAAACAAAAAATATCTTAGAGGAACACTTGCAATACAAGCATAGAAGAAACCTCAGAGAGTGCATTTCAAGCACTTGACACTAAAGGGAATTTTTAGAACAAAGAATAAAGAGACTCCCTTTATTATTTCTAATCTTCATTCATGTAGGAAGATATAATTTTATGAAGATTTGTTCTGCAAACAAATAAAGATGCATTGAATATTATAGGCAATCCTCTCATCACTATTTCTTCCCAGGAGAATAACCTCTGAGAATGTAAAAGCCTATTAACCATTTAGATTAAAGGATACTATGCTATATACTGCCTTTTGGAGACAGCTAGACTACAGTCAAATATGACACCGATCCTAATTATGATTCTGATATTACAGAGGTCCAAAGAAAGTATGGTCCTTAAATCACTCAGCATCACCCAAACCAATATTTGAAATTACTAGGTACAGTTCTGTTCATCAAGAATGCCACTGGTTTGCCATTGTAGGCACTGCAAAATGATCCTGGAAGTTCCCTCGGAAGCACTGCTGAGAGAGAATTATGTATCACATCTTCTTGACCAGTTGTCCATGGGTTTACTGTGGATTCAGCTAATGCCACAGGCTTTTGGCAGCTGGCAGTATGCACAGTGTAAAACGTCATTCAGCTTTACTGTCTCAATCACTGTGCTCCACAGAGCAGAAAATTAAGTTCGACAGATTTAAAGGAGGTTCTCATCATTTACTGTAATTCATATAAATCATTATATATGTGGCTTTAAAATCTCATCTGTAACTTCCAAAGAGCTATGGCTGAGTCAGAGTGGCTATTTTATAACATAATAGGAAAAAACCTACCACAATCAAACCTAAATTATGAGTTCAGCTCAAATGCTCATTTTCTTTCCCATGGACAGAAACATTGTCATCATTTTTATCTTTAAACATTCTGACTTTCATTTTCAGAGGAGAGTAATTTCTTTATCATCTAATCTTAATTAACATGAATACTAGTATTTTCTTCCATATTGTAACTGGCTAAGAATTTTCTCCTGGAACTACATTCTTATTGGAAAGAGAGGATTTTTATGTGACCTAGTATAAAATATGTGTCAGGTCTCATGAACTGCCTGTAAAATGTAAACAGCATTCTACTGTATTCTGCCTGGTATGTGCTACTTTCAGGATGCCACATTTACTCTGTTGGGGACAGGTAACTCAGAAGCCAAGCCTCTCCAACACCTCAGGGGTGAAAACTGTCCCAAATCTGGAGAACCCATGAATTTATGTCATGACGGGCATGCTGTGAAGCACCCAACCTGGGAAAGACTTCTTCAAGTTGCTGGCCCCAACACACATGACAATTCCTATATATGTAGCCAAATTATTTCCCTTTCTGTTTCACTGCACAGCCCTTGGCCTCTCAGTGTCCACACTGCATACATATTAGTTCACACACTAATGTGTGCTTAGAGCAATCCAAGTAGTTCCCTTAGTGAGAGAACCTGAAGAAAAGATAATGTGCTCCAAGATCTGTACAGCACACAGGCCAGTTCACATCAGCCACCACAAGTCTTGCTTCTTGGTCCCATACCAAAGAGTCTCCCAAGAATGGTGCATCTTGGTCTTCAGTTATACTTTTTTTTGGCACATACTTACTTTAAAATTCAAAAATTTTCCATTGGTCAGACACAGCAACTCTGAATCTAAATTCATTTTCAGTAAAAGTGAGGGTTGAATGCAGGGCCTGTGATAATGCCCTTAAACATGACACTGAAAGTGCCACTGAGAAACTACCTTCCTTTCATGCCCCCTTTGTGCCTCTGTTGTTGACACCAACAGTTTAAGATCTACAAGAGGTTTTTTGTTGTGTCCTTGAAGCCTTGATATTTAAACTGTGTGTTACTTCTTTTCATATCATCCAGCTGTCTTATTTTTATGAAAACGGTGGGTGAAAGAACAGATAGAATGCCATTTTTTAAAATAATTTCTCACATTTCTTGTCTCAGGTTTGAAATATTTGAGTGATATTAGATATACTTGATCCTTTAAGGAAAGGTGCCTGTGATGAGATACTTAGTAAATTTTGCTCTCTAGTGACAACTATTTGAAGATTGAGAGAAGAAAATAAAGCCTCATTTTACTATGATCTTCAGGACCCCAGTAATTTCCTGGTGTTACAATTTGCTTAAAATATATTTCAGAAAGAACTACAGATTCGAATATACCCTTGAGCAAAATTAAAACTCACAGAAGTTATCTGTTAATACCAGAACTGATTTCTATTAATTGCTAAGAGATGCAAAGAGAAAGAGGAAAAAATAAGAAAAGATTGGAAAATGCTAAGATCATTTTTTAGAAGAAGAGAAGAGATACCACTGAAAAACTACCTTTCTGCCATGGTGGTGAGAATTTCTGGCAGAAATCTGACAGAGAATTTTTGGTAGGAAATTTTCGACAGGCAGAACAATGGCGAAACATATTTTTTGGCATTTCTATATTATCTGCATGTTACACCTGGTTACTGAGAACTCTTGAACAGAAAACTCCTATCAAGTCTAGAGCTCATCGCATGATTTTAGTAATTCAGTGTCTAGAAGAAAACACAGACAGCTATCAGCAACTTGGTTAAAGTTTAAACAAGGATCGCAGAACCAAAATACAGAACTGTTGCAGCTTCTTTTCCCTCACAAGCTAAACCTCTTCATTCAACTGTTAATAGGCACGCACTAGTGGCAGGACATTTTCTAGAATCTCTACAACTATCTTGACTTAGTTGCTTCTGAAACTGAAAGCTTAATGTCTACCATTTTTTTATCTTTGTTTATTGTCCTCGGTCACTGGGGCACACTGGACCCACATCTTAGGGAAAGCCTGCTGCCTCCATGAGGACTAGCTTAAAGACTTGAAGAGAAAGTTTTCCTATGCTTTAGATTACTACCCACTATTGATTCTTCAGGTAGGCAGAAATCAAGAAGGGGCATGCAACTCCAATGACTACAAAGATGTGTTGAGATTATACGGGGAGAAAATTAGAAGTGCCAAAGCCCAACTAGAAATTCATCTGACTACTGCTGTAAAAGACAATAAAAATATTCCTATAAATACATTAACAAAAAAGAGGGAGGCTAAGGAGAATCTCCATCTTTTATGGGATGTAGAGAGAAACACAATGACAAAGGATGAGGAAAAGGTTGAGATACCTAATGCTGCCTTTGCCTCAGTCTTTAACAGCAAGACCAGTTGTTCTACAGGCGCGCAATACCCTGAGCTGGGAGATAGGGGCAGGGAGCAGACTGAAGCCTCCATAATACAAGGAGAAACCTCAAAGGACCAGCTACACCACCAGGGGAGACCTTATTGCTGTCTACAACTACCTGAAAGGAGGCTGTAGTGAAGTCAGTCTCTTGTCCAATGTAACAAGTGATAGAACAAGAGGAAATGGCCTCAAGTTGCACGTGGAGAGGTTTAGATTGGATATTAGAAGTTTATTCACCAGATGTCTGGCAATGGAACAGGCTGCCCAGGGCAGTACTGGAGTCACCACTGCTGGAGATATTTAAAAGACAGCTACATGTGGTGCTTAGGGACATGGTTAATGAATGAATTTGGCAGTGTTAGCTTAAGACTTCGATTTGATGATCTTAAAGGTTTTTTTCCAACCTAAATTATTCTATGATCCTGTAAATTGACGAATGTCTGTTCATCAACCCAAAGAAATTGCATTATAAAACAGAATTTTACGCTGTCAATCACAACAGCAATCCTTAAAGAAGCCTAAAATCTTAGCTAAATGTAGACTTAAATTATTACTTTAAGCAAGACTTACAAATTGCAGTTCCACAGGTACTCAGTTTCACAAGCCACTAGCATGCAAACAGCAGACGGCAGAAATTGCAATTAGTGAGGTATGGGTTGCAGATTACTACCACTGACTGCTGGCTTATGTTATTCTCTAAGAATCTTCATGGGGAATGGGAGAAGGCATACTGTAAAGGTATTGGAGAATTTTCCTTTTCCAGAAAGAATTTACTTCATTTCAAGAAGAACTGTAAGTATTCTTCCTCACTTGTGAAACTTCAGTCTCAACCATGAGTGCTGAGTTAAGCCTCAGTCATGAATGCTGTCAGCTTCAGGCATCCAGTTCTGCCTGAGTGTGCTCCTGATGCTCCCATGGCATGTCCTACTTCCCCAAATAAAATCAAAATGGGACACAGTCACGTCTCAGTTCCTATCAATGGGCTGATTGATTTTTTTAAGAAAGAATAAAAAAATGATAAGAAATGTATAAGAAAGATCTAATTAAATAGTCACCTAATCTGCATTTTCTCATTTGTTTTTGTACACTTGAATGCCAACTGTACATACAGTTTGATTAGTCCTGCTGTGTACTTCTCAGGGTACTGCAATTGGTTTTGAAGCAAATCTGAGAGCCACATCCAAATCAAGGAACTCTGTTCTTACACATTTTTAATTGGAAAAAACTGCCACCGCAGCAGCATCACCCAGTGTTTTGAGACTCCAAAGCAGTTTTGTCAAACTAAAAAACGCAGAAACTGCTGATCTAGTGGTCAGCCCAAATGAAGTCAAATGAGAACCAACAAGCAGCTTCCCTTACCTTCCCCCTTATGTTCCTTCAGAGGAATGTAAAAAGAAATCACAGTGATGGAAATAGAGGGAAGGACTACTATTTCCATTATCATGTTCATGTTTCTTTAAACATTGGCCTTTAAAGTCTCAGATTTCAGGAAAGGAAATAGGTCTCATCACTGCGTAGAAAGACGAGCAAAGGAAGACATTTGCTCTTCTTCCTGCCCTGCAAGACACAACAGGAACAGAAGAAAGAAATGTCCCCTGTAATAGCTATTTAAATGTCTTCATTTGAATAGAACCTGGCACATGATTTTTATCTTCTTAAGGAGGTTTTCAAAGTTCCCTATTCCACAGCAAACCATATGAAAAATCCTAACAACCAAGAGTTGCCCAGGGGTTTGGGTTGTGATGGGTAGGACTACACAACAAAGAAGGAAAGCAAAAGCAGACCATGTCTCACATGCACAACTCCTGCTCCAAATACATTGTTCAGACACCACCATGTGTTCCACAATGTGTCTTATCACAGAAACACAGAGCATGTGGTTTGCTCAGGAATGGCATACACGCGATCATAGCCCTTGAAGACTCTGAGAATCCACCCTCCCAATCCCCATGTAGGGAAGTAGATAGCACATTGTCAATCAGAACAACAGCTTTGTTCAATTAAGAGACCCATTTTACAACCTGGCTCTGAATTTGTTCTCACTGTCCCTTTACTAAATCCTGGTATAAAAACTAGGAGGCCTTCCCTCTTCCCCCTGCCTCCCCGCCCCTCTTTTTGCAGTTGATAAGATAGAGGTTTCATTTCATCATGAAAGATGAATACTGAGCCCACACAGTTAATGCTTGGGCTGGAGTAGAGGAAGAAGTATTTCTCTGCCAAACTACCAAAGAACTAGACATGCAGCCAGGTTTATGATCATCAACTCAGTACATATTATTTCATCATAATTTTTCTTATCTGCCTATTACGTTTACTCACATTACATTCAGAAACATTTTGGGAATCAGATTTTATTCTCCCATCCTCCCATGTGCCTGAGCTGACTTAAATCTTCACATGCCTTTTCTTTTCTTTTCACATCTTCTTTCTGTTGAAAACATCCCCTTCTTGAGGAGAGTCTGTCTGGAATTGTTAACCATGTTTGTTCTCCCTCGAGCAGAGTCAGTCCGTTCTTTCTTGTCTTTTAATCAGTCAGTCTGTTCCTTCTGTTCATTAACAACTGATGAATACCTCCCCCCAAAATACACATCCCTGGTTTTGGGCTGCAATCTGTTTTTCATGTCTAAGACTGCAAATGTAATCGAAATATCTTTCCTCAGTCCTTCAGCAGAACGTTTTACATATTTCAGCCGGAAAGGTATGTGTCCATTTTTCTGTCTTACAGGTTCAAGAGTTGTCTTTGTGGGTTGGTATTTATTGCCTTGCAGTCTTTTATATTTAGTAGGTCTAAAAAGATATTTTTTATAATCACTCCAGTATCTCTCTCTGAGATCCTATAATCATGCTGGGCCTCATCTGCTTTGCATCACTTGGCAATTTAGGTTGTTCAAGCTATATGAAGTGCTCACAGATTTTCATAGCAATGGCGTGTACAAGATGTTCCAGCTTACTCACGTTAAATCCACTAACTGTAATAGACTGGTAATGTTTTTTGGTTTTGATTTAATAGATATTATACTCAAAAATATCCCTTTTTTAAAATGTGAAGATTGCAAAGTCATTCATTCAAATGTTTGGAAATGCCAAAAGCAATGCATGCACCATTTTGTTCCAACGCAGCTGAGAGTTCTTACTGCTTCTGTAAACTTCAATATGTTTTCATGTCCAGCCACCAACTACCTAAAAGTTTACTTAACTGTTATGACACACCATCACCTTGACAGAATTAGAGACAACATACAGCTCTGAAAATGAAGTTATCCTTCTACTTCCTCAAGTTTCTTTCTTATTCAGTACATGTTCCCTTGGGCAGGTAGAGCCTACAGGTCAGGGCTTCTCTGCTAGAAACCCTGACTGGGGTACCACTGGTCCTGCCAATTTGGTGTCTCAGACACTTTTATCTTCACTTAACAGCCAGCAAACCCTTCATGGAAGTCTTCCCTTCTCCCGGCTTTTTGATTGTCTTCAACACCAACCACTTCACAGCAGCCTCTATTGCTTCAGCTCAAAAGTCCTAGTGCCCTACTGGGCTTTGTCTGAGATTTTAACATGCTCTTTTAATGCCACAGAAATGGTTAATCTCTGCACACGAAAGAAAATAAAAACCAAGCTGCCATTCAAATAGAAAACAAAAGATATTAATCATTTGGTATTATCACCACACAGCATGTGTGCACCTATGACTAAGACATGAGGGAGGAGAACCATATGTGCCAAACAATTTGCAGTGCAGACCTGAAAAGGTTTTCCAAATCAGGTCACGAATGACAAGAGAAGCAATATAACATTCACATAGACCCAGACGCAGTATTTTCACAGTCCTAATGGGGAAGAGGTTGTATGAGGACCTCTTGGGTACAATTTATGCAATATGGGTTTTCATAAGATTGAGGTAACAGTAGTAACATTGTGAAAGCAAAAAAAAAAAACAAACTAAAAAACCCTAAAAACCCCAGATTTTGTAGAGTTTATTTCAGTTTAGTTCAGGAACTGGAGCTGCTCATTTGCATTACTGACCAGGTGTCTGTAAAGGATCAGTAACATCTATTTCCATCTCTGTATGGCTGACATGTTGCCAATCTTTTCTAGAAATAGACATTACAGAGGCCAGCTATCCCTTCTTACATTCCATTTCAATCACTGCAATCTGCTCTGAACTTAGAAAATATTTGAAAAATTCAGCTGGCATAGAAGTAGGCAATATTTCAGAGGCAAACCATTTGGAAACAGCCATCTGTGCTTGATAATGGTTGGAAATTTTAGAAAAATGTTACTTTTCTCTCTCTTTTTCTGTCAAAAAAATTCTCCAAGTTTTTTCACTAGTTCCACTCCTTTTACCCTTTCTGCAGTGGACTTCATTACTAGCTGTGAAAAAAAAGACAGCTCTACAGACAAATTTTGTGTGATAGTCTGCACGATACTAATTCATGTTGACCAAAGACTCTGGCATTCCTGTGTTCTGTCATGCCCCATTTTTATTAGTTACCCTGTCTCTTCTAATGCCTCCACTCTCTTATGTCCCTTCTACTTATTTTTTTACTCCTTGCCCCCACCACCAAGACCACACAAGCAGTCAAGGTGGGATCAGTTTAGGTGCTATGCAAGTGCCAGCAAGGGCACCTTTGTCAAAAATCTATTTCAATAAAAAACCTTATTCTTTCCTTGTTTGTTCTCATAGAGCTTGAATTTTCTGAACATTGGACGAAGCACAAGCCTTCCTGCAGGTTTCTGAAAGAGACAACATTTATTATTAGATGGTTGCTGTTAATTTTAAATAAAGTCAGGTATGGTGATAGTAATGATTTCTCTATTAAGCAGCAGACCATTTCTTTTCCTCACAAATGTAGCAGATGATAGATAGATGTCTTCCTGTGTTTTATTTTAGCTAAAAAATGCATTTCTATGGAGTAGATCACTGATTTCAGTTAAAGACAACCAATTGTCATTTGTAAGATGTTTAAGCATTCAGCAGGTCAATAGATTTTATATGGTTACAAATCTATCTGACCAGACAAAAAGACACATTTACTTTTCCAGCAGCAGTGTAAGTTTCTCACCAACATCAACTGCCTCCATAAGCACTTCCCATTACATAGGAAAAAAAAAGTTCCTTGCATTTATAATTAAAGACTTTAAATTGTGATTTAATGCTTGATTCACAAAAGTAAACAGGAATCTGAAGACTAGAAACACTTCCATGTTTCATGGTAATTTCATGTAACTGGAAATTTTTCTTTTCCTATTTATTCTAGGAACTTCCTACTAGAGATGATTTAAGTAGCAAATACTTCATAACATTCAAATAGTAAACATCCATTTTGTTCCACAAGATGATGAAATTACCATTTATATTGTTTCACTTAAGACCACACATACATTGACTATTTCACTGCTCTTCCACTCCCTTCCTTCGAAATATTTAAACAAACATTATAAAATCCTGTTAGTAGTATCAGCTAAAGCTCAGAAAGCTGTTACTTCAATGTATATACACTCCATTCACTGACCTAAATTATAAGAGACTAACTTCAAAATCACTGACTGAAAACTTATCTTAAACACTGAGCAAGTGTAACAGATCCTGTAACTATACCTCTATAAGAGATGCATTAGAGATGCACTAGAAAAAAAAAAAGTCACAAAAAAACACCCCGAATCATTCGGTGTCACATTAACTCAAACATGAGTTTCTTTTTTGCAGGCCACTAGCCCAAGGCAGCTCCTCTCCAATTCATTGTGTTATTGAAGCACAAAACCAGTTACCTCAGAGTTACCCCAATGGGTCAGTTCTCCCACAGAAACGGGTGCTATGGTTCAGCTACCAGACTGTTATCAAATAAATTGCTTCTGTTCTACTCCCGATGGAGACACACTTTGGCAAATAAAGAGAAAAAAGACCTGATCCACTTGAACCTATGGGTCCTTCCCCAAATGTTCAGAGTTCCCAGCTGCATCCCACTACTTTGTGATACCAAAAAGCAGTCTGATGACACAGGGCACCCCGCTGTTTCCAGATACCAGCAAGTATCATCCTTCCTCCCTGAACCATGAGCCCTGAGAAAACAGAGTACTTTGGCCACATATTCAAGTTTCAAGACAGTTAAAAAATAAACATTAATGCTTTCTGTTCCCAGGTACTGATGCAAGGGAGATGTTGGGTTTTTTAAGGTGCTGAAAGAGTCTGGCCTTTTTCAGAAAAAATCTCTCTTTTCCCTTAACACAGTTGACCCATTAGCCTGTACAACTATGAGACCACTGATCTACCCAAGAGCAGGACAGTAGAAGTAGGTGCGACCTGTTTCTGAATCTGGACAAAATCAAAGAAGTCCAAGTGCCTCCAGGTAGTCAGTTTTGCCGGCTAAAGAAATCTATTGCTTGCTACCTTTGAGATCCTTCTAATAATTTCTTTGATACTGGCCTTTGCCCTACAGCTTGTTAAGTCCTTTTTTTCCAGCTAGTTGCCATTCATCCCCTGGATTTTAAATGACTTACCTAACTGAGTAAAAAGTCATATTTATTTCTACTTTGAGCATTCCCGAAGTATTTCAAGCATGCACAATGTGGCAGGTCTATATCTTCAGGTAAAAATTAGCAAGTCATCTTGCCTTTAGCTTTGACTATAGTCCTTGCTTTAAGCCAAATTCAGGATGGCAACAACTATGGAGAGCTAATGCCTTTGGCATGATCCTGTATGAAAGCAGCATGACCTTGGGAGACTCAATGGAGAAGGAGCAAGATGGGATATTTTTCTCACAGCATAGCCATATTGTTCTCACAGCATAGCCATACACACATAGATCTCATTTACTCATCCTGCTCTACTCCTGCCCAATATTCTGTGCAAATCCATGTGGCACCCATTTCCTTACACTCTTTTGCAGAGAAATCTGGTTACCTCCCACGATTTTATTTGCAATATTATCAACATCTCAAAAATAATTACGGTTTGAATACACATACTTTGCACTAGTTGTGATACTTTTCAGTACCATCATGTATCCTCTCATTATATCAACACTGACTTCAAAAAACCAAACCAAACCAGACCAAGGAGTTAACTTTTCTATAAGAGCTATCCTCTTCCTTTTTGAGTGTGGTTCTGTTTGTTCCTGCCTGACAGAATAGAGGGATCAAAGAAAAATAATCATGTATTTTGGCAGCTACAGCTAATAAAGTATCTACTTTAAGACTTGAAGACAGCACACTGACATTAAGTTCATTGTGTCCTAGCCAAGAAAAACTTCAGCGGGGCATGCTTACAGTGAAAGCAAAGCTGGAAGCTTAGTCCACAAATTTTGATTACCAATGAAATTAGTGAGGAAGGGAAAAGAGATTTCAAAATAGATCATGGGATTGTTTAAAAACAAGTTTGAAACAGACAGTCACTCCTGATCTGTGTCACAGGTATCAGTTAGTTTCATGCATGTCTATTTGAGAATTGAACCACAATTAATTTAGGAGTGCTTTACAGTCTACTGCAACCACCTGGGAACAGCCTTCACTAACCTTTCTAGTTTGAGAGTCCTCACAAAAACATTTATAAAAATAATGTATTTTCTCTCTCACGTCTGACTTATCTGGATATGAAACATAACAGGAGAGGGGATGGTTTCAAGTTGCAAGGAAGTCTCTGCTTGAGTGACACAGCCAATTCATTATGGCTCAGGAATCATTTCAGATATGGCAACTCAGGTCACTTCTAAGAATTTGCAAGTGCCCTCCTTAGAAGCAAAACTGAAGTCAGTAGGATGATCCACATGGTCTGGTTTCCATCTGTACTCCCGTATATTTTAGCATTTAAATTGAATCTTTCTACAGTGTTGATTCAGAGGGTACAGACCCAGGGCTGAAGCTCTTCAAAGCTCCACTCTCTACACCCATGTGCCTTACCGCTTTGTATTTCAAGAGCTAATGACAACATGAACACAATTAAGCTGTCAGAAGCATCCCCAACAGCTTAGAGGCAATCTCAGCATGGAGGATTTTGCTCTCTATGGACTGCCATTTGCACCTTTCAAACAAGTACTCAAAATCCTGGATCCTACTTTATAGTCAGAATGGGTTCACTTCACTTCTCCATTTTTTTGCTGCTATTTTTGTACTAGCACCTTCCTCTCAAAAAAGATTAAAAAAAAATCAAATTAAGTAAATTCCTGTAAAAGGCATGCGATATTTTAAACTGCATGACTGCATTTAAGCACATATTTAAACTGAGTGTCCACTGTCTAAAGAAGCAGAAGAAAAAATTTATAACTTCAACAGCTCTCTATATTTGATTCAAAAGTAAATATGACTATTAAAATTATTATTGTCAGCAACAACCTTTTAGAGTAACTGAAGTAAGACTTATCTGAAGTCAGCAGTATTTTCCCATGTATAAAACCAAAGGATTTCTTAAAGTGCTGAGTATTCTTCTTAGTTCTTCTGAAACCAACATAAACTGAAATGAAACACACTATGATCTCAAGATAGAAAAAAAAAATATGTCTAATGTCAGGTAAAATAGTAAAAAATATATTAGATAAGTTTAAAAATCTGTATCTTTAACACTGTACACTTCATGCAACAATAAAAGTGGACTGCATTTAACTGTTACCTCAAAATTCATGCAGCATCGTCTTATGCAGCTGAGTATGAAACAGCTAAGACCTGCCTAGTCTGGTTTAAACTGCAAACAACCAAAGTCATTGAATCACTCTCCTGATCAACCTAATGTGTACAAAACTTCAGTGCACACACTGCGGCTATTTTAAACACTGCACGTGGGCACAAGCAATAACCACCTGTTAAAGTACTGATGCTCCTACACGACATTTCAAAATATATTTTCTCCAGAACTGCCAGCAGTTATTTCTGGCACATGTTCTTATTTTGTAAACCTGTTCTCCTCTACCTCCTCTACCTCCACTATTATCTCAACCTAACATTTTCCTTTTGCTCTGAGACTACACTTTGAACACAGACAGAACCAAAACTCAGGGTCCTTCTGAGAATCAGAAAGGTGAGCTGTGATTTTAACCACAGTGATGCAAATCCAAGGGAATGTAATGTGGTGCTCCTTTGGAGGTAAGAAACTGTTAAAGTCTAAACCAAAGGGACTACCCTGACAGTAGGAGCAAATAAACTCATTATAAGGAAGAGTCTAAGTAAAATAAGATACAATTAGCAATTTGCATTTAAAAGAACAGTGATCATTTGCATTTAAAAGAACAAAGATCAACATTTCGTAAACATCTTTTTGCAATGTAATCATGATCAATTTCTTTCAGAAAAAGAATGCCACTTGAAACAATTTTCTTTACTAACAAGATTTTAGGAAAAAAAGTAATCAATTTTATAAAATGTGCTTAACAAGATTTAAAAAGAAAAAAAATCAGGCCATTTGCCTTCATGTACAATTTGATCAGATAGCATGTAATAGAGGTGACAAAGCCCTTTGAATTTTCCTCCAAGACTTGAATTTAAGCTAATTTTCTTATGCAAATAAGGGCTAACTAGTTACTTTAAAAATTCCCTCTCTTTTGACTACAAAAACTCTAAATAGATTATTCGTAGCTCTTGAGTTTAAGTAGTTTTGAGTGTATTCTCATCTCAGTGCACAGACAGCTATGCATAAGCCTTTCATTAAGGATAAACTGCTTCTCACTGAAATGAGAATATACCCCTAAGGGTTTCTGCATTAAATTAATGTTTTGTTATTCATCCAAATTATTTTACATTTTCATAGCACATTAACCTAGTCTCTATAACTTCGTTGTAAAGGCAGATATACTACTCATAAGTAGAATATGAAAACATGAAAGACTGTGCAGTCTTAGCACATCTGTTAAAAGGTGTTGGGTTGGAAGATGCATATGGCAAGACAGTTTTGCTATGTGTCAGGACTTCTATCATTGCTCAAAGATTGTTTCCTATTTGTCAGGGCTCTTCTGTTATTTTTTAATACAGCTTAAGGTACATTTTGCGAGAGAGAAGATGGGCAAGAAGTTCCGTTTGACAGAATAAATGGAATATCTGATAAAAACCCAGGGTAAAGGGAGACAGAAACAGCACAAAAGCTCAGGTTTAGCTTTCATTAATCCAAAACTTGACTGTGTTTTGCTGCAGGGTCCAGCATACCCTAGAAATATATATTATCTAGACACTGATCTTCACATCATTTTTTTTATTTGAATTATCTATGTAACCAATTTGTCAGTTTGTGTTACATTTACCCTTTACCTCTCCCTGCAGAGGGAGGATACTTATCTATCAGCCTTCAGCTATGAAATCTAGTCTTTTCAGTTTAAAGCTATTCCCAATTTTTACTTTGCTCTCTCTCAACTCAATTAGAAAACAATTAACTAACCAGTAAACCAAAACATTCTTGAAATGAAAACCTCACATACTTTTTGTCCTCTAACCTTAATAATGGGCAAATAAAAGTTACATGCACACAGTGACATGCAGGAGACATGAAAAAGAGCAAATTTTTTCTTTTTTTTTTTTTTTTTTTTGGTAAATGCATGTGATTCTGAAGACTAATTGGAAGAGTGAAAAGTAATAATTGTAATGGTCCTTCTCCCCACCCCCCCGCCCCTTCTCCACAGTTCTACAATTAATCTGATTGCTATAGTATGCATTAGGGAGAAATCTGCAGAAAAACTTTTCCAGATGTTGCTGAGCAGTCTATTTCATTAAAACTTCCTCAGAACAAAATATTTCAAAACAAAATACTTTAATGTTTCTTACTGTATATTTAATATATCCTGGTTTGAAAAATAAAAATGTCTATAAAGCAGTGGCCAGAATCATTTGACCTTTGATTTAAAATAAATGTGAAAAAATTAATTTGACCCCATCTGTAGATTAGCTTAGACTCTCTTTTAGTTACAAAAGTCTCAGATCTATTAGTTGAGTAGGTCCATATTCATTTGGAATGTGACACTGTGCTGAGCATCTCATGACTGGTCACCAAAATTCTCAGGTCTCACAAACTTCAGTAGAAAATGAGATTTCTCAATCTATAGGACAGGCCTCCCAAAACCATGGTACTTTAGATTGCTAACAGAACAGTATTTTTTCAAACAACAATATAAACCAGCATTTGTCTTTATAATTTATCATGTATTTTGGATTGGAAAACCTACACAATCAATGCAATTGTAGAATTTCACAAAGGAAAAAAAATCCTTCAGCTGTGTTGCTTCATACTTTAAATGTTAGATGCTTCAGGATTTACTGAGATACCTTTCATAGAGCCAAACCCCAAGCTACATGGGAGAAAATGTTGCTTAGAGGATAATATTCATGATTTAGAAGTCATTAACTTCAGTGAGATTAACATTTATTTAAAACTCTAAAAATATTTATAAAGTGGAAAAGCAGAATTTACAGTGTATTGAAACATATTCTATGCTTTAGATTGTAATAATTTGGACCTTTCAAATGTGATCAAACTGACAAATAAAAAGTCTGTTGGAGCATTCATTGCTGTGCAACTGCCTTTTAAAACTTTTACATAAATTTTAATAAAAAACTGAACATACAAAAACAAAGCTTTGCATACCAGCAACTCTTTACTACTCGTATTAGCTTACATTTCATACTCATTACAAAATAGAAACACCGCAGTAATATTAAACCTAGTGGCTTTCCTTGACAACGATTTTTTTATTTTTTATTTTTTATTTTTTATTTTTTATTTTTTATTTTTTATTTTTTATTTTTTATTTTTTTAAAGACAGAGAAAACAGTTTTTCAAAACATAAAAGGGATCTAGTCATCTAGCTTCCATTAATTTTAATAGGGAAATGAGAAAAATCTCAGTGTTGGTGTTTAATGTCTACGATTACAAATGACAGAACTCCCCAGGCCACACTTTCTTACTATCAGTTTCAACATATTCTGCGCACAGAATGATTGCAGCTCTCATGGAGTTTCAGTAAAGCATTACAGGACGTGCTTTTGGGATATGCAGAGTATATAATTTACCAAACATGCGCTCTCAGGTGGAAATTTGGCTCTGGAACACAACGAGTTAAAAGCACTTACCCTCCAGAGCCACTGAGCTTGAGGATGAGAAGATGAGAAACATTTGTGCATCGCGTCAGCAATAGCAGTGTGCACTGGACTAATGTGACTCAGAGGGATGCATCATACACCAAAACCTTCCCGAGTTCATATTCTGTCAGAACAGTTACTGCGCTGCACTGGCTCACGGTTTCACAACTGCATAAAGATGTTCCTTTCCAACAGAAAATTTTCTGCCTTTGCTCTTGGCTCAGAGATTCCCCCCTCTTCTTTTCTAACCTATTTTAAGCAGAAAATTGAAACGTACAATGCAAAATACCTCCCAAATTCAAATGAACTGGCTTCTGATATTGTATATTATCCAAAGGCTTATTCTGACTTCTGCTGTTCACCAAGGTGTCAAAAATGAGCAAATAAGAGCCCTGAGGCAGCAAGGGAGCTCACCAGCCACTAATGACAGCAGCAGTATCAAAGTGTCAGTGTCTTTGCTTTATCAATGGGCAACAGGAATGCCTCTTAAAATAGACAGCTACAATACTGACTACTACATTTACAGGTAATTATAAGAAAGTCAAACAAATCTGCACCTCAGTGGTAGCACTTAAAATTAAAGTGGTAACTGAAAAAGATGTGAAAATGAGAAAAGATAGGCATTACTTTAACCATGAAAGCAGTCTACTTCAAAATCCCAAGTGATGAGGGAAATATTCAGTAGGGCATAAAAACCTCAAGCAAAAGAAGGTCTCCGACATATTTTTTTATACTCAGGCTTAAGTGAGATCTATAAATTTGCTTCCCGTGGGTCAAGAAAAGTGTCTATAAATCAAGCTTGCTGAACACATGCTGTTCAGGCCAGATTCAGCTGCAACAGACAGACGTAGAAACATAAACCCCTTCGTGCCACTCTGAAGTAAGAAAGTTAAGAGTTTAGATCATCAAGATAAACTGATAATGTTATGACTACACAGCAAGATTAATGTAGTCATATAATCTGATGTAGTTCCCATCTTCAGGATTACTTTTAAAAAGTCCTAGCAGCATTGTTAAGTTAGACCTGTCTAACCTCTAAACTTCACAGCATAGACACAGCTGAAGCTTTAGATCCTATGTTAATAGGACACTTGCACACTTTATATGCTTACATACAGATAAAATCCTTGTATGAATACATACACAAATCAAAAGCTTTTTAAGCCAGAGATTGTTAACATCTGTCATTACCGCAAGTTGTCCAAACCCTGTGCTGTTAAATGTGTTAGAATGAGTTCTCCAAGGAAAGAAGCCATATTTGGTAAAGATTTGGAAAGAACGTCTGAAAATATGTGAAGACAGTGCATGTTTCTGTCATTTGGGGACTCAACATTCATCAGAACAGCCTTCAGGTTTAACACAACTCCAAGGTCAGCCAAACACACAAGTACAACATGCCTCTCTCTACTACAGCCAGACATGGAGCTCTATACTGGATGGAAATGATTAAAGATTTCTTTGGTGTTAAAAAATTCAGTTATTATGTTATGAGTAGGAACATGACAGCATAACTAATAGTAATGCATGTATAAGATATGAATTAAAAATACTGCTGCCCTCCAAATCATATACTTCATTAGAATATTTTGAATCTCAGAAGCATGTATGTTTGAGTTTGATGCATTTCACGTACCAGCTTTCACAGCATGTTCTTCTTTCCACTGCATCATGAATTTGCTTGAGGCTAATGGCTCCCAAGGGAACTGACATTTTATTTGTGTTTTTTCAGTAAGTTACTGAAAATGATATTGTCTTGAAGGAATTACATAGTTTATGCTCTAAATACTCAGAAAAAGAAATAGAAGTAAAAGAGGATTGCATCTTGCATACCTTTTTTTTATTATTATTTTATTTCATCACACTCAACTATCTCAAATTCTTCTCTTTTAGAAGCCTGCTTCAGGCAGTGGACTGGACTACCTTCCATACAGAAGCAGAGTACATACTGTGCAACTGAGACATATGCATCTATTCATCAAGGAATGCAAGTGACAGGTGCAGTGACCGGTCATTTGAAGGAGAGCAAAGCAATTTTTCCTATCAGGGTCAATGTAATAGAGGTAAGATGTGTTCAGGCTTTAAGCAAAGCACACAGTTTAAATGCATAAAGAAACATACTTGGCACAGAGGGTGGAGAGGCAAGAGAAAGCACATTAGGATTGTCAAATGAAGGAAATGCCAGCTTTTCAGAACAGATTTACATTCTGAAAGATCCCAGCTCCTTCTTCTAAAGACTGGATGACTGTTATTGACTTTTCCATCCTTCACCCTCGGGGTGACAAGCAGCATCTTAATTCAAGTAAGGCAAGCGATGATGATTATGATGATAAAAATGAAGCCGTTCAAAAGTAAGGAGCAAGAAAGCTCACAGTAATAGATTTACATCAGGTGTTCAATTTCACAGAAGCAGCAACTGAGATTTTCAGGTGACTGATCTTATCTGAAAAGAGAGCTACCAAAATGTCAGCATCTAAAATTGTGTATCTTTAAACCCTAGCTCCCTTCTTATTAGGAAATCAAGTGAAAATTGCTTCTCAGCAAAAAAAGAAGTCAGCAATGCATTTCTGAGATAACCTGCCTCCGGATTGTACCCTTGGATGCATTTGGGACTGTGTGGGTGCACATGTAGGTGCATGACTGAACTCAGGTATAGTCTTGCTAGTATCTCCTCAAGAAGAGAAGCATTATTTTTCAAGAGGCATCTCTCTGCATGGCTCAGAAAGTCTATCTGTAACTAGAGGTGCAACTATACAATGCTATATTGCAGCTCCTAAGCAGGAGAGGTTCTATAAAGAAGGGATGCAGCCTGGAGAGCTTTCAAGCTCTTCCTTTTAAAGTAATCTTGTTTGGTTACATTTTTGTGAATAAAAACTGTCTTCACCTGGCCTCTGGAAAACTGTCATAGAAATTACAATGGGCAATAGAATATGTACATGAATTTTTCTATATGATGTTACTGTTAAAAAGCTCATAGATAGGACGAATTCTTGCTTCTGTATATTTTTATTGCCATGGACATTGACAAATCTGAAACAACCCTAAAGAACAATTCACAACAGAAAATCTTCTGTCAAGCAAATCTTCAGAACTCATGATGTTTTTCTCCCAGATGTCTTTTTCCTGAGTCAGGAAAGATTAAAGGTATATCACAGAAAACAACACTATAAACTTCACTTTTTGTTCTTATCTACTAGCACAGGTATTCAAGAATGGCCAACTACAGGAGCCAGAACACTGGGACTAAGTGAAAACTATTCATATGTCACACTCCAATTCTAAATTAAAACTGAATTACAATAAAGAAAATGAAACATAGCAAAGAATGTTTAGAATGAAAAATATTTTGATAGACAAGCACTATAGATTGCAAAGGGAATACATTCAGACTGTAAAGAGGCAGCTCATTAATGAAACAGAGAAATATTTGTTAAAGCTTGATGTAGGTATAGATTCAATGGCTTTTAGGGGCAAATCTCATGGTATTCATCCAAGAAAAACTCTGAGTGAAGTGAATGAGTGTTTTCCCTAAAGACTTTAACATTTGGCCCTTAGAAATAGATAACATCAAACAATAAATAGCTTGGATTAAGTGAATTCAATAGTAAATTAATTTGCACAAATACCAAAGAGAAAAATTCTCTTATTAGCTAATTAAAGTTAATATACTTCTACAAGCCTACTATATTTCTACATTTACTTATAAATTATACATTTAATGTATGAATATCATAGTTTAGTTACGTAGAAACCCAGGCCAAGCTTATAATAGTTACTGGCACAACTAGTTAAACTGTTGGTATTTCACTCCAGATCCTGCAGTTCAGTCTGTACCTTGGTAGTTAGGAATAAAACGTTGCATAAAACATTTCTAAGCTGGTGATTTTAGAGATGCAATAGAATTCAGGCTATAAAAACAGGTGTTACATGAACAAATTTACATATGGATTTGAAACATCATACCTATGGACATTGAACTGAATTGGTTTAAATTCGTCTTCTGTGTATGCTTTAAAATGAGGCGGCTTCTCACATCAGTACCAAAACCACATTCCACTGAAAAAAGAATACTCTCACTGACATAAAAGCAGACAAAAATTTAGCATGTTTAATCCTAAAACTGAGGATAGGACACATATGAAGCCTGTGTACTTTTATCACCAAAGTATGGTACCTACAGACAACGCTCATAATATTCAGAAGCTTGGTTCCCATAAACAGAACAGATTTCTCTCTCATGCTGAACTTTCTTCCCTCACTTAATCCATTTTGCCTTCTCTGCAGCATTACCTTCCTTCATTTCTGCCCATTACAACAATTGAAGAATGTTAATATTTCATAAAATACTTCATCATGAACATCTGGATGATCAATTTCCTTATATTAAACACAATGATACGTGAGTGCATTCTCAAACACTACAAAATGGCAATTTAGAAAGTAAACAAAAATCTAGGAAACCACATGACATTTCTGAAAAAGCTCTATTGTACAAAAACAGGGAATAAATTTTACTCTTAAGAAAGCTCTTGAGACTGAGAACTAACTCTAAAAAATCGTCAGTGTATAACACAGTAGACAAAGTCTTCCCCGATTAGATTGGAAGAGGCCTCTAGGTTCACAAATATTTCTCCCTTGTTATCACACAACCACATCGTATAAGCCCTTAGATAAATTTATCTAATTTAATCTGAAAACCAATCTTGGACTGTTGCTCTAAAACCTCCTTTAACTGGCAGAATTAATTTTTTTTTTTTCATTTTTCTAGCCCATAATGATCCATGTGTGGGTCATCTGTGTATACACCAGCACTACCCTTTGACTCAAACAGAACAGCTTGACCTTTTCAGCCATACAATATATTCTTTTTCTCAACCTTTTATGTGGCCTCTCTACAAGTATGAACCTTCTTCTGCCAATGAGTGATCTGAGGTTTAGACAATATTTCAGATAATATCTAACCATTAACATTTTGCAATAAAATGCATGCTTTTGCTCCTTCCGTGTCAAACAAAGTATTCTCACCCTGTAGGTAAAACTGTCTTCACAGCCATGAGGAAGTGGCAAGGGTCATGGAGATTCCATCAGCACATCTGGAGAGCGTAAAGAAGGTCGTAAGTTTTCAGGGGAGTGAAGATCATAGAATCATAGAATGATTTGGGTTGGAAGGGACCTGAAAGATCATCCAGTTCTAACCCTCCTGCCACAGAGCAGTGACAGCTTCCACCAGACCAAGTGGTTCAAATCCCCATCCAACCTGACCTTGAACACTTCCAGAGGTGGGGTATCCACAACTTCTCTGGGTAACCTGTTTCACTGCCTCACCATTCTCATAGGAAAGAATTTCTTCATAATATCTAGTCTATGTCAACCCTTTTTCAGTTTGAAAAATTGTCCTGTCAGTACACGTCCTTGTAAAAAGTCCCTCTCCAGCTTTTTCATAGGCCTTCCAGTACTGGAAGACTGCTCTAAAGCATCCCGAGAGTCTTCTCTTCTCCAGGCTGAACAAACTCAACTTTCTCAGCCTGTCCTCATTGGAGAGGTGCTGCAGGCCTCTGATTATCTTCAATGACAATGAAGGAAAGCTTCAGGGTCTGTAACAATCTCTGGAGGAAGAACTGTTGGTGGGAATGTAGAGATTTCCTTGGGAAGAAGGAAGAACCAAGCACACAGAGTAAAGTCTTAGGGCCAGACAAGAAAAGACAGAAGGTTTGTCTTTCTTTACAGGCAACACTGGAACCTACCCATATCCCTCATCCCTGCCTACTCGGGCACAAACCCTACCTTCCTCTTAAAGCATCCCACTCCCTTCAACAGAAGTTACTTGTCAGACTGAGACTGCTTCCCAGCCTCAACCCCCTATGCCTTCTGGGCTGCTGAACTGCGAGTAGACAGCTCTGGGACAGGTAACTCAGATGCACATGTGGCAAGCAGACCTATGGTACTGGCCAGCTTTCGGTGCAGGCAGAGCAGCACACACCCCACCTCTGCCGGCTGGCTTCCCAAGCAAACATTGTAACTGGCCTACATCTAAGGAAATATCTGTCCTTGAAAGTTGTGTTACAAGTGGCCTTCACCTACATTAGAGCCATTATTATGAGCCTTCATAGACATTCTGTACTCAGCTAGTTACCCATATTTCTCTCTCAGACAACGAATTACCTAGTGTAAGCAGAAATAATCTGAATCAGTCCCCAGGAACCCGCATGCTTGCACACTGATCTCTTGCACATTGTAAAGCTAAACTTCTTTCCATTTCTGCAAATCCAGTCCTCCTCTGAACTCAAGATATCTCCAAAACATTGACTCATTCCTCAGCATACTCCTACACCTTATGCCAGGGTTGACAAAACCACAACAAATCTGAAGACTTAACTTTGATGAACACAGTGGTCTCCCTTGCCTGATATCTTGTCCATCTCAGTTCTTTGCTGTTCATATTTCAGTAAGTTCTCTTGTGGTATAATAAGTGCTTTATTTAAGCTCATATTGATATCTGCCATATTTTCTTGCATTAAACATATATACTTTTTATTTTTTAATGGTAGAGCTTCTTTAATAACATCTGCCTCTGCCAAGTCTATATAAAATTCCATTAAACTTTTTACTGACTTCCTGACTAGTTTTGCTCTCCAGTAATACTTTTATCTTAATATTGACAGACGAGTGAAAATAAAGATCTTGTAGTTGCTCATAATATTTAAGTGAAGGGGAAAAGTAACAGTAGCAATTCCATAACTCTCATAGGATATAATTTCAACTGGTAGAAACTGACATACATCCTGCTGTCACTAACATTTTTGTCCCTGTTCTGTTTCACATTTGCTCTCATAGCCAGCTGTATCACCCTTACTGACAAGAAACAAGGTTAGTACACCTTTCAGTCTACACCTAAATGTCTATAATGAAAATGTTATTTAGTCTTCCCTCAGTATTTCTCATTCCTTTTTTTTCCTATTCATTTGGCGGAAGAACTGCTTGATAAAACATCTCCTATAATATCTAACTAGCCTCTGTGTTCCCCTCCCACATAACAAATCCTGAACTTCCCTATGTGCTTTTCCCAGTTCTTCTAAATTTTCTATTTTGAAATAGAACACTGGAAACATATTACTAATACACTTTCATGGATGTTTCTATTTAAAACAAAATGAATGTGCTTGTGAACACAATTCAAAGTGGTTTTTACGACTTTATTTGAAAATAAAAATAATTTCTCTACTAATTGCAACTTGCCAAATACAAAGCAAAGCATTTAAGTCTGTCACAATGACAACAGTATTTGATTCCCATTCTCCACCTCTGAATTTCTGCAAGTGAGTTTTATCTTTGCTCGTAACACTATAGGAATCTCTATCCATGCCGAATCCTGCCTCTGGAATATCCAGATAGGTTTCTCTTCACAACCAACACAGTTTCTTTTATTGCCCCATCCAAAGGATTTTGATCTAACAGTAACTTTTACCTATACTACTCTTTCTTGCAAGTCTATGGCATGACTAATTAATGATTTTCTCTTAAAGGAGCTGTCAGTATGTTTAGTGAAGATACTGCACATTATTGCCACGGGGGAAAAAAAAAAATCTATCCTTGTAAAAGGCTATAGATGTAATATCCAGCAGAATTTGTTATTATCAGGTGCCACAGTTCAGACAATAAAAAGTCATTACTGACATCATGAGCTCTGCAATAATAATAAAAAAATAAATTAGAAGGGCACTCCAGCATCCCATAAAATGTTTTTTTCACATTAAATAAGGAGGGCACACTTGACTTCCCAACTTTATTTATCCACGTTACACGATTCTCATTTTATGGTACTTTCAGACTAAACACAGATTCAAGACCTTGAAGAGGCTTTATACAGTACAGAAGTGTATCCATAAATTTTTAATATCTTTAAGGGTATCTGAATAAAATGTTAATTATTACTGACTATTATGATACATGTAAAACTGGAAACATGATACATGTAAAACTGGAAACTGGATGTAAAAACATCTCTTATTTAGAATTAGCCATAGGGACAAAATGTAGACTATACACCTTATAAGTTATCATATCATTCTTTCTCCCCCTACAAAAGAAATTATTGCTAAAGTAACACAGCTTTAGGGCTAATAATTTATCTATTGCTACTTGACAAAGAACTTTCTATGAAAATATTTACAAAATAGAGAAATATAAGATCACAGATCTGTAAAACAAGTGAATTAAACAAAATGAAAAAAAGCCCTAACACAAAACTCACCTTCCTCCTCAAAAAGAGTCGTTAACATTAAACA
>JAWWES010000081.1:101636071-101694127 GCA_035583135.1 Lophotriccus pileatus | reverse complement strand
AAAAAAAAAAAAAAAAAAAAAAAAAAAAAAAAAAAAGAAAGCTGTAATTACATAACGGATCTCGCTAAACGCCTCGCTTGCCCGGCGGAAGGGGAACGAAGGGGACAGCGGCGGCTCGTTCCACCCCGCTTCGGCACCCGCTCGGAGGGAGCGCGGCATCACCGCTCTCGCTGCCCGAGGTGCGATGGGCGCCGGCACGGCGGAGGGAGGCCTGCCCTTTCCGGGGGGCGCTTTAACCTCCGCCCCGGGGGGCGCCCCGGCCCTCACCAGAGCTCTCCACCGCTAAACGCCCACACCTGTCCACCAGGGCCGCTGCTGGCCCGAGGAGGGGGGAGCGCCTGCCCCGCCCGACCTCCCCCTCCCGGCAGCGGGGGCGCTCCGCTGCCCGAGCGGCCCGGGAGGGCAGGCTCCCCAGCACCGCCTTCCTCCCGTCCCCTGCCGGCTTGAAGCGCTCTCCCGGGCACCCGCGCCTCTGGGCATGGAAGTCTGGATTGGGGTTCGGGCAAGCTCCGCGGGACGCGGGCCGCTCGGCTGGGCTGCGCGGTGCGGGACCTCTCGGTTCCACGGAAACCCCGCACCACTTGGGCTTCGCCGCGGGGGGAGGCAAGCATCCATCCGCGGGGAGGGACGCGGGACAAACTCTGTCCGAACAACTGGTGACAACTAGTTATGGAGCCAGCGCTCCATATGGGCTGCGGGGGGCGGCGGGGCAGGACCCGGGACAGCGGGTGCCCTCCTGTCGCTCGCTCGCAAGGCTCCCCGCGGAAGGGGGCGCCCCCCGGGGCAAAGAAGGAGGATGGCAGTCCACGGCGGCTGGCAGAGCCCCGGCGGAGGGGGGTTAGAGCTCCGCAACGCAAGGCCAGCTAGGAATTACTCATTTGAATGATGCAGCAGACGAGGAGGGGGGACACAGCACGGGGACGCGGGGACAACGAGTAGTCCTCCCGTTGCCACTCTCCAGCCCCGATTAATAAATAATGCCCGGGTTCCCTGCCAGAGGAAGCGCTCTCCTCTCCGGCGCAGACAGCAATTAATAGCCAACCTCCATCCTGCGAACCCCTGGTTAAGCACTCCCGCACGCTCGCACCCGCGGTGCCAAGTGCGAGCAGCACAATAGCGGGGAACCTCTGTGCCTCGCAGAACCCGGGGGAAGGGGAGGGGGGGGCTGGGGAAGCCAAACCTCTCGCGGCAAAACCCGATCCCCCGAGACGCTGAGTGTCGGGGAGCGGCGGCCGCGGCAGCCGCCGGCGCGGCGGGAGGGCAGGCGGGCGGGCGAGCCCGGCAGGCTGCCCGGCGAGCGGAGGGCGTACCGCGCAGCACGCCTCCGAGCACCATCACCCCTCGGTACCGTCAGCAAATAGCACGCCCGCATTTACCTTTTCCTGCCTGCCGTCCGTCAGTCAGTCAGGCGTTTGAGGGAGAGAAGGAGAAAGGGAAGGAAGGGAGAAGAAAGAGGCAGGGAAATACAGAGAGCGAGAGGCGGCTGCTAATCCCCGTGTAGAAAGACTTCCAGCAGCAGCAGAAGCAGCAGCAGCAGCATGCGTGTGTGCGTGCCCGGAGTGAAGCACAGCCCTCCTGGCGATGCACCGGCGCTGGCACCCAAGTACTGTCATGTGCGTGTCTCGGTGTGTGTACCCATGGCAAAAAAAAAGAAAAGAAAAAAAAAAAGAAGGAAAAAAAGAAAAAGAAAGACGGGGGGAGACTCGTCAGTCACACGCCCGGCTGTGCACTGCTGGGGGGGACGAGGAGGAGGAGCCCAGCGCTCCCCAGCCCAACCACCGAAGGAGCAGCTCGCTACTACGGCAGCGGCCGGGCTGCCCCTCCGCGCCGGCCCCGCACTCCCGACCGCCCTTCCCGCCCGTTCCCAAGGACATGCCTTCGGGAAAGACCCCCAGGGCCTCCGTCCCAGGGGATCCTGCTGTACCCCGGCTACCCGCTCCAGGCAGGAAGCAGCTGGGAAGAAAAAAACCTACCCCCACGTTTCTGCCCATACAATGCCTCCTGGAGAGCGGCCCTGGACAGCGGGGATGCCCCGCGTGGGACGGGGATGCGGCGCCCCCACCCAGGGCTCACATACGCGCCGAGGAGCGCGGGGGGAGCGGGAGAGGGGGACGCGGCGTTTCCCGGGGTTGCTGCTGCAGCCAGAGGCGGGGGCGCGACAGGTGGACCCCCCAAAGCACTCGGGTCCCCACTGTCCGAGCTTGGGGGCGCCCGGAGGCACGGCCGTGGGTCGGGGGTCCCAGGGGCTGGAAGTGCAGAGTGTGAGCTGGGCGTTTGTGACAGCTGTAGATACAACTATAAATATTTGTCTTAGCGTTATAGAAAGTGAAAACGCGGTGAAAGGCTGTGCTCATCCAGGCCACGGTGCGGGCACCCTGATACTCGCGTGTCCAATCAGGTACACTCAGATTTCAGCCAAGGTTTATGATCTACTGAAAGGCGTTTGGACACTGGTTCAAATAAATTCTTTGCTAAATAGTAAATACTGTAGCCATCTTTTGGCTGTACAGCCACATATATGCATATAAATGAGATTTTGACATAAAATTCGTGAAGGAGCTAAAACAGAATGTTCACATTAATCCTATAGTCCTAAATTTACTAGTGGGTCCTGCCAGCAAGTTTCAAGATGTGATTTCTTTAAGGCCCAAACCAGGAAAAGTTTGTGAGAAATGTACTTGATATTTTATTCTTTGTATCCAACAAGTAATACATATGGACTAAAAGTTAATATTAGTCATAGAAAAAAGTTTATTAAATGACAAGCATGAAAAAGAAATTGGTGGCAATATCATATGGTATACTGTTTATGCTAATACATTGTTAGTAATGGACAATGTAGACCTAATGTCTTAGCGGTAAAACAAGGAGGAAAGGATGAACCGTTGTTGACATTTTTAATTACAAATAGAGGTCGTATCTATAGGCTAGGTAGGAGAGGAAATTCGGACACCTGAGAATTCTGTTAATTATCAAACGATCAGCCAGTTGACTGGGGAAAAAGATTGGTCAATCTATTTAAAAATAGTTGTTGGGGTGTTTTCTTTAGTTGTAGATGTAGGTGCTGTAGAGGGGAAATAACTGAAAAGATGGTAGATCTTAGGATTTAGCTGTTGACAATAAAATGCTGTGAGACTTCCCAGAAGTCCTGCACTAAAATGAAAAAGACTAAATTTGTTGTTAATAAGTTGTATAAATCAAGTCAGCATGATACTGTTAAAAAAACAAATTGCACCCCAAAGCCATATCATTTGTTTGTTCATATAAAATAAAAGTACACGTACCCTCTTAGTTGTTTAACTGAAACACAGATGCTGAATCTGAACTAACTGAGGTAGGTAAGCTAAATAGTAGAGGGTTCACTGTTTTATTTCGGTGTATGTACATACAACATTATCGCATGCAGTATATTAGTTTATCACTTAGTAAGAATTTTTTGACTTGTTATCATGAACTGTATTTTCAAGCCAGTTTCAAATCTGTCATAAAATGTTGTTTAAAATATTACGGTCTGCAAGGACCTCAGAGTAGAATTTATGTAATGTTTCCTATATATTTATGTGAAGATTTAGCCTGCCCTCCGTAGGCCTATGAATTTATAAAGCAGATTTAGTCATTTTACGTGTGATAGTTCTGTGAGAATATTTATACCAAATGGATTGGTCACATTAGTTAGTAATCATATGTAGGTAGTCATGAAAACAGGTAAGATATTTTTAGCCTTCATCCAAACTTCCAGAAAATAAAGTAGGCACAGTTTCCTTTGAAGACTGAAGAACAAGAAGAAAGAGGAGATATTTGTGCATAAAATGATCTGACCTCAAAATATAAGACAGCAAGGTAATTTTTGCTTCTTTTTTTTACTTGCATTCCCTGTCATGAATGTAAACAATTTAATCAATTTTCTAGATTCTCCTTGCCTGCCTGACTCCAGTCTGGTTGGGCCAAGAGAGTAGGAGAAGGAAGTCTTGTTATAAATTATCACCTGATAGTTCTAGAGGAATCTGCATCCTGGAGAAATAAGAAGTTCAAGCTGCTTTACATAATGATGTAGATAGTCTTGTGAGCCACTACTATTCTGATTTTAGGCATAACACTTGACTGCATTGGTAGTCCTAGTTCTTATGGGTGTCTCAGAAGATGTGCAAATTGGAGGGAAGATTTCCAAGATGGGAGGAAAGATTCTTCACCTGGCTGTGGGAGAGATGACACACATAAACAGAACTGAGAAGAGGCTGTGAAGCAGAGCATTTCAGGAAGGACAGTAAACGAATGTATGCAAGTGAGAAACAAATGAAGAAAGAAACGTTTGGATGAAAAATATTACAAAATAGTTTTTAGACCAGAAAAGTAGGATTCTGAGAGAAAACATTTTAAATGGCTTGGAGAAGCGAGATAGTTCGGTATGAATATCTTCAACCATCTGCTGTTTATCAAATGACCCCAAATGCAAAAAACTTTATTATATACTATACTCACACTGTGATCTCTTTCTTCTTGGAGGAAGTTCTCTTTGCTTTGACTGATGGTGAAAGAGGTCATCATATTGACTGCCATTACTACATAATTAATCTGTATGCATGCTTACATGAATTCCTTCCATATGCTGCTATTTACCACGTTACAAATTTTTCAGTTTGAAAATACGGTGAGTTTTTGTGTATCGCTGCCCTCTACTGGAGAGAAGGTCAGAACTGCTCCATCAGGTCTCAGTCCGAAGCCTTAGAGCCAAGGCAATTGCTAGTAGTCCTTGTTTATTGGTGAATCACCTTTCCATGACCGAGGCGCAAAGGTGTGAAGTCCTGGATGGCCGGCATCTGTAAAAAAGATTTCTTTTTCTCTGTGAGTTCAAATAAATGGTCATACAATTTTATGTCTGCAGTTTATTGACACAGGCAAAATGATGACTAAGCAATGGTTGAGAGTTTAAGATGCGTGTCTTCCATTAACTTCTGTGAAAAAGGCATCTAAATTCATCTCAGAGATGCTGAAAATTCTGAGCAGTGCTGCTCTGAAAAGTATTTGCCTATGACTTTATATATAACTTCACCACTTTTCATATCTAAATACTGTGGTTCACTCTCCACTGCATTACAAAAAGATTGCCCTCCATCTCTTTTCCTATCTGACCTTTCCTGCTTCTGTATTTACCTTTCACCATCTATATAAACACTGCCAGAGTACCACATTTATTTTACATTTTATTTTCATTTTCCTTCCAGACTGGGCATTAGCAGAACAACTCAAACATGAAGAGCACAGCAGCGATATTCTCCCAGTTCCTCAGTGTTTCATTTCCTCCACCTACTGTCACGACAACCCATGCACATCCAAAGCGGTTTCTGTTGGAATGCACCGAGTTTTCCAGCTGTCTGAGCACACAGATCGCCAGGGCATGCTGAGAGCTGTGAAGGATGAGGCCTGCTCAGAGCATACAGGAAAAAGGAAGTTTCACTCTCATATTCAACATGCATCTTCTACACAGTAGATGCTACCAATTGCTGTATTCATTTTTAACTTTGTCACATCTGTGTCAGATTTACAAAGATGGAGATCAGATGTGTGCACTTCTCATTCCCTTGTGGCATCGGGTGTTGCTGCAAGGCAAGAAGGTATTCTGAGTTTGGCTGTAAGGGCAGAATTACTGAATCACAGAATGATTTAGGTTGGAAAAAAACCTCTGAGATCATCAAGTCCAACCTTTTACTTGATCACCACCTTGTCAACTAGACAATGGCATTAAGTGCCAGGGCCAGTCATTTCTTGAACACCTCCAGAGATGGTGAATCCACCACCTTCCTGAGCAGTCCATTGCAATGTTTAACAACCCTTTCCATGAAGAAATTCCTCCTGATGTCCAACCTGAATCTCCCCTTGTGCACTTTAGGCTTGTCCTCTCATCCTATCACTGGTTGCCTCAGAGAAGAGAACAACCCCCACCTGGCTACAACCTCCTTTCAGGCAGTTGTAGAGAGTGATGAGGTCTCCCCTGAGCCTCCTCCAGACTAAACAACCCCAGCTCCCTCAGCTGCTCCTACCCTCTACACCCTTCACCAGCTTTGTTGTCTTTCTCTGGACTTGCTCCAGCACCTCAGTATTTTTGAACTTTCTATCTTCAACACAGGCAAAAGAATAGCTTAATGGCTTCTAACTTCATCTGATTAATGGCAGAGCCATTCAGCCTAAAAATCTGCTTTCTCCTCCTCCTCTGAGTATCCTAAAGCAGACATCTGCCTAGAAAATTTTATTTTGAATATTTTTACTTTCCTAATGTTTTAAATGTCTGTGGTTGAAAAGGTTTAGTATCTGCCATGCCCATTGTATGTCTGTCACATTTTATTGGGCTGCACTGAAGATAGTATTGTCCTAGGTGGTTGAATTGTGTGGGTTGCCTCCTCTCATATTACCTAATTAGTTGCTATAAAAACTACTTTACTGCAGTAAATTCCTTTCCCTGTCCTAATGGCTAACATGAAGAAATTAATAGGGCGTAGAGTGGTTGTTCCCAATGAGTGGCTCCTAAATGACAGGTGCCCTCCAAGGGAAAGGTAAGCAGGCATCAGCTCACTTTCTACATCCACATGGACTATTAATTGGTCAGTTAAAAATGGATGATAAGGTGACCTGATGAGCCACTCATTATGGATCCAGAAAAATTGGAAAAGAGTAGCAAGTAATCCAAACGCAGTGTCAGTTCAGCATAATTACCTAATACAGAGAAAAAACCTTCATGATTAGCAAGCGTTTGTAATTGCTACACATTATTTTCTGATTTAGAAGTAATACAAGTACTTATTGAAAGTATTATTCTTGTGATCTTAAGGCTATCAAACACACAATTCCACAAAACCTGTGACTTTCAACTTATATCACGAAATAAATCAGGAGTTGTCTTGAGAGCCTTCTCAGCAGGGTCTCTGTTTTGGAAGATGTAAAACAGAAGATTTGAGAATGCCATCTTTCCCGACACCTCTCCAAATCTTTGTTTGGTACTAAAAAAAATTTGCTGTGGTTTTCAGATATTAGAATGTATTTTTGTGGTATCAACAGCAATGTTATAAATAAGCATAAAGAGAGAGGAAGGAAAATTAGTTCAAACCAACAAACCCATGAAATTCGCTCAGTAGAATGAAAATACTTTTGCAGATATTGAAAGCCCTGAGAGAAGTGCAAAGTGCATATTAGTTTGTAAACATCTGCATCAAGGGCATACATTGAATTTCTTAATTAAGGAGAGCTATAATATGTTTTTAAGTATTAGTATATAATTCTAAAGTGAAGTGCAATTCAGTATTTTTGCTTCTTTTGGCAGAAAAATGGGGAAACAGAAAAAGAACTTTTTTATGAATTAGAAGACTAGCAATCATGTAAAAAAATTGTCTCTCACTTTACCTTTTAAGTAAGGTATTTTTAGATAAAAATATTTTATATCTGCATTAATTCCAGTCAGCACAAATAGCACAAAGCAATCAGAGCTAGCTGAAAACTACCATGTAGTTTGCACAGAAACCATCATTCTGTACTGTGTGAGCTAGGATTACTCTTTTCTTATAACAGGTAATAGTGGAAGATACTTCTCTGCTCAGACCAACTGCACATCAAAGAGCTCACAACTGTCAACTGAGAGCCAAACTGAAAACAAGGTGACCATTGCAGGTAGAAAACTGAGTATCAATACAAGAAGAAACAAGAGTTGGACTCCAGTATTCTGGTTTTAGATTTTAACAGTAGCGTTATCATTTGCATCTGCCTTGGTCCGTTTCAGCCACCAAAAGATTTTTAAAACAAAGGCTTTCACTCAAAGGACCAGTGTCCCGGAGATAAGTCCTAGAAATATTCAGCAGGGTTTTCTGATGTGACAACTCAACTCCCTCCCTCTCCTTAAATGTCTGGATGTCAAAAAGTGATAGCTAAATTTGTCCAGATTTAATGTAATGCAATAATCTTGTACAGAAAAGGGAGTAAGGAGATAGCTGTTGTCTGCCTTCTTATTAAGCCTAACCCAGGATAAGAGAAATTAAGCATAAAATGTGCAATAAAGCAGAGGGAAAAACATCCAAAGCTTTTGAAGTGGAATTGTTCATTTTTCTGAGGTTTATGCTTGTTTTTTTATTTATTTTACATTATGGGAAAAGGAGTGAACAATTTGTTTTGTTAACCATTTTTCATGATCCTTTCATGTGAATCCCAATAAATCAAGTAGGAAGCACCACACAGCCGTCAAAAGGTCCCAACATTAGAGATTAAACCCACATTTTTAAAATGCTCAATCATTTTCCACTTTATGCCTGGAAGAGATGCTAGTATCTCACAGTTAGGGTGTTTTTGAGGACAGCTTTTAACAGAAACTCCAGAAAGACTGATAATTAAGACTTACATCAATAAAGGTGTCAGTCAAGTAGGGAAAAGGAATTATTTTAAGGCACAATAAAGAGCTGATAATGTCAATGAAGGTAGCGTAAAGAAATATTTCAGGCTTCTTTCTCCTCCCATGGAAGTCAACAAGAGTTGTATGGTGAAAGTAGCAGCAGAAGAAGATAATAAGATATCAAATTATAGGCAATATTTTTCTGTTTTCCATCCATAATCTGTACAGTACCCAAAAGGGACACGTATAACAGTTAAGTCTTATTATAAGTCATCATCATCTTTCATGGAAAGTCTGTAGTTAAAAACAAATAAAAGACAACACAAGAAGAAACTACTTAATGATACTTTTCAAAATATGTGAGAACACATTCCAACATATTTAATCGCAAGTAGAACAAAATTTTCAGGTAGTGGTACAAATCTACAGTTGTTCAAAAACCAGGGTTCTTGTACGGAAGGTCACACTAGAAGTTTTGGGTTAATATTAGCAATTTAAAAAAGAGAGGGCATCACATCTCTTGAAATCCCCAGACTTTTGCATTTCATAACCTGAGGTTATGATTTCATAATTCATAATTCTCATTCTGAGAATTTCATAGCCGTATTCCAGAGAGGTCTTTTCTTGTTAAAGTGTGCATGTATATATATACACCAGTTATGGACAATCATGCACACTGCTTTCAAAAGCTCGCTATTAATGGGTATGGAAAAAAGTTTATATTGAAAACAAGTGACTCTATTCTGCATTCTCTATGGCAGTTTCCGCCAGATATTTGGGGTAGTGGAATTTATCAGTGAAAAGCAAGGAGAATAGTTTATTGAACGTGACTGAATAAACTCTACTCAGAGGGAGTGTTCTCCTCATTAGAAAGCCAGCAGCTGTTAAATGACAATGCCCTGCTCCCCGTGAATTATATCCCGATAATGCCCTTTCCCCTTCCTAGCAGCCATACATTAGTTCATTCAGTGTACTGCTATTGCTTACTTCCAAAAAGTGAAGCAACCCTCTGAACTTACAAAAAACCCCAGATTTTTAATATGTGCAGGAAGAGGCAAGTTTCATAATTTCTGTAACAAGTAATCTTCCTGTAAGAGGAAATGAACTTCTTCCATTTCAGTGTTCTAGCTACCAGCCATTGAGAAATTTTTGTTTTCTAATAATCAGCAAAGTAATTTGTTTTCAGCTGAGCTAGCACCGCTTTGGAAATCTGCAAGTGCCTGTAAAGTGCTGTGCAGCTCAGATTATTTTGTAAAATTGTTCGGAGGCCACAATAAAATATATCTGACAGTGTTCTTGTGTAAATCATTCCTGCAGAACAGAACTCCAACACCAAAAGCTTTGATCTAACCTGGTAACCTTTCATTCCTAGAAGCTTATAAATAAAAATACAATGCACAATTTGCTCCTTTTTTTTAGTACTCATTAAATTTTATTTTAACATTAAAATGGCATTCAGTAAAGGACAGCAAGCTACCTTGAATAAATCCCTATGTATACACAATGAAGCATTTCTGAATGCAGAAACCTTTGGCAAAAGCTAGACCAGAACACTGCACAGCGTCCAACACCATGGTGTAGGGGAAAAGAGTTTGACTGATGACAAGAAATCAGATTCCACAGTACAGTTTAGTCAACACTTTGGTGATCGAGGTAGACCCTCTGCTACAGAGCTTCTCTGTGCTGCTTCAGTGACACAGAGAACCTGTGAAGCTGGTGTAATTGACTATTGTGGAGAGAAGCTTAAGGCAAGAAAAAATGCCATTTTGAACTCGTTCATAAAGGAATCACATTGTGTAATATCTGACAATTAAACACACTGCTGTGATCATAAGAATGCAAAAGCTACCAGGATGACCAGAGATCAACAAAGAGAATAGAATATTTTAAACACAGGTAAAATATCAAAGGACATTACTATCAGTAGCATTACAGGGTACTGTGTTGATTTCTTCTCAATTCTACCTTCATGTATTTATTCAAAGAGGGTTTTTTTTAAATGGTCATACTTGAAAAGTGAAGCTGGGGTTGAAACCCAGGCGTGGTTCTTTCTGCATCATTGAAGGAAAGAAAGTGTCAGGACTGTGCCATTGATGTAGTACTTAATAATGCTGCTCTTTAAGCCACATAGAAACCATTTCTATCTGTGACTGATACATTGTTTCTCAAGGTTAACAAGAATAAAAAGTGGTAATATACCCTTTTGTCTTTCAAGAGAATTATAGATAGAGTTTTGAAATAGGAATTCTTATGCTAAAAAATGCCATTGTTTTAATTTCCTACCGTAAATGCAGTAAAAATCAGGCCTGGGAAAGGAAGGAAAGAAAGAAAGAGGGAAATAAATGCCTTACAGTTTCCTTAAAGTTACCAATCTGACCTTTTACTATTAGTCTGTGGAACAGAGTCCTGAGGGAAACTGAGCGTCCCATTTCTTCATCTTTAACTACTATATTGGAGGAAGAACTTGAGATTATACTCTTGTTCTGCCAAAGCAGCTAAATAGGCCTATTCAAACATAAAGATTTTTTTTTATCAATTTTCATGTATATTTAAATGGATAAATTTGCAGCCCTAAAATAAAGTAAGGAATAAATTCTAGAGATCACTAAACACTGCTATAAATACCTCTGTGATAGATGACCATGGTGTTACCCCATCCTGATAATTTAATACTTTGTTTTCTCCTTGCAGTCTGGTTATCATCCAGGATTCTTTAATGGAAAGTGTCAGACTATAGGAACAAAGAACAGTCCGTCTTTAGACTGCTCTTCATAGATGAGCTGTTCTAAATCCCATGGACAACTTTAAACTCAAGACTGCCATATTCTCATTTGCTTTAACAGAAGCAAGTGATGCCTATTTGAAGTAGAAAGAATTTCATTAAGGGAAGAAATTAATACAGTTTAAGGTTGAAAAAGCTGGTAAGGTGGCCTCCTACATATATCTCACCATTTTTTATAAAGAGTCTGATAATTTGCTTTACTTTTTAAAAAGATCAAGCTAGCCTGAAATCTGCTCAGAAAAAGAATGATTCTTCTTGTTTTCTATGAAAACAAACTTATCTAACCAGCATCAAATAAACCAGCTTTGAATAGTTACATACCAATATCAGACTAGGCTCATAGAGGAGTTAGCCAAAGGCCAATTACAAGCTGATCTAGCTAAAGCCAGTGTATTCTGGACCCAGGACAATCTGGATTTAGGCCAAGAACTAGGATGGAAAGAGCTTTACTGGATGATGAATTATCTCCTGCTGTCAGCAGACAGTAGAAAGACATACATTTTCCTCCTACTGGAATTTCATACCGTAAGATAAGATAACAAGTGCCACTAAAATGTAGCATGAATACTGAGAAACACATTCTCAGTTGCTTGTGATACTGTGCATTTTTTAGCATTTCTGTGAACATAATATGAACTATATATTGCAAAGTTCATCCCCCTGCACCCCATGTAATCAGAACACTTCTCTGCACATAAAGAGTGTACCCCAATATAGTAGTTGGCTTTAAAGAAAAGAGACTTTTTTAATATTTATATTGTTTTAATGACTAAGAACTATGCTCAGGATGATCAGTTCTCATGTTCCAAATGCTTTGTAAATATAGAATAAAATAGTATCTTTCAGAGAGCTAATAAATTGAGAGCAAGAATAGAGATGGAAGATAAGGAAAATAGGGAAGTAACTGGTGACAGACAACATGGCTTCACTAAGGGCAAATTATGCTCTACAAATTTTTTAACCTTCTGTGATGGGGTTACAGACTTAGTGGATAAGGGTTAAGCAACTGATATTATCCACCTGGACTTCTGCAAAATATTTGATACTGTCCCACACAATATTCTTGTCTCGAAACTGGAGAGACATGGATTTGACAGATGAACCACTTGGTGCATAAGGAACTGGCTGGATGGTTGCAGTTAAAGAGTTGTGATCAAGAGCTCAGTGTCCAAGAGGAGACCACTGACGAGTGACATTGGATGGGGCAGTAAGCAACTTGGTCTAATGGAAGGTCCCAATATATGGCAGAGGAGAGACAGAGGGGAGATGATCTCTAAGGTCCCTTCCAATCCAAATCATTAAATGATTCTATGGTTCTAGAAGAATCACACAGAAAAGTAGAGAACACAAGGAAAGAATGTGGTTGAAGCTAGCCAAAGTAACACAAGCTTAGCTCTGCAACTAGCTGGGACTTCAGGCTTAAGGCCAACTTATTCATTCAGCTAATAGAAGACTCTTTTAATTTCTAACACATTAATATTATCATTAAGATTTTGTTACCTGGGCTCAGGGACCATTTCAGCTTTTAAATATATGTGAAAACATCAAGAAATCACTTACAAAATGCATTTACAAAATGCATTATATGGAAGGGTATCAAAAACTTTTGCATCTCAGAATTTTCTCTATTATGAACAAATATTTGCTCTGGTTAAGCAACTGGCTAGAAGTTCAACCTGCTGATTGATCTGAAAGGTTTACATAATCCATGCGTCTTAAAAGGTTGAAGGAAGAATCACCGACAGCTATGCTTTATAAAACATCTAAACTCAGGAACAAAACCAATTACTTTTAAAAGTTAAGTACATGCTAGAAGTGCCATAGAAGTTAATCAGAATTAATGCTTGCATATGTTCTTACAACCATGACATTAATCAAGTGTAGGGAGTACACAAAGTGGTATATATGGCCAAATTAACCCTTTTCTGGAAAGATTTTTCCACAGAGGCTGACATGGTTTGGAAGGGAGCTCTACATCTTCAAATGTTTCAGTATTATGCAATATTTGTGATGGTGAAGGTGAAAACTCTACACAGTGGTATGCTCAAGAGCAGGATTAGGCAGGATACAGAAGAACAGGGAGAAAAGGTGTGTAGGATTTGAAAAGTAGCCTTATTGCCCTAAGCTGAGGTGCTTACTTTCCGCATACCCTCGGTAAAATGGGTATCACACACTTTTCTGTGTGATAAAAGAATGTTTTATCTGTGCACTGAAGCACATACCAATCTCTATCCTGGTTGTTATGAGCACAATATGATTCATCAGGTCCCATTATTTCCCTGAGAATTTGAAGCTATGAGAGCCCAGTGCTCAGCATCTTCCAGATGTAGATTCTCAGTGCAGTGACAGCTAGCAAGGTTACTCAAGGATAAGGTGGAACACGCACATAAACATTTATAGAACTAGGTTTTTGGCCTCTGTCCTGGAGCATACACTCTCAATTTACTACTTGAAGTTTTAAATATTGCCCTCTGAGAAGCTCTTTGTACTACTGCTCAAAATGCTGTTCATCAACTTGTCATTCCCTAGCTGGCTTCATTGACGCTTTGCTAGCTCTACTTTTTCTTAGACAAGAATGCATATCCCTGTATCCAGAGGCAGTGTCAAAGAAAGGGAATAAATGCCTTTTTAAGTGCTGAACTTTAAGCTTTTATCACTGTTAAAAAAACTCTCTAGACATTAACTCTAACATGGTGAGAACATAAGTGAGAAAACGAAAGTAGAGAGTTAATAAATAAGTGTTCCTTAAGTAACTTTGGACACACACATACTTTATAAAATAAAAATACCGTCTCTTCACCACATTTTTAGGCAATGGCTAATACTTCAGGCTCCTAGCTCGGAACTAGAGTTTCTTGGTTCTTAACTAATTTAACATTAAATTTAATTTCTCTTCCCACCTAAGCAACTTATCTAAAAAACTTAATATGTGCTTTTGAGCCCCCATAATTTCATGTTTATGGCCAGGGCTGTAGCGCAGAACATCTCACTCCGGAGGAACTCAGCAAGCGACTGGAGCTTGGCAGCAAGGTGCCGATTTGACCCGACATGAGGCTGTTTGCTCCAGGGACCTGTCAGAAGGTGCTGACTTGGCCAGAGAGGAAGAATTGCTGTTCTTTTTACTGCTGATAACTGATGCACTCCCATATCAAGACTGCAAGGACGCCATACTCTGATATGAGCATCAGAGGCAAGAAAAGCCTCAATCTGGCCTTTCCAGCAAGGCTAGAAAAGCCTTAATCTGGCCTTTCAGTCCTGAAAGAGGAGAAAATTATGGTGTCTACTTTGAATCTTGTAAAATACCTCATACGCCATTTATTTAGACTAAACACTAAGTATTAAAGTACTAAAGTACTAAATTCTACAGCACTAAGTCCTAAAATTCTATACAGACACACGAAGTCCCTCACCAAAGACCATACCTGCCTCTCAAAAAGAGCACTTTGATGTCAAGTTTAAAACTCCTGACCTATTTAGCTATTTTATAAAGAATTTGTGTCCTCAGAAAAGGTAACATTATAACTCATACCAATTCTTCCACTGGCCTTCTTCAACTTCAGGTTCTGTTCTAATCTCTTTTATTTTTAGTTCATACAGCTAGTTCTCCCCCCAGTCTCAGTCAAATGCTGGGTCATTCATTCCACAGTTTTTTCCAGAGCAACAAACACAGAAAATTGTTATGTGTGATCAAGATGCAGATTATAATGTTTAAATTTATGTACTTCAAAACTATTCTATTCAGAAAAAAAAAAGTTACAGTTGAAATTAGGAAAGGCAGATCTATAGAGAAAGATAAACAATGTCATGAATGTGGTTCATCACATTTATTTTCTCACTCCCATGAAAGACATTTTTTGTAACACCAGTAACCTTGCACAATTCTTTTTTTTTTTTTTTTTTTTTTTTTTGTAACTAACAGATCATGGAGAATAAAAGTGTGTCCTATTATAAAATTATCAAAAAAATCATCCTCTGTGATGTTTCTGCAATTCCTTGTTCTACTGAGCAACGTGTGTTAAATTGTTCTAATGGTCTTTGCAATGCGTGAAAATAAACAGGCAGGAGTTATTGAATAATTAATTTAAGTGAAATTTGATAAAGACAGAGGAAGAGCTTATGCTAAAATATCTTTGTGTTTTGTAGCAAAGATGTAGCCTTATGACTGGCTTGTATTTTTAGAAATTCACATTGGTAATGTGAAGAAAGAGTTTTCCTTGCAATAGTTTTGCCATTCAGCCAGTAGTATGTACCTTAGTACACTGTGTACTTAGTACGCTTGGAAGCAAATGTAGTAGATTCATACAAATAGAAGCAGGGGCAATCAGGGATACTTTAAAAGAGTCATCAGTGCTTATTTATGCCATTTATTCAAGATAGGTGGATGATGTATATTCACCAGGTACAGAAAACCAGTACCTTAAAACCAAGAGTTTGAATCATTCAGAGGCTAATAGTGTTCTCTGAGTCTGTAAATAGCTACAAAAAGGCATGTAATTACCTTTGGGTTTTGGTTGGTTGGTTGGTTGGTTGTTTTTTTGTATGTGTGTTTGTGTTGTTTTGGTTTTGGTTTTGCTTATTTAAAAAAAAAATCAAGCACAGGAAGTATATTTTATGACTTCGAAGAAATATTTTAGCTAATGGTATCTCATAGGGAAGATTTTCCTAACTTTATCATTTAAATACAAAGATACCATTGCAAAACATCATTAGCATTCTTGCTAAACTCAAAAAAAAAAAATCAAACAAACAACCTATAACCAAACAGCAGAGTAAATTAGAATCTTGCTGCTCTTCAGGGGAAAACTGAAATGTACAATTGCCTTTTTGCACTGCATTTCCACTACAATCAAATGCAAAGTTACCATTCTCAGTTTTACCATTAGAATATTCAGCAGTGACTAGATGGGAAAAATGAACTGTGCAATGAAAGAAAATAAAACTTTAACTGCACACTATTTACTAGAAGCCTATTAAAAACAGAAATGAAGACAGCTATCAATGAAAGAACATGGAGAACCTACAGAACTGATTCTTGTAATATAACTGTACAGTGCACCTCAGTTTCTCATTTTAGTACATCTATAGATGCACACATTGTAAAACTGCTTTTTCACATTAAAAAGTTATGTATTATTAGAAATCATGTGAGGATGTCTTCCAAAGTGTTCATTTCCCAGGAGGGTTGCTAATAGCTAATAAAAAAATATTAAAATTTACATGGTACTAAAAACTAAACAGGAAAATAAATATATAGTAAATGAGAACTATTATACTGAACACTTATTAGCTTGTAAGCATACTAAATCAGAATGTCTTTATTAATATAGCTCAAGCTGGTAGCAGAATGTATTTTAATTTATGCCTAGATTTACATAGTCTTTTTGGGAATTTGAACAATAGTAGCAGATTTGAAAGGATGTAAGTGAAAGAGAAATTGTTATCTAATAAATATAGGAACAATGGAAAAGCTATTATAAAAGAATGTGTAACATAAAAGGAGTACAGTCATGCCATAGTATATCACTAGAGAAAAAGGTTCCTGGACATAAAAAAAAAGAGTTTATCAGTTATTCAGATGTTTAATTTGCTATAAACTGGTCTAGCAATCCCTGAAGTGGCACCAGCATTTGGAAAGTGACCTGAGCAGACTCACTTTATGTCAAGAAATGGAGAGAGAGATTCTGGCACACTGAAGTTATTTAAATGCCAGCATACATGTACATTCTCTCACTTTGGTCACAATTAAGAATGCGAAAGAAGAAAAGCAAGACTGACCTCTTTTCATGCTGTTCTCAGTTTCCAGGTTGTACAATTCCTTCACCTCTTTTCTCTTGAAATATACAACCTTGTGATACTGTGTGTGTGACCTTTCCACCTATAAGAGAGGCTAAACTAATGATGGCTGTTGCACCACCAGCAGATAATTTTGAAGGTGCAGATTTCCCCAGTGCACTGACTATGAACTTAAGTAGTTACAGCATGTAGGGTATTAACTGTAGTATAAAATGTGATACCACTTAGGATGTAAGTTAGGGGCAAAAAGATGTTCAGGGTAAAGTATTCCGACAATAAATCGGTTTTTAAACATCATCTGACTGTGAATACAATGAATGTATCAACCTATCTTAAGGTCGATTGGCTTGCTTAGTGATTCAAAATAAGTTTTCCAGGTGGTCTTTACCTAGTTAGAGAACACTGAAGAACTCTCGCTTGAAAAAGTTGGGAGCAGATATAATTCATGGCAAGGAGTAAAAAAATGGAGTTTCCTGGTACACATTACTTAAAATACATTTTGACACATTGTTAGCATTTGAAATAGTTGTACTTGTATTGAAATGTTGAATATCCAACTACAGCTGACTTCTTAATACACATCTCCCTTCCTTTTCCTATAGCCTCACTTGTATCCCATCTGGGTTGAAATTCCTAATTTTTTTTTTTTTTCCAGGTGGTAACAAAGCTCAAAGGAGAGAACTTTCACCATTTACTGATTTCAAGATCCATTAACATCCAAAACTCTGCAATATGAGTGCAAACAAAAAAAAAGAAATCAATGAAGTTTTCTGGGTTAGGAGACTTTGCAAGAAGAACAACATCAACAATAATAATAGTTTCAGTTTGGACAACTTTAAATCAGAATCCTGGTAAGGCATCATTTAATGATGTAAAGGTAACAGGGGTAGTTTCATACTGAGCTAGCTTCATTCCTGGGGTGGTGAACACCTCCACTCTGTTCTGGGAGACACCACAGACACCACAGACAGAGAGAGCTCTGAAAAAACTTATTCTCCTTGGATGAAAAAAAAACTTTTCTGCATCCACGCAAAAGAAGATATTGCAGGCAGTAAAAATGTGGACATTTATGGAAGAGGAAACATGCCAGTAAGCTCATAGGTGGGATAGCTGTGATATGTCAGCTTTAAAGTGGTAGTGGCAAGAGGAATTGCCTTCACCTTCTGGTGTGAACATTTATATGCTAAGTCTGCTTTCCAGCTCTTCTTATAGGAGTTAAGTGAATAAAAATACTTGGGGCAAATCCAAGTTAAGCACTTAAGTGCTGTGCAAGCTTTAGAGATAACCTTAGATTTGTAATGTTACTAGCAAATATAGAGCTTTCTACAGAATTTCTAGACTTGACATCCAGGTATAAGATTAAAATGTCTCTGTAATTTTAGTAGCAATGGGGGAAGGGTATGTTGGATGATATCCTATATAATTAGAATTATTACCAAAGTAAAGGTAAAATGAAGAAATTGGTCCTTTTTCAGTATTAATCTCATTATATATAAAGTTGATATTATTTGCCAAAACCTGTCTATTTATTTTTTTATTTTATTTGTTTTTCTCAGCAATGATGCATTTTTTTGCTGCTGTGTTATTCTAACTATTTAATATGAAATCTGTTATGGGTTACTTAGCCTGTAATGCTCTCACACAAGTTCAAGTTGTCAGTTTCTTTTTGCTTCAATAGAAGCTAAGAATTTTTCTGCCATAGACAGATAGCAAAACATATAATTTCTGTCTGATTTACACTTTTTTTTGACCAGCTTCTAGCTGCAAAAAGATTTTAAAATTAAATTATTTATTCATAAGCATTAATTCATAAATAGTATTTGAAATTTTTCAGCATGCTTCCATATATTAGAACAGTAACAATAATTGTACTTAATTTCCATGGGATTTTCCAGGAGCTGACCTTTACAATATAAGCCAATTAGGCCAGTCAGTGTTCCTCTGCTCTTCTGAGAGAGGTGAAATTAGAAAATATCTTGGTATAACTTTCTGAAAAAAGTGGAAAACTGAAGAATTAGAGTTTGAAGTCCTTCCAGTTAATGTCTGTCGACAAGAGATTTCCACATGATTAAGCTGCACATGCAGATTTAAAGATCTAATCTCAGTTCCTCTTTGAAAATTTGTATTTTCTCTGTCAGTTCTTTGCTGGGAAGAAGCCCATCACAAGCACTGAAAATGAAGCCGCAGCACGTTTCTGAGCTCATTAATACACACTGTAATTTTTAAGTTTTGAGCCATTTTAAGTGGAAATGCTTCTGTGGGCACTTATGGTCTCTCACATATCCAGGAGACAAATTCTAGACTTTGAATTTTTGTCCTGTATCATTACATGATCAACATTTAGAAATTTCTATAGAGATAATTATTGCAACTATATGGACACAGAACTGATGTGTTTGCTTTTACTTTCCAGAATTAGTCAGAGAAGAAAAAATACTTCACTTAGGACTTTTTATAATAATATGCTTTAAAAGGTTTTTTCAACAAGGGTTGCAGCTAGCTGAAACAAAATCAAACAATACAGTTATGCATGTAATCTTCAAACGGATCACTACAGAATTTCCATTTAAAGGCCAACCCATTTGCTTTACTTCACATACCATATTTTATAAATTGAGAAGAAATTAAATAAATAGAGAAAGAGCAATGGAATTAGGATAGAAGTAATCAATAGCTAAAATCCTTATGTCTAAAACAGTTTGGGACATGACGGTTCATATCTATATAAAGAATACTTCCATTCTAAAATACACTAGTTTAAAGAAGGCAGTTTGATTGTAAATAAACTTAATCTAAACCAACAGTGAAAGATAGTCTTGTTTTTTGCCTCTTTTATGCTTTATAAATAAGGCAGAGAAGTTTTATTTCAAACATATAGACTAATTTGGTAATTCCATTTAACTTTCAGTAGTCAATTTTCACTAAAACCAAGAAGAATTTCTATCCAAATGCTCTATCTAATTTTCTATCTCAATAGACAGACATGAAAGATTTTTTTTAAAATTTTTATCGAAACCCGCCAGAGAAGTTGAAAAACAGTGATGAATCATTCCTCTAAAGAGTCAGAATTCAATTAGTGTGCTATATTTACCAGAAAGGAAATTGCATTTTCTTTTTAAAGATACATTTTTGCAATTCACATTTCACCTTTTTTCTAACACTGCCTCTTTTTTATTATTTTGGTTGAGTGATTCAGTTCACTAGCAATGAAGATGACAGTTCTCTCTCTTTTCAAGGCCAGCTCATAGAACATAGGTAAGCTTCTCCAAATTTCTGATTCACAGAAATTCTATTGTTTGTGTTTGTTAATTAATGCTTGGAGCTGAAGTTAAGCACACCTTCCAGAAAAGCTCCTCTTGTTGATTTTCGACTACTGTTCGTATAGGGTTTATCACAAGCCTTGGTTACAAGTCCCATTAAATAACATCCCTTCAAATTGGCACATTAGTTTGATCTCAGTGTTATTGCAAAATTTCATTACCATATGTTTAATTTCACTTACAGATATTTAGTTTTATCACTTTTTTTTCTAGACAGATTTATTTTTTATCTGATTTGAAACACAAATTAATAATAATACCCTTTAATCCTCTATTTGATGAACTAAATTGATTGAGACCCTTAAATCTCTACCTGTAAGGTATAGTTTCCACCTCTTTAATGGTGCCTGGGCTCTTCTCTAAACCTAGTTTAGTTTCTCAAGATCCTTCTTGAAATACGGACACTCAAATTACAAATCATGTTTCGGTAACGTTCACATCAGTAGCGTAATAGTTACATCCTAAAGGACAACACAACAGCAATTTTCTCACTGGAGTTATGATTAGCTATTACCATGATCGTAATACCTTATTTAGAGTCATTGCTCCCTGGGGTAGAGTCTCCTGTCATATTTGATTGTCTGCACCTTGGCTTTAGACATAAAACCATCTGTCCCCTATTAAAGCACATAGTGGTTTACTGTACCTATGAATCAAGTTACCCTTGTTGCTTTGTATTAGTAATTGTCCTTGTCAGGTTTTCCCTCCCCTTCACTAATGACTTTTTGTGTTTTCTTTCATGTCATTGACAGACACATTAAACGTCACAGCTCAAAAGTTGATTTAGAGAGGTAATGTTGTAAGTGGTTCAGAAAGTTCTTTTTCAACTTGTTTTTGAATTCTTGGATGCAAGCAAAGTGCCTATTGAGAAGTAAAAATGTTCCTTGCCCTTTCTAGTTTCACAGTTAGTCAGTTTGGCTGTGAACTGGTAAAATTAGACTTAAACTGGACCACTCTATATTGTGTAACTCACCCTTTGGCTTAAATATTCTTCTCCTACTTGATGGTGTTGTTTCATACATCACTGTAAATTCTATTAAGTATTTAACTATTAACACCTGTTAAATGTTAGGGACTTTCTATTTTAAAGGGCAACTATAAATACCATGCCAATGTTCAAAAGTAGCAGCAATACACAATCTCTATTTTAAAACACCATATTACTGCAAACACATGTGTGATTATATTACTCACTTTTAAAACAATAATCAAAGCTTTTGGGTATTTAAAGCTAAGTATGTACTTAGTTACTCACCATTTTCCTTTTTAAAATGTCGCATTGTTCTGATTCTTTCTGCTTCTCTAAATGTACCATAAAAACCTTATTCACACAGAATACTGGCTAGGAGCCATGAGATATGCCCAGGTTAGATAGCCCCTGCAGAAACACTCACATATCCTTTGGATACTCCTTTCTCAAAACTGCAGGTCCCCTTTCTCTAACTCCTGCTGCCTCAAACGCCAGTTGGTGCTGCTGGCTCAGATGAAGGCAGCAGCAGCAGGAGCTGCTGCAGCAATGTGGGCAAGGCTGCTTGCCTGACTGAAATCTGTACCTTGAGTTAAATGCTTAATTTTTGTCATTTCTGTGGGCTAGATACATGTTTGTCTTGTATGCCTGAATTGCTTGCATTGCTTTACATAGACAACCGTGCAATAGGGAAAATAGTGAAAAGTATGAGGAACTAACTTAAAACAATCTAATTACTATATTGTCCAGATAAAAATTTGAGAGATTTATGAGAATCCACACAAATGTGATTAAAAACCATATTTCATCAAGCATTCCCCTTCTGTGGAAAGTATGCTGCCTAGTCCATTTCTTAAAATGGCTTCACAAAACTGGCAGCTGACTTAAGTCAGTATTACCTCTGGAATGGTGCAGATGAATTCTAGTGATGTGCTATAGTTTCTATGGGCTTCCTTTGGAATCACAGATAAGTCCACTGCCAGTGGTCCTTCAAACTTAGTGAAGTTTCCATTGCTGTTTTCAGTTTTTGTATAATCAGTCTCTGTATAGTTTGGATCCTTCATTATTAAGGTTAGGAGTTTTTCAGCCAGGATTTTGGTTCTGACCATTACAATTTTAAGATAGATTCTGAAAACATAATCTTTTCAAACATTTTTGTCCATTCATGTCAGAACAATTTGCATGATCTAAGATCAAGGTGATAGGATTTCTCTGAAACATTTTCACTATTTTTCGAAAGCAACCTGAAATCTAGGATCACATTTGGGTTTTCTCCTGTGAGGAACAAAAACTTGGAGTATCGGTGCTGATAATTTCATGAAAATGGATAGGAACTGCACAGGGTCTCTAACTGCTATTGGGCAATAACCTTGTGGGTTTTATACCTGATCAGAGACAATTAAAAATTCCTTTAGATTACATGAGTAGAGATAGTATTTTCTTCTCTTTTGTATGCCAATACTGTCAAATATTACTTAGATATCAAACCATGTAGCTGACTTAAATTCTGTGCAAGTGCCTTATCCAAATTGCCATGGCTGTTATCTTAAAGTGTATTGCCTGAACACTGTAAATAGCAAGCCTTGTTTATTGGGTGATAATTCCTTTTCTGGCTTGAACATTTTTCTAATGGGAAAATTAACTATAATAGGAGCTTTTGTTCAAGAGTAAAATTTCAAACTTTATTGAATTTTCTGAAGCAAAATATCTACAGAAGAGCTGACTGCTATATTTTTGTTAGAGATGAAAGATGTATCTAGCAATGTGCGTTCTTTCCATTTTCCAGTGAAGGAAATATGCTTAAATTCACCTGCAATTTTCTTCATATTATCTGAGACACCTGTGATAAATGTTAGGGTCAGGAAAGGAATAAAAGTTCACCTGTAAAATAGCTTTGAACCTTGGAATGACCATTGTTTAACCTCTGCAGTGATCTATTTCTCTCCTTATTCCTACTAATACTTGTCTTTTACAAGCCACATCATTCTTACTTCTTCTTAAATATAGAATTCTGGATAAGATTAGGTGCTCTGAATGACAAAACGAATTAGTGACTCTCAGTATAGAGACTCTTGGTACACAAAGTTAAATCATGCTGCATTTGGGAAACTAATCTTAGAACCAGTATCTGAGAATGGAAAACCCTTGAGTTATGGGTATCTTCAAAGAAAAGTGAGGTGTGAAAAGATAAAAAAATAGGAAAAGCAAATATGGAAAATGGAAACCTGTGAACAGATTTGTCTTGGGAGGTGTATTTTAGACAGAGTAGAGTTAAATATTATAAATTCACTGTACTAAGGTTAATTGGCTAATTAACATAATGGTAATTTTTTTAGATTTTATATTATTGATAAAATACGGACATAAAAAATAATTAGACTTATTAAACATGTGATATTTTGGCCAGTTTTGTAATACTTACTAAAATATATTTGAGGGGTCAGAACTAGATGATATTTAAGATCCCTTCCAACCCAAATCATTCCATGATTCTATGTATTTTTTAATATATTGACTACAACTAAAATGTTCTCTCACATAATCCAAGTCATAGCACTATAAAAGAGCAAGAATATCTTCCCTGGACAGTAAATCCTGTAGTCATTAACATTTCTGATGATTCATGCAGTGTATTTTCTAAACAGGAAAAGAGCTGGGAAGCAAAGGCAAAGACAGAAATGCTACCATTCAAAGCTCCATTTCTTCCATTAATTTGCATGCACAATTTTTGTTTTGCACTGCACCTCAGGTGAAACATTTCCTCAAAAAAAATACAGCAGCCTTTCCCTTTCATCCCAGTCTAGGAAATCCCTGGCTAGCTGGTGATTCTGGAAAACATCTGTAAGCTGGAAGCCATTTAAGCAATCATAGCGTAACCCATCGACTGCCAAAGTCCTCAAGCCACATGGTTCACTTTGAGAAGGGCAGCTTGTGACAAAGTTTTTGAAAAGATGACAGGACACGTCTTTCTGGCACTTTATTCCAAGACCTTCAGAAGAGAATCCCAAGTTAGTGGAGGATGAAAACCCAGAAAAACATAGAGTTTCAGGACAGTGCTCACATAAACGATCAACACATGAGAGGCTGCTCATGACAGAATGATGATTTGTGCATTTTTCTATGTAGAACAAAAGGAATTCCAGGGATGTAAAGGAAAGGAGCAAAAGCTAAGGGCATACAAAGTGATTTTAAGAGAGAGGTGTTTGATGGAACTCTTGGATCTCTTGGAATTTGGGACCATGTGTCAATCTAGAAACAGGAATAGAAAAGGATAACTAGATTAAATTATCCAATCTAGGTTGATGGAAAGAGTTTAGGAGGCAACATGAGAAGGAACAGAGGTAGAAGTGAAGAAAGTTCATAGCCAACAGGAGACTGTGCTAAAAACATTAACAAATAAATTAAAGGCTTGTAAATAAGTATTTATTCAGTATTGCCTTTTTTAATTAAACTATTCTTGTAAGAGGATGCTTTGCAATAATCAGCGAAGCCTCTGGGTTAAGGCCTCCATTCCAAAAGTGTTTTACACTTTGACCCGACAAACTAAGTCACCTGAGGACTTTACATGCCCTTCTTTTAAAGCCCATAAATATTTGGAAAAGGCTGATGCCTGAGTAGTTAACCTGGAAAAAACATGAAATTGGTTTAAGTAAAGATGAGTTTTGGTCACATTTAGCTGAATACAAGGAGTAGGTGCAGATTGATAGATTGGAAATACAAGCCCAGCTCATCAAGTCTCCCTTGTACCCTTGAAATCCTGAAAACTCACCAACAACAGTTGTGTGGGGAGTGCAGAATGGTAGTAGTCTTGACTATAAGTCAAATAAGATATTGACCCACTGGTTAACAATAAGGATAATTTTAGTTGAAAAAAAAAAAGAAAAAAAGTCAATTTATATTTAGTTAAATAAATGTGGATAACTGACAATAGCATCTACAAAGCCTTGAAGAAATTAAAGTCTAAGAACAACTTTTCATAAAGAAGCTCCTGATTAGCAAAGGCAAGGGCATGAAGACCTCCAATTTGACATATGGAAGCAAAGGTGTTAACATGCTTTATTAATTTCAGCAGATTTCATTCCGAGTCATTCTAATTAAGATGGAGAAAAGTAAAGCTGAAGATAAGATTTTTGAAAAAACATTGCTACTGATACAGAGGAGTTTTAGGTTAGATATCAGGTATGTTTTTCACCTAGAGGATGGCTGGTCTTGGGCACTGAACAGGCTCCCCAGGGAAATGGTCACAGCACCAAGACTGACAGAGTTCAAGAAGCATTTGGTCAGTGTTCTCAAACATGTGGTGTGACTCTTGAGATGTCCTGTGCAGAGCCAGGAGTCGGACTCAATGATCCTGACAGTCTCTTCCAACTCAGCATATTTTATGATTCTATGACTGTATTTGAGAAAATATATTTCTTTTAAAAATATACCTAAAGAAAGAGTTTGATTTCAGTTCACCGTGAATGATCACAGTAAAATAACTGTGCTTAACAGCATTAAAAAGTCCTATTCCAAAGTAAGGTTGAAAGAAGTCTCTAATTTTATGTTGCAAACCTGCACTGAGAACATTAGAGAACTACAATATGGAAAATTCCAATATGTGGCAAGCCTTTAAAGCTTGATTGACACAATAAAACTAACATATTACATGAAAAATTAGAAAATTTCTGGTATTAGATTTGACAAAAGAACTACTGCAATATGCCATAAAACCTAGACAAAGGTATAAAATATCATTAGCAAGTACTTTCAATGTATACTCATAGTATACTCATGTATATTTTGAGGTATTTTTAAACAGCAATTGTTTAAGAAAAGGTTGTTACAGATTATTTATTTCTGGACATGAAGAAATACTACTTGATAGAGAGTTACTGTTTCTGTGATTTGGTTGAGCATTATAGTTAATTTTTCACCCATGCTTTTCTTCTAAGTTAGTTTGTTTCAACATTCTTGCCATCTTATTGAGGTTAGAAATGCTGGGGAGCAACCTCATTGCTGTCATAGTTAGTTTTGTAACAGTGATTTAATTTTATCTCCAGGAGTCCTAATCCTCTTTTTGTGTATATGTGGTTACTTTAGTCTTAGTGAAATAACACATTTGATCATTTGAAGAAGTCAGGCCTGTGACATACCTTACTTCTCTGTGTGTCATGACCCAAATCCTTCATAAGACTCCATTTTCATCAGGATGTGTTAAATTTTCTATTAAAAGAAACTAGGGTCTTAAACACACTTGATCATGTCAATGTGGGAAACTGAAACAGATGGAAAACAAGCATAATGCACATGAAGTGAAATTCAATCATCTTTGTTAAGAATTATGAATTAGATGCGGCAATTTTATTCAACTCCTGTTAGACAAGGACAAATTCAATTCTTTGTTGACTTATGTGTCTTGAGAAACTCTTCTCTTAAAGACTACATGTATTTATGTGAGCTAGTAAATGGCAGAGAAACACTTCATATTCAGCTAAGCTTTTTCTACAGACAGCAGCTTTGTATTGCCGCCCAATAAATTTCACACTTAGATATTCCCTACTTCTAGTCTTTAATAGTAATCCTAAAGATGAATGCAAAATTATTTGAAAATGAATTGGAGTATGTTAATAACTCATAACTATTTTTCACTGTAGAGAAGCTTTCTTCCAGAAATCCATATGACTAAAATAGATCCCTAAAAGAATCATAGTTAGAAAAGACTCTCCTTGACGATTTGCTTATAGGGAACAATGTGCAGAAAAGGGAAATAAGCAATAAGTCTTCTCAGAAGTATGTTAAAGCCACCAAATATTGTTGAAGCTTCACCTGTACCTAAGAAGTATAATTTCTTATTTTAATAATTAAATAGCAATAAATCAGTGACTGCTCAATGGTGTAGTTTTATTACATATGAATGATGGTAGAAGTGGTAGCTCTTCTTTTTCCAACAAGAAGTGATAGTCATTAAAAACACACTTTAGTGTTGTTCATCATGGGGACAACTTTCCTGTGTTTAAAACTTTAAAATTAACTTCCACAAAGGCATGAGAGACAGTTGTCCTACCCACAGTGTGAGCTTGACTCATGGAGGGCAGAAATAAGTGTAATGAAAGCAGTGTAAGTGTCCGCTAAAGTGTTAGACTATAAACTTAATTATAATAGGTGCTAATCCACAGAGATAACAAAGGCATCTATTTTTATTGATTTTTACTTTCAAGTAGCAGGTTGTCAGACAGTGATCACTGTGGAAAATTTGCAGGGTATTAATCACGAGTAAGCTACTAGTTCAGCCCTTAGACTGCTACAAATCTTCCATGCTATCTCTCCTTAGAAGTAGTGGTGCATAGACTCTCATTCGCTTCCATCAGTTAAATCTCTGATAATTCCTGACAGTTGTTGCAGACCCAGAAGAACGAAGAAAGCCCTGAGATGTCTCTTTTGCACAGGTAGAAAATGTTCAACAATGGCAGGCAGTTGTGAGCTACATAATGCGGTTTGGAACTGCAGCCTGAGGTAGAAATACTGCTTTGCTTCACTCCACAGCTCCAAAGTACCCAGGCATTTATTTACAGATAAATAAATTGGGGTGCATAATTACTTGGAGTGTTTTTATGAAACAATAGCTGTTCTCACAACAGAACAAATCCTTCATGTTCAGTGAAGTGAAGTTCAGTGATGTTTTTTGCTTTGATTTTCTAAAAAATATTTTACTTAGTATTGAAATTGTAAAAAACAGCCAAAATACATGACAACAATGTACTTAGAAGGCCTAAAAACTCACTTAGAGGCAAATAATTAAAAAGCAATATTTAAAGTTTCATATTTGGGAGTTAAAACTTAATTTTTTAATACCTGGATGTGGTATGTAGAACACATCACAAAACTGGTCTGGACTTCTGGAAGAGCACAGTGTAAGCACCTTTGGTCAGTTGGGTTTCTTGGCATAGAAATGCTAATGGGTTTACAGAAAACCAGAAAAGAAGGCTTCAGTCATCCTTGGCTGGAAAGACAATCTGTTTCATCCTAGTGGATGATATTGAAGCCTTAATTATCTTTGCTACTTCTGGGGGAGGGTGTAATCAATCCTTTGGAAACTATCCACACCAATTCATCAGTATATGTGCCTGTTCTCACCTCCGCCTCAAATGAAAGGCATGGTCTTTCTGCTAAGATTTCTCAAACATTGTAAGATACATACTAGTAGGAAAAGAAAAAAAAAGTCCCCTACTAAAACACCCTGTCATCCATACAGATTCTTTTTTCCCCTGGAAAGCGGATGAAAGAGACCATGAGACACATGTGACATCTCACTGTGTAACTTAATGCGCTACTGGCAGCCACTTGGATGCTGTGGTGATAAGGGTGGCAAAAAAGCCTATACAGAAGAGATTAGCCAGGGATTTGGGAGAAAGGAAGCCAAGTGGCAATCAAACTGGCTGAAAAAAACAGAGAGAGCACAGAGAGGATTGTACAAGCACCTGTCTGTTCTGAGTATATATTTATCTCCCTTTAACTATTTCCCATGAGTCACACAGCACCGGTAGCTGCAAATTCAAGCACTTTCAGAATCCTTGGATATCAGCTTGGCCTTGTGATCCAATAGCAGTAATTATCTGTCATTGAACAAGAGCATCTGAAAGCTGCTTTTGTATAGCTAGAACACTTTACGGTAGAAAAGCAAAATTGTATCTACTACTTGAAATTGCTGTGTGAGATTTTTTATGACTACCTCTGAGATACAGAAGATCTTCCCCTCTCTGCCACAACCTTCTCTCTTCCTCTTCTATTTTCTTTTCTATTTTTTGATACTCCAAAAAATAGGAATATTGATTGCAATCTGTAGGACATTGTCTTCAGTGATACATAAACACTGAACAATAAAAAGAGAACATTTTTTTGCCAGCTGTAATACTATGTAGAACTTTGTTTTAATATGATAAGGTCAAGTAGTTGCCCTTTGGCCACTATTTAATTACATGAGAACATTAGTATTAAATGCTGTACCATAAGAACACTGAGTTAGGATTTTCTTGTTTATAGCCTAAAAATTTTCACCAGGTATTGTCCATTATAGGAAAGTCAAAAAAAAAAATCACAAAAATAAATAAATGAGGCAGAGAGATTTTGTTTTGTAAAAAGAAATAGTAGTAGTTTGTAGTACAACCATATATGAACAGTTGAACCTTGGCCTCAAATCCGATTAGTCTTACATCAGCTTGTAAGTAATGGTTAGCTCATATTTTTCTACAATTTTTCATCCAGTGATCTTTATTTGGCCTATAGGACCAGCTACTGATAGAGCCCATCATCTCCACTAACACTGAGCATACTTAAAAACAGATGTACTCTTTGTCATCTTACGCTGCAGGTTGCAAAATGAGACTGCTTTTGCTAAAAGCAATCAGAGAAGCAGGACATGCTATGTTTACTGTAGCTTTCATTTCAAATAAGGATCTAGATAAACATAAAATTTTCTGGAAGATAAATATTTTTGATTAATAATTCAGCACAGAAGTCTATTAAATCTAAAGTTAAAAAATAAACAATTGAAATGTCCCATGGTACTGTTCGTAGATTTTTAATGAAACTTAGGAGTCTAAGTCAGCAGACAATTCTAAGGTCTCACTTGCCAGTGGAAGTGCCATAATGAGAAGTGCCCCAACTTCTCTACCTTTTCTATAGCTGACATGAATGGAAGAAAATATGTAAAAGCATCATAAGCCTATAACAACAAATACGAGACTGTCAGAATGTCAGCTAACACTTCCAGCCCTAAAACAAACCCATAAACTGACAGATGCCCCATCCCTGGAAGTACTCAAGGCCAGGCTGGATGGGGCTTTCAGCAACCTGGTTTAATGGGAGGTGTCCCCGTCCATGATGAGGAGACTGGAACTAGGTTGCTTTCAACACAACCCATTCTATGCATTATGAAATGCTGCCTTACATGATGAATGTGCTCCTCACCTTGGAAAAACAAAATGAGGAATACTCAAAGGCTTGTAAAAAAACCCGCAAAAAACGAGGCCTTTATAAAGATGGAAGGGCCCTTGAGTGGTCACTTAGTTCATTCTCAGTCCCTGAGAAAGCACAGCCATCTCCAATTACTTCATTACCTTCTCTCACAAGAGATGAGGAACCTGCAGTGATGGAAACCCTACACAGTCTCTTTCACTGCCTCATTTAACAAGTGAAAAGCTTTCATCACATTTAACATGGATCTTTCTTGCTGCAGATTAAAGCTATTACATCTGGTCTCTACCTATTTTGAATAGGAATAATAGATTACTCTCCTCTCTTTGCAACAGTTTTTTCGTATTGTAAACCTGTTGTTACATCCCCCTTAGATTCTATTTCTGTTTACTAAAACAGTTGAAAAAACAAAAACATCTTCTCCCATAAAGCCTTCTAGACCTCCAGGCAAAGAATTGTTGTTTTTCTTAGTGCACTTCAGTGGGTCTACATCTTCCTGAGGTGACTCTTGAAACATCAAATGAGGTTAGGTCTAACCAATGAGAATTATTACTAAAGAACATTTCCACTAGTCTGACTAACATATTCAAGTACAATGATCTTCTGTGTACCTGCATGGCATTATAAGTTTTATTTGGCTTGTGATCTACAGCAGTTCCCAAAGCCTTTCCTCAGAACAGCTACCTACCCAGTTGTTTCATGTCTGTTCTTGTGAACCTGAATAGTCCTACCTCTTTCACTGAGGTTTTATTTCAGTGTCAAAGATTTTTTTTCAAGCCATTTTTCTTATATATATATGATATGTATAATCATATTATATATATATATCATGATATATAATCAAAAATTATTATGAATTATAAAATGTGCTGTAACTTTCCAAATTTAAGTTGTTGGTAGATGTAATGCTTTTCATTTCATTCCCTATGGCATTAGTAAAACCACTGAACATAAAAGACCTCACCTGTGAAATGCGTCTACTGAGTTTGGCTAGATGATTCCTTCCGGCTTGACAGTGAACTCACTGGTATCTGTTCTTTAGGTACTGTTATCATTTACTGTTAATCATTTCTTCACTACAAATTGTATTTCCTCATCTTCATGGAATCTTAGAATGATTTGGGTTGGAAGGGTAAGATCATCCAGTTCCAAACCCCCTGCCATGGGCAGGTACACCTTCCACTAGACCAGGTTGCTCAAAGCTCCCTTCAATCTGATCTTGAACACTTCCAGAGATGGGACATTCACAACTTCTCTGGGCAACCAGTTCCAGTGTCTCACCACTTTCAAAGTAAAGAATTTCTTCCCAATATATAATCTAAATCTCTCCTCTTTCAATTTAAAGTCATTGCTTCTTGTCCTATTGCTGCATGCCCTTATAAAGAAGTCCCTCTCCAACTACAGAAGGTCTCTCTGGAGCCTTCTCATCTCAGGGCTGAACAATCCCACCTCTCTCTGCCTGTCTCGACAGAAGAGGTGCTCCAGCCCTCTGATAATCTACTCTGGAGCTGCCCCACTACATACGCTTTATTTGTATGTTGGTGATCCCAGAGCTTGATGCAGGACTCCAGTTGAGGTCTCACCTTAGCAGAGTAGAGGTGGAAGAGAGGATCACACTTCTTCTGAGAATATCATAGGAGACTCTGTTAAGAGCCTTACTAGCACTAAGATACGGAACAGAACCCAGAGTCAGGAAGGAAAGAAGAGATTCAGATTGGTTTGGTCTGACTTGCTAATCTGAATCCAGTTGTCTGCTACTGATCTATTTCTTATCTTGTAGATGCTCACAAATATTTGATACCATTATTCTTTTGAGTTATTTTTTTCATGGGATTGGAGTTTAGATATTTGACTTACAATATACTAGATTAGCTACTTAAAATAAAATAAAATAAATAAAATAAAACAAAAGTTTCTTATCTCTATATGTATGTAGTTAATATCATGTATCATGCCTACTTTACAACTTAATGGTTCTGAAAGTGCTCTGGGGGTCTTCTAGGATAAAGTTCATCAGGTCCAATTTGTGGCAATAGCTGTCTTGTCATATTAACCTATAGACCAGATTTTTTTCTGTGATGTAAAATGAGTTCTAGCCACCAAGTTTTTGTTATAGTCATAGCTTGAAAGATCACAAAGATTTTAAAATCTGGTATAGTATCTTTATGGAATACATTTGTAAGATAGAGCATCTAATTTTACGTGGCTTTACAATTGTTGCAAGATTTACCGCCAAAATGATCCTCCCTGGATGTTCAGTGCAGTCACAACATAGGCAAACAGACACTTATAGCTATATTGTCCCTGATCTAGCTACTGACAAGTGAACACAGGCCAGTCAGGCTGTAGTGCAAGTACATCAAGCCTGCCAGAAAACCTTGGTCCCTGTTCTGACTACTAATTAGGCTAATAAAGGTTCTGCTGCTACATTTTTCTCTGCTAATTATTACCCTCATTACTAAAACTAAACTTAAAGATATAGTAGGTATGTATGCCAATGCTCCAGTAACTCAGCTGATGATATATATCTCCTAAACCACAGTCAATGTACCCCTTAATAAAATACCAGCAGAGATAAGGGAAGAATCAATAGAGTTAAAATGTGTTCTGTTTTTGGTAGTTTTTTGGCAACAGATAGTTATTTCCTGTAATTCCTTCTTTATGCGTCACTATGTGATAAATTACTTTGTGTCAGTGCTTTATTCTTTAATCAAAAAGACTGAAATCAAGTTGTCTCTTGCCTTAATTATCTATCGGACTTATTGTATACCTCAGGCCTTGGTCACTATATTTTAATTTATTGACTACATAAATATGTAAATGCTTAAGACATAAATTTAATCCACTTTAGCAGATATTTAGACCAGTAAGATGTATAATCATGCATGTACTGCCAATATACATATTATAATTTTCTTATATAACTCAAATGCACAAAAGCAAGACACATAAAAACAAGCAAATAAGTTTTAAATATGGTACAGTATGTAAATAACTATAATAAATCACTATACATTCACAATATAAAACATAATTCATGCAACATGTTAGTACCATTTACTATTTTCCTTTATTATTCCCTAGAAGTTTACTTTGTGCTGAACATTTTATTTATTGGAACTGTAAAGAGAATTGTTTAGAAGCCAGTGATAAAGCTTTCAGCATTGAAACGTTTGGGAAGACCTTTGCAGTCCACTTGCTAAGTCTCAGGCACAAGCCAACATACAGAAGGAACATAAAATGCAGTGAAATGCTGAAGCCAAGGAGAAGGTGAGTGGTGTGGGGATGACAGGACTGGAAACATGTTTCAGGTTCAATTTAACATAATTTTAAATTAATGCTGGAGCATTCAACTAGAATAATGCTTTTGGAAGCCATTAATATACCCCAGCAACAGATAGAGGACACCCTGAGGGGCCATATGAAGCAAAACCTTTCCTGTTTTCACTTCAGGATTTGGTGTGGCCCAGACCCTCACAGTCAGATCAGGCAAAAGGAAAGAGAAAGGAAAAGGAGTTATTTCAAGAAGTATTAGGATTCTGTGAAACTCTGTGCAGAGGTTGTTTAAAACTGGAACAAAATATTTCTTTTGCTCCAGTCCTATGCCCTCCAAATCCTTCATTTCCCCCATGAACAGAATTCAGAATTGACTGAGCCTGGAAAATGCTCATGGAGTTATTCATCTGATTTCTTGTTTTGTATCCATGGTAAAGCAATCTGCTTGATTGCCAAGAGACCTTTTTTGTTCTGTTGAATTGGGAGAGAGGTCAGAGAAGAGGAGAAGAAAAAGAGGTTTCAGGGAAAATGAAAACGACGCAAGGAAGAAATAATAATACAGGTCAACTTAAAGTTTAGAGTTTGTTGGAAGACAAGTATTTGGGTTTGTCTCTAGGTTACTTAACCTTTTACCTTGACTCCCACTCTTTATCAGTTCCTTATTTCAAAAGAAAAGGCCATTTCTTTTAAAAAATGTCAGAAGTATTTTGAGTGTTCAGCTACTAGAACATTTTAACATTTTTGAATACTCCCTGTTTCACTTTTTTGGCAGAAAGTATTTGCCCACACAATCTCTTTAGAACTGCATGTAATTGTGAATTTACTATTTGATAAGGAAAAAAAACCACCAACCAAAAAAAACCAACAATCCAATGCTATCTGCTACTGAAAAGCATAAGATCGCCCAGGTAATGATTATTTGTTGCATTTGTGTCGCTTAGCCTTTGCATCTACAGATTACCATGGTACTTCTATTTTTAAGCAAAATTCCTTGAGAAACATAGATCCTGAAGATTTAAACTGTTTGCATCATTCTTTCTCTTAAAAAAAACCCAGCCAAACAAAAAAAAAAAAACAAACAACCAAAACCAAACACAAACACAAAACCAAAACAGGTTTGTATTCCTGATAAACAGTTGCAAGAAAATACAGAATACTTCAGTTAGAGAAATCTTTGCAAAATCCTCAAAGCTTTTTTTAAAAAATCATTTTCCTATTAGGACACCATCAAAACATTTCAAGGTTCATTGCTGTCATTTTTATTTTAAACTAAAAACACAGTAAGACACTTCATAGCATCAAACATAGACACAAAAAGGCACTCAATTTTGGAGCAGGTCAGTGTTTAGGTTACACGTGTGGGAGACAACCCTGTCTTCTCCCAGTGCCCTCTATTCAATCTTTTAAACGTTACAAAAAAGCCATTGACAGTCATGTCTGCCCCTGGATTCTCACATACCCCGAGGTGAGCACTCTTATTATTAGGCAAAACAAATCAATTTAGGCAACTGTAACCCAAGACTGACAGATTATGTGATTCACAGGATGAGGGTTTGAATTATAGATTATAGAATATATGTTATATTAAAGAAGCATAGAATGGTCTGGGTTGGAAGAGATCTTAAAGATCATCTGGATCCAACTCCCCCTCCATTGTCAGGAATCCCACCCACTAGATCAGGTTTCTCAGGGCCACAGCCAACCTGACCTTGAACACTGATTAGTGTTACTTAGGTGAAGGAAAACTACAGGTTTAGGATGTGAACTAACCCAGTCTGCTGGAACAAGAATTCACTACAAGCCCAAGGGAAGACTCCCACCTGCTGCAATCTGAAACCTGCTCATATCAAGTGAGTGTGTGATGTTGCTATGCCAAAATTAAGCTGAATCATGGTTTGCAGTAATTTTCTGAGTAGGCCTTAAAGCAGGCTAATTTTTAATTAAGGCTTGAATTAATTACCCTTCTATTAAAATTAATTGGCTCTTGCTCCATATTCTTTTTTATTTTTAAGCAAAAGAGGTACTTGTGTCAGGTTGTCTGTGGCTATCCCAACATGAAATTCCACATATGGTCATAGCACAATGTCTAAACCCTGTCAAATTACCTTATTTATCTAAAGAAAAGTTAGTCTGCCAGCTCTCTAGTGATATGGGAAGTTTATGTGATAAGAAAAATTGTTCCTTCCAGAAATAGATTTTTTTCCAAACAAGTCCAATTTACCTCTTCACTCACTGTATCCTTTGGGGTGCTTACTGCACTTCTGAGGATACCAACTTCTTTGACTGTCATGTCAGGCGATATCCGGTGAGAAGGCTTGGTTTACTTTTTAATCCACTTTGTCAGTGCTTGTGACAAGACCAAATGTTTGTGCAAACAACTCTTCATTGAGATAATGAGGGACTGAATTTTGTTGAAGTAGATTTTTCCTTTAAACTATCAGAAAGTTGCACAAAGATTTTGATACAACTTTTTGTATCTTTTGATACGACTTTTTGATTCCTTAGGGACAAAAGCCCTTACCTGTTGCTGTAGTCTTGGGAAATGTAACATTTCCATAAAAAGTGCTCCCTCCCTGTCCTAAGGGTCCATTGCTGATGGCTTGACAGGGTTGAAAAGAATGACCTCAGTGAGAACCAAAACACTGAGTTAAACTGTGCCCCTATACTGGCTTCTACAATGGCAGGCAGCAGCAAAACACAGCATATACAGTCAAGATATCCTCAGCTTGGCTCTCTCAAATACATCCATTTCTGCAGAGGCAAAGTAGCGGTAATCGGTGCTCAAAGCATTGAAGAATAATGATTAGAATTAGGACAGACCACAGCAGGGGAAAATTCTATCACAGCTTCTCAAAGGCATCCAAACAATATAATTTTATCTTCTAGCTTTTCCAGCTACTAGAGGTGAAAAGCCGTTGCTGTGGATAGTTTATTTAATACACACATACATCCAGGATAAAATTTCTCTGAAAAATAAATACCAAAACAACCCAGGACTCTAATGAACTAAATACAAGTTCAAAGACAAACATGAAGGTTATGACAAATTTCAAAGACATTACTTAGGACAGGTTTTAGTTAAAGGTCTATCATATGTGCCATGGAAAGACTGACTGCAATACCAAACTTACCAAGTGTTGTTGATAGATGCCAACTGAGAAAAAACAAAATATTCTGGTAACGCACTGGCTGGTTCCCAGGATATTGCTTTCAGCTCTAGTGTTGCCCATTGATGAGGGATGTGAAGCAGCAGAAAGGGGTTTAGCAGCTGGGAGCATGCAGAAGGGGTCACCCATAGGGTGGAAACAGACCTTTGTGTTCAAAGCTTAAAGAGATCTTAAGACACTTGGGGACATTCATCTCATTCAGCACATTTCTCTGAAATACCTTTTATTTTGAAACTTAGATACAGAAAGTGGTGAACTGAGTGGGTCTTTAGGTTGATTTACTACTGCAATTCCAACATTCAGGTTGCATCCATACAGGATGAAACAAGACCTAAAAGAAAGATAAGCTCACGGTGTCCTAGGATTATAAAATTCCTGAAATTCAACAGACCCTTCCACCATTGCAGCAGTAACTATTTCCCTCAGTTCCTAATTACTCTGAATTATAATTCAGCAGTCTTTTAACAATCAAGTTCGTACATGTGCCATGTATGTACATGTGCCATGTATGTGCATGTGCGAAGAGAGAGAGAAGACAGCAAGGGCCGTGGACCTAAGGAGAAATATCTACTGTCTTTCAACGACAGGACACCTGCATGAACTCTTCTGTAGTTCTGGGATCAAAATTTTCTTCACCTACCTAGGCTGCCGGTCTACAATCACTATCCCAGTGTCACCGATACAGTACAATACACAAGCATGGGCAAACAAGCAGATGAGAAGGCACAAGGTTTCATTAGGTTGAACACTTGTCATGGGTTAGTACATAATTAATAGTCCATAATCAAAATCTGATCACTCAGTTCAGGTATACAGGCAGATGGGAAACCTTCATCTGAGGTTGAACTTCCAAGTTAAAAATGTGAGAGTCTTCTGGACACTGAACAAAATTGAAGAAGTAGTTGGCAAAACCCAAAGGGGTCTATTAAGACAATAGTGAATTTGGGACCAATACACCTAAGTGTAAGGCAAGTATGAGAAACTGCCTTTGGGTGAATATCATTCAAGTACAGTGAAAGGGAGTGTTGGCTTAGCAGGGGTTTTCACCAAGCCAAAATTAACAAATAGACCATAAAATCAGCAAACCCAGGACTAGTGGGGAAAAGAGTAAAATTAGCTTGGGCTGATTATGTGCGAGAAGGAAAAAAGGGAATACTGGGCAAAGCAAAAAAATGCAATCAAGGCTTTTCTGGGCCCCTCTGAGCAGCCCTGCAGGTGATCAACTCAGCTCAGGACAGTGCAGGTCAGGGAACCTCCTATTCTGGCTGCACCCCACAGCTGAGTGGCTTCTGTAGCCCAAGGAACCAGGGTGCTGTCCTTCACATGAATGCAGGGGCACTGTAAATGGGATGGTAGAGGAACTGGGCCTGCCCTAGCACGTACTAGCACTACTTAATACTGACGCCACAGGTTTGGCTTCCTCTCTGACTTCTCTCTGCTAAGGGAAATCAGCAGATTAGTTGCAGTTCAATTGAGAGCACTTGCCCATCAATCTGATTCACTTTTCTATTAACTCTCACCACAGACTCTGAACAGTGCTCAGAGGGCAGTAAATTAATCCTTGCTGATCGGAACTGGGAAATGAAGTGATCACATAGACACAAAGTACTCGGAACAACAGGAGCTGGACCAGAGTTATAGGGTCAAACAGAATATGGCACTTTTCAGTTAGGACATTGCATTCTCACTTCACTGCTGCTGTATTTTATGACCATATGCTAGGCATCCTTGCAAACTTCCTAGACTCTTGTGACACTTTCCAGGAATTTGAACAGAAGTTCAATGATGCTATCTTGGCAGAGCAGACTTTTATTGCAGTATATGGTGATTCTAGTGGTAAATTATTCTTTATAGTAAGAGCAGTATAATTTTCCAGTCCTGAGTCTAACACAGCAAGTCATTCTGGATAATATGGAAAAACTCCCAAACATTCTCTCTGATAAAGATTTTTATATACTGCATGACATTCAGCCTCCAGAAAAATATAGAGTTGAAAATAAAAACAGAAGTGCTTTAATGATCACAACTACCTTACTTTCACGATTTTTACCAAGTATTTATCTGCATGTAAATAAGGATACTCCTTATGGGGTTTTATTAAAATTTTTTGTAGCAAATGCATGATTTAATAGTTCACAGCTGCTTAAATCATAACATCAAGTGACCTTTATTTGAATTATTTCACGCAAAATGGAATCATATTACCAAAGTACGAACTTGTAAATGGAATTATTCTAAATTAAAAAACTTCTGTATAAGTCTTTGTAGACAAAATTTACCATGTCATTACAGAGTCAGTCCCATTTAAGCTGGAGAGCAATAGAATTCATCTACAAGCAATACTTTTGGAACAACTATACAAGGACTACAGGATCATCTTTATGAGAAATGTCAAGACTTATTTGTGTTCTAAGACCATACTATCACAGCAACTCTATAAACTTTTTGCAAAAAAGTTAAAAAAAAAATACAAAAACCCCCCACAAAACCCCAATAAACAACAAAGAAAAAGCAAAAGAGAAAATTACACCACCTCCCAAAGCATGAGGTGGTATGGATTAATGAACAGCAATGACAAAAATGAGATAAGATTGGATTTAAAGACTTCATTTTAAGGTTTACTTCTTGTAACCCCCTTTCTCTGAAAACAATAAGTGTATTTTTTATACAGAGGAAAGTTTCGAACCCCAACATTTAGGCTTTTTAGCTTAACTTTTTAGGATAATAGTCCTTAAAGACTGATCCATGCACAGTCCCTTTCACCCTGTAATGAAGTACAGCAGAAGAACAAAAGTGTTGTTTCAGCATTTATAGGTAAATATGTTTAGTCACATAAGGGTAGGAGTAAAAAAAATTCCTGAAATCTATTGCTGGAGACAAGGAGGCTTTGGTGGAAGTAACACGCGCAATAGTAGTTTTACTCTGATCCCTGGTTATTTACTGCTGAAGGCAGAATCTTCATCGTGGTCTGGAAGGATCTTTGTGCACAAATGAGCACAATTGGATTTAGTTTGCATTTTTATTTTGATTTAATTGAGGATTTTTTCATCATTTAAGACATAGATGTTCAAGAATAAATATCGATATTTCATTAAATACCCTAAAGTTGTAAACTTCCATATTTAATATGTATAATTTGAAGATTAGTACCAAATTACCTGCTCTAGACCATAACCTAAACTGATAAATACGGATGGTGTTGCCCATACATAAAAGGGGATTTGAACACAATCACCCATGGGACACTTCAATGTGGGGAAAAATGAGAGAGAGAAAATGCCGGCATATTTTCTCACTGGAAGTTTTCTTCCCATTCATTCTAGTAGGGAAATAGAATTTGGGACCAGCTTGCTATATTTGGATCTTATCAGTGGGCTTCTTTCTCTAGAAAAAAAAACCCAACACCTTTTCAAGAAAAGGAGAGGGAGGGGACAAAACAAGGAACTGGAGAAAAAATTGAAAGAACATGTCTGTCTCCCTTTCTTCTTTACTTTGGGAAAAAAACAGTGACAGCAATGAGTAAACGAGACTCTGCATCCAGGCACAATTGCTTTAAAATCATACTGGTCTAATCCAATATTAAAATCAAGCAACAAGAATCTCGTTGAGGTGTTAGAAACAACCCCAGGGTAATGGCACATATTACTACCAGCCCAGTACTAAGAGAAAATACTGTTGATCTATGCAATATATTTTTTTTTTACTTTACTGGGAAAATATAATTCTACCCTACAATATTTTTCTCTTCTTGAAAATTCCTGAATGTGAATCTATGGGTACATCCATGTGCAAGGAGTTTAGCTGTAATCTTTAACTCAATGGAAAATGAGTAAAAGCTGCTTTTCTACTTTAGTAGCAGGCTAGCATGCATCATAGAGACATGTAAATTTCTTTTGCGGGTACAAGGCAGAAAGTAAAGAGACCTATGATATCTGTAGCTCATGCTATTGGTTACATAGTATTACACAGAACTAAACTGAAAGGTATTTTTTTCTAAACTGTGTAAATGTGCAGACACTAATCTCCATATTTGATTTTTTTTTACTACCCAATCAGCATACTAACTGATTTCACTCATTTTTATAAATAACATTTGTCTTCCTATTGCCATTCAAATATAATTTACTCTATGCAGAGAGATTATAGACCTTGATTTTATCTGAAACATCTTTGAGTCATGATGAGTAAAATGACTCACTTCCATCATCACTGCTCAGTAAAATGATTCTGGGATATCAAAATTATCTGTTCTGTCTAGTCCACCCTGTTATATTTATTTTCCTTAAACTTGAATTCTGATGAGCAGTGATTTAAGGCAACATTTCAAATTTTCCCTTATTATTTTTCAGACTAATCTTTCGCTATTATATCTCCCAGCTTCCAGACCAGAAGAACCTGCTATTTTTGTAGCCATTGTCAAAGGTACTATTTTGCTTCAGATAGATTTTGCATTCTGATTCAGATTCCAGTCAGCGATATCAATATGAGATCCCACTGGGAAAGGAAGAGTTGATGGCTCCTCAGAAAATCTCACTCTGACAGACAAGGAGAAATCTTGTCTGGCTGATTTAAAGGAATGTAAAATCTATGAAGTTATCTATGTGGTGCATGTGACACAGGGTCAACTTTAGTTCTAGACTCTCCAGTAGAAGAGAGACATGGACATATTGGAGTGAGTCCAGGAAAGGACTATGAGGGTGACTGAGAGATGGAGGTACCTGACATATGAGGAGAGGCTGGGAGAGATGAGTCTGTTAAGCCTGGAGAAGAGAAGGCTTGGGGAGTTCTTATCAGTTTGTATCAATACCAGAGTGGGGAGCTACAGAGGATGGACCCAAACTATTCTCAGTGCTGCCCACTGGAGGGGCAGAAGTCAATAGGCACAAACTGAAATACAGGAAGTTTTGTTTAAACAAACACTCAACCATTGTGTGATTCTAGTAGGAGTTAACCCTGATAACAAACCATCCTTAGGATGTATACAGTGCACCATTATAGGGGAAAACTAAATAGAACTCTGTTCCCTGAGTCAACAATGCTTTTCCTTTAATAACAAAATGAAGTTATATTTAATGTTCTTCCTGTATCCTTGTTTGGCAACCATTTTTGTGCTAAAATATCTGCATGCCTAAATAGCCAAGGTAAGGGTCTTTACAGATCAGCCTGAAAAAAAAGAAACATTTGCTTCTTTCCATACTATACCAGTAAGCAAAGAAAAGCTGAAGAAAACAGAAGAGTACAAGCAATTTTATGCCAGACAGTGTGCTCCTTCAACTTTGAGGTAAATAAAGTCTATTAGCACTAAAACATATAATAGAATTTTGTATATAGCGGATCAGTCTAGTGCAGTTTAGTGAAATTTTTACAAGTTTCAACAAAACCAGTAATTAATCTTCCAAATGGAAGAAAAAGAGGTAGTGTTGATTTCTGATGCATCGAGCTACAAATAATGTTTTCTCTTTTAGGGAGTAAAATAACATGAGAAGTATCACATGTATAGGAAGACCAAAAGAAACTTCCCATGCAGGCATGCAGGTACTATGCTGAAAATTGACTGGAAACTGGTCTTTCTACAGTCTCTATAATTTTACTATCTTTTCCTCATCGCTCTCCAAAAATATCACTGACTCCAAGCCTTGCATTTTATTATCAATGGCAGAAGAAAAAAAAAAGGTGCAGCTTATTAAGGTTCTGGCTTGTACTTGCAAGGGGACTGACCTCACCTTCTTTGAATCCCTGATCAGCAGAACAGCATCCAACTGAGCAGAATCTGGGGCAAGAGCAGATGTTTGCATAGCTCAAAAATTGTACCACTAGGCTAGTTCAATTTTCTCTCATGAGTTTTTGGACCTGCAGTTCACAGAGTAGCACAATGTCTTTTCCCCATTCCTCACTCAAAACCAGAGGCCCTGAAATGTCAGATGCGTGTTCTCCAGCTAGGTAATGGTGTTTGGCCAAGGCAAAAGAGTCCTGGCCAAGCAGAGGCCGCTCATTTTCATCTCCGCGAGGTGCTTTCCCTGTAATTTAGATGAAGCCATCCTCTGGCCTATTTCCTAGAGGTGAAGAAAAGAAAAAGCTGACCACGCAGAGGCAAAAGGTAATACAGAAACTTTGAGAAAGGGATCTGCATTTCAAAGTTAAAATTCTGGCTAGTCCCAAAGATACTATGCCCTCTTACTTCTTCAAACTGTTCTTTGTGTTTACCTGCTATCTTCAAAATAGATGTTTTCCTTCCAAATAGTAAGCTATTAATTGTTAAACAATGGTATTTCTTTTGCTTTCCCAAATCTATTCTAAAATTAATTCCAATGTCCATGCTATTACCCTATGATAAATACAAATTTATGTGTCAGTCCCTCCTTCCTAATGAATAAGTTGCATTACATATAGGAGGCAGAACATGACTAAATAGTAATCCTAGAACATCTGATTTATTACAAATTCATACCCTTCATTAACACAGAATATTTTGTACCCACAGCCTTCTCCTAGGCAACCTACCTGTTCTTCTGATGCAGAAGGTGGGAGAATGGTATCCCTGTTTCATGTTAAAATGTACTGCTTTTTCATCCTGCTGCGGCATGGATGTGACACATAAAGAATGATCCAGTTTGTCAAAGTGCAGCTGTGGCAGCATATTCTCTTTCTTGCATTTTACCACAAAATACCCAAAGAAGTCATAATGATGATGCAGAGAATGTGGAGTTTGGTTTACATCAAAGGAATTCATGAAAGTTAATGCATATCAAAAATAAAAAGGCATCTGAGTCACTGCACAAAAGCTATTTTTGAACTTATATAATCAAATATACTTACGTATGATATAGAGAGACTGTGCCAGCTATGGCATGCATATCCCTCTACTGTAATTAATCTTTGCAAGCTCTTTCAGTCATTTTAGGTCTGCATTTACTTCTGCCTCACACAGTTGTTGCATTATCTCAGTTTTACCATCTGTCACAGACATCAGAAAAAAACGTACTTAAACCAAAGATCATAAAAATAGTTTTTAAAGCATTCTGATTTTTATATTTTACAGTTTCTGTACATATAGGCCTGTACCCATAGTTAAGATAAAAAGCACCACGCTACTGAAAGAGAATGGAACAGTATCAGCAAAGAAGCTTTCACAAGGCCTTTGCTTAATATACTTAGGTCTTGCATCCTTCACAACACGGTTCACATCTTACAGTTCAAGCTCTTCTCTGTTTTTAAATAAAAGATCCAATGGAAATAGCAGGGAAGGAAGAAATCTTTTGGCCAATAAGCAGTTGCCAGGGTGTCTTTTCATGCTTTGGCAGTTGTTAGGACACTTACCCAAGAGCTAGGCCATTAATGAGAAGTCTAATGACTTCCATTCCTTTTCTTAAAGCATTCAGCACGTCACCAGTATTTATGAGGAAGCCTGCTGTAGCTACAGGGACATTATGTGCCTCACTGTATTTCAAGCTGAGAGATGATAAAAATGGAGCATTAGTTTATCTTTTTTTTTTTTTTTTTTTTAAACAGTCTTCCTTTCCTTCTGTCCTTTGTAAATAGATGTGCCACATTTCTCACAGCCTGAAGCTAAAGAAAATATCTTCAGGCTTGTTGCCAGATCTATTTTCCTCCAAATATCTACCAAATCACCAGAAGCTCTTATTAACTGAAGGAACTGAACCTTCAGACAACAACTGTTCCAGTCCCTCCTGGGGATTTTTTATTTCAGTGTAGTAAACAATTCAAAGTTTGAAGTTCTGTATACTTATTCATTTAGTTTGCTTTATCTTTCAAAGCAATCAATGGACTTACCATTTTGCAGACAAAATGGTGGTTTCTAATAGTGAACAATTCTACAAATTAAGGAAAAAAAAATCCATCTAGACGGATCTGTTTTCATTTCTTTTCTTACAACATAACCTTCTTTCAAATTTTCCAAAAGGAAATTCGTTTTCCTTACCTTCCTTAGGCCATGGAAACTAGTTAAGGTCCCGGTTTTGCAGACACATTCTTCTTTAGTCACTGAAAATCTCAGAATCACAAAATGGATCAAGTTGGAAGGGACCACAGTGGATCACCTGTTCCAACCTCCCTGCTCAAGCAGGGTTATCCTAGAGCACATGGCCCAGGATTGCGTCCAGATGGTTCTTGAATATCTGTTATTGTATTGGGTTTGAGTGGCAAGGTTTTGGTAGCAGAAGGGCTGTAGGGGAGCCTTCTGTGAGAAACTGCTGGAAATTTCCCCCATGTCTGGCAGAGCCAATGCCAGCTGGCTCCAGATGGACCTGCCACTGGCCAAGGCCAAGCCAGTCAGGGATGATAGTAACACCTCTGTGACAACATGTGAACAGCTCTGCAGATGCCAGGGTCAGTGGAGAAGGAGGAGAAGGAGGTTCTCCAAGTTCTGGAGCTGAGGTTCCCCTGCAGCCTGTGGTGAAGACCATGGTGAATCAGGCTGTCCCCCTGCTCCATGGAGGACCACGGGAGTGCAGAGATCCACCTGCAGCCCATGGAGGAGCCCATGCCAGAGCAGGTGGGTGCCCAAAGGAGGCTGTTACCCCGTGGGGGGCCCATGCTGGAGCCTCCTCTATGGGAGGGACCTACTGATCCCTGGAGAGAGGAGCCCATGCCGGAGCAGGTTTTTCCTGGTAGGACTTGTGGCCCTGTGGGGGACCCGCGCTGGAGCAGTCTGTGCCTGCAGGATTGTACCCTGTGGAGAAGTGACCCAGTTGCATCAGTTTGTGAGGAACTGTTGCCCATGGGATGGACTCACGCTGGAGAAGTTTGCGAAGGACTGTCTCCCATGCGAGAGACATCAGGGAAGCAGGGGAAGGACTCCTGTCTCTGAGCAGTTGCAGAAACAACAACTGACCATAGCCCCCATTCTCTGTCTCCCTGCACCACTGTGGAGGGCAGGAGGTAGAACTTAGAAGGAGGGGTGGGGGGAAGGTATTTTTAAGGTTTATTTTACTTCCCATTCTCCTGCTCTGATTCTGTTAGTAATAAATTTAATTAATATCCTTTGCCTGTGATGGTGGTAGGTAAGTGATCTGTCCCTGTCCTCCTGAACCCTTCATTATATTTTCTCTCCTCTGTCCAGTTGCAGAGGGGAGTGAGAGGGCAACTTTCATGAGTATATGGCTTCCAGCCAGGGTTAACCCAGTACAGTTATCTACCAAGTATTTTATTTATTACAAGTGAACCTGCCAAGATAATAATTTAAACCTTCTCTTGTTATTTGCAAAGTTAACCATCTACCTAAAGGACTAAATATATGAAAAAGAGAATCCTGGAAGTGCAGTGACAGTCAATAAGGTCAAAACTATTTGAAGTGTAGAAATGCCATTGGAATGATAATTCAACTCTTAGAAAGCTTAAATTGTTCCCCTGACACATTTATTTTGCTATCGTTTCTCATGGAAGCAGAAAGGAGATTCCCTCTTCCTCTTCAACCTTTCAAATAGCTTTAAAAGAACTATTAATATACTTGCTCTCCAATCTATCAGCAAGTGCCTTAAAGATGAAATAAGTTACGTTTCTCAGCCAGTTCCATAATCATTTCTTGTAGTAATTATGTAAGCAAGGATAAATACACAAATGCTCTTCCCATTTTTGAAATTGCAGGAATGAATTGCCTTGTGTGCAGAGAAAGCTCCTTTGAAATCAGAATTATTTTTTTTTTAGCCTAATGTATGGGAAAAGTTTTCTCCTCTGTCATGACATCTCCATCTCTTTGATGTTTTTCTCTTGTACTCTCTTTTGGTCTCACGGTCTAAGGGAAATTTAAATCAGTGTACAGTGATAGGCTTCTGCCTTTTATAAATAATTATGACTGTATATCCACTGGCGATTATAGAGAGATTAAACATTCACATCGCTTGTCTTCAGCCTTCTTGCCACTGTAGACCCCCATTCTGGTGATCCACTATGAGCACACAGAGTGAAATTTTGAGAAGGAATCAAGAAACAAGACAGAATTTGTACTTGACACTCAAGAATTTTATTGGATGTGCAAAAGTATTTCAATGCAAAGGTTTTGCTTCCAGTAAAAGCTACCTGAAAAACTACTGAAAGCCAGCTATTATTTAACTTTTTGCAGTGTATCTTTATGGCATTTCATTGTGATTAAGTATCATGGTGTCCTAGATGAGTCATAGAACAGCACAGAATGTTGTGTTAATATCCTCAGTTTTGTTTTTTTTTTTTTTCACTTGCTGTGACTGGAGTTGTCCTGTTATTCTGTATCTACCAGTACGTTTGTGACATATAACTTTAGTTATAACGCAGCTATGTGTGATAAGGAAAAATTGAGTTGGATTTTATATCTTTATTGCGTCAATGATCTCCAAATTTTTTGAGCACTTTCAAAACTCTCTTCTCTTAAATGAGTCATAAGATTCCCCATGCAGCGTGTACTCCCTCTAACTAGGCTAACAAGACTTAGCTACTGCTCAGGAGTCTTTTAGAGCAATATTTGTCATACCTTCTATTTTGTGTGCTCAGGCAGTAACAGAACACAAAAGCATCATTAATCTCAGATTTGATAGAAATAACACAAGGTTAGAAGAACCTATTACAATAAAAAGAAATATTATTACAGCCAAAGGTAAGTGTTAACCTAAACTTTTCTGAAAACTAATGCACTAGCAACAATAATTCAACCCACTAACGTCCACTGGCTGAACGTGCTACCATCAATCAGAAAGCTCTCCCAGGACTTCAAGATAAAACCAGATGGAAGGAGTTTTTGTGCAGAGCTGTTGTGCTAAGTGAGGAACAACCTCAAAGTGAGGTAAGAAGTGATACATAACAAGTAGAGGCAGATTTATAAAAGATATAGGGCTAATCTCTGCTGGGCTCTGGCCCCCTGAGACAGTACATCTTGGGGAAACAATGGATGGATGCCATTAAAGATGGCTATTTATTGCACTGTGCTATTTTTGACTTACAGAATCTTCAATATTCCCTTGAGAAATCTCTTAAATACCATGGAAAATAAATCAGTAGTCAAGGGGAATTATAATGATGCTTAATGTGGGAGGTGTATTGTAAAGTTCAGTCTAAAGCATAGGTCATAGAAATCAGACGAGGGAAAACCATAATTGTATACAGTAAATGAATCCAAATGACTCTCTAATTATAATGTAAGCTTTTATGAATCCATGTGTTAATGCATAAAAGAGACTTCTTACTCACAGAAAGGTTACTAATCACCTATGTCCCAAGAAAGGGACATTGCAATGCAAAAGGCTATTTTTGTAGTCAAAAGTGCTGTGAATCTGTGCCTTGTTGATGGAGGTTGTGAAAAATTTCAGTAATCAGAAGAAAACCCAACCTTCATTAGCTCATATTTCATTTTAAGCCCTGGGGACCATAAAGTAGAGTTTTTCCCTAGTGTGATTTTTTTTTGCCACAGGAACCTTAAGAAATGTCTGATTGTTAGCAATACCATGTGTATAAGTTTACACAACTCTAATCAGTACATTATAAAGTGGTTTTAAACAAACCAGCAAAATGAGGCCCATAACGACAGCCCAAGGGAGAGTGAACAGAGTAGGTGAGGAGCAGACTGCCTTGTCATACTCTGACCTCCAGAGCTTTCCAAAGGAAGGCTCTGACCTTCTGTTATTGGCATAAGCAAGTACGCGTATTTTAGCAAGTACAGATACTTGCTAAATAGTACAAATACTAAATAAGTATTGAATGGAGGCATGCACATAAACAAACAGCTGTCACATCTATTGGCCATCCTCTCTATGCCCATAGGTGAGTCCTAGTCCACTAGGAGAAAACAATCAGAAGCTCCACTCAGTCTTCCATTAGCAAGCAGGCACACAGTTCCCTTACGAGTATTTTTTTTAAACTTGAGGAATGGCAGTGAGTGAGGGGAAGTGCCCTGCCTCAGAGCTAGTTCATCAGTAAGCAGTAAATGTGCTTGAAAGCCATTCAAGTTCATCAGTAGGCAGCAAATGTGTTTGAAAGCCACTACTGCCCAAAATAACCTTTTAGCAAATAGAGCCATTGAGAACCCCACTGTAATAGAGAAAAAAAAGTAGAAAAGCACTAGAAATGAGATTACATTTCTGCTGGAGCTGATAACTAGGTGACTGAGCAAAGTGGTCCAGGTGGCAGTTTGCCACCTTTTCATAATACCTACACTTGCCATATCTGACACCATCACAGCACGAGACACAGGAACAGGATTTTCTATTTCCCAGTGGCCAGCCTCAGCATTTCCCACATTCATCTGGCTTACTCTTGGCCTTTATGGTGAGAGACTGCAGATGTTTCAATAGATGAATCCTCACAGGTGGATAAAACCCTTCTAGTTGCTAAATAATATCCATGTTACAAGATTCTAATACAGATGTTGACCCTTTTACTTTGTCCTGTAGTTATGCCAACAGACACACAATCTTGTGTACAGATTTTGTATTAGGTAAAGGGTTTGTGAAGTACATCCAGCTGGTCAGTGCTTGGACAAGAGCTGCTTTTGACACTGCAACAATCATAAAAAGGTCTTCTCTGTTTATAAAATTTAAACCACCTTTAACATCAAACAAAATATGGATCCATGCAAGAAGCATTTGCATATTAGAATGTGAGTAGAATCTTCATTTAATTTACTGCAACAATCATTTTCAAGAAATATTACACTGAATAATACATTTCTATTCTGAACCCATAGGTTTAAAAAGGACTTCCTATAAGATGCTTACTGTATTTTCTGTAATACGACAGTACAGTTATTACTGTTATTTAGAGAAATGAAGCAAACACTAATATTTGCATAATTAAACTAATCAGGGCAAGTTTCACATGGGGGAGGAGATGGTTGATGAAGCATTGTACTTGGTTTGTGAGAAAAAGAAATTCTTAACATTCCCCTCACCCCTCCTTCTTCAATATTCTTTCCTCTAATTTGATTTCACAGTATTTACATAACACATATTATGGGATTTTTTCCTAACTGCCCTATAAAAGTGCTTTCCATCCTCCTCCACTACAAAAAATACCTTTCAACAATTTAAAGATGTTTAAACAATTATTAGGTAATGGAAAATCTGTTCATGTGATGAATATGCACAAACTTACTCGCAGAACTGTGTGTACTACAACGACTGTGCTCATAACTCATCAGTTTTCCCAGTGCCCCTTGAATAGAAGTTCACTTCTTGAAAAAAAATAAAATTTCTTACTAGTCACAAAACCCAACATATCACATGTGTTCTGAGATGTATATAAAATCTTATATCACCTCCTGTTTCCTTTGATGTATATTGTTGAAGCTACAGACATCTTACTTTTCTCTCATTTTTTCTGTGACGAAGGACGGCTACATTAAAGTCTCACAAAGGAAAGAACATGAGGGTAAGAAAGTCCACATCCAGTACAAGTTAAACCTCAGCAGGAATTAGGAAAGACATGTGCTTAGGATGACTGACAGGTTCAGCCCTGGGCAATGCTTGTCTCTCACGGCAGGGCTTGGCATCGCTCTCCTGTGATCTGGGGCACTGGCTTATGGTCTGTGTGAGGTGTTTGAAGGGCAGGACATAGGAAAAAGTCACAAACCACCAGTTCTGTCAGCTGTTTGTGGTCATGTACAAGAAAATAAAGGAAGAAAGTTTATTTAATTTTCAGCTTCAACTTGGCTGTGCCTTCCCCCAGCCCTGGCTAGAAGTGGAGCACAGGCTCTCAGTGCATTAAAGCCTCTTCTGATAGCCTTGGTCAGGTTTACCATCCACCCACAAGTTCTTCCGACAGAGAACAATACAAAGATACCGAATGGAGAGAAATATCTTTAGTGGTTAAAGGAAAAACAAAAGGAATTCTAATTTCTCATCAAAATGATCAAGTTCAAACTGAACAGACCAGAAAATCTATATCCTCAGGAGTTCCCCCTTATGATTGGATCTTGGAAGAGATGAACTCTTATAATACAGTTCCAAATATTGACAAAAGTTATCCTAAAAAGAGACACTGTCAACATGTGTCTCACAGGACATTACACGGGTTCATGTGTTATTGAATGAGGCAATTATCTCAACAGAAATCCAGAACCCCCTGCTCTTCTGTCAGTGTCTCGTACTAATTACTCCTTCTGATAATTGTTCCTTACAGTTAATCTAAGGTCATTTATTAGCACTGATGTCATCCTTTCTATCATTTTATAACTTATAGAATTTTTAATCTAAAAGAATCCAAAGAATAAACCAAAATTATTTGAAAAATGTTGTTATAAATATTTATGATTATAATGCAGCAATTAACCGCTTTTACCGCGCTACCCACTCTTTAAGCAAATTATGTACAATATGCACTAATATTTGTTTCCTTAGGTACAGTGTTACTAAACTCAAAAAACTAGTTCAATATATATTAACATTTTAAAAATTCTTAAAAAGTACAGACGTTTATTTACTTCCTTTCTTAAACTTCAGGATATCTTAGCTCTAAATCATCCAAGTATATTAATATTCCTTGTTTGAAAAGGAAGATTCTTTCATAAAAACTTGACCATAAGGTTTGAGATCTGAAGAAAATACAAAAAGTATTGTGAGTTTCAAGGATGTATTCCTGACGTTCAGCTTTACTCCAAGATAAGATAGGAGTGCTGTCCACTTAATGATGTAAACACTATTAGAGTCAATATCAGTATCAAACTCAGGGTGCTACTGAAATTGTATTCTTGTTTTTCTCTTCAAGATTTATATTATTCTATGATTTAAAGACTCATCATTGCTCTGCATGTGTGTGTTGGTTATCATTTACAGAAAATGAAACTTGTCAGATATTTTCAGCATTATAGAAATTTCTAACTTACAGCTGTGCTTTCTCTTGGACTAGTCATGACAATAAAGACCACAGGAAAAACTATGCACAGTTATTCCTTGCAGACACTGGGGAGTTTTTTTAAAACTAATACTTTTTGATAGTGATTTGCAGTGATTATGTGTATTTTTCTGAAGTAATAGTGTCTGCAGCTAAGACCTGAACACTGCAACAAATTCAGTAACTTCAGATACACAAATGAGTAGAAACTCTCTTATAAAGAAATTTAATGTGTTGAAATGTAAAGCTATTTCACTAATAAAACAATCTTTTGAAGACTTTTTGCATAAAGAAAAACTAAAAGTATAGCGCGAGAGGAGATTTTTAGGTAGCTGAACCCAAAGGTTTAACAGTACTCTTTGTGTCTTTGACAAGGTTCAGAACGGTTGAACACACTGGTAAGTGCTGGAAGCTCAGACTTTTCCCCCTTGCCCTTTTATCTTTTCAAAATTGTTCATGTCTATAATACAGTAAAAGGAAAAGAAAAAAAAAAGCAACCTTTTTCTTTTTGTAAGACACAGGTTGATTGCTGTCTCTTTTTGAGAAGTAGTATTTGCAGAAATGAGGTCACTCTCTGAAATCACTCCTCCATCTGCTCTGCTTAGCCTGTGAGTCATATGGAGTAAGAAAAAAGATTATATGAGCCAGAGATAACGTGGAACTGAAAACAATAGAATAGCACAGCGGCAAAAGAAATAACTGCCCCACAGTTTGCTATGTTCCCCTCTACTTCCTTACCAGCTTGGATGCATTAATTAAGAAAATCAGTTGAAAACAAGACAGTGAGAAAAAATAGAGTGCCTAATTGTGATTAAAGCAAGCAGAGAAGTGATCACAGCAGAACTATGGCAGTCGTGACGGGAAGCAGATGTTTTCAACACGAAATATTATGAATTTCATCAGGGATGAGGTAATACCATTATGTCTTGTAAGTGCAACAGACTACAGTGTCTTCCAGTCCCCAGAAACAAATCCCAAGCAAGTCATAGGCACTATGTACATGGCAAGTGGGGGCACAGATACAAATGCAAAATGATAACTTAACATAGAGGAGGTATCAGCATTCTAGTGACACCTTGCACTCAGATCTTTTTCTGCTGAAAAGTTCAAGAAAAAGGAAGTTTATTTCTGCGTTTATCTCCCTTATTAATATTCAATCCAGATTTGACAAAGTTAGCACATTGTAAACAGAAATTATATCTTCCAAAATAGATAGTAAATATTTATTTTCCTTTCAAATTTTTGTGTTCATCTACAGAAGTAGGTCAAAATATTCTGCAACTGGTTCGTGACCTAAAAATGCCACTTCAGATGTTTTGAAACTATCTGTGAAATTGGGTCTTAAAAATACAGAATATTTTTGAGCAGAATAAAAACTGAATAATAAATAGAAGTAGATCGAGGCATAGATGCGTCTGTTGACCAAAGAGCTACAGATTTTGTGTCTTCTTGCAAAAAAAGTATTTAATGTTGCATATTTCTCGTTTGATATAGACAGCGTTAACAGGAAAAAAGCCCAACCTGAGATGTGCTTTTCTGCACGACTCTGTGGGTGGCTTGCATAGTGTTTATGTCTGTTTTAGGAAAGAGAGGAGAAACAGCTGCTTACATGCCTTCTGCAGTGAGAAACTGGGAGCTGGTGTCACCTTCAGATCTACCTGAGCAGATCCACCTGCACGTCTGGGGCTCAAAGTCAGGCCAAGCTCAGCACCCACAAGAGAAAGCAGCTGTCCTACCACTGTGACCTGTCAAAGCCCCAGCCCAAAACCCAGTCCTCACAGCTCTGAAGATCAAATCTCACTTGGGAAGGGATGTGTCAAAATCCGGCACTTCCCCATTTGCAGAGTGCCTGAACGCTGACCCACTGCCTACAGTCTTTACTAACAGCACATGGCCTGCCATTTTGACATAAAAGTAAGTTTCAATGTGTGTTTTTCTGCCCACACTTAGATTTTCATCTTGGCAGCAGAACCAGAAAATAAGTGTTTGCATAGACTTAGTCACCTCCCTTTTGGTTTCAGTTTTAAATTTATTGAAATATTTCTTGGTATGCTTTTTCAGGGATGCTAATGGAAGCAAGGGAAGCCACTAATGGCACAGAGGAAAATATTGTCATAAAACATACAAGACTTCAGAGTTCATCAAAGACCAGCTTAAGCAGGAAGATCATTTATTCAGTGCCTTGAAAGGGAGGAAGAGGGAGAAACTAATGCAGCGATTACACAAAATGAGATATACAAAATTCATTAAAAAATAAAAATGCTGACGAAAAATAGAATTAATTTTAATTTAAACTATTCAATATATTGGATATAAAAATGTGGGGGTTTGTAACTTGCTTAATATCCTATAGTCAGTACAGATAACGAATATTTTAATACATTCAACAAATGTTTATTTATTAAATGTTTAAAAAAACAGTTGGCAAAGCCCATTCATGGTAAACAAACCTATAAGCTCATTATAAGCCAAAATCAAGCCCTTATCAAGCCTAAAAACATAAAAATAAAAAATGTCAATTCAGATAAATTTCTGAGATTTTGTGGTTTGGTTGGTTGGTTGGTTTTTAATTCAAACCACTGTTCAAAACCACTCTCGCCTAGGGTTATATACTCCAGCCCCTTGCTCTTCTGAAAAGAAATTGAGCACGCAGCAACCAATAGCTGAACTCATAGATTCTAAGTCATAAAAGTGTGAATTCAGCTTATATTTCTAGGGTCTGAATATGCATTTGGAGCCAGTGTGAATCTTGTCCTTACCTGAATAAAATTTCTCCCAAGCACTAAAAAGAAGTTAAAAGGATTTTTATTGCTCTAAACCAGCAAATTCTTCTCTGTTGGTTCAACTTTGCTAGCTGCCAGAGGGACCAGAAATATGATGCGATATTTCATTATTACCAATTGAATCTCTAACATTCAGAAAATTTGTGAGCAAAAAGAGCCAATGCATTTGCAATAAAATTTGTTTGGTGACTACATTGATCTGCTGACTATCAAAATTTGTAAAATCTTTCACTTTCCATTGACTTTGTCTCTTCAGGAAAAACAAAGGCAGCTCACTTTGTTCTTTCTCACTTCACCCCAGGTCTGTTCTCATAAGGCATATCATAATACCCTAAACTAATACGGCTAATTCAACAACTACATTCTCCTAATGCTTCAAAAGCAGAACAGTAACCCCTGACACAGCCAGCTGGAGTGTCAGCTCCGAAGGATTTACACCAGTGGTTACAAAATGCTGGAGAAACCATGAAACTAAACAGAAACATTCCCTAGCCAACACAGTCTTTACATATTTCTGAGAAGATCCAATAGCTCTGTTTGCAATCCCAGATGCTAGTAACACTCACCCCTCCGCAAAATTCTGCTGGCTCATCCTCACCCCCATAAATGCTCCAACCCTTACTGCATTAGTGACCCCTAGTTTGAGAACTGCTGCCTAGGTCTTTCCCTCCCCTATGCTATATTTGTATCCAGTCAATGAATCCGAAATCCCCTGCTAATTGCCATCTAAGCTGTTATAAAGAATCTACACGTGTCACTGCACGAAAGAGGATTACTGTACTTTAAACTTAGCAAGGCTTGGTAATCCCATGTACCACAGGACTGGACACCATAACCAATGTGAGTTTAGGGACAGCACTTTGGGCACAGTTCCTTTAGGGGCATGGTTTAGTTTTTACTACTGCTCTGCTTCTGCTGCAATACCTGAGACGTCTGTCCATGATAGGTGTGTAATTTGCCAAGGAGCACATGCTAAAAAATAATACTAATATATATAGAGTCATATCATTATTTAGTTAGGTGTTTTAACAACTTTTCTAGCATCCTTTCAAGGTAACGGTGGCAGATTTCACTGATGGCATTTATGGCCTTTCAAAATTCCTTTGAAATGTTTTAAAGCTAATGGGTTTTGTTTACAATAACCACTGGGGGAAAAAGGAAGCAGAGCTCCTACACTAAGAGCTCAGATAGTGATCTTAAGCCTATGCTTATCTCCCAAACTAAGTATTTTAGATACCTGAAATTCCTGTTTATTGAACAAGTTAGTAGTTGAAGACAGCATGAGAAAAGTAGCAAGTGCTCCATTACATTAAAATGTGTTTCCAAATTCGATCAGTTAATTTTACAATAGACAAATAAGAATGCTTTTATTTACAGACAGGGAAAAAAATCACTTCTGTTAATAACTTATACACTAACAAAATTTGACACAGTTCTATTAAGAGGCAGTGCAAATCATTTTCTCCTAAAGACCTGTATACTGTCTTCCAATGCTCATGCCTTTTCCAGAGAAGGGAGAGGATTATCCAGTAGAGAAGATATTATCTGAAGAAACTCCAGGAAGGTGAGTTTTGAGAAAGACAATGCCTTCAAGTCAAGGAAATACCCACTGTAGAGCTAGGAAGTATTGGAAGACAGGCTGGGACATAGTTGTGAGACAACTTGTACTGAAACTTCAGCCTTAATCTTTCAGAAAGAATTGAAATCAAAAGGTTATTTGGGCAGTATGGAGCACAAAAAGTCATTCTCCACAATGTGTGTAACTACAATTCAGCTCTAGAATTTTGTTAACCTTGATCAGTATTCTGTTGAATGGAAAGAGTATTGTACACCTTTACACAGAGTGAATAAAAAGGAAAGCTACAGAAACTAAGCAATATAAAAATCTTTATTTGTTTGGAAATTTCTGGGGGTTTTGTTTAAAAAGACTGAGTTACATATTTTAGAAGACTGAGTCTCCAGAACTTTTGCATCTTTCAAGCTTCTGATGACAAAGTAGGCTGAAAAATTACTGCATCAGGCCTGACCAAAAAATGACAATGTCAAGAAATTATTTTCCTTATCGGTAACACAAATAATCACATCCACAACAGGGCAAGGTCCATTACTCATAAGTAAGTTTAATCAGCTGCTATGCTCATTTCCATCTATGACACAACTATCCTGAGATGGGACACTGTAATACTATGCCACCAAGGAAGGTTTTGCTCACATGGTTAAAAATTACATAAAAAGTAGGAATATTTTTTAAAAATTAAAAAACCCCACACCTCCACTGACATATTTACAGTGAATATGCTCTAAAACAAAATTGTAGAAAAAACAAGCTAAGTATTTTAAATGTGCCTGTCCTTGGATTGAGAACTCTTCTGCAGATGTTACTATAGATGTCACTTGTCTACAAAGGTCCAAATTTTGCACAGTATTTCTTCATTGAAACCAAATAGACTATGTCCTGTTATCTCATAGCCTTGAAGTCTATGGTTAAACATCCCAAAACATTTTTCAACCTAAAGTTAAGATTTCTTCTCTTGTATCCTCAGCTGTTTTCAAACCATTGAAACCCAGGAAAGAGTCTCACAAAAAAAAAAAAATCTCCTCTATAAGATTTTTAGCTGCCAAAAAGGTCTCAATCCATGAAGCCAGCAGATCAGTAATGTGCAGAAGTACATGGGCAGCACTGAAATGAAATACCACAGACCTCCCCAAAAACACCCCATTGCTCCCCCGCAGAGCAGTAACAGAGGACCATTTAATCCAAAATTTTTTTGGTGCATACATAAAAGTTTCTCTTTTAGGAGAATGGGTATAAACTTTCCCTGGCTACTATTAATTCCCAGCCCTCTTTAGGCAAATTCAAATTTCTACATAAAAGTTAACTGAGTTATATAAGGTGTGATGATAGCTGCCTATAAAGGGCCAAATGGTATGCTTTTGCTTCTTGATTGAATCCAGCAACATTTTGTTCCGGCAACTTGTGGCTCTGAGTTTCACAGAGAAGCTCCTCATTTCTCCAAGAAGTCATTAACTCAAAACAAATACTGCCCACTGGCACTTTTTGTTATAATGGATATAGAAATCCAGTTATAAAAATCCACTTCAAATAAGAAAAGGTTATACATTTTAATATAATACTTTCAACACCCCTATTGACAGGTTTTCTGCATGACAGTATCTTCATTTTTCTTCTGATGGTGTCGGTTATTTTTTCTGAATGGTTAAAATCAAGCCTCTTGGGAAGTGTCTGAGTGGAACTTTCCCTACATCAGTCTACTTAGCTTTCTCAACCTTTCATCTTGGCAGTGCTCTTCTGAAGTTCCTGTGATCTCATGTCAGCTAACATCAATAATAACAGCAAGCTTTGCTGTCCCTATATATAAATCAACTCATGCTAGTGTTTCCAACCTTCCAAATGTAAATGCCAAGACTGAGGACTCCATGTCTGAAAAAAGTCATCATTTGCCTCCTTCAATAGCATTTGAAAAATAAAAGGAAAACTCACAGATTTCTCTGGCTTCCTGCAGGGCAAATGCATTATCATCTTTTTCTCCAAAAGCAAAATTTGATGTCGTATAAAGACCACCATTTTGAAATCTTGTTCTAACTGAAATCTCTCTCACCATTCCTGACAGAGGACCCATGGAGGAAATTTTACTCTGAGCTGACCTTTTAAAAACTATTTAGCGCAGTATTTTCATGGTTAACATTATTAACTTACCTAAGACATATGTACAATTATATATTTCTTCACACATGTTGTATGGGTTAACAGAGGCCTGTTAGGCCCTCAGAAGAAGAAGGGGTGGACCTGATGGGTTTTTGTGTGTTTCCCTG
>JAWWES010000081.1:101603389-101635971 GCA_035583135.1 Lophotriccus pileatus | reverse complement strand
TACTGCTTGACCTTGGAGCACTCCAGATGTCTCATGTTTATTGCCAAATGTATTAGTAATAGTGGTTAGCCAATTAAGAAGGTTGTTGCTTACTTGCTGCTTCCTACTTGCTGCTTGCTTGCTACTGCTTCGCTGCTTGCTTAGAAAGGATGTAAGAAGGAACTGAGAACAATAAAGATGAAGATGTCATGTTACCCTAAATGAAGCCTTCTGATCTTTTCTTTCTCGACTGTCACAACAAGATAACGGTAACAACATGTGATTAAAAGTCATCTCAGAAGAAATGGCTGGTTAAAAAATCAGGTAGCATGGTAAGAGAACTCGCCCAGAAGCATGTGAAGACCTGGTGCACTGCTGATTTTCTGCTTAATGGGTTCAACCTGTGCAGCAACCATGGTCCTTTTCAAACTTGCTCTGCAAAAGGTAAGCAGTATGAAAGAGGAAGAGATGATGATCAAGCATTAATTGAAATTTCAAAGTAAATGTGACTTTAATATTTCTTTTTCTACATTATGTGAACTTTTTAATATGTAACAGTAGATTTGCAGTGTGATAGCCTAAGGATGAGAGCAAATTAAGGTTCTTAGGGAAAGCAGGAAAGGGTAGCTGTAAAAAAAAAAAAAGGCAAGCTTGAAGCCACCACTCCTTAAGAAACTGTTAAATTTACTCTGAGACAAAAGTTCTTGTATTTTCTGTGCTCCAGATCCATCATTAAGTCTAAGGAAAGGGTATTCCTTCTCCCTACAAATCCTTCTTCCTTTTTTCATGCTCTGATTGATAAAAACTTTGTGTTTTCCCAAGTGGCAGAAAGACCTTGCAATTATATTCCTTCACCATAGAAGTAGACTTAGTAGGAGCCAACATCAATTAAATCTGAGGAACATTGGAGGAAAATAGGTGCAACTTACAGAGAGAGATTAGTCTTTCTGAATGTACCTATTCAGTTCCAGCAGCACTTTCCCAAAACATTTTCCCTTTCCCCCCTCTATCACAGGATGCTGGAAGCTGCTTTGCAGAGCTCTTTCCTCCCTTCCCCCACATCACATTATTCTTTACATCTTCTCTCTTACACTGAGAAAATTATGCAGAAAGAGTAGCCAGTGTTTTCCACACAAAACAATTTGTTGACTGTTAGAGGGCATATGGGCAGGACAAGTGCTGCCTTCAGCAGGGTATCTGTGCCCTCTGTCATTATTTTCTGCTCTTGCTGCCCGTTCCTAGCTCAAAGCAAGCCCTACTTCCGTCAGCTACTCAGAGCAGTCGTTTAAAGGACAAGAGATTTTTTGTAGTTGTGCTGCAATTCACAATGCCAACACAGAAAGCTTCGTTCCTTCTTTAGTTTTTGTCTAGGAATGAACACAAAAGATGGGGTGGGGGAAGGGAAGGAGAGATGGGAGAGTGCCCCAACATTTCTTCTGGCATATACAGAATTCCTTTCAATGTTCAGAGCCTTAACATATATTAACTGTGTTACCTATGGAATATTAAATCATAGGGTCCTTAAAATATCCAATGATAAGTTATTTTCTTTTCTATAACTGTAGAAGAACAAATACAGTTGTTTTTATTTAGAGTAATTATACATGTCTGAACTATTTTTTAACTGGTATTTGAATCTATTTGCTATTTTGGTAAGGTACGTATTTTAACCACATGGTAGGTAGCTTCTGCAATTATTGCTGAGATTTATCTACCATAATCCACTGCTACTATTTATATAAAAAAATTTAAATGGGATTTTCCAAGATATGTTCTTTTTCACATATGAATTAAGTTTGGAAGTCCTTTTGTGAGCCTCTTTACTCATAGCCACAGGTTTATAATGCACTAAAATCATATATACTAGCAGATTAAAGCAAAGAAGAGGCCTTTAAATTCCTGGAAATTTTGAAAATCATGTTTCCATGCCAAACAACACAGACTAAAAAAGTCCTTCTGCTGTCAGTCATCTCATCAGTAAGCTTACTGTGTAAGCCTAACTTTCTTCACTCATATTTGCAAAATATTTTCAAGAGTTATTTGTGCCATTACATGTGGGTGAAAATTCCCAACATCCAACTGAGTTTACAAATGTAAATTCAAGAGTAGATAAAGTTTTAGTGTACTTAAAACTGAGGTGAGCTATGTTAGATTTGGAGCAGAGCTCAGTGAAAGACCTACCGAGTTGCATAGGGCTCCTACCCCCAGGGGAAGTAACAAACACAAAGTTCCAGTGACATAATCCTTTTACAGTTAATTTAATTTATTTCTTAAATTATCATTTTACAATTACTATCCCTTCTAGCTTAAAAATGTAATGAAGTATAACAGTAAAAAAAAAAAAAATATTGCAAACTTGTGCTATTGTCTTCAATTTCTCTCTAAAAAGAAAACATGCCTAGCCTGCCCTATAATAATTTTCTCACTTAGTTATGCCACCTTCAACTAAGCCTCAAAATAATTCCAGGAAAGAACTCTGTTGTCTCCTTCTCTGGGATGAATGTTTAGGTAGGTAAATTACATGCAGTCAAATTTTTGCTTTGAGGATAAGCATTTGACCCATTTGATACAGGAAGATGATCAACACTCATAATTCAGTCATTGACATGGAAAGATTTCTTTCCATAAGTGACATGCATACGATAAGCAACAAAATTAAAAGATCAAAAACTTCAGTGAGACAAGGTGTACAAACACAATAAAATAAAACACCTTTTGCTCCAGATAACTTTTATCTACTGAAATCATTTGGAACTTCTTCATGTAAAACATTACAAATTTTGCAATACTTCACTTATTATAGTCTAGAAAAAAACATCATGCATCTAGGGAAAAGAAGGATTATGGCATACTTCAGGTCTGCCTCCCTCTCCAAGTCTCAGAACCAGTTTGGTGCAGAGGTAAATAACAAGATGACAACAGAGCTTCCCACCAGGCAGGCTTCCCATGGCTGTTCAGGCAGCAGCAGTGAGGGGGAAAGAGGTGGCCTTGCCCATACTGCACCTGATGGTAACATCTGACTGGTAAACACTGAGATTTTAAAATAGAATTCTGCTCCTTGTTCAATGAAGAAAAAAAAAAATAATTATATCCTTTGTGAATTTAAATACTTTGAAACCTTATGAAAGGTTCAAACAAGGTATTTTTCCATTTTGCATGTTTTTATATAAAGCTGAATTGAAATTTGCCTGAAATTGGGCTGAAAAGCTCTGCAATGAAAGAATGATGCTCTCACTTTGTGCCTGCTTCAAAATGGCTTTGTCTCAGTGTCAGTTTGTGTCACTGGAAAATTTTCAACTGACTTCAGGTAAGTATATGACTTAAGAGAGGTATATCTCCATCTCTGGGATGAAGAAAAGTGGAAGTCATGTGTTGGCAACATTAAATTTTGTATGAACTGACATGACGCATTCACAGCCTTATTTGTTAAATGCCAAATGATGATATTCCATTTTTCAGTGCTTAAGCCTACCATCTCTGCTGCAGAACTCACTGGTTTCTCCAGCCTACCTCAACACTGAGATTTTTTTTGTTCCTGCACGCAGCCGGCAGTCTGGCAAGCTAATCGTCCTCTGCTGATTCTGCCAGATGCCAGTGAAATAGAAAGCTGCCCACCACCAAACAGACTGGCAGTTTTATGACTGTGACAATTGCTCATGGCAAAATTATAATTAGTACACCAATGTTGCTATGCATTCTAAACTGGATCACACTGATTCCTGCTCCTGTTTTTTTAAACACTCTGGGTATGTTTTTTAAACAATTGTGAGAACAGCTGCATGCTGATTGCCATTAAAACCAACGTCTAACAGGTCTTAGCATCAAGCACAGTGATGTTTCTCTCTTTACTTCAAGAGATGGTCGAAGAGGTGAGAACTATGCTGTGTTGGTCCAGGGAAGGCTATCAGTTTTGTTCCTGGAGTATAAAACATCCTTGAGCAATTAGACATAACAGCTCATGTGATGTCTCCAAGTGGTTGCTGACATGCAGATTATACAGACTTTTTGCTAAACAGAACACTCTACACAAGGCTGTTGCTGTGATTAAATATTTTTCATGTGTTTCCATTCCAAACATTTTTAAACACCTCTAAGCAAGGGAGAGTGGGTGGAGAAATATGACATGCAGAGAAAAATACTTAGAAATTTAACATTAACAAAAAAATATTATTGAAAAGGTCATAAATGCAATGTTTCTCCCTCAGTGCTGCCCAAAAGTGGCTCTTATGTCACTGCTTGATCTCCATGAATGTGGAAGCTGCAATTCCACCAAACTCTTTCTTTTTAGATACTGTTGGTGTTTCTTAGGGAGGGGACATGTAAGGTGCACACCTCTGTTTAACCAGTGCAGCAGGTTATTTGCAGCCTGATATAGCTGGCATGAAGTCTTGAGGAGGTTACTATTGGTAAGGAAAGAGATGTCTTTCCAGGGCAGGTGGGTTCTCCTAAACCAAAACAGGAACCCTCACAGATGGTGGTTTCTCACCACCCATAGTAAAGCCTGTCTGCAATCAGCTGCAATGCCCTTACAGACTAGTAAAACCAGGCTAATGTGAAATGGAGAGCACAGCAGGCATGCTGACTACCATTTTGAGTCACTTCAGATAAGAGTTAAGATGAGATGCTCTACCTGTGCAGGACAACTCTGTTGCAGTCTAGTGAAACCTGCCCAGGGACTTTTCCCACTCCAGGGGTGATGGCAGCTGCCAGGATTCCGGGCTATGCCTGACCTTCAGATCCAACTCTCCTTTGGACAAACCCACAAGTAGGCCCCAAGGGGCTGCCCAAAAAAGCTTCACTACCTGATACACACAGAGGGCAAGTGGAGGGTGGGCAGCCCTTGCAAAACCAAGAAAGTTTTGCCATGTATTTGCTAATCGATCGTTTGTGAGTTTTGTAAGTGATAGAATGGTTTGGGTTGGAAGGGACCTTAAAAGTCATCTAGTTCCAACTGCCTGCCATGAACAAGGACACCTTTAGCACTTGACCAGGTTGCTCAGAGCTCTGTCCAGCCTGGTCTTGAACATTTCCAGGGATGGAACATCCAGAGCTTCTCTGTGCAACCTGTTCCAATGCCTCACCATTGTCACAGTAAAGAACCGAAACCTAGTCTCTCTCAGTTAAAAGTCCTACCATTACATGCCCTTGTAAAAAAAGTCTCTCTCCAGCTCTCTTGAAGGCTGCCTTCAGGTACTGTAAGGCTGCAATAAGGTCAGTCCAAAGCCTTTTCTTTGCCAGACTGAACAATCTCAATTCTCTTAATGTTTATGTGCAAGCACAACAAGCACCACAATACAAGATATCTTTGCATCAGTTATAGCACAGAAGCACTTCGGAAAAAAAACAAAACAAAAAACAAACAAACCAAAAAAACTTGCTGGACAGAGTTCTCAATGGGGAATGTTCAAAAGAACACACCAGGAGCAGTGGCTCATGCTTCCCTAATGACAGTGTGCCTTGTAGACTTTTAGTGATGGCTGCAACAGATATGAATAAAACAACATTCACACACCGCGACTGCAGTGGCAATGATCTGTCCTCCCATTCTGATTTTCTACAAGGTAGGTTCAAGGTCGTGAAGCCAAAAGGCTTGGCAAAAGAAATGAAAAAATCACACAGCAGTCAAAGCCATTTCAGCATTTGCTGTAAGGCAAAGAAATAGAGAACAGAAACCCGTGTGCCTGAGAATCTCCTGCACTCTGCTCATTCAGCCACTGTCATCCAGCGAGGGCATCTGGGCATCTCAAAGGAATATCACAAAGGGAGTGATCAGCAGTAAGCTTAAAAAAATACAGCTTTGAAGCTGAGATGTGCTGACTGTAGATTGCTGGGGTCACCATCATTGTGCTAACGGCCTAAACACTGTTTACTGTTCAGGATAGGCCTTTCTGTTGCTACCACGAAAGCCATCATCTTTTCAAAGAAAATACTCTTTCAAGACAATTTCACTGTTCAAGGCCTGACAGCAAACAAGCAAGTCACCTTAATACAGTGATTAGTCCATCCAAAATGAGAAGTTAAAAAACAGAGACAAAAGCTCTCTTTCTGGGCATCTTCTTTACCATTCTCCATAATGAGTCTTAAAAAAGAACATAAGTAAAAAAACCATAACTCTAAAATAAAAAAAAATTTAAAAAAACCCACAAACAAACCCAAAACAAACAAAAACCACCGGCTTAAAATATCTCATTGGAATTAAAAAAACTCATTGGAAAGAAAAGCATCAAATAAATTGTGGGCATACAAGAATTATTTTACTGATTAAAAATACTTTTGAAACTTTGTAGGCCAGTTTCATTTATGAATAAGATAAAAATGATATGGTTTTGATGTTTTGTTTTGTTTTGCTTTTTTATAAACAGAGATTTGCCCAGTTGGTGATTAGAAAAAAAAACACTGCAGAAGGTACCAACAATGCTATTAAAGATAAGTATTGCTTAACAACATGACTCAAGTCTCCTGGAAATTCAAGACAAGTTTCACTGGAACTACTGTTAAAAAGTACAAGAAAATTCAATGTTCATAGGGTAGCCCTCTGTAATATATCAATATTGACCTAATATATTATTGAAGCTACTTGTAGATAAAAGCAGTGTTCGCATTCCCACATTAATGTGTTTTATCTGGAGTATAGGAAATCGAGGAAGAAAGCAAGACAAGGAAAAAAACTAATTTTGTGGGGTTTAGAGACACATAGAAATAGAGTCAGTGGGGAAAATCTCTTCTACTACTACAAACTGTAGATGAGCAACGAATAAGGAATGGTTGAGGGACAGCTGGAAACATCAAACAGACCAATAGCCTATGTTTTTTCCAGGAATGGCATATAAAAAGTAGAAAACTGTCATAGAGCAATTGCTTGTGTATTACATGGATTTCTCTTGCTGGTGCTTGCTCTTTTTAGGCAGTCTTTACAGTTTGGTATCATAGTATTAGGTACACTGTGGAAACAGAGAGCAAATTGGAAACTATTGATTCAGTTAAACATTAGGGACTTATAGGCAGTTTGCAACTAATTGGATTGATCATTTTGGTGCAGCAATTTGGAAAGGAGCTAGAAGACTTCAGGTATGTAATGGAAAAGCTACAATCAAAAGTAATCCCCCTCCCATCTTCTTCAAAACAGCTGCTTCTTTTCACTTACCAACATCGCATGTCTTGCTAAAATTTCCTATTGATTCACACGTTTTGTGAAATGCATTTATTAAATGATAATATCTTCTGTGGGGATTTTTGGTGATTGAACATAGAAGTTGCCAGAAATTCACAGCAAAATCTAAGCAAATTGATGTGAGTGAGAAATTGCACATGAGGATTTGCTCCCAGGGTTTCTCTCTCCTTGTTTCATAGGTGTTAGTGTGCTATCTTCAATGACTGATGTAATTTAAACAATTAGCAGAAAATCATCCTCTGAATACGATGGTTTGCACAGGAGAAACATAATGGTGACTAGCACTATGTAGTTAGGGTTGCATGTGTGTGGCTAATGAAGAAGGGAAAGCAGGATTCCTCCCTGTGCATATCTCCAGATGTTCAAAACAACACAAGCCATCATCTCTAGTATACAGCACAGACACTACAGTAAACAAAGCTCAACTGAAAAAAAAAAAAACAAAACCAAAACCACACAAAAACAACATACCAGCTTGCTATGCATTTCCAGGAATTGTGAAAATCTTAAAGTCATAAATGTTATGGATGTAGGGACTATATTGTTCCATCATGTTCCCCTGCCATCTCATCTGCTATTTTCTCCCCGGTTGGATCCCCATAGACCCCTCTGTGGAAAACCAGTACCAAAAGAATGAAATCCAAGGAAATATACAGCTTTTATATGATGTTAAGCAATTTAGCTATTAATAACACTTGACATCACACCTTCAGGGAAGCAAAAATGCAACTGAAGGGGAGCTAAAATAGGCCAGCTCCGACGCAGTGTGACTACAAGAGCTGCAGCTGGCCAAAGGCAGCCCTGCTGCAACTCACTACTCCAGAATAATTGTGCTCTTTAAACTATCTGGCCAAGATCTGTGTTTTCAGTGATTTTTCTGTCAGTAAATTAAAACCAATAAAGAGACAGACAATATATTTGTGGTAATTTGAATGCTATTTCATGTTAATTAGCCAGGTCAGCCTTGCTGTAACACTTGAATTAATTGTGGGAAAATGGTATCATCAGTTCACTGCTAGATAGCACTGACAGAGTTGTTCAGCAGCTAATCCATCATTCAGAGACAGAGGCAACATTTTGAAAGAAGATACAAAGCTTTGTGCATTGCTTTTGCTCTGTGGCCCACTGATGGAGCCTGTTATTAGTATTAATGTTTTATTAATGAAGATGATAAAGGAAAGAGACATTTACAGACATGCTTGGACTTGGGACTCCTAGCTATCTCTACCATAGTCCATTTCCCAAAAGGACAGAGCACTTGTAATTCCAAATGAGGAGCAGCAGCTGCCTTTGCTTATCTGGCTAACACCGTGCCCATGGTCACACAGGTATTAGGTTCACTGTGTCATAAAGTGGTGCTCCCCTTTAGTACCACCAAACTTAGTGTAAGAAAGCATCAGTGTGACATTGCTGTGAGTCAAAACTTGTTAGCAAAAGGTTTAGCACTGCAGCAGCAGAGCTGTGCTTTCCCCCTGACTCCAGCACTGCTCTGTCTTGCTCGGTGCTAGCAATAAGTCTATGCATCTCCAGGGGAGCCCACAGCTTCCCTGTAATCTCCACTCTGGCTTTCTGAACAGCCTTTTCCCTGCCTTCACTATAATGCTATTATCTCATTTTGTTCTTCATAAATGCTGCTCAGAAAGCCTAGTGACAACCTGCTTAGAGGAGAAAAAAGGAGCGTTTGTCCTTTCTGATTCTAGTACAGCACACATACACATACACCTCTTCGCTATGTAAGATTCCTTCCTCTTTCCAAAAGTAATTGCTAAAAGTTTGCTCTCTGTAAGCCAAATACAGTTGATTAAGAGGGGTTATTGTTTGTATTAAAATAATTTTTCTAGTCATGACCAAACTTATTAAAATACTATAAGAAACCACAGTTCACTGGTATCAGTGAGAACTGTTTGTCCTATAAAAATAGACAATTAATGGGCTTGTGAAATCTGATACTGATCCCAGGCCAACAGTTTATTATTACCCAATTTTCAGGGCAGTTTCCTGTTTCCTCAACTGAAGACATCAAACTGGGGAAGACACTTCCACAGGATTAGCCTACTGGGTTGTTTTCTGACTGTTGGTACAACTCACTGTAGCAGTAGGCATGTTTTAAATATCAGCAGAATTGTTATTCCATTTCTATACCTCATCATAAAAAGAATAGTTTAGCTGTAGCTTTTTGACCTAACCAAAAAAGAGACAGCAAGTCAATAGAAAGAGTCCAACCTTATTGATGGCTATTTTAGGTCCATGACCTCTAATTGCCAAAGGTTAAAAATAAAAAAATAAACAAATAAATAAATAAATAAACCAGTGATAACTATCAAGACATTTTATTTCTGTTTAGGCAGCGTGCAACTATTTTGCTTTCCCGATGCTTCCACTGAAGATAACATATGGCCATATAGGAAACTCTGCCAGTGCAGTGCACAAAGCATCCACATCCTTCCTCCCTATCACAATATTTAAAACAAAAGAAAATTAGTTCTTCCTTCAAATGCAAGATCCTAGTGGATCTGACACATTTCCTTCCCCCCCCCCCAGAAAGAAAACCAGCATTTTAATCCCTGAAAAAATAGATGATTTTCAGTGTGGAGCTATTATGTATGGTTGCTATGGTGACATAACAGTTGGCTAAATTCAATCAGTTCTCCCTATTATATGGCATTTTGTTTAAGGCATCACTACTTAAAGAAGAAAATTCCCTTCCTCCCTTGCCTTCACACACATCATTTAAGGGTACTCAACAGGCTTATTACTGTACTGATCACTGTGACACAATTTCACCTTGAAGTAAAACCTTTTCTTGAGGAAACCCCCAATAAGCACCAAGAACAAACAGCTAACAAACTGTGAAGACATATGACACATTGCATTCTCCCTTTACCTTCTTTTATCTTACCTGATACATTCCTGTATCCTTATACACTAGTGTGTCTTTGCGGAGGCTATTTTTAACACCTCAGCTACCTAAGCATCTGGCTTTTTTTTTCCCAACTATATTTTCCTTTTCTGACTTTCTTCAGATAAGTAGAATTCCATTTTCAGTAACACAGAAGTTTAGCCACGGTGGAATAATTTTGAAACCTAACAGTAACATGTGTAATGTTATCACTAAGACTGGGAGCTTTTTGGAGTCACTAAAGGCAAATTCCACTTCCCAAATAAGAAAAGTATTAGGATTCAGTGAAAGAGTTTGAAAAAAAAAAATCTGATTAAAGTAGATGAGAGGTCACTTTAGTCCCATAAATATGTCTAAAATGGTCATAAAAACAGTGAAAAATGAGTATATTTAACATAGGATCAGAGAAATTTCAGCATAGGAAAGACGTGGACCTGCTGCAGTGGGTCCAGGGGAAGGCCAAAAAGATTACCAGAGAGCTGAAACCTATCCTGTGAAGCGAGGTCGAGAGAACTGAGGTTGTTCAGCCTAGAGAAGAAAGGGCTCCAAGGAGACCTCACTGAGTCCTTTCAGTAGTTAAAGGGGGCTGTAAGAAAGATAGGTACAGATTTTTTAGAAGGACCTAGCAATAGGACAAGAGGTAATGGTTTTAAATTAAGAAAGGGTAGATTTAGACTAGATATAAGAAAGACGTTTTTTACAGTGAGGGTGGTGAAATGCTGAAATGGATTTCGCAAATAGGTGCCCTGTGCCTGGAAACATTCAAGGTTGGGTTGGACAGGATTCCGAGCAACCTGATCTGGTTTGATGACGTCCTACCTGTGGCAGCGGGATTGAACTAGATGACTTGAATGGCCCTTCCAACCCAATCCACTCTATGATTGTATAATTATAAATGGCACCCAGTGTGTGTGTTTAAGCTTTAGGAAACTGGTTGTTAGATTATTAATGGGTCCGTGTTAAAACAGAGCCTTTTGTGCCCTGTTTCACCACACAAGCAACCTCAAGAAAACTCCATAGCAAAAGCATAGAGAACAAGGACACGGAGTGCCTCTGTCTTGCAGACAGAGTAAAATAGTGGTCTCTGTGCAGTGCCTTGCAATGATTAGGGTAAACCTGGATTTGAGCAAGACTTTTACATGGGCATGTAGTGATAGACAAGGGATAATGGCTTTAAACTGAAAAAGGGTTTTCTGAAAAAAAAAGTTTTTTAAACTGGAAAAGGTGTGTTTTTTTGGAAGAAATTATTCATAATGAAGATGGTGAGATACTGGAACATGTTGCCTAGAGAGAAGATGCCCCATTTGCAGAAGTTTTCAAGGTTGGGTGGGCCTTTGAGTAACCTGCTTTAGTGGAAGTTGTCCCTGCCCATGGCAGGGCGGGCAGAATCAGAGGATAATTAAGGTTTCTTCCAACTCAAACCGTTCTATGAAGACTGCAGATACAAATGTTAGCAAGACATAGGGTTTTTACACATGCAGAGACAGACAGTGAAATCCAGGATCTTCAGACATACACTTCCCTTCCTTTTCATCCCGGTCCACTCCTGTGTTTTCACTCATGGAAAGGGGTCTCAGGTTTACTGATGGCCTTGAGCCAGTTCTAGGGGAAATTAATTGTTCTACTTCCTCATCCTACTGTTGGAAAAGAAATGTTACTGGAATTCGTGATCTCTTGAGACAGGGAATAAAGCCTGAGCTAAGGAAAGCCTTGCACTGTCTCTGCATCATCTCAGTAACCTTAGGCGTTTTTTTCAGCTTTCTGCTCTTCCTTCTCATCCTTGCTGTTCATTCATCATATAAACAGACAAGCTTATATTTTAATGACAACTTGAAAGTTCTCTTTTCCTCTCTTTCTAGCCAAAGACATTGGATTCAACTCAAAATACTGTTTCAAAATGTTTTCCCTGCTTAAGAAGCTCACGGAGTTTTTAATGCATACTTGAGGAATGCTAAAAAATGTATTTTATGCAGCAGTTAAAAATTATGCTAGTCCTGACAACTAGCTCCCAAATTCAAACTGTTGCAATAATAGAACTGTGTATATTTGTATTTTAAAAATGTTTTTCCCACTGATGTGGCAACACAAAAACCTCCCATCTAACCAGGTGAAAAGTCTCAATAAGATGTATGGTTTACACTGGCGACAAGCCTGAGGCCATTAATTTGCCATACTTTTTCAATTCTGTTTTTATTTTTATTCTGAATTTATGCAGTTAAGTTGACAGTAAAGAAAATAAAGCACACGGGTAGAGAGAAATGAAGGGCATTTTAATATAAAAAATAAAAAAAGAGAATATTTCACAGTTTTACAAAGGATTGTCTGCTACAAATCTGCAAAGCAAAACTGAGACCATTGCAGAATGTGTTAGTGTTATTTGCATTCATTTGTTTGCACTAAGCCCTCACTGACTGATGCCTAGCAGAAGAGATTTATTTTGTGCATCAAAGGATCTTCTAGTTGGAGTGTGCAATGAGCAGATGGGAGTGACTGAGAGTAATAATCTTTTTCTTCCAATGTACTTAAGTAAGACACCAGACATTGCCTGGTGTTACAACAGAATGGAGCTAATGCCATCTATAGATACTACAGCATTTTCTATGCTGAGAAATGCTTAGGAAGTTTTGACAGTTTTTTGTGTACTACCAAAAAGCCCTTTCAGGATCCTGGTCTCTGCTGTGGAATAGGTTAAGTTTTAAAAGACAGGTAGTGATGGAGTCAAGAAACTTTACTTGACAGGTATCATAGCAACACTGCTACCAAACTCTGCTGAGCTCTGGAAGGTGTCAGAAGCATTTCAGCAGTTTTATTGAATTTTCTAAACAGATTTACAAAGGTTAATGCACATCAATTATTTACTCACAAACCCTCTGAAGGTTGCTGGGTTTTGAAGCATGTAATTGAGGAAGGATCGTGAAAGTTCATGTTTCATGGACTGGCTCAGCTAGATGGCATAAACATGCCAGAGAGGTCACAGCAATTCTTTAGAGCGAAAGTGTTCCAAAACTTTGGGCCAGGGACCTCGCCAGCAGTTCACAGTATTAGAAAAAGTCCTTTAAGTTGCATTATCACTGCTAATTTGAGTCCTTTTGGGTTAACCTAGCTTGAAAATCCAGTCATATGTAAAGGAATGTTGAAGCTACCAAGACAAATTCTTTTGGTAGTATATGAGCTGTGGAAACTGAAGTTTGGGAGCAGAGCTGGGGCAACCAGGAAGCCAACATCAGAGCTAAACACCCATGTGAACACTTGAAGGAGACAGCAAGTTATTACAGGCAGCTTTCATAAACTCATCATGGAAATAGAACTCGCAGTTCCACATCCCTTTCTACTCTTGGCCTGTCCATAGTTCACCTTTTATTTTGCGGTTCTTATGGCCCACGTCCTCATTCATCTTTTTTTTTTTTTCTTCAGAGAGAGACTTGGAACCAGTGAAGCCCCCAGAACCAGCTGAGGCATAAAAGCAAGCCCATTTCAGAATAAGTATTACTAGGATGCCTACTGAACACTGGGATCTTGGTTTTCCTAAAGAAAAGATAACAGGAATTACAAGCTTAAAATTACTGTAAAATATGGAAGTGTTAACTGAATTCCTGTGTGTTGTCTTATCTCCCAATAGTTTGCTGTTGTTTTTTTTCTAAAAATCATGACTTTTCTAGTTTGCCTGTTCAGAGAAGACACTGCAGAGTAAATTTTAAAATAATTTATGTGCAACAGCATTGAAACATTTAATAAAGAGTTGTAGAAAACATTTATTTTCAAATAGTTTTTGTCAAAACAGAGAATACACAAAGAAAAAAAAATATGCCCAACATTTAAACATGCAGAGTATCTGGAGATACTTGGAGAAATTGCTTTGGACTTGGTTCAAAAAGCAACCTACAAAGTTTCAGGAACTTCCTCCAACCACACAATTCTGAAGATATCTGCTCAGCTAGTGTTGAAGTTTTTTAGACTCTTCAAAGTTTTACTTCAGCACAGATGTGAAAGAATAACCCAAATACCAAAGCGGCTCAGTGCTCAACCATACCTAAATCTAATTAAGACTCAACATTTCTGTGCCCATATCGCTGACAGTTTAATCCAATAAAACATACTCAGATTGGTACTACTGTATACTAACAGGATTAGTTCTTCTTGCCGTCAAGCACATTTCACCTAAGGATGGCTAATGCCACTCTACCTTCTGAGCACATTTTATGAGAAAGAACCCTTTCCACTAACTTTCTGAAGAGGAGGAGTTTGTGAAGGAGAAATGAGTTGCAAGTTATAGGGAGGGATTTTCAGGCAGGTGCTCTAAGTCAGCAGAGATGTGGTGTGTCTTGAGGTATGACTCAAACCCACATCACTCCTCCATAGACTTGTAATCAAGGTAAGGTAGTGTAGTGACCTTGGATAATTTCCTTTTCCGAGTGCTCTCAGGTCCTTGTGCATCCCATCTTCTCTGCTAAGGAGTTTAGGTACTTGAGCTCAGCTTCACTTGGTGCTGGTCCTACTTCAGCCCCCTAAACAGTACCTTCCTTGGTTATAGCCTTTCATTTTCTTTACCAAACTGACAAGTTTTCTCAAAAAGTGCAAAGAAATTTTGGAAGCAAGAAATGAAATGTCACTGACAGTCCTGTGGGCTACAACACAGCTCCTGGGAGAGTAGTGTAAATCAAAACTTTTACAACTCAGCATATAAAACAAGCCATATGCACCTTACAAAGGATGGTGTGAGGGTATTCCAAGCATAGGCACATATCACTACTTCCTTGCTCCAGCTTAGCCCAATTTCTCAAGAGGAAAGGCTCTTACTGGGCCCACAGGGCTGCCTTGCCCCGGTGAGAACATATGTTAGCTTGGTTATTTCAGTCCAGTTCTGCAAGGTGGTTTTTTTTTCAGTTATAAGAAGGATCTCTTTCCTCAGCTCAGCATATAAGCAGCACTCAGCTTTCATTAAAAAAATAATACCTCATTTAAAAGGAATGCACCATCTGGAATAGATCCTCTTTTTGGAATCTTGGATGTGCAAGGAAATAAGGAAATAAGTTGCTACTTAAAAAGATCCTTCTGCGTACCTTAATCAAGTAGGCATTGATGGATGTCTGAGATAAATATTTCTACCCTCTACATTTTTACCTGAAGTCTACAGCCTATACATGAAAGTCCCCACAGGATAAATACATTCCCAGGTTTCAGCAGCACCCAGAAATGATGCATTGTTTTGTTACCTGTGAACATCTGTCCTCATCTGCTTGATTGCTAGGTTTAATTTTGAAATTGAAATGCTCAACGAAATTTCAAAGATTCATATTACATTCCACAGCGTGGTTGTGGTTTTTAATTTTTAAATAACTTGCCTGCAATGCTGTGACTCAGAAGAAGTGTGAATGACAGAAGGAAACTTATTAGATTAAAGACAGTTTGTTGGAGAGAGTAGGGAAAATGAATTCACCCACAGGAACAGGTCCAATACTTAATTTTATTCGCAGAGATTCAGGAGCCTTCTTCCCATTCCACTCCAGCTCCATTGTTGTGAGGAGCCATTTGAGTCAGGGCCATACAAAACCTGAAAATGGATTAAATTTGTCTCAAATAACATGAGAGTAGTTCCAAATTCGGGTCTAGTTTAGGTTACAGCTTGAAAAAAATCCATTCACCTCTGGACATTCCAGAAGGTGGGATTTTCCCAGCTTTTGTCACAGAAGCCCATTATGGAGATAGGTACCCAAAACACTTTGTCTTTAGATATTCAGCAACCCTTCTCAGTCAGTACATAGCCTGAAGTACCTTAGCAGAGTCTTACAATCCCTTATATCCACTTTAAATATTTTACTCAGAACTGCCCAAATCTTGGACATATTAGCTACATGGTTTCCTACTTTGGGGCTTTGCCTCTAGGATGCAATAGTTCCTTTCCTACTGCTGCAACTGAAGATGACAGGTGTATTTGCACACCCTGAGAACACAACCAAAGCAAACCCTGTGAAGAGCATAGCTGAAGAGAGAAAAGATAGCACCCTTTTACACTTGGTGCACAAGCAGCTGAAGTGAAGCCATCAAAGTCCCAGGCACAAAAGTCATATCTTTCTCAAGGAAATGAAGGTTTGCATCACTGACTTGCCAAAGCACCATCAGATATGTCCTGTAACTGCCTATGCACACTGTGCCCTAGTACACATCAGCACGGGATATGCACAGGGAAAGATTTCCAAGTCCACATAATACTTGTGAGCCAAACAAGTAATAGCAGGTGACATGTCATGCAGGGCTAGAACTAGACTGTGGCAAGTTTTTTTAGCATTTGACACAGGCGAACTGTAGTGGAAGAAAAGGCTGTGAAGTGAATGTCTGGCATTGCTCAAAGAGGAACCTGAAGGACAGAGACTCATAGTTTGAGGAAAGGCAAAAGCTGGGAATTGCTGTTGCAAACATGAGGTGATGGCGATTAGTGCTGCAAAGAAAAGAGGTAGAGGGAGGCTAGACCAAAGTGCTGAGTTTAAAAAAAATACCAGTTGTCAGCAATTCAAATGTATGAAATATTGCTTCACAGAGTTTCACAATTTCTTCCATTGGAAGTGTTCCTCACACATGAACACACTGACATTTATTGAATAAGATAAAACACATTTTGATGCATCAATAGATCACTGAAGAGATCCATCTGCTGTTACGAAGACACTTCAGCACACGTGCTCAAAAGGGCAAACACAGAGTAGGAGATACTGAGCAGGTAGCAGGTAGAAAAACAAGTTTATTTGGGCAGAAGAAAGACTTGAGCCAGAAATTTCCATATCGTGGGATTGTGTCCTAATGTACCAGGTTATTCAGTAAAAGAGAAGTGATTTTTCTTTTAGTGGCTTTTTGTAAGGAGCAAGTCAGTTATGGTGTTCAGGAAGAGGTCACAGCTAGCAACTGCACAATGAACAGACAGTCCAGCACCTGGACTGTGTGATGAACTTACACCCAAATTGAAATGAATTTCTGAAGGCAGTCACTCAGTCTTACAAGGGTATCTTACTGTATATAATGTAAAATGATTAACTGAGTAGAACAACAATAAGCAATAGCCTCATAGGAGTCTCATAGGAGTTACTCATAGCAGTTTCTTCAAACAGTAGAGTTCTTGAAGAGAGTGATTTATTTCAACAGATTTCTTATTACTAAAATCTCACTCAACATTTCGAATAAAATATTTTTTAAAAAAACAACTGCTTAATTAAACAATTTATTCTGGTTTCCCTTCATAGAAATGTCACACAGAAATAGTCATTTTCTCAAGATAGGAATCTGAACATTAAAACCCAGCTATAAAAAAACCTTTAAAAGTATCATTAAATTTTATCATTAAAAACTTTAACATTATCATTAATCAGTTTAATTATTTTGCTGTCTAAAGAGAAAACCATTTTTTCCTACTTATTCAAAATATTGGCATTCATTTTAAAAAAAAGAAACATAAATTCAAGATTTTTTTAATTAAAGCAGGTTCCCACCACACGACATTCCTCTACCTGAATTTGTGCTCGCAAACTTGGAGGCTATGATTACATATCTGAAATCCACAGCTGCATTAGTACTTCCGCAGAAGGTAAGAAACAGTTACTCAGTACTCACATCATATTTGGTGACCTGACAGATGTTTTACTAGCAGCTGGGAAAGAAGTAATTGACAAATTGAGTACATACCAAAGCAACACATTCTGCTTCTGAGAAGAAGGAATAGTGTTCAGGACTGAAATAGCCACATGCAGACAAGTGCTTTAGCAAGATACCCCAGGGAAGGAATAAAATTAACCGACCTCCTGACATAGAAAATGGCAGGCAAAGCATTTGAGGACAAAGGAAAAATAGAACTGCTTTACCTCTGATTTTGAAGAACATGAACCTGTCTTAGATTCTGTGTAAAATGCTGTTAAATATAGAACAGGTAAAAGTATACACCACATCAAAACTAAGCCATAACAATTCTTGTAATTCCATCTTCTTCTTTTTTTTTTTTTTTTTTCCTACAAGCTAAGTGGACAAGAAAAATGAAAAATTAATCCAAGGCTACTAGATATGTCATTTCCAACTCATTTGTCAACTGATGTTACAACAAGAGGACTATTACATCATTTTCTTCCTTCCTGTCTTTCAAAGCTACATATAGCTTTCTCAGGTCCTCTGAGTGCAAGAAATGTCACATCAGATGAAATAACTATGGTAATTGTAAGGCAATTTCAGGTTTTGAAACAGAACTGCAAAGTACAGCTGGAGAAAAGCTCTAAACTGAGCAAAAAGACTGCTGAATTAATGTAGGTACAAAGTATTTAGCACAAGCTGTTGTGTTAGAAGCAGTTGCCTTGGCAAAGCAAAGTTTTCTAAAAACTCCAGTTATTATACAAAACAAAATCCTTACAGCTTGTTGTACTGAGCAGGAGCAAACAGGCAGGAAGGACAGAGCTGCACTGCTGTCCTTGTGACTCTCAGTGTCTATGTCCTCCTCATTCACCTTATGATTAAAAAGCAATAACAACCAGAAGAAAAGAAATCGTTAATGTCAGTATGGTTTCATCTCTAATGGTGGTGGTCTGTAATTCATGTACTTAGATAGGAATGATCTTATGTAGCTTCAGTTTTGGAGAGTGAGGCCTAGAGCTAAATTACAGAGTCAGAGAGTAGTTTGAGTCGGAAGGCACCTTCAGAGGTCATCTAGTCCAATCCCACTACCGGGGCAGGAACACCTTCCACTACACCAGGTTGCTCAAAGCTCTGTTGAACCTGGGGTGAGGCATCCAAAACCTCTCTGAGCAACATGTTCCAGTGCTTCATCACCGTCACCATAAACAATTTTTTTCTTATATCCAGTCTAAATCTACCCTCTTTTATTTTAAAATCATTACCCCTTCTCCTGTTGCTACAAGCCTTGGTGAAAAGTATTTCTCCATATTTCTTATAAGTACCTTGACGATCTTATACTTGAGGAAAAGGTGCACCATGTTGTATACCACCAACATTCCACTCATAAGAGATTCTCAGAATGCTTAATAAACACCTAAAGAGCTTCATAAAACTCTGGGAGATGTGCATAACATTTTATGGAGGGATAAATAGAGGCACCGAAAGATTAATTGACTTGCCATACACTGACTTTGCATCAAACACCTGTCAGATATTTTGAAATGCACAGATTATTTCAGCTTCTCAAGGAAAGTCATAGCTCTAGTGACTTTTACACAATTATGTCTACAGGCACCTGCTGAAGATCAGACCAAAGCAATGAGACTGCTTGGTAGAAATGTGAAAAGCAAACAGAGGTCCTGGTAAAATTTGGATCTGACACCTGTTTCATATCTCTAAGATTAAAATATCAGCTCCATGCAATACACCCTGAAATGTTTCTTCAGGAGAATGATTCTAATGAAAGGGTTTAAAGTTGAGATTTTTGAAAAAGTCTGTCTTTTCAGAATATGGGGAAAAAAATCTTCCAGACTTTTTCAAATGTTTCATATCAGTATTTTTATTGCTGCAGAGGTCCAAATTTGACATTACCTATGCACGTGCAAACATCAGCAAGTGCACAAGTTATCCAACACAAGTTCAACAGTACAAATGCACCTAGAAGGTGATATGTTGAATCAGTTTTATTTAGAAGGTCTTGAACGTAAACATGCATTTTTTCCAAATTTATTCCAGGTTCATTTTTCTATTCCTTCTTCTGTTCTAAACTGCTGTTGTAGAACAAAGATGTGCAAAAAAAGGGTTTGACACAGTATCCTCTACCTTCAATTCAAATGACTTGAATAAGAAGTTATGCACTGCTAATCAAAGTTAAAAATTTCAAACAGTTTTCACAGAAGACAAATGACTGAGTCTTACGTCAAAATACATTACTGTTTCAGAAAGAACATTCTGTATTGGCAAGAACTGTAATTTTAAAAGCTGTAGACACCACACTTTTCTCAGGCATTGTGATTGGTATTTCAAGGACAAATGAAGCTGCTAAGCAAAGCAAGAAATCCTTCCCAGGTTGTCCATGTATTTGAAGTATTTCCACCGAAATGAATGTAATGTGCATTGTCAAGATTATCTTTTGGGGATAAAGCAGGCATGGTCTCCATGGAAATATTGCATACCAAAGAGCAAAAAAACAGGCTAAAAAATGTGGGGTGGGATTTTTTATTTGGTTTGGGTTTAGTTTTTTACAGTTCTACTGTGTAGCCTCTTAGAAATGTTTACAATATCCCTTATGACATCAAGGTCTAGTGACCCTTAAAAGACCTTCAAGTCCAGGCCCTAAAGTACCTGAAATTTTCACATCTCCCCATGGCAGATGAATACTAGCTTTACAAGCCATTTAGCTCAAGTAATTTTTGTGTCAATAATTTCTTTTATACAATTTGTGTTCTCTTCCAAATAACCACATGAGCATCCACTTAGTGGTTGGCCCTGCTTCATTTTTACCTTTTAAAAAAATAAATTGGATATGATATATTAATATTACAAAAGGCCCCTGAAGTCCAGTGGCTATTTTGGTGATTTTTTTTCAGTCCTGAGGAAATGTATCATATTGACTTTAGATTTTAAACCCTCCCCCCACTTTTTTTTCCTGTTTTTGAGAGTCCAGCTACAAAGCACAGGTTAAGTTGCCAGTTTTTGGAGTGGGTTTTTTTCAAAATGGTACTGTCAAATACTCAATCAATTTGTGTAAGCTACTGTTCCTGTGCAGAAGGTTGTGCCTATCTCACTCCAGCCAACAAGATTCATCTCACTTCTGTCTGTATAAATGTAGCTGGAGTTCATCAACAGTGTTTAAGGTCAATGATTTCCATACCAGCTTATTTCTCAGCTGCACAGACTGAAACAGCAGCAAAACACTGGTCTATTTCTGTTCTTAACATTTAGCTCTTTTTCACCTCTTACCTGTGCTCATGATTCCCTTTTGTGCTGCATATTCACGGACTGCCTGTTGTGTTGAAAAATAAATGCAGAAAAAGGTGCCAGTGCTTTGCTATAAGGCAAACAACACCCAATCCTGTTTATTTTCTTCCTAAAGTATTGAAGAGTTGGCTCCATCTTATAATCTCTGCCTTCAGTTCGTGAGAAATAACTGTTGCATAAGGCGTGAATAATATTGTGTTATATAAATACCTTGTAGTATATGAACATGAAAGTGTATATTTATGGAGTGGAAAATGCGTAAAAAGCCAATTGCTTTCTTTCCCTTTAACTTAGTGGGAGTTTTCTCCAACAGGTTTTTAACTACACTCTTTAAAGCTTAAGCATTTTCCAGGTGGATTTTTGGAAAAGCGGGCAAAATTCGTCTAACTTTAAACACTACAAAACGAGTATCATTTCTCCCCAGCTTCTCATGTCTCCACAGATATGAGCTGCATAAGAAGTCTCTTTCTATCATGCTGCTTGTCAAATTATTATTGTTGTATCTGAAATCTGAACCAGTAATAAGACAAGGAGGCCTGGGAAATGCATGCTATAGTAACAACATCATGTCGACGTTGCATTTCAGTATTCCCTAGCTGTCACAGCAGTGGTGGCTAATTCTATTCTATGTGCTATTAAGCTGACTTTCCTATGTTCCTTTGCATGGCGTTGTGAAAGTCCTTTATTTTCCAGCCGGGTTATTTTCCTTTGATGTTGTTTTGTTAGTGTGCATATCCCTTCTGTTTTGCTCATGCAAAAGGCTAAAGTAGAAAGCCAAAAAGAAAACTGCAATAATTACTATTCTGTACTTTTACTCTCTGAAGGGACTAGCTGGCGTAAGAGATTTGTAAGAGCTTTTATATCTTTTTAAATACAGCATAAGGCAGTTGTTTACTGTTTGCCCATAATTCTGCTCTTTTTAAACTTATTATTTATTCTTAGTTTTTATCTATTTTAGAACTAATACATCTTTTTTAAATGAAAATATTTTTCACTCTCCGTGCTGTTGCACTGAGGTAACTTAATCCAGTTTTTTACCAATGCAAGCCAAAGTGGTTTAAGTGTCCCTCTTGCTACTTCAGGCAAGATAAACCTGTCTTCCAGAAGGCTTGCCTTCATCTTTGCGTTCAAATGTTCATGTTTTACTGAGGTACAACAATAAAGAAGCCAGCCTGCAATGTCACCACCTCGAGGTATTTCCACGCTTTCATTAAAATGCACCTTTCTGAAAACTCAATCAAGATTACTTTCCTCCTTAGCAAGACATAAAAATGCTTTTGAACAAAACAGAAAGGGAGAGGGCAAACTAAAAGCTGGGGCTCAAATTAGTTTTGAAAACCAAGGAAGTGAAACTGCCTTAGGACCTCTTTCGTACATGATTTTTATCTGTGTGTAGAAGTATGGATGGCATCTATTTGTTACAGCAGCCATTTATTACAGAAGCAGCCTTCCCCTGGGTCTGATGAATTCATTACCTAACAGAATGGCCCCCTTACATAAAGAACTGACAGAACTGCAACTCTTCAACAACCCAATGGATATGTGCATGACACTGATGAGAGTACACATTTCTCTGATCAACAGAGAAGCTCTACAGGTACGTAATTTATCGGCACAAGTAAAAATTAACCTTGAAAATAAGAAAAACCAAAGGTGAGCAAGATACAAAGAGAATACAGGATGCTTTAGGTCAATTGCAAGCAACTAAGCTTTCCTTTGATTTCTGCATTTCTTGCCCTTTCTTCTTACATTGAAAGGAAAACCTCTCATCAGTACTGCTTTACGCTGCACTCATCACAGGGGTGACCATGGGGTCATGAAACCTCAAGGCCATGAACACTTGAACCAAGCCAAAATCCAGTAAGATATGAAAGCAGATATTGGTCCATACCACCTGGATCCACTCCATAAGCTGAGGCAGTGGGGAGAGGTGGGAGCTGCAGTGGAGGTGACACTGAACAGGCATCAGTTAACCCCAGAGACTCCAATCAGAGGGAAAGAGACTCTGTGCTGTGAAGCATACAAGATGTGTCATACTGTAAATCACAACTCTGTTGCAGTTGCTGTGGTAACCACACCTTTTTAAAAATCTGTTGGAAGATAAAACATTTATACACTCTCACACCCATCCTTTGCACATAGGTGAAGGCTGCAAAAGTATGCACCCCTCACTTAGAATAGGCTTTTATTTTCCTTTCATGAATTCTTTACCACCACCTCTCCAAGTACTCAAGACAGGTCTGCAAGGAAGCAGGTCTGCAAGGTCTGCAAGAAATAGACTGGGTTCCCCAAGTTCTCTGTACAGCTGTGAATAGCAGTAGCCACTCAGAGAAAAACTTTCATCCTTTATTGTATTTATCTCCTTTCCCAGTTAAAGAATATACCACAGCCAAATAAATCTTCATGCTTGCTCTGCAGAGGACAAATGTGAGACCTATATTTGAAACTGATCCCAGTTCACTTTAAGTGACTTAGTTTGGCATGAAGAAACCACTAATGCCACTAACATTGTTTCATGTAATAGAACTATGCTTGCAACCTCTCCTTTGAACTTTCCCTTGGTGTGCTGGATCTGCTCTTCTCCATATCACTTAGTCAAGACAGAAATGAAGGGGAAACTGGCAAAACAACAACCAAACCCAACCATTAGGTCTCACAAGGACACAACCCCTGAACAAACTTTTGTGTTACAATTAAGCTTAAGAACAGTTTAACCTACAAGAGAATTCATGATGCGCTATAAGCCAACCCAACACAGTCAAAAAGCTTATGGATGGATTTTTTTAGATATACTGAATTTCTGTGTCTTCCCAGGGATTCTGGATGTTTATTAGTGGATGAATTATCACAAAAGCTAATAGCTAGCTGCTGTTGAAGGCCAGTTCAGTGTGGTTCACTAGACCTGAAATCATGATATCATATGTTACAGGCTCATACATAAAATGCAATTTTCAACACTAAGCTTGAGATGTGTAGATTTTTAGCTTACTGTCCTCAGGATCTTGAAAACAGAAAGTTTATCTGTGGTGTCATGGGATCTCTATGATGGTCCTTAGTATTAACTAAGTCAAAAGGAAGAAAAAAACACAATTGATGACACACTGCTTTTGTCCTTACTAAAGTCAAAGTACAACACAACACAGTCCCCAGACATTTCTATTTTTCTTAGGGGGAAAAACATGGCAGAAAACAAGCTAATCATGTCCTGTGCTAATCTACAGAAATATATTAGGAATTTATTTAGAAGATACCTTGTCAAATAGATGTGTTATACCAGTTGAGAGTGAGATTTTGCATATGGGGTTGTTCAGCACCATCAAAAAGGCTATTTGTGACCAGAACTAATGAATATCAGAGGTCAAGATACTTGCAGAATCAGAACTGAAGGTGAGAGTTTGATAGAATGCAAACACTGGAGGTTAAAATGCTGCCATGGTTCATGGACCCAATTTATTCTCTGATGATATTCAGAGAAAAATCTGAACGAATGTTGTCATTGCAGTTTCCTCATTCTGAAGGAAGAAGAGAAAAGAAAACTTGGGTCTAGCCAACACATGGGAAGGTGATAAATGTGCATTCCCACTGACAATTGTGCCAGTGGAAGGTGGCACCTCCTTCCTGCCAGCCCACCCCAGCTGTTCACTAGCAGCCAGTTCTGGGGATTTCTGCCTTCCTCAAATCCCCTTCCATCAAAACACACAAAGACTGATCTCAGTAGCTTCAAGCAACCCAGATCATTTTGCTCAAGTTGGGAGAATTGCTGACTTGCACAGCTTAGCCAACAAAAATGAGGGGGAATAACACTGGCACAAGGTAGGGAAAACAAGACAGGTTAGCAGGCAGAGGTTTTCTGCTTGCAATTTAAGTGTTGGTGAGATGATTACCGTTTTTTTTTAATTTTTAATTTCTGAAACTTGAAATAGTTCTCCAAATTAACATCTCAGATTTAATCTAATGTTGAAAAACAACATTGAGGATTATAACACAGGCAGAGTATAGCCTATCTTTTCAAAAGGGCAAGTACCTGTCAGGGAGCCAGCAGCTCAGGAGATAATATTTCACTCAGGAAAGACTGTGCAGCTTCACTAACTTTGTCCTTTAATGCCTACCTGCAAGGATCTTCTGCATGTGTGATAGATGATCATTCCCCAACCATTACTGGAGGTGGTCTTCATTATTTTCATTTCATATGGTACACTCCCCAAGGCATTTTTCTTATTTCCCCTATATGTGAGTGAAAAACCCCAAACAAAGAAACAAACAAAAAAAAAGGACTAAACTCCTCTCCCCCAACCACCCTAAAACTGAAAGGCAGACAAGCTCCACGTAAGTACTCCTAGCTCTCTCCTGCTGTTTTTTCCCCCCACCGAAAGGCCACAAATAAAAAAATCTAAAACAGCAATAATGCTTTGTTTCAGTTACACATTATTACTGTTATGCTCTACTCATTGACTTTAACAGCAGAGAATTAGAGTGTGTTATAAGGCTATTCGTGTATCTGCCAAAGCTGGGACTTCTATTTTATTCATCTCTTGAATGTGTAACTATGTTTACTTTCAATGTAACCATATTTGCTCTCATCAGGAGGGAATCTGGCTTATTATCTCAAATGCTATTGCCATAAAGTAATTGCATAAAAATACTAGTAAGAAATACTTTCTCCCTCCCATAAGACAAAGATTATTTTTCTCTTATGAACTTGCCTGTTATTAGAAGAGAAAAAGTAAGAAGCAAGAGTGTCCTCCAAAAGGGAAACAAAACTTCCACATGTTGCTATCACACTTTTGTACAAGTAATGATTTCTGTCTATGTTATCCTGGATATCAAAACCATTTCTAATGCTCTTTCTATTACAAAGCATCCTGCTTCTACAGTGGGAAAGATCTTTTACCCTCCCCCTGCCTTTTTCACTAGTTGTTCACATACAGCATGTTTTCAAAGCCCTGTCAAAGCCTGAAAAACACAGCACTTACTCACTGATGATTCCACTATTGATTCAATGGCATTCAAGTTATTATTAGTCTCTCTTGATGGACGCATCATCACCAGTACCCTGCTGACTTCCAGTGGTAATAGTCCACCTCTGTTACACTGAAATTGTCAATATCTCAAATCAAAACAGTGCTTGAGACCAACTTAGATCAATAGAGCTCTGATGGATGATGCACCCTCCCACCTCACTTAGATTGTTAATATAAGTGATTTTAATAGTATTTCATTCTGAAGTTCCTACAGCCCTGTCGTTAACACTCTGGGATAATTGGGGTTGAAGGATTATTGAGGGGAGAACTGTGCAATTGAGCCAAGGTGACTCTTTCCCCACACTTGTTTCCAACCCTCATTAGACATGGTAAAGTCTGAGCAGGTGCTGTGTCTAATCCATGTCAGGTATGAAGCAATTTAGCTCTACCTTTTGTTTTGTGATCTTTACAGCAGGTCAGTGTTGTTACAAACTGAATCAGGAGAGAAGCAAAAGGAAGGACAAAGTAGATAAGGAATAGGGAAAGAATAGAAGGCAGAAAGAAAAATGCATCATCAGCTTCCTCCTCAGAAACACCACCTACAATCATTGTTTTAGTCCTAAACTGATTATTAATGACTAAGTGGAGCCATTAAACTTGTCCAGTTGACCACAAGTTAAATGTTCTCAAGATGTGGAGCTATGTTAGAAGTAAGCATAGAAATGTCTGTAAGACCAGGAATATCTGCAACACCTGGCACTTAAAGCACAGCCAGCTCCAACCCAAATTCTCCTGCAGTTGCTATAAGAGAGGCTTTGGATACTTTGAACGCCACTACCTAATCTCAATTTTTACTTTGGATTGATGCTCCAAGAACACTACAAAACATAATCACAGAAACAAAACAGTTGAGTCTTATGATGGACATCAATTCCTCTCTAATAGCACCAAAGTTCAAACCAAAGGTAGTGTCACATACCTAGGAAATCAAATTTCACAAAAGCACTGGGCTGCATTTTTGTCTGTAACAAGTGTCTCCATTGAGACACTCTTTTAGTTTATCATATGACTAATTTTTAAATAGAACTAAGGTCTGCAAAAGCAAGTTCTTTCCGCTCTAAAATTTAATCCTTCAAAAAAAATTTCCTCCTGTCCTCTTGAGGACTCGGCCAGCCACTTTCCTCTACACTTTTATGCCTTAGAAGGCTTAGAGCATGCTTTATTGTGCTTCTATAAGAGCACTACATTATTAGTCTTATGGAGACGTTCAAAAAAGTATCATTTTATCAACACACTGTGTGCATACTAGCTAGTTCAGAAGGTCCTCTCACCAGAAAGCTTTTCTACTTCTCAGTTTTCTCTGCTGAATTCAACATCAATAACTTTCCATAGAATGGCTTGCCATTTTAATGTAGTTGTAAGATCACAAGCATCAAAGGTCTTCTAACATGAATATAGTGTTTTTCTCTTCAATCAACAACAAACCCCACCAAGCCCTCTGTATTCTTTTTAAATTTTTGATGTGTATTTCAGAACTGAGAAATCAAAGTCAAAGCCTTTCAAAATGAGGTCATGAATAACTCCAAAATTATTTTCCTGTCAGGCTTTCATTTTAAAATAAAAATAGAAGAGCAGAATTTATTTTTACAGCAGAGGAATAATCTCTGTTCAGGGGTAGAGATTTTGTTTATCCAAATATCTGAAAACAAACATCTGGCTCTACAGGGAGGGCTGAAAAATATCAGCTTAAAAGACAAAAACAATAAGTCACTGCCATTAACCGGAAAAAGGAAGCTGAACAGAGAATATTATACATTGGATGCCAAAACAAGTCCTGTCAAGGCCCAGCAGTAATACTTAGCATTCAACAGGTTGCATTCTCAGAGGCATGCAACAGTGCACACTGGAAATTTCTGCATAGAACTAGAGCTCCCACCTCAGCCTTGGAGTGTTTTACTTCAGTCATAACATAATAACTCAATTTTACAGTGCACTTTGACATTGTAGGAGAAAGTAATTTACTAACAGGGGAACATGATGTGCTCCAACAGGAAGCCTGCTACCTCACAGTTCTGCCTGATTTATTAATTTCAAAGGGAAAAGAGAATGGCAACTGCAGCTAAAACAAGGTTTTTATTCTCATTTCAGACTCTACCACCTGTTAAGGAAACTAGAGAGAAAGAAGCTTTCAATAACCGTAACACACTAAATGCAGTGTAAGCCCCAAGGTGTATAACACCTAATGTAGTGGTGGTAACATTTGCTCAAGCCCTGTCTTGAAACAGCTTATTTTGTACTGTTGAAAAACATTCATATGTCAAAATGATGGTGCAAGCATCACCAGCAAGACGACTTCCTGCAAGACCTTGGAGTAAAGTAGGTTCTGCTGTTCAGCCTTTCATATCCAGACAATATCATTCCTATCATTATCCCCACCAGAGTGTACTGAAGTAGTTCTTTCAGTGGCATATGGGCTTGAAATATGTCCCTTTTCATCTCCATCTGACTGGTGACTTAGGAATCTTAAAAAAATGCGCCACTATATCTTTCAATGAACAGACCTGAAAATTCAGTTTCTAGGAGATGTTTATTTCAGGTTGTGTCTTGTTAGCAAAAAGGAGACTAATGGCAGGCAAGACCTAAAAGAAGGTGTTTTCCTATAACATCTAATTTCAAGATTAGTCTGAAAAAGATGTTCATGCAAGAGTAATATTTTCAACTTTTTCTTTGAGGTTGTTTTTGCTAACTGATCTTTCTTACTGATTTTGTTGTTTTTTTCAGCTCTTAAGTCAGCTATCAACATCCTTGAGAAGCAGTTCCCAAGAAATATATAACTGTGAGGCCTTCTCAGAGATAACTGCAAATTACAAGACAGTAATCATTCACTACTAGTGAGGTAGTTTTATCTCTCTGATAGGTTAAATCTTTCATTTGTCTATAAAAAGAAAAACCAAAACAACTAAATGTTTCAGAAGTTTGCAGTGCACTCTAAGTTTTATGTATATTCTATGCACAGTGAAGGTTTCTTGCCCATCTGTTTTAATTTCCTATTACTGAAATGTGGCCCCAAAGTGATTTATTTGTTCCATCCTGAGCTTGTGCCTGTGTGCAGTATTGACAAATACTGACAATGCAGTACCATGCTATTATACAGCATTGGACTGGGCCATCTGTACGTGGCGTGAAATGTGCAATCACCACGCAGTGTCACAGTCAGAGCTAACAGGCAACGCAAATTCTTAACTACAGAGGTCGAGTACTGTCCTCAGCATCCAGACTTGTTCCCAGGTGCTAGAAGCATAGACACTTTCTTCTTAGGCAACTCTCCCTCCATATTTTGAGAAGTAAGGAAGAGATTGGCAAGAGTCAAGACAAAAGTATTACTCCTAGAGAGATATCACAGAACCCAAATTTTACCAGGGTGATAATGGAATCTCATTTCTCCTCTTCTCCTTGTGAAAAGCCCAAAGTAAATTTTGTTATGTACGGTCTAATCTGCTCAACAAATAAAACATTGAATTTAATGGCCTGTGTTGCAACCATGGAGATGCTTTTGCCGTTCAGGTTTTGGGGTTTTTTTTGATAACCGAATAGAAGGTCCAATCACAGAGGATGATTCCAAAAATCAGTTGAAAAAGTGAGGTTTCATGAAGCCCAAGGTTGTAATTCTTCAGCTCTGGCTCAAGTGTCTTTCTCCCCCTCACTGTTACCTCCAGTTTAACTCCTCAGTTTTACTTCCAAGATTAAATTTCCATAACCACACTGTTTTTTATAGTTCAATTTTCCTGCTTAGTGATTTTGAAACAGAATATTTTGAACTGTTATTTTACTGACTGTAAAATCTTGCAAATTGCAGAGCTTTGGCCCCCTTACTGTTTGATAGTACAAAAAGCTGTAGCTTACAGACATGCCAAAAATATGTTGTCATACTTCAAATAGCATCTTATGTTTATTGTGATCATTCCAGCATAGATAAGATTTTGAAGAGCAATTGGCATCTCTGCGTTCAACTTTAAGCAACATAGGAGAGATCCATATTGCAGACAAATGCTTACTGTTCTCTGAGATTAGAGACCTATTCAAGGTCAATCGAGCAACAGATTTGAAACAAGAAATTTTTGGCTATTTCTAGAAACTTTGGCTGCATAGCTTGCAGTTTGTTGATTAGTGATACTTTATTAACATGCTGAAACCATGAGAGACTTTGCTTCTTCTGTGTAAGCAGTATATGAGAAGGGATTTCTGTTCCAGTCAGGTGCAGTGTGTTAAGGCTCAAACAAAATGAAAAAGAAAAGATTCATATACAACCATAACAATAGTGCATCACTTGCTTAAAATTTTTAGATAAAATTTTAAATGCATGCAGAAAGTAGATAGTGCAACCTTGTAATGGTTATAATAATTATCAAGTAAGCTTTTTGAAACTTTAAAGCTAATGGTATTGCACATTGAACAGAGACTAAGCAAAGGAAAAAGCAATTGTAAAACAATTAACCTTGTTCTACTGCTGTAACTTGTAAGGCTAATGTTAAAAGCCACTTGCCATTTTAGACCTTTACAGAATAATGAAAGACTAGGAGATATTATTCAACCAAGAGAAAATTTTGCTTAACTGTGTATTTTCTTAGCACTGTTTGGAGTGATGGAACCTACTTTTAGCTCAAAGAACCTCATGCTGTAGTAAATAGCTTCTGAGATATTAAACTTCAGTTACCAGTCAGGTTAGACCTTGTTCAGACTGATGAATTTAACTCTTTATTTTAAGCAGTTTAGATAACTTTAAAAGATAGTTAGACAGACCTCTGTTGAAAGGGCAAGTGCAAAGGACTTCATGAATAGAGTACTCTGGCTTGAGGGACTCCATTAGTACTATATGAGAACCAAGATAGAGAGGAACCAGTATTGTTTGACCTTGACCAATGTAAAAACCTCATATCTGAGAGTCTATACACAAGCGTGGGTGAAATGCATGACCAGCTACAACAAAACATGTTAGTAAAGATTATTGCTGGGCTTGGGAAAGTACCTCCAATGCAAAGCACCTAGAGCTGGTCTCTCTTCCACATCTCCCCTGGTGACTTTGAGGAAAGAACAGATTCATATAAAAACTACAAATAAAGGAAGTACATAGATGACACCAAGATGAAGAAGTAGGAAAACAGTCTCGAGGACAAAGTCAGCGTTACTATGATAAATTGGACAAGTGGTACAAGAAGATGGAAGACAGTGAAGAATGGAGTGATTGAGTTCCCATCGTTAAATCTAACACCCAGCTGCAAAACAAGGAACAGAGCCACCAAGGACTGGAGTTTCAAGTGCACAAGAAGTCAGTAGGAGTCCTTCTCACCAAAATCACTCCCTAATGAAGATGAAATTGTGTAATGTGCTGCATTTCTGACAGGCAAAGGATCTGTTCTACTCAACACTGGTGACAGCATCACTGAGTCTCCAGTTTGGAACACTAGACTTAGAGAGACAATAAATAATAATAATAAAATAAAGTAAAATAAGACACCAAGCCACAAGACACTATTGACACCAATGTGAGATGGGTCAGGCAGGTTGTATGGCACTTGAAGGACAGGCTCCTAACGTAGCTGTCACCTCTCCCATCATTCAGTTTGCTTGACTGATAAAAAGTTCCATGAATAGCAGTTCTACTAACCAAAGAGATTAAACTGATAAACTGATGTTTTGACCTTTTGGTGCTTAATCTCAGAATGGGGGTAGATGTATATGTTGACACAAGTAAGCAAATAGAAAAAGACTTAGATTGCATATTACTAGAGATAGTTTTGTGTTTAAAATTTGACCAACACTTCTCTTGGATTGATATTCATGTTGTATTCATCCAATTTTGCACTTCATGTAAACAGCCTTGAGGGAAGAAAAAAAATTACCTAAGACATTCTGGTTCAAATATTTCAGTGCAGCAGTTTCCCATTCAATTAGATTTTCATGCCTTGGGTCAAGTTCTGTATCACACCAAGTTTTCTGTGTCGTTCTATATACTATCAGCATTGTGATAAACACCTTTATCTTTGAATTTTATACAGTGATATTTCATTTTTCTTAAAAAGAAAACACTTTTCATGGAGCACTGTTACATTAATTCTATGCTCTAGTTTAAACTTCTAGGTTTGTATGAACAGCATTGTAAACCTATGTGTTCCCTCACTGCATGACTACTCTGCTGTTTAATTGCTATAGCAAAGATAAATTTTAAAAAGTGAAAACTTGAATGCCATATTAATATTTTATGTTTTCTATTCTTCTTGGATTCCTCACTATTGAAAAGACATGATTATAGCATAGAATGTGTGCAGGTTTTGTCTCAGCAATATAAAAAAAGACATTAAGCTATTGAAGAGTGTCCAAAGGAGGGCAATGAAGATGGTGAAGGGAAGCTGTATGAGGAGCAGCTGAGGTCACTTGCTTGATCTGTTCAGCCTGGAGAAGGGGAGACTGAGGGCAGACCTCATTGCAGTCTTGAACTTCCTCATAAGGGGAAGAGGTAGATGCTGAACTCTTCTCTGTAGTGGGCAGTGACAGGACCCAAGGGAATGGTATGAAGTTATGTTATTTATTATAAGAGACTGGATGTGGCACTTAATGCCATAGTCTAGTAACTGTGGTGGTAGTGGATCAAGGGTTGGACTTGATGATC
>JAWWES010000081.1:101586529-101603289 GCA_035583135.1 Lophotriccus pileatus | reverse complement strand
GTGGTGGTAGTGGATCAAGGGTTGGACTTGATGATCTCAGAGGTCCTTTCCAACCTGTCTGATTCTATGATTCTATGTCAGGAGAGGTTTAGGTTGGATATTAGGAAAGGGTTCTGCAGCCAAAGGGTGGTTAGTGCTGAAACAGGCTCCCCAGGGATGTGGTCACAGGACCAAGCTGTGGAGGTCAATATAACTAGGATGATCCCAAGGAGGCAAGAAACTTGAATAGTTTATTGGACTTACAAGTTCATTTTTAAGGGGTTTAAGGTCTACATATTCAATAGGGGATTGTAACTATTACCATCAGGGGATCTGAGGAGATGACATAAGGGGAAAACCCAGGTTAACAAATTTGGGGTCTTAGCAGTTATCTCATGGGAAAAACCCACTTTATCTTAGGGGATTTTACAGGCGGGAACAGGTATTTGGTTCTACAGGATGCAAGGATTCAGGGAACACAAAGGGAGAGATAAGGTACAGTAGGTCTTCTACAGAGATTTGATGAAATCAAGGTGCGGACTCTCTGGGCTGGGGCAGGGAAATCAACACCGATGATATCTCATTTGTCTCTCAAACTGAGATTTTTTTCCCCAACTCTCGTAGCCCAGGGCTTTCTGCAAAGTCCACTCAAATCCCTCTCTGCTGATATCATATTTTGGGATCCGAAACCAAGCTGTGTTCAGAGCTCAAGACAGAATTTGGACAATACCCTCAGGCACACGGTGTGACTCTTGGGGATGATCCTGTGCAGGGCTAAGAGCTGGACTTAATGATCCTTATGGGTGGGATCCCTACCAACTCAGCATAATCTGTGATTCTGTGAATGACAGTAATTCTTATTTTAACCTTTTATTTTGCTTAAAATACCATCTACACCCACAACTGAAAAGTTTGTGTATACTGGAGTTCATTGTAGAGCAGAATTCTTCAGGGTCTTTCGAATAACTATATTCCTTTGAACTCAGTGATGTCCATTGAGATGTGAAGTATAATTAAAAGTATAACATGCACTTCTCTAAACTATAAAATAACCTACAAGATTCAGTTTTGAGAAAAAAATATAATCTCTTCTATACCACCACAACGTTGTTTTCTTCTCTTCGTGTTTGAGGTTTAATTATTTTTGGTGGTGGTGGTGATTCTGTGATAGTGGCATCTTTTTTGTCCAGGAATCAGGGTTTCCATACAGAGATGTAGAACAGCAGAGTACAAGACCACCATTATCCTGTGTTCATGATTCAAGGAACTGAGGTGGCTCAGGTAATTAGAGCTCGCCTTCCCCAACATTTTCAGAGAACCATTTGGCTGCTTTTCTTTCTAAATTCATTGTTGAACTAAATTATGGTTATGAACATCTTCAGAAAAAAAAAAGTCAGAAAATTAAAACTCAAGTAGGCTTTGAGGGGGTCAGTGCCCACCTTTTAGCTTTGCCCCATTTTTTAAGATATCCACTACTCCCATGTCAGAGTGATTTGATGCCTCCCTGAGAAGCAGAGGGGCAGGAGAATGGTTGGGTAACCAAACACCTGTCCTCCTTGGTCAAAGCCAGCTGGCTCGGTACCTGGACTGAATTTTCAGGAGTAAACCAGTAACTGTCCTCCATAGGGAAATAGTAGGTATGTGTGCATTCTTCCTGTCTCTCCTCCACCTGTGGATATACTCTCTAAACTTTTGGCAAGTCTGTAGCTACAGCACAAAGAACTAAAGATAGTGATATTTGCACTAGCTTTACCTGCCTTGTATAATTTGACCCAAACATCGAACACTTTAGGGAGCTTGAGCACATGCTATTTCGGACAAGAACAGATTTTATGAAGGTGGATGCTTACCTTATCACACAGAATAGGTAGGGTTGGAAGGGACCTCTGGTGATCATCTGGTCCAGCCTCCTTGCCAAAGGAAAAATCGCCTAGAGCAGATTACACAGGAACACATCCAGGTGGGTTTTAAACATCTCCAGAGAGGGAGACTCCACAACGACCCTGTGCAGCCTGTTCCAGAAGTTTCTCCCTGTTCCGGCCAGTAAGGTCTTCCTGATGTTGAGGTAGAACTTCTTGTGGTTTAGTTTATGTCCGTTACTCCTTGTCCTGATACTGAGAACCACTGAAAAGAGTCTGGCTCCATCCATTTGGCACCTGTCTTTGAGATACTTGTGTGTATTGGTGAGATCTCTCCTCAGTCTTCTCTACACTAAACAGGCACAGCCCTCACAGTCTCTTCTCATAAGAGGGATGATCCAGACCCCTAATCACCTTTGTGTCCCCCCTCCCTCGACCTGCTGGGTCATGGGACATGCTGGACATGTTGCTTTTGATGTAGCCCAGGGCACAGTTGGCTTTCTGTGCTGCAAGTCCACATTGTTGGGTCATGTCCAATCGCTCATCCATCAGAACCCCCAAGTCCTTCTTGGCAGGGCTGCTCTCAGTCTGTTCCTCCCCCAGCCTGTGTTGATGCTGGGTATTGCCCTGGCCCAAGTGCAGCACCTTGCACTTGGTCTTCTCAAACCTTGTGAGAGACCCATGGGCCCACTTCTCCAGCTTGTCCAGGTTCCTTTGGATGGCACCTCATCCTTCAGGTGTATCTATGTCTCTCCTGTGCCATGGAGCCCAGAACTGGACACTACTACTGACTTCACACAAGTGTTTTTGCAGTACTAGACCAACATATGACAACTTTTCTACCATAATTTCTGACTTTCCTATTGTGAACACCACCTGCAATTTTCTAGTTTACCTTATTGTCTTATCCTTTTACACAGTCATTTAGCATTTGGGCTAAGCTACTGTAACAAGTTCTAACTGACGCTGCACACCTCACATTATCTGTCACAAAGGGTTTGTATTTTTTAAAAAGATAAATCTCTCTCCTTGCATTAAGCAGAACACAGAGAATTTTCCACTACAGTTTTCTCTAGCAAAACAGTGAGAGGTTTGCTACTTTTGGTATTGCTCTTAAGAGCAGTGACATTTTACAGAAAGCTGTGCTGTGCATAAGAACAGGGCCTTCTCAAAAAAAAACCACAAAAACCAAACCAAACACAAACCAACCAACCAACCAAAACCAGCAAAACTAACAAAAATAACTCCCGCAAAAAAACCAAACCTAAACAACACACACACACAGACACAGAGTAAAAAGAATAGCTGAGAAAACAAAAATAATCAAATACTGTGTAATAGCTAATTGAAATGCTGCTTCATTTTACAATTCTCTGACGAGGTGCACTATAACACAGTGACTGAAATAACTTCAGGTAATGGGACTACCTCTATTAATCTACTTATAAGGAAGCTGTTCATTAATTAGGGTGGACAGAGCAATCACAGGGTTGCTGAACAAAAGCAATACCAATTCATGCTGTTGACAAGTATCTAATTAGGAATTAATGGCAGAAAACTGCCCAAATATATAAGCTCCATCTATCAGAGAAGCACATGGCACAGGTGTACATAATGAGAGACTAACACATCCATCTTCAAAATAGATTCAGGAATCTGTTTAAAAAACATTAACCCTTCATTACACAACTAGTTCAAAGCAAGTTCCTTATTGAAATTGTCTCATTACTTCTATTGTGAGTCCTTTGGAAACCTCCAGATTTTTAGTTACTTGAAGATTAACATCCCCACACCCACCAAAGAATTAAAAAAAACCCAAACAAACAAACCACAACCCAGCAACCACAACCCCAAACAAACAAAAACACAAACCCCACGCAAACACATGAACCCATATTACCCAGAAGCTGATGAACAGTCTGACCAAAGCCTGTCTGGAAAGAACATTTTTAGAACATCTCAATGTTTCTCTGTACAATAAGGACAATATAGTCCAACACAGGTTATTTAGGAGACATCATTCTACCTCAGGACAGTATGTTATTAAAAAAATTATTTCTTCAAGGCTAACATAGCTAGTTGTGCATGTGCTTAAATGTGTGGATTTACTTGGGTTTGGTTTTGTTTAAACTTCGAGAAAATGGAATATCTGACCGTGGTGTTTTCTGTCATCTGCCTCAAGCAGGCACAACAAACACTTCACAAACAGTTTATTCATCTGGAAATGTTGATGAGCCTAAAAGATTGCAAGACTAAGGGCTTGATAAGCAAGCATATTGCAGTGCATATCTTACCTCCTCAATAATTTTTTAGTTTTTAATAATAAACAACATTTATTAATCCCATATCTCCTCACACACCGTGTGAAACTAAGTAATTAGTGCAGTATCTTTCATAATCTATGTTAATAAACCCTAGCATCTCTGTGCACGCTTTGGGAGAAATTCAATAAGCAAAAGGACTAAGACTTCCAAAGAACATTTGAGAAATTCATGTCTGAGGCAATTTGTCTTCCCTCTCAAAAACCCTTAGGCCTGTCTTTTATTCATGATATCCCAGAGAGAGGGAGGGAGACCTGACATGACCTCTTTGCATGTCTGTGTTCTGGGAGTGTGACTGTGTCAGACTGCTCACCTTTGGAGACCAGAAATGTGCATTTATCCCCCTGAATTATATTAGGCTTTTCAAAACAGGCTTTTGGGCTAGGCAACTTTTTCTGGCTATATTTTACATGCAGATGTTTGGATGCTCTGGTCCAGAAGTTTTCTTCAGTTCGGAGCTCTAGTTTTCTAGGTTGAACAGGAAAGAGTTTGTTTCTTTTTTTTTAGACTATCTAGTAGATATCTGTTTTGGGATCCTCAGCTTTCCAGAATGTATTTCTACTAGTGCAACAGATTCTTTCAACGGGCAGAAGCAACCTGTGCCATAAGGAAAGGCCAGTACCCAGGCCAGACTCTGAAAGTGCCAGGCAGGTAGCCCACACTCACGCTGTAGAGGCACAAACAGACTCCAGCTCCATCCCACACAGCACACAGCTGCAGTAACACTCACTTGGTTATTCCTGAACCCTTAGCTGAGGTGCTGGCTCTTCCTCTATCTGAAGAAAAAAGCTGGCAAGCCGGTGTCTTGGTTTAAGCTGAAGTAAAGGTAATTTTCTTCTTTGTATCTGGTACAGTGCTGTGTTGTGGATTTAGTGTGAGAATAATGTGGATAACACACTGATGTTTTAGTTGTTGCTAGATAATGTTTCCTCTGAGTCAAGGTATTTTCAGTGTACTGTCCTCTGCCAAGACGTCAGGAGGTAGCATAATCCAGACAAGTGACTTGAAATGGCCAAAGGGATATTCCATACCACAGAATATCATTCTAATTATATAAACTGGGGGAAATTGGCTGGGAGCTACAGATAGCTGCCCAGGGACAGGCTGGGCACTGGTCAATGGATATTGTCCATCACTTGCTTCTCTTGTTTTTTTTTTCCCCCTCTCTCTCCTTTTTCCTCACAGTTATTATCATTAGCAGTATTATTATTTTATTTCTATTATTAAAGTGTTATCTCAACCCACAAGGATTGCCTTTACTTTCCAATTGTCCTCTTCACCGAGGAGGAGGAGGAGGGGAAGAGAGCAAGTGATTGTGTGGTACTTGGCTGACAGCTGGGTTTAAACCACGACAGCTGGATAACTTCTCTGCACCTAGAGGCCAAACCACTCTGCAGTTAGCTAAGTACCACTCACACTGTAACTGAAATGCAGATTGCACAGCTTTTTACCTTGCTTGTTTACAGAAACATGCAGTAAGAAGACACTCAGCATTCCAGCACTGCTGGTTACAAAAGTCTTAAATCAAGGCCAGTAAGTTAGTCCACCTTTCCATTTTTTGCACATCTTTTGCAGTCTACAGAATGCAGTGACCTCCTGTCCTGGCACTGTGATATTTGGTTGTGAGAGAACCAATACAGACTTGTCTCCTGCTATTTGAAGCTGAGCAGAGAAAGAAACCTGTATTTTTCTTACTGCTGTAGCCCATACTGCTTCATCCTTGAAATTAAAGGTAGGGGAGGAAGCAGAGGGAAAACAAATAGACCACTAACTGTGAATGTTGTCTCACCAATTTACATTTTGTATTAAATGCGAACATTTCCCTCTGTTTAAGTATCATACAGCTTTACTTCATTATTTGCAGCCAACTATGCTAGATGATAATGACTCCTTACTGTAAATTAGATCCTATTGTATGAGTTGTTTCAGATTGGCATCTTGATATTGAGACAAAATTATATTTTTAGAAGTAGACAGGAAATTTTGTTTTTACTTTGAAAAACATAAGCAAAATTTTGCTTTTTCAAAACGCATACATTTGTGAATGACTAAACCAACCAATTTCCCCATGGACATGCATCATTTATCAAATAACCTGGAGAATCTGATCCTGCAATGCCTGTCACACAACGGTCCCACTGAGGCCAGTAAGGTCATTCTCAGAGCTGCAGGATCAGGCCTTTGTATTTGCTAGCAAACAAGCAAGTAAACAACTATTTTGCAGAGTATACCAAATCCACTCTCCCAAAATATTCTGAGTTTCCAACAGTGACCTTTGGATAAGCCCTTACTGCTGATCTGTCCTGACAATTTGGCAATAACCTCCAATCTCAGCATTTCAGAATTGCAAGTAGAGATTGAGAAGATGATCTGTCTCTCTACAGTATGAGAGTACGGTATATTTATCTCAGAGAAGCAGCTCATCTTTAGAAAAAAGCATATCTAGGAACAGCTAAAAAAAGGGGCAGAGAAATAAGAAAAAGAAAGGAGCTGACATTGAAAGGGGATGGACAACAGAAGAAAGAGAGCATGAGCTGCAGTCAGATACAAGAGCAGTGGTGATGCCCCAATCCTTTACTGTTGTGTACATGCCATGGACAGGGGTGAAAACAGGAAGGTACATGGTTATCTGTTCCTGTGACTAAGTAGTCTGACACTACACTGGCAGCTGCTATTATCAGGAGCAGTGGTAATCAAGCAAATTTTCATGTGCATGCATGTTCTGATGTCATCCCTTGCATCTATTTATACTGGAGTACTTGCATAAATTACACTGATTTGTAATACAAATAGAATTTCAGACAATTATTTTCTTTCCTATCAAATCTTTAGGTACTACTGAAAATGCTAACAGGAAATTGCATCATTAACAACTATCAAGGCAGCTTATATTTCAGTGAATTAACATCTCCAGGTGACCAGCACTGGTCTTGAACAAAGACCAGTAGGGTAAACATGGTTAGATTTACAAAGCTTCCTTCAGAGAAAAGGTAAGACAATTGTCCATACAGGTAATGAAGACATAAGGGCTTTTCAAGAGTACTCCAGAGTCCTTCAGTCACTGCCTGTGGAGCACATCTTCTAAAAGGCCCTAGAGGTCATGAAGGAAGCTGAATACAAGCCAGCAGCATTCCCTAACAACGTGGAAGGTTATATAGCAATCATAAATTATCAGAGGCATAGTCAGCAGATCAAGAGAAGGGATGGTCCCTCCTAGGTAAGCATTTTCTTATACTGTATTTAGAACGTTGTGTACAGATTTTGGTCCCCCAACACAGGAAAGGCATTGTTAAACTGAATGAGTTCAGCAGAGGACCACTAGGTTAGTCAGAGCTAAAACACCTGCCCTGTGAAGACAGGTTGAAGGACCAAGGCTTGTTCAGCCTGAAGACAAGGCAGTTCTAGGGGCATCTAACAGCAGACCCTTGGTACCTATGGAGTTACCTGGTAAATGGAGGCATGCTCACCACAGTGGTGCACAGAGAGAGGACACCGGGCATAAAGAGAAGTGAGAGGCACAGACTGGATGCAAAGAGAAATTTTTCACCCCAAGGACAGCTGTACACTAGTTCAGATTGGCAAGGGAGGCTGTACAGGATATATCTTGAAGCTTTCAAGACCAGAAATACCAGAGTAGTATGCTCTGATCACACAGCTGACTCTGCTTGAGAAGAAGGCTAGACCAGAGATCTACTGAAGTCCCTCCCAGCTTCAGATATTCCATCCTATAATCTACTTTGTTTGCAGTCCCTGTTCCCAATGCAGTCTTTTTCTGTATGTGTCCATGAAGTATAAACTGATCTTGAAAGGCAACTATACTCCAGCATGCCATCCTCACAGCAGCTCCACTTCCACGTAATTGTCCCACTGCTTACTCAGTTGAGGTCTGCTCAGTCTAGTAGCTCATCTTCCTTTGGGGTGCACAGGTCTCTAGCCCAGTAACTGGGGCAGGACATTGAAGCTCAGAGCTGTGAATCCTGGAAGACAAGGTGCTTAGGTCCAGGTCTCCTGCTCCCCAGAGAATACATGGACGGAAATAGCAACACCACCACTGACTGCTATTGTGTTGGGTATGAACTGGACATAAAGCTACCTGTTTCTATAGCAAAGCTAAGAGACTGAGTGGATTTCAGATTTGTCTCAAAAGCAAGGTGGCTATTAATGAACAAGAATACCCAAGCCTGGAGTACGTGCTTTCCTCTACAGCTGAAGGGAGGTCTCTGTTGGATTTGAGGGGTCACAACTGTTAAATTGCACCATGCATGGGCAGACTGAAGAGCTTTCTTTGTCTGCAGGAGACAAGATTTCACCTAAAATGGACTCATGCCCCTTTGTGGGCAATCCATAGCTTTCAGTGATTTGGCTGGGGGAGTTGTCAAAATTCAGTGCTTATGGCACAGCAGAGCTTTCAGAAGAAAGAAAAATCTCATACTTATATTTAGCAAGTGAGCAATGAAGCAAAATGGCATAGCAAATGCTGACGGTAGTGGTGAAGCTGTGGGGGTGGGAGGGAGGCGTGAAAACTGGCAAGAGCTTCAGAAGAGCAAGTTTTGGTATTTCAATTTAAGAGGTAAAGACTAGATACTCTGCAGCAGGTACTGATATTCCAGTGCTGTAGAAATTTAAAAATCATCTGAGCTTTCTCCCATCTCCCACCCCACTGTCTTGTTTAAAAAATATTTACAAGGGGGTGAAAGGCAACCTTTAGATGTGTGACCATAGCTGTGTGCTGATGGTTTCTATAAATATGGGTTTGCTGAAGCACTAAACTATGTTTTGCTGCAGTATGGCATTATGGCTTCTGTTCAGCAAAAGCTGTTCCCATTCTCATTTCAGACCCCTGCTAGTGTTGGCATCTGGCTCTCAGCTACACGACTTTTTTGCCCTCCATCATCAGAGCAAATTCCAGCTTTGTCTTCAAAGAACAAAGTTTGGTTTTATAGCTCAGACCTACCTAATCAACACTACAAAACTGATTAAAAAAGTCTGATGATTCCAGACTATATTTTTGGCACTAAAAATGATTTTGTGTTTAGTCATCATTCATTTTGTGGTTTTGTCCGTGTCTCTTCAGAGTTCTCTGGTCATAATTTAGATAGTGTAGACAATTTGCATTTTATTTCCCCTCCTGCCTGTTCACAACTTACTCTCCCTTTTTTCAATACTCCTGCCACTTCCATCTGTGTCATAGGCCCATTTGAAACTCAACTGCCCTGGGATACTAGCATGAATAAATGTATATGCACAGCTCTTCAGTGATGGCAAGAAGCTTGCAAAAAATTGTGTGTTTTTTACTCCCACAAAATCATGTACCTTTCACACCTTGTCCATACTGTGGAGTGGCAAGTCCAGTTCACATTTAGAAAGAGAGAAACTTGGTTATCCTAAATGTAAGAGAGGGATTGTACAGAGATATATGCTGGAAAAATAATTTGTATTTTATATCAGTAAGCTCAAAACAAAATGGCTGAAACTTTGAAAAAGGTCTGCAGCTACGATTATATATAGAATCAGTAGCCAGGAAATTTGTCTTGCCTGTTTACATGATTATCTTCCTCCATTTAGAAAACAAATGAAGTTAATAAAACATGTAAGCCTAAGACTTTCAAAAAGCTTCATTTTCTTCCTCCTGTTCTTCTCTTCCCTTTTACTATTACTAACTACTCTCTTTTTCCCTTGTATTTTTATCCTTTTAAAAGAAGAGAACTTATGTGCTTATCTTAGATTTATTTTTTCTGTTCAAGGAAAAAAAAACTAAAACCAAACAATTTTTTTCATGCAGTTTGTTACTGAACTTCTTCAATTCAAACACTGTAGTTTCACAAGGCCTAAGGTGATCACCATGCGGATTAGTTCAGACTAATAGTGTTGTGTGGTTCTGGATGTGCCCACCCATGAAATAACCTCATGCCTGACCTAGCAGCAAAAATTACTTCCAAATTCTATTTATCTAAAGGCCTTCCTGCTTTGGCATCTATGCCGACTTGCTTTGGTAGTTTGGGGAACAGCCAAGAGGGAGATAAGTTTGAATGGTTTTTTTTTTTTAAATCATCTTCCCAAAAGCATCTGTTTCAGACATGCCTGGAAAGAGGCTGTTGGGCTAGATGAACCTCTGGTCTGACCTAGTATGGCTGTTCTGCATCCTTTGAGGACAAAGGTTCTGTCCCATTTAAAGGAATTGCAGCTAAACAGTTCATTCCAAAGAGTGTTGAGATACATGTTTGAACCAAAATACAACACAGGCTGTGAAAGACAAGGAGTTGGAAAACCTGCTCAAGAACTGACAAATATGTTGTGGATAGACATGTGCAAGAAACAAAAAATCAACAGAAAGCAGCTGAAAGCAAGTGATGGAGATTTGTTAATCCAAAAGTTTCAGATTCAATCAGTGAGAGCAGGTTTATTTGTTAGTCTTTAATATTCCCTTCATTCCAGTTTGGTTTTTTAATAAAAACTTTTTCTGGTAAGCAACACAGTTTTGAAAATAAAGACAAAGGTTTTAAATATACCTATATATTTCAGATTTGTTCATGCTATTTTAATCTAGTAGCAAAGATTTAGAGAAAAAAATATAATCTGAAAGAAGAGGAAATCATGAAAACCAACCCCAAAAGAAAAACAGCTATACTAATTCAACCTTGGAATAAGATGCTTTTTCTTAGCTGTGAGAATAATTAGACATTGAAAGAGATTATCTGGTAGGTGGTAGACTCAGCAGAGACTGGAGCTTTTAAAGATTAAATATTTAAAGAGAAAACTAAATCCAGTGTAGAAAAGAAAAAACCCTGAGGTCTATAATACAAAAAGCCTCCAACAAACAGTAGATGATCAGAATAGTCTCTTGTGACCATAAAAATCTATACATATAGATAACACTATATATTTCCTCCTCCAGTATCCATGCAGGGGACAGTTTCAGGCCCTTTGGAGGCAGCAGAAAAAAAAAGCCTCTCCTTTCTCCTGAGCTTTGGATCATGCTGTCAGACAGGAGCTCTCAGCCTCCATAAACCTCCAGAGAGACCTACACTTGCTTCAGGCACCCATGTACAGGGAGCAGAAAAGGCTCACCCAGTTTGTGTCACTGGGTGGACATACACCAGAACTTTCTTGTGGCACCTTCCTCTGCCAAGAAGACCAGCTGGCTGAAGGCTGGATTGCGCACTGTACTCTCTAACTGAATTGTATGTTGTTGGGTTTTTTTTTTGGTGTTTTGGTTTTTGTTTGTTGGGTTTTGATTGTTTGGTTTTTGTCCATGTTTGTTTGGGTTTTGTGGGTTTTTTTAATTTATTTGTTCCTGTTTGTCTGTTTAGGGTTTTTTAAGCAGACTCCAGCATAATTCTCCCTCTCACACATGCATATGCCGTTTGACCGACTTCCCTGCAGTTTCAGTACTCCTGAGCACTGGGAACAGTCACTCTTGTTCTCTGCCTGCAAGTTTGTTTTGCAGGGACCAGACTGTACCAGGCTAACATAAGTACCACTGGGCATAGGTTAGGTCATCTGAGGGAAACTGGATAGCTTAAAGCTCAGAAGCAGTCAGGCAAGCCAACAGATAGGTTTTTGTAATTTAAGACCTGAAAAGCCTTTTTAAGCTGCAGGTTTGCTTTTCACTATAGCTTCCCTACAAAGCACGAGCAGAACAACAGCAGCAAAGCACAGTGCTATTCTTATGAATCATTCCCCTGTTCTGCTGCATCTCTATTTGTGTTTAATGTATGACATTAAGGCCTTTTCAGAGTGTCTAGAATCACAGAGAAAATGACAATAATGTCTTATCAAATAGTCTCCCAAGTATATAAATAACATTTCATACAAGTCTTCCCATAGCATACATTTACATAACTTTTTTTTTTAAAGCCCACGAAAATTTACCTGCCTCACACTGTTCTTCAAAACAGTAAAAATCTATTCAAGACTCTTGAATGACTGTGTAAAAGATTAACATGCTGTGAAGCAACTGTTCTCTTGGAGCTACTGGGGACCTAAAGATATTTTTATCCTTTTAGAGCTGTGGATTTTTTTCTTGTTGCTTGGAGAGGGGCCATTGTCAAGTCCAGGTTTTGCTTTCATCACAGATGCAGCCAGCAGTCAACCCAAGCTCCACTTTCTTTTCAAACTGCATCCTTCAGCATATGCCCCCAAGCAAGTGCAGAGTTTGGGAAAGTCTATGTGGCTATCAGGGAGCACAACTGACACACCCTTCATTTCAATAAGGGTTGACTAGATACAGCAAAACCCTTGTATCAATGGTGACAGAAAGCTCTCTGAAGCCGGTTATCTTCCTCCAGTGCTAACGAGTGTTAAAGGATACTTCTAATTTCCAGTGTCTTTGGCACTGGAACATCTTATTACCTCAAAGTTCAGGTTTACATCTGCCTCAATTTTTGTAGCTCCTCTAGGCCATATTGCTATTGGAGCACTGGCCAGTCTGTCCACAGCAAGATGAAGTCCAGTACCAATCAGATCATGTCTCTATTTTGGCATCAGCAATCTCACACCAGAGCTCTCAGGACACTGTCCTTGGCAAGAAGACCACAAAGAATCTCCCATGACAAAAATATCTAAATATGCGAGGTGGGGAAGAGGGATGCTGTTTGCCATGCTAGCCATACTCCCTCCTCTGGGAAGCTGATGCTCTCTTATTCAAAATTTAAAAAAAGCCAGGTGTCAGTAAACCTGATCTCAAACCCTCCAAGAATTGGACAACTCTCCATAGTAAAATTATGGCATGTTTTTGCCCAACACTTTGTTTGAAGAATTCAATTATCAAGCTCGATGATCACCACAAACTTAAAAAAAAATCAATCACAGCCCTTGCAGTACTTTGGTCAATTTGACCCCAAGTCCACATACTCACATCCCAGCCCTACAGATGCAAGCCACTGTTTGTCTTCCCTTCAGTAGCAACAAGCACCATGGCTGCCCATGGAATAAAATTTCCCCTATGCTCTTACTTAAGAGAAGAAGCAGAAAAAAAAACCATCAAGTCACCTGGCAGATCTTAGTGACATGCTCTGCTGCACCAGTAAGTCATGTTTTGCTTCCAGCCATACAGCAAGAGTGGGGCAGCTCCAGCAGATTAGGGCCCACTAGTTTGAATGGTGCCTACCTTCACCCCTTCATATCCCTTGGAGGCACAGAGAATATGGGAAAGTTTTAGTCACCACTATCCTCTTACTGTTAAATCTCAGTTTTTAAGTAAGTGATACCCAGAAGACAGTTACAAATCAATTTTTACTGATAATACATGAACTAAGAATAGAGTCACCAGCAATCTGGATACATCTTCCTTCTAACTAACTTCTTTCTAATGACCCACAACAGCTAGAACTTGAACACTTATGTAGTTTCCCCAAGAAATATATTCAGCCATTTTAAAACTTTCAGCAGTGGTCTGTCACTGAAAAACATGAAGCATAAAACAATTCTTGCTGATCTTTCATTATTACGCAATATAAAAATTCCCACCTTCCTAAACCTGGAGGCATTTCTATTTAATGAATATGGTTATTGAAAATTTGGTGCAAGTCAAACTAAAAAGTTCTCTTTGGCTTCTAATTTAGCTATTTTCTCCGTTGCTTTTATCACCTCAGAAACTGGCCCAGAATCTAGATAAAGTTTCGGTTTAATCTTTTTTACTGCTGTAACCAGTAATGTGATGTTAGTGTCTCATCGGAGGATGGTTTCATTTGGTGCATCTTTCTTCCATCCTCAAAGGGCTCCTACTGAGAATTGTCCCACTTGCTGTCTATGGATTGGGTCCTTTCATTATTCCTTTAGTGATTTTTGAATGGCCACAGCCTGGTTCCCTGAATGGTCTTGACCTGGTTTGGAGTTTTCATTTCTCTTTTTGTCACCTCTCTGCAACCACGAGGGCTCTGCCACCATTGCACAGCCTCCTCAGAGTAACTCCCATTAAAACTCTGCAGCTTATTGTGAACTTGGTAAATCAGAAGCATTAGGTCAAAGATTAGAACAGACACAGAATTTCAAACAGTGATGTTGACCTCAAAAGTTAAGAGACTGCCCTTTCCAGGCCATCTGAGTCACTTCCAATAGCTGTGACAGCCACATCTCTGCTACTTTGCAGGGAAAAGCAGAAAGGCAACACACACAAGTGTGCAGTTGTTGTGCCCTCTTCTCTGGCTGACCACTAATCTCCCAGTCAGATGTGCCCACTAATATTTGCAGTTTACTGAGTATTTATCTGTTAAAGAGAGATGCTGAATGTCCTGGAAGTAACGTGTCAGCCAGAATTTTCACCTCTAACTCTGTCTCTTTCAGATATCAATCTCTGTTGGATGAAGACTTCTGGTTTGCAAGTTTCTGAGAACTTCTGACAACCTTCCAAGACCAAGGATTAAAGTAAGCAAACTGGAGACCTCTTGTACAAGTCATTCAAGCCAGAACACAAGAAATAATTAGCAATTAAGAGTTGCAATACAAGTTTTTCTGTAGTGATCCAAGTTAGCAAGGTTAAGAAGATAAACAAACCCCACAATCAGCTATTTCCCACTAGATTAAATCACAGTAACTCACTCCAGGTAGTTGTGTAACTCATTCCACATAAGTTGTGTCCAGAAAAAGCCGCTTTCTCTCATACATATCTAGATTCAAGTGCTTGAGCCAACAGTAGGTGTAGATGTGGCCAAGATATTTTCTAATCACAAATCCAAGTTGAATGCTGGTACATATTCTCATTTAGCACATGAAGTCAGTCAACACCACTTGCAAACACGTTTCCTAGGTTTGTTCCATCTTATAATTAGCGCTAGCTGATGAAGCATCTTCAAAAAAGCTTTTTCTATAAATGTTATATCTTACTTCAAATTCAGATCCAACAACTTGTGATCTTCTTATTAGCTTATACAAACAAAATAGAGTAATTAAAGCCTAGGCTAATAGCATTTCATATTTACTCCTTTACCAAGTTCTTACACTGCTTTCTAAAACCCATCTACTAAACAGTTCAGACCATTGCATGACTAGGGATTGGATAGTCTTGATTTAAAATACAAATAGCCAAGATGTTCAGACACTCAGCAAGTCTGGGCTGAGAGCCTAATATTAATAATCTTTTAGCTTATGCCAAATGAACCATATCTGCTCTACAAAAATATTTTTCCTGTAAACCAGTAACAGGAAATGGCCAACAGAGCCAAGTGGGGACTCAAAATCATCAGCTGGGATTGATAATAATATTATTTGCTTGAAAGTTTAAAAAAGAGTCTCCAAATGCAATGTGAAAATGTCCAACTGTGTTTGCAGTCATGGGGACTAGTTAATCCTTGGTAAAAGTCCAGCTGGAAAAATTTGTAAGGCCTGTATGATGATGATCTGAACTCCGCTTCTGACTGGATCTTCGTATTCATTGTTTCCATTGGCAAGATCTTCCAAATATCTGCCTGCTGTTGTATTTGCAACACCATCTTCAGTGTGTTTGCCTTGCTCTGGGTACACAGGCACCAGTCGCTGTACAGTTGCCTCTACTCCTCCACACTCCCTGCTCCTTGTCCCACCTACTTACTGCTTAAAGCTAAGATGGGAAAGGTGCATCGCCAACCTATGAAGTTCCTTAACTATTCTTCTCTGAAACAATTTTCTCCCCTTCCTCCTTTCTGGCCCTGTACCAACCCCTGATCCTTTGTTTCTGCTCTCTGCTCTTTTCCACTGTTTATTGCACTTCAGATCTGCTCCTTACTGCTCACATGCCCCCTGTAACCTGCCAGATTTTAGCAACTTCATCCCAGCTGAGCATTAGTTAAATATAGTGGGTTGGGGAGGAAATCCAAAAAAAACCAAACAACAAACCAATCTCTATTCTGTAGACACTGTCACAACAGGTCCTCAAAGTTCTCAAGATACATGCATAGTCATGTACACAATTGATGAGTGTGTAGAGAGAGAAAGGGGAGATACAGTGACTATTGCTGCCTGCAGACAGAATATTCCAACAATTCAGATTAACATGTATCCTGGGATACATATAAACTGATTTTTTTCTCCCTCAGGTGTTTAGCAAAGTCTGGCAAAAGTAAAACCCTCGGCTTACTTTCAAATGCCACCAGCTGACAGATTTCAAATCACTGCATCAAGTCACAAGCATAGAATCATCTTAAAGAAATTGAGAGTCCATCATTTAAAAAACCAGCAACAGCTATCAACCAAATGTCACAAAAACTCATACACCCTCAAAAAATCCACACACAAACAAAAACCTCTCCCCATGTTATAAATTAAGATGTCCGGGCTGCAAAGCTGCAAAAAAGAAATGGTTTATTAAACAAATAACAAGCAGACAATACAACTTCGACATATGTCGGACCCTTCTCAAGAGAGAGAGAGAGTCCAGTCTCTTGGCTTCTGTGGCTTTTTATCCTTATTTTTCGGCTTCGGGTTATCCAGTGTGTTCTTTGAAGTGCAGATTCAAACTCTGCCTGGCGCCAGGTGTTAGATCCTCTTTAGAAAAGGTGTGTCTGTTACATTATAATCTTAAAGAGAGAAGTTTATTCGTCTGTCTTTTGCAAGCTAGCTTTCCGGGAATAAGGGTTTATCCTGTCTGAAGACTTTCCAGGAACTGTTAAAGGGAGAAGTTTATTCG
>JAWWES010000081.1:101535066-101582008 GCA_035583135.1 Lophotriccus pileatus | reverse complement strand
CCCCCCCCCCCCCCCCAAAGGTACGGGTCCTCCTCTCAAAGGATCATGCTGTGAATTATATCACGATATTTCAACAGCTTAAGCACTAATCCAGACGTGTACAGAGAGGTGAGGGGCTGCAACTGCACACAGCAAAACTGAAGGGATTACAGTGTAACATGTATTTTGGTTTTGGTTATCTTAGTTATTGAACCTTCTATCTAAACACAAACTCAACAGACAATCCACAGACAAATCCCCAGTGTGATATTTAAAGGCAGTTGGTGTAAATAATGCATAAGAATAACAGATGGAGCCTCTAGCCAGCACAGGGCGATTCAAGTTACACATCCTCAGACTCTGCTCTCGACATATAGAATCCAATCGTAGTTTCTACACTGAAATATTTGTGACACTTCACTGCCACCAAGAGCTTCAAGGGCCATATTGTGCCGTTTATTTTTTGAAAAAGGCATTCTCCCTACTTCAGCAGAGAAGACACTGACAGATAATAAAAAGCTAAGGTTATTTTGGTTGGAGTCGTTCTTTTTCTTTGCCACTGTGAGTGTTCCCTCTCCCAGCCAATTATAACATTCCATTACACAGGGAAGCAAGTGTTTCACTTCTAGGGCTTCCCCTGCTTCTGTTTAATAGCAGCAGCTCTTATTTCTGCTGCAGAGATTGTTGTGATTAAAGCTGGTTAGAATGTCAAGAAAGAGGAAGCCAGAGCCTGCTATTTTATTTGTACAGGAGCAAAAATACCATTGACAGGAATCAATTGTAACAACATAAGTCAGAACACAGGGAAGGGTTTGCACTACAATATATCAAGATGTTTGTTAGAAAATGCTACCCAATGTTAATAAGTACTTTATGAAAAGGATGTGTATACCTTTATGATTTGCAGTATGAAGAACATCCTAAATGCACATCCAACAGGTCTTGCAAGGCAGTGCCATCTCTCACCTGCCACCATAGCAGGCTGAAGCATCAAAAGGTTGCACTCTCACTTTCCCACCCATTGCTCAGACATGTCTTTTTCTCCTCACTCACCTATGTGAGATGAGGGAACAGAAGTTGCCCCAGTAACTTGGCTGGTCTAGTCTGGTCCATCACCCTGCTGCTGGTATTATCTCCAAGTCGTTACATAGACACCTGGAAAAGCAAACAGGTGACATAACACTATAGCTCCCTAAAAACCAAACATTTCACAGCTGGTGATTTTGAGTTTTACCTTCCAAAGAGCAAGTATCCCATATTTGTTTAGGTACTAAGAGGAAAAACATGGAGAAAATGTCAGTTCTCTGTTCTGATGTTGCCTGGGTACTTCTCAGTATGTAATAAAACCCATCACAAAACCAAACCCACAGTGCAGCTTTTCTGTTTCTTTCTAATCCTCTATTTGAACATGTGAACATTCATATACCAAATAGATGTTTTATTGAAAAACATTTTGCTCTTTGAAATTTTAATATTTGTGTCTATATTTGCCAGTAATGCAGAAACACTAATATAAAAATTTCTCTCTCTTGAATGTGTCACTGTTTCCTGAGAGGATTCCCACATATTTTAGAAATCTTATGGACCAGGACACAATAAATTACTTTACTCTAGACCATAACTGCCCATTCCTAGTAAAAGTAACAAACAATTGTAGATGACAGACAACAAGTAGATAACAACTTGCATTTAGGATTTTTTCATATTTGATTATTGCATAATAATTCTATCTGAGAATTTCCTGCTTGTGTAAGTCGATATAAGCCTGATTTCTGCAGTCTAGGTGTTGGAGTAATTCATATTTCTGAAGTTTTACAAACATGGCAAGAGGAAACAACTTTGAATGTTACTCAATTAACCACCGATCAAGTAGCTATTAGTTGTGGAAGTCACAAAGTACACGAAATAACATCCTCACCACTTGTAAATGTTAGAACAATGCCTGAGGGCTTCTAATAAAAAGTCACTGTTCCAGTAACACACAAAGAAGCTGCCCAAGTTATCCTTGGGAGGCTTTTATGTTCTGAATGCACAAGAACAGCAGAGGAAGAAGGTAAAAATAGTGAGATAGAAGCAGAAAAAATAGAGTTATAACACTCAAGTAGCAGATGTTTTAAAAATTTTTAAACTTTTGGTCCAGGACTTACTTAGAAAATGAGTATTTAAAAAAGAGATAAAGCCTAATGAAACATAGGAAAATAAGGGGAGTAACTAGAAGAAAGGAGTCAGCCCAGGTCACAGGAAGGGAGAAGTGCCTCTCAAAAAGCCAGTCAACCCCACAGGGCAGAACAGCCCTCCCAGCCACAGATCCTCTGAGCCCACTACCACAGTACCTTTTCCTGGCAATCTCTTCTTTTAAGTGCTCAGGGTGTAGCTTTTCCCTAGAGCGCTCCTAAACTTTGAGAACCAGCAGAGTCGAGATGGAAAAAATAACTACCAAATCTCTCAAGAGAGGCACATCCTGCTTTCTTGTAGCTGTGGGTAGTCAGAAGGTTAGTGGTCCCACATGGAGTTTGTTGCCTCACCAAAGGTATCTGAAGTAGGTCTGCACTCCTGCTTGCTTATGCTTCACAGGTGGGTATGGAGCTCGTTGTGCTTATTAAGGAGAATATCCTGAATAATTCAGTATAGACTTATTATAGAAATGTTACAACGCTAAAGTCAAGTTATTACTCTATGCTTAATTAATACAAACATATGGAACATCCTCATGATGCTCCTTGTCTTTTTCTTCTTTGCTCTCCTGGGTGATAAACTGATGGAGTGTATCAGGGGTTACTAGATGGTACAAAAGGGGTGAACAAGAGTAGGCATGTATGTGCACTGAGAGATGGATAGCACAGTAAATGCAGTAATACCTAGATTGAAATGCTGAAAACACTGTGGGGAAAAGAAGTGAGAGCCCTGAGCTCTGATGTGTGATTGCCTTACTTTGCATCTAGGAGCAGAAAGCAATTTGGTGAGATTTGCTGCTCTAATAAAAAAGAGATTGTGCAAAAAAGCTCTGGCTGCAGCATACCCAGATGTTTATCTTACAGGTAAAGAGGAGTAAAAATCTCTCAGGTTCAGGTGGCCTTAGTACCTGGGGTCCGCACTCGTGTGGTGTGCCCACCCTGTCCTTTAACTAGGATCCCTCTGTATGCTGCTTTAGGACCTCAGATGGTCTCTCCCAACATGGTTTGGAGATTCTGTGAAGAAAAGCAGGTTGGGCAGTACTGCACAACACTGCATCCCCAACTGGAAAAGCAATAGTGGAAGCACAAGAGGAAAAACCAGAGTCAGAGCTGGGACAAAAAGCACACAAAGTCGCAGCACTGACATCTCGGGCAGGTCCATGTGTCTGATAGGCAGGTGCAATGTAATGTGCATTATATGAGGGGGAAATAAATCTCCATGTGACCATCACTCTCCTAAGGAAACTCTAATTGTCGCATAAACCACTCAGGTTTTCCTCCAACTGGAACTACAGCTTTGAAATAAGGTTACTTGCTGATAATGGGCTGCATCTTCAGCTGCTGTAAATCTGCATGACTCTGCAAATGCCAGACCAGTTGTGCTGATTTAAATCAGCTAAGTACCTGGCCCTGAACACTGACCAAAGAGGTATCCTCTGCCTGCTGGATTTATGGGCATGCTGTGTTAGCATGGACAGGCTCATCCTTACAATTCACAGCTTTGTATGGTTCTGATGTTTTGAACCTGAAGCCAACTCATCCATGCCTGCGATGTACAGCTGGTGTGCTTAGCCCAGACCAGAGTGCCCTGCTAGTCCATGTGCCATGTGGAGAGGCAGGGATGCTGCATCCTGATGTCCCACTGGGATTCAGCTGAGGCATGTGCTTAGTCTTGGGGCTCCCTGGCTTCCTCTGTGACCCTGCTCTCCCCAGGCAGAGGAGCATCCCTTCCAGCCCTGTTTTCACCAGTGCTGCAGTGGGAGGCAGAAAGCACACAGGGCTGCTGTGCAGTAGTCCAGGATACATGCATCTGAGTCTGGCCATTAGCAAGTATAAGAGAAGGTTTAACACTCTAGCCCTGGAGCTGCAGGCTCACAGGCTTAACTTGGAGTTTTACTGTCATATATATATATTTTCATATATATATATATATATATATATATATATTTTCATATATATAGGTATCTCAAGATAGTGTTAAGAAAATAACACATGAACTAGTTCCCAAGAGATATATTTATTAATTTAGGGAAGAAAATAAGGGAACTTGGCAAAGGTTCAAAAAAGGCACTACACAAGATAGACAAAATGTTCCACCACAGTACTGACTCAGCATGTACTAATCCACAACAATTTAAGTCAAAATCCAATCCCTCCAGCTCCAAGCCACCCAAAGCATCTAAAAAAGGAGCAAAGAAAGGGAAGTAGAGGGAGTAAGAAGAGAGAAGGAGAAAGAGGGAGAGACAGATCACATAACTACTACTGAAACTTTGTAGAGACCAGCTCTCACATGTCCAGGTGGCAGGGCCATGACAGGAGGCAAGCACATGCCTTTGGTTTTATGTGCTCTGGTCCCTCTGGCCAACCCCTCCAGGTGGGGCCTCTGACTATCAGCCACCCTGGGGTTCCAGGCCAGGGTGAGGGGCAGTGTCCTCACTGTCCCTGCCAATCTAAGCTGGCTTAGGGGCTCCAGGATTTGTGGTGTGTTATAGTTTTCCTGGGCTGTTTGTGACTGACAGCTACTCCGGGGCTTCCCTGCGTGGGCTCCAGGGTCCTGCCACGAGGGATACAATATCACACCACCTCTGTGAGGTTCAACCCATCCCTTCACCCTCCACACACACACACTCCCCACAAGGTGGTTCTGACCCAATAATTATTGATCTGGTATCTAACAGTAGGCATTAGATTACACATGAAAAATTATATTTTCCCTGGCTATTTTTGTCTCAGGGTTCACTGCATAAAGCCCATTTGGAGCTGTGTTCCAAACAATGCCTATTTACATAATTAAGAGTGGCTTCTGCTCTAACCCACAATCTAGGCTTTTTCTCACGGCACAAGAAGTTGAAGAGTGCACATGGCTTTTGAAATCTGTCTCTGAACATTTCTTCTAGCAACAACTACAGATCACATCTCATAAATAGCCACATTTTCAATACAAGTTAAACATTTGTTGGTTCTAATCTAATTATTTGTAGAAATGTCCTTCTCCTGTGATCCACAGTCTTTTCAAACCTCAGTGGTTTCTTGCTGTGAGAAATGATTCACTCTGGACTGAGTGTATCATGGTAACTGCATATTTTTTCATTGTGGTCCAATTTTTGATCCAGGAAACTGAGTCTTGTAATGGTTCCTGGGGAACAGCTCTCCTGAAGAGCTCTGCCAGTGGGCTAATCCAGTCCCCAAATGTCCAAGATCATCCTGAAATTAACTGGAAGTGCATGCAGAAGTGTGACTAAATGTCCTTATGCATACTCTATCAAATATTTATATCATCTATTTTCTCCTCACTGGTAGATTTTGCAATAAACATTTTAAGGCATTTACACTCATGGAAGATGAGCTCTTTGAATTTACAAAGGTAATTCTAGGATGGATCCGCACAGGTTGAAATTGACAGTCAAAATGAGAACTGGAAAGCTCAAAAGTATGAGATGAATTTACACTTGAAACCACATCAGTCAGTTGCGTGTGAAAGTGATAAAAACCGTTCACCATCCATAAGAGGTCCATGTCAACCATTATGAGGGTACTCTGGCAGAGCACTCTGAAGGGCTTACTGAGATTTACTCTTAAAAAAAAGGAAAGGCCTAAGAAAAGGGAAGATAACGTGGCCATGAGGCAAAGTGCAATTAAAGCATCCCCAACCATTAGTTAGGGAGCACAACATTAGGAAAATTAATCAAGTTATGGCCCTGACCGAGAAACCAGAGTTGCAAAAGTGCAATTTGTGCAAGGGTGTAAGGGGAAAGAATGGTTCTGAAGCTGGTCGTGAGGAACATAACTGACACCGGGTTGCTGGTTTCACATGAGAAATATGATTAAGAGGTAACCTGATACTTCTTGTGTGTCCTTAAATCAAGTTTTAATTGATGTTACATCCTGAAGGACTAATACTAGGTACTGGAACATTTCTCGTATCCGGAGGGTTGGGCTTTATATTTAGGTTAACATTGGGTAGGTTTTAGTCCGAGGTAATGAATTTATTCCTAGAACATTACATGGTTATTCCTTGATGTGGGAATGTGCCTAGGTCTGGTATTGCCTTGGTTAGCGGGTTATGGGGTAAAGCATGAAAATTTATGTAGGTCATGCATACAAGTTATGTGAAATATTCTTACAAGGATAGTATGCATAATATAGCAATGCAAAGTAATACATATTATAAAATATGAATTACTGTGATGGGGACGGGGGGAGTTGTGTGAATGTCTGCCAAGCCTTCCTGGTCCTTGAAACCAGGCACAGACAGGCGCTATAATCCTTCCAAGGCAGGGGGTAAGAGCAAAGCAGAAGAAGTTCTTGGGAACGAAATTGACCCTAATTTTGGTGAGCTTAGAGAGCTTCATTCATATCTGGTTTACCACAGGACCACACCAGTGTGCAGATAGTCAGAAATTCCTTTGAAATTTTTTATAGTATATTTTTAATAGTACTGGTCAAGGTAAAAATTTGTAACCAGTGTTTTTTTTGCTTTGAAGGTACATTTTTGCCCTGGAGTGGAGAAAGAGGTATGTTGTTTCACAACTGAGAAAGATCCCACCCAATTATTTCAAAGGATGGAATTACTTGTTTTAAGAAATCGCTTGGTCAATCCTTATTAACATGTTAACCATGATTCAACAAGTTTTCCTTGGCAGCCTAAGGTTGGTGTTAATTTCTCCTGGGTAAGTTTTGTTAAGAACTGCTGTAGCATGGTAAATGGAAAACAGATCATTGCCGGAAGGATTTGCTTTGTCAGGTGTCATCCTAATTGGTGACTAAGGCAGCTGCATGGGGAGCGTTAGATGCATGGGGCTGTGAGCAGGGGAAGGTTTTTCCCCATGCAACTGAGCTGGGTTATATGACCCCACTGCCCTGTAAACTGCAAAAAGGAGAATTGTAAGCAAATCTATTTCAATCAATAATTGGACTCATTAGAGTTGCACGGTGACTAGGCCTCCTGCTTACCTCAGTATCTGTGGGGTACTGAATTTGTGTCATTTCTGATTTCTCCCTTCCACATTGCAGCTGCTTGGTGGAGACACTTTTCACAGGCAATTAAAGGACCTAAGACAGGAACAGGAGCAAGAGGGAAGACACTGGGTATTAATTAGATTTTTGCCAAATAATTGACCCAGTCATGCAAAGACAATATCTGAGATTTGTGTTGCTTTTGCTATTTTCACTACACACGTATCTGAAGCAGTTTTACATTGAATTGACTTAAAACCTATAACAGACATGCAAAGTATCAGTAATGAAAGGTTTTGTTCTTTAAGGGGTTTGGGGTGGAAAAAAAGACCCACTTCTCAACTGTATCAAAAATATCCAAAAAAAATCTACACCAAAACAATGTAACATTGTTTTCTAGAATGAAGAAATAGACATATATATAAATATAAAAACTATTATCACAATGAATCAAACAAATTTAACATTTTGGTATTACTACCCCAATAATCATTTGGTAAAACATACAATTTTTAAAAAATACTGTGAACAGAAAAATTCTCCCAGTCAGGTTGTAAATCATTACACTAACACCCTTTAATAAATTTCATGAGGAATAATAATAAAAATAATAACTTATTTCTTAAATGAAATTAGATTTGGACTATCAAGCCATGTAGGTGTCTGCTGCACTTTCCCTCTCCTTCTTCCACAACCTTTGGATGCTGCTGAACAGCTTCAAGGAACAGCTAGCAGAGCTGCATATCTGATGCTTTGAAAACTAGAGCAAGATGTCTGACAGAAGAGAAATCTTGTCAAAGCACTCAGTGAAAAAGTCCATGAAAAAAAAATATTGGAAAAAAAGTGTGGAAAAAACAATTTCATCATTTCTACAAAGAGCAGGGTGTGCCGCGCCCACTCTGCTAGGCTCTGTACTTCAGAGCTGAGCAACTCTATTCTCTGGGTGAACTTAGGGGTATTAAGGGTGTAGGAAACAATCATGAAAAGAATACTGAAATGTGTCTAAATGGGATTAAAAGAAGAAAAAAAAAAAGAAAGAAAAAGGATAATATTTGTGTTGATCTTTATTTCCCTAATTTAGTCTCCTAGATGAGTCTTCAGTGGCTAAGTCTTGTTCTCTACCCAATCTTTCAAGGTTTGCTGGGGTACTGACTTTTTGAACACGCTAGAAATCTTGGTTTGGATGAATGTGATCTTCTTTCACATATGCACAGGCTTTATCTCAACAGCAGAACACCTATCTTTTGTCCAGGTAACATGCTGTTGCACTTCTTCCATGCTATTCCTTCTAAGTCTTATCTCTATCATTTGAAAAGCCATCAGTTCTCACCACACCCCGGGACGTGTGACTCCTACCCTGGCAGTAAGGCTCTTTCATCAGTAGAAAGGGGACAGCCTTGTGATAGCAGCCAGATCCAGCAGAGAGGCTGAAGAATTAGCGTTCAGAATTAGTGGGTTTGCCAGCAGCTATTTAGATTAGATTAGAAAAGGTGTTAGGAGAGATTAGCCTGGGATGGGCTCGGAGATAGTGATAGGAGTCAGTGGGGACATTAGAGGGCACCCAGGGACGAGACTTTCTGGACAGCAGCAGTCCCCAGCCTCAGGGGAAAGGTTGTGTCAGGTATCACTCAGTGCCTGGGAGGAGGAGGTGATGGACACAGCACAAAGCGATCATGTACCATGGTTTCTCTCACATCCCATGAGTTCTGTCTGAACTGTTGCAAACTGTAAATTGTCCCTGGAAAACAGCTGCCCTAATGCCTTCAGGATCCTGGGGAAATTCACAGGAATGCTGTGAATACTTAGCAATGTTGAGCATTTCCCTGGCGGACCTGGATTCCTTGGGTCATTCAATTCAACCATGAATTGATTTTACAGAACAGGCATCTTTCTGCTGAGGATGATGCAGTTTCTGACAGGACTTATGTGAACAGGAGATTCTTACCTCTCACAGCGGCACTGCCTTCTCAAGCAACAGCTGGTCTTCACTATGAACATTGCCTGATATGTTCACAGTGACATGTTCATCCTCTCCTTTAGCCCCTACTCTGTGTTGCTGGAGTCTTCCCATGCTGCCATGCCCTGGTCGCAATTCTGCTGGACCTCAGTCTTCATCTGGAAATAACTGTCTTTTTCTTTCCTCTGCTGCTCTTTCATCCCTCACCTGGAGCTGATGGAAATGAGGTTAGAGGGGACACTTCTGGCTTATTTTTCTTGGTCCTTGTAGACAGAGGACTGCTGAAGAGTGTTCCCCATTTTTTTATTCTTTTCACAAGGTAATATGCTCCTACTTCTTGCCTCTGGATCCTCCCTCCCCATCTTCCCCTCCTGAGCACTTCTCAACACCCCCAACACTCATGATAACCAGATCCACCACAGAGTGAGACAGGAACCTTGTGAGTTTTTCCTGCTGGCATCTGCAGGGGTTCAGGGGGCTTAACGCCCACTATGGATAATACACTCCTGTCTCAAAATCCACTTTTCCTCTAATAATATTGAGGAGCATCAGCAAAGGTGACTGTGTGGACAAGGTGGTCCTCAAATCTAGAGGCCAAGAAGAGCCAAGGCAGGAGAAGTATGACAGGTGGATAAAGGACATTCTACCTGGAGGAGAAACCCCTACATCTGGAGGTTGCATGGTCTGAAAAAAGATACCCCACAACAGCTGCCATGGGAAAGAAGGCACAGTGGACTGGGAAGTAAAATGCTTCTACAAATTTAGAAAAATGAAAATTGAGAGAGTAATTTTTAACAGTTTTGTCTCTACCCTGATCATATAATGAGTATAAATTCCAGGTGGACAAAGGTGATAGCAGGAAAACTGAAGGATGTGCCATAAACTGCATTTGCTCTTTTAAAAAATGCAGATGCTGCAGTGAGCATCCACAGGGCTGTGAGTCACTTTGTTAAAGTATCTGCCGAAAACAAAGGGGTACCCAGAGACCAACAGCTCTGGAGCATCACCTGATGTGGACGGAATGCAGCCCCACCACAGTGGCATGGCATCTCCACTACCACATGTCTGACTTCTGGACAGAAATTAATTTTGTAGTGCTAAAAATAAAAAATAAATTAAAAAAAAAAACAAAAACCACCACCAAAAGATCACACCCCCAAACAACAACAAAAAAAATCAAAACCCAAACAAAATAAACTTATACAAAATGAAGAACTTTTTGCCATGTGGTCGCTAATCTGCTTACTCCAAAACAATCCCAGCGCTAACAAGGATAGCAGCTTGAGTGGGAAAAAGTGTTCGAAACCGTGAAGGTAAAATCTTCAAAGTAACAGAATAACAAGGTTTGAAAACAAAGTATCTTTTGCTGACGAGCTGCACGTTTTTGTTAGACCGTTGCTTTACCACTGTAAGTAAATATTTCTCATTTCATTGACAGCTGCCGGGGTTGATTTGACTCTCTTCACGCCTTATGCTCCTTTGTCCCAGCTGCTGCTGGCAGTGCCGTGCCCGCCCTGAGCGGTTGCATCCCGCTTATCCGCAGGGATAAGCTCCTGGCCGGGGAGCGGCGCTGCCCCCGAGGAGGGTGGCGGAGACACCGCGGCTGCGGTGGCGGCGGAGCTGCGCAAGGTGGTGCCATCGCACCGCCGGCCGCCCCCGCATCGCCCGGACACCGGCGCGGCACAGCCCGGCACCCACCTGGCACCCACCTGCCCTGGCATTGCCTTGGCATCACTCTGGCATTGCTCCAGCACTGACCAACAACCCTGGGGAGACTCAGCAAGACCTGTTCATTTCGCTTCATATATTTAATATAACCACAATTTACTCAATACATTGCTTTCCATTTTTAATCCAACTAATTATTCAGGATGAGTACTTTATCAGGCAGCTTTTCTTCTCTCCTTCCCCCTTGGTCTGGGTCTCACATATTTGTCACCGCAGGGATGAGGCACATTCATTTCATTGTGTGGGGACTGGTTCTGGGTTTGTGCTACGTGGGCAGGTTTTCAAGTGAAGTCAAATTTTTCTTCTTCCAGGAGCAGAGGTGGGGTACATGAAACAAAAGTTTCATGTTGGAAAGTTGAAACGCAGTTCATCACTCAGTGTTTTTAAAGCAATTCATTGGACTGTGGTGCTTTATGTGACTTTTATCTTCAGTGCATCCACATGAATCATAGAGTCATTGAGTTTAGAAAAGACCTTTAAGATATCAGCTCCAACTGTTCAGCCCAGCACTGCCAAGTCCACCACTAAATCAAGTGCCACATCTACATGTCCTTTAAGTACCTCTAGGGATGGTGATTCTACCACTTCCTTAGGCAGCCTGTTACAATGCTTGGCAACCGTTTTCTTGAAGAATTTTTTCTTAATATCCTATCTAACACCCCCCCCACCACCCTTGGTGCAACTGGAGGTCATTTTCTCTCATCCTGACACATTACCTTGGAGAAGAGACTGACACCTCCCCACCCTCACAACAACCTCCTCTCAGGTAGTTGTAGAGAGTGATGAGGTCCCCCTGAGCCTCCTTTTCTCCAGGCTAAACAACCCCAGCTCCCTCAGCTGCTCCCCATAAGACTTGTGCTCCAGGCCCTTCACCAGCTCTGTTGCCTTCTCTGGACACGCTCCAGAACCTCAATCTGTGAATATCAATGAAGTGTGCAAAATCACTTTCTCCCTGAGCAAGTGTTTCTCGCTTTTCTAGTACAGACTCCAAAGTGGCTATTACAGAGCTGTTTCTGAATAAGGGAAAAATCCACCAGACTAGGAAACAGTTGGGTGGGATACTTCTGTTCCATCAGCTGTGCCTACAGAAGCTGGGGCGTGAAGCCGGGTGACAGCAGACACATCAGCAAACTCAGTGGGCTTCAGCTCTGTGCATTTGATCTGGCCTTCCTACACCTTGAGAGGCACTTCAAGAGAAGCAAAAAAAAAAAAAAAAAAAAAATAAAAAAAAAAAAAAAAGGAATCAGGAATTAAAACATATACAACTGTTGATAAATTTTGACTGAGATTCTCTGTCAGTGGGTTTTCTGTGTATGTTAGATATGCTTTTTCAACAGCTTTATGAAATGCAATTGCTTAAAGCCACTTGGCCACAACTCTTTCCCTTAAGAGAAAGATTTCTGGAATGCTTCTTGGGATCACTGTGGAAATTATTCTTCAGTAGAGGATTATGAGGATTTCCATGCCATAACAGCCGCAGAGGGAATGTCGTCCTGCAACCTCTTGTTCATACAAATACTAGATGATTTCCAGAGGGTCCCTTCCAGCTTCAACTATTCTGTGATTTTGTGAAATGGCTTCTACTCTCCTAACTGGCTACCTCCTTTCCATTGCCTTGTTTTGCTGCTTCTGAGAGGTGTTGCTCATCCTCAGTGCCTGCAAAAGTTCATGGGACCTGATTTATTCAGCGCTGCCCTTTCCCAGACTGAGCTCAAAAAGCCTAGAGCTAAGTAAGTCTTGGATATCAATTTCCCAGAAATGATGTTGAAAACACCAGCCCTTCCAACAGGTCTCAAACCACAGCAGAGACCCTTCTCTGCCCAAAAATACCTGCAGAGAACAGCTGATGTGTCTGTACCCAGCCTGAAGAGACTCACTGCAGGGGCTGCACCCTGACACCTCACAGAGGGAGAGCAAAGCAAAGCAAAAAGGTCCAAACACCACAACTGAGTTTCAAAAGAAAGCAAGTGGCTTGCTACCTTGCTACAGAGACATAAGCAAAGATTTTCTTTCTTTTAAACACATACTAGAATGGCATTGGTATGCATATAATCAGCAACCTGTAAAACACTTACAGGGAAGTTTTATCCCAGAGGCTCATTTTTGTCCCAAATGATTTAGTAATAAAACTTGGGACTCATGGGATTATGAAAAAAAAATTAAACTATTTTTTTTAAATGCCTAATGACATAACCTCTTAAAATATTTGGAGAAAGGAGTGCTGGAATCCTTTGAAGTGACTTTCAATTTAGCTTTTAAATTAATTAGGATGTTATTTCTGTGTAACAGCTAGAATATAAATTTGATTTCTAATTAAATACTGTGTGAAAACTCATGTCACACGTCACTGCTTGCGAATTTATTTGCTGTTGGATTTGCCCAAAGTTCCTTGGAGAGATGCTCTTTTCTCCTTCCCTGGGGGGAGAGCAACTTCCCTGTGGGAAAATGAAGGAAAGCTAAAGGACTTGCCATTGTGTTAACATATGGGAAAAATAGCAGTTTAATCACTATTTTCACACAACTCACAGTGTGTGAGTTCTGGTTAAGATTTCACTGTAATTTCTCTGTCACAGTCCTTCAAGGCCTGTCTCTGTTCTCTGGAGGAAGCTGCTAGTGCCTGGTGTCACATTCGTCCTCAAAGGGTTAATTCATTTTTACTGGACCATTTTTATTCATACTATATTTTAAGAAAAATATGAGCGAGTTTCACTATTTTGTCAAAAAAGGTAAGGAGCAGGTAATTCCAAGTCCTACTGGCAGCATTACTGGGCAACGCATTTTTAATAATTGCAAAGTATTACAGGTATAACTATTTCGCTGAACATTAGGCCTGAATAAGTCTTTTGTCTCTGGCCTTTATTACCCTTTAATTCCTCTGTCTCTCTAAGCATCTCTTCAATTTCTTTACCTAATTTAAAATAAAATCCTACTATATTTTTGGCTGTAAAAATAACCCTGCCCTTTTCCTTTTGTTCTCTCCTCTTTGATCCCAAATGGCATCAGTTCAAAGCAAAAAGTTATTGTACACTTGATCTTTTTTTTCCAAGGTAACCCTTAAGTATTTCCAGCATTCGGTGATGACCAGTTACACGAATAAAGTTAATAGTTCACTGGGACAAAAAGAACGTAAATTCCTTTCAGTCTAAATAATTTGATGATAGTGGTCATCAGGGAATCACCTGAGGCTGGTTTTTGAGCTTAGTTAAAGAAATGTATCTCTCTATCAGCCAAACTGCTGTGGTTTTTTTTCACTGGACCATGATGTTAAAGCCTTGTGACTATCTGGTCAACAGACTGAGTTGAGTGCAGTGTGAGCAGGACCATGGTGTTGGTGGTGGAGGGAACATGACAAAATACACTGCCTGACCCTGCCTCTTGCAGCTTCCTACTCAGAATGAAATCACACCCTTAAGATGGCATTGCAGAATTACTTGACCTGACACACCAGCCTGCAGCCTTCTCCAAAGGTAAATTGGTGATATATTGCTAAGAAGCTCACGGAGGCATGGGTAGCACACATTATTTCCCCTGTGCTGAGCAATACCTAAATGCACTATGAACTATACTCCGTGTTTCTGTCTGAAGCACTCATGACATCACAAGTCTGCAGGGTCTGGGACACCAAAGGTAAGCCATGGGTTTATGCTGCTGAACATGACACTGTCCAGTTGCTCTGCCTTGGCCATTCAGAAGGGCTTTGCATAACGTTTCACACTTTTCAAGCTAAATCTTCTCATGCATCTGTGATTTAGGATTCCCCACCTTAACAATACATAAAGAGTTTCAACAGTCACTGTTCTTCATTCCTGAAGCCAAGGAGTAAAACTGTGCTCTTTTTTTTACATAAAGCAATAGAGCATAGATGGGTGCTAATATTTAACTCTATCCTAAACTTCATCTTTATGACTAATATTTGCCCAAGCTATGTGGGGGTGAGAGATGCCTAAAGCAATCAGGACTTGGAAACCGTCATGTATTTTTGTTTTGAGACAACTGAGCTGGAAACAGAAGCCTTCTCAGTCCCTACCATGCAATATAGCCTAATGCTGGAAGTGTGTAGTAGACACCGGTCTGGGTATTCCAGGATCTAGAAACAGATCTTTTTTCTTGGAGATGCTGTAGGCTCTCAAAAAAAAAAAAAAAAACCAAAAAAAAAAAACCCACAAACAAAACAACAACAACAAAAAACCAAAAACAAAAAACAACAACAACAAGCAAACAAAAAAAAACCAAACAAAAAACCAACAACAAAAAAACCACACCACCACCAACAACAACAACACAAACAAAACAAAAACAAAAACCAAACAAAAAACACAACAAAAAACACAAAACCAAAAACACCTCAACTGGAGCCTGTCCATGCTTAGACTTAGAGGCTGTAGAGCCCTCCAAAAAGTCTACGTAGCCACTGTAATTCTTGACAACTACTGCAGTCTAAATCCTGACACTTTTACTCATAGGTATTTTTCTTACTTAGCAGGCTTTACCATTTTCCTCCTTTTCTTTTTTTTTATTTAATATTAATATGAACATAAGACAAGATTTCAAAATTGTTGACTGATTCTGAGTGTTTGATTTGCCGTCTCTCCAGACCCTCATTTTCCAAGTGATTCTCAGACCACATTAAAATGTCACGAGTTAGACAAAATACAGGCTCTGAAAGTGCCAGTGATAAATGGCATGACTAGAAGAGTCATAAGTGAGATGAAGAAATTTTATTACCAGAAAACATCATTACGGGGCTCCACTAAAAGGGATGTTCAAATTAAGGCTTTTACAAATACATGGCTAAAGATCTTTCAGATGAACAGAGATGGGAAGGTGAAGTCTGATGAGTCTCTTGTCTGTTTTCCTATAGGTTTGACAGAGGTCTGGCAAACAGAGAAACTAAGCTCTTGCAAAGTCTGTGAAAACAGCTGGCTGCACAGACCATTCAGGGGGTGTCTTCAGTGTGAGCTCCTACATTATTGGAACACAGGAGAATCCACTGAAAAGAGAGATTTCTCCAGATGACATCATTAAGAAAATTTTTTTTTTTGATACATCAACCATAAGACTCCAACTCTAAAGCCAGTTCCAGTTATCATTGTGCTTACAGAGCAACCTCTACCTTTGTCTTTGCAATACTTCATTGCTCCAGAATTTTTCACTCCAACAAGACCCTAGATAACTTCTGAGAAGTCCCTCTCCTGGCCTATGTTTCAGAGGATGTTATTTTACTTTTCAAGGTAATGCAGTGACTTTGTTGGCACTCTGTTAAAGTCACAGAAATGCAGGTTCCAGCTTTACAAAAGCCACTACATTTGACTGCTCAAATGCCTCTCTTGCCATTTCTGAAAGGACTCAGCTTCTACTAGAAAGAGTGCAAGTACATCAGTCCATTTATTGACCACACTCCTGTTGACTTTTTACCTGAGGACAACTCTTTCCTGTCATGATATTTACTACTCACTTGAGTACATAATTCTCACTAACCACTGGGGAGTCTCCTTCATCCTTAGCACTGCAGGCCCTCTCCCCTCTTCCCACGTGCTTTTACCAATCCAGCTTTTTGCGTTGCCAAGAAAAAGAAAAAACCCTCTCTCTTGCTGATCTTCAGTGTGAGTCATAGATCAGAATTAGACAAAAGGATTATTCAAAAGAGTGAGCCCAATGGTGTCAAAATAATCAATATATTTTAATGTTCTGTTTGGAAAGCATTTTCAGCTGAAAGATTTATGATCTTTTATCTACAGAGGACATTAAAAAGATTCAGAATTGTGCTAAATATGCAAAATGAAAATAATGACTTGAAGTATCCTATGATATTTCAATATGCAGTGGCAAGAAATGGAAAAGGTGTGTTGATGTGGAAAATTCTTAATTAACATTTGAGTAAGTATTCTCTGTCTGGCTCCTCCTCAGCTCACTGTGCAGGATTTTAATATTCTCATATATTCCCTGGGCTATAAATCCTCAGTTCTACATCAGGGAGTGGCATGTATGATCAAGAGTTTCTCATTATAAATTGTGATGGCCCCCATTGATCTACCTTCCAACAGGATACTTGCCTCTGACTTAAAATGAATATTAATAAAGCTGTTAGTACTTCATCAAAAAAAACAAGTGCTTTCTCCATTTCAGTAACTGAGCGTGATAATAGTTATCAGTATCCCTAAATATCAAATATATTATTTCATCTCCAGAGCGGTCACCCTAAAAAGCAATTTAACGTAGTTTTCAAACATCAAAATTATTTCACTTTATTTTGAGAGAACTTGCAACACCTGTTTGTCAGGTGATGGAGCAGTTCTTCTGTTTTAACAGTGATGAAAAGGTGTATCAAACATCACTGAAAATCTGTTTTCCCCATTGGCTTTCTATGTTAGCAAGGTTCCAACTCATTTCTGATCAACAAAGACAACAGTAGATGAAGGAAAAAAAGTGATGGATATTCCTGCAGGGCTGATGGGCACACACCACATAATTTTGTTTCTGTCAGTTTATTTCTTTTTTTCCCATGTAAAATAAAGGAACCTGTGACTGGTTCAGGATTGCTAGTTGTTGCTGATTTCTGTTAAAAAGCCTTTTAGTACCTCTCTCCTGGCTTTGCAGCCCATGCTAAATTTTCCATAAAAGAAAATTACAGGTCCTAAAAGTGCAATCAAGGGCATGTGGAACACCCTGGGGTTGTTGGAGCAGGCTGGCAAAGACGGAATGGAGAGTGGGAGGCTGGACTGCAGTACCAAAGAAGTGTGAGACACTACATCATTCCTCTCTCTTCTGGGCCGGTTGTATACTCTGGAAGAATCAGACAATTGCTAGAAGTCCGTGAGAGTGAATGAAGTGCTCTGGAAAGAAATAAAAAAAAGAAAAAGGAAGGTAGGAAAGGCACTCAAAGAGTCACAGGAGATCTTCCTCTTCTTGCTAGACAGTCAGATTTTTAATCTAGTTCTCATGTAAACTGATATAAAGTATTCAGAGTTTACAAGAGTTCAGATGACACTGTAAAAACACATACAGTGAGAATGAGCAGAGAAAAACTAAAATTTCATGTGTTCAAAGCACAGGGGAAGGTGTTCACAACACAGGCTAATTTAGGGGTTTAATTAATGGCAAATAAATGTGGGTGTTGTGCTCAGAGAAGCTATACACTTTTTAAAATCTCAAGTATTGCTTACTGATTGATGAGAAGCTTAACGTGAGCCAGCAATGTGCACTCACAGTCCAGATAGCCAACCATATCCTGGCCTGCATCAAAAGAAATTTGGCCAGCAGATGGAGGAAGGTGACCTCTAGTCCCCTCTTGCAAGCCCCCACCTGGAGTTCTGCATCCATCTCTGGGGTCCTCAGCATAGGAAGGACATGGACTTGTTGGAGTGCATCCAGAGGAGGGCCATAAAGATGATCAGAGATTGGAGCACCTCTCCTGTGAAGACAGACTGAGAGAGCTGGTGTTGTTCATCTCATAGAAGAGATGGCTCTGGGAAGACCTTAGAGCACCTTTCAGTATCTAAAGGGGCCTACAGGAAAGCTGGAGAGGGACTTTTTACAAGGGCATGATAGGATAATGATAGGACAAGGGCAAATGACTTCAAACAGAAATAGGGTAGATCTAGATTAGATATTTGAAAGAAATTCTTCACTTTGAGAGTGATGAGTCCCTGGAACATGTTGTCCAGACAAGTTGTGGATGTCCATCCCTAGAAGTCTTCATGGCCAGGTTGGATGGGGCTCTGAGCAACCTGGTCTAGTAGAAGGCCTGTGACAGGGGGCTTGGAACTAGATGATCTTTAAAGGGCACTTCCAACCTAAACCATTCTATGACTCTGTGATACAGCATCAAAACTTACTAAGAAAGCAGTTAATTTCTAATATTTTTCTTGAACAGCACTGAAGAGAGGGTCACTAAAAATGACCCATGAGCCACCAGTGACAACTGAGTTGTCAGATCAAAAAGGACTTGGTATAGCAGGAGTAATTTTGCATCCTTTTTTGTAGGTCTGTTTTCAAACTGGGAAATGGTCCAGAAAATGCCAAGACTGTAAGTGTAACCAACGCCAAAAAGCAGGAGCTCAGTTAGAGTTACACCAACCAAGTGGGACAACCAAACTAGAGGCTGCCATTCCCTGTTCCTGTGAATGTCCACGTTTCACTCCCAGATGGAGGTTGCTCTGCAGCAGGCAGCAGCAGCTTTTTACCCTCCTTGTAATTGGTTCAGTAATTGCACCATTTTAAACAGCTCTAAAATAAACCAGACTGCAGTCATATTGAATACATATATATATATATATATATATATATATGTATGTATAATGGCTGTGTCTGAAACCTGACTACGATCTAATTTCTTTAAAGGTCGCCTGACACTGGTATCACAAGAAACAGTTCTGCAGCATCAGATTGATTCCACTTTCCCTCTTTTGCCAGGCAACAACCTTAGAAAAAATTTCAAATTGATGGTAACTCACTAGTTTCAAAGGCCAGACAAAATAAATCTTTAATAAAGAGGTTTGCCCCAAGAAGGAACAGACAGTTTAAAGAGCTTAAACCTCCAAATTGTCAGCCTGTGTACTCCCTGTAATTTAATACTGGGGATCTTGCCTAACTTCATTAAGAGGATGACAGTGAAATTGAGATAAATCATCCCATGGTGAGTGCAGGACAGAAAATTATAACCAGCAGGAGAAATAGGTTATATTATCACACAGATGACTTACTTCCACATTAGTATTAAAGTGATTTTCATTAACATAAACTATTTATTTTACATCAAGGCCCATGCTGCTGTGAAATTAAGTACATTGTATGATTCAAACAAATGCACCTGTAGTTGCTGGACTGTTCTTATGTTTAGTTCTTGATTATTTTCAGCCCATTCTTTGAGTGTGAATTTTGTTATCTTTTGTAGTGACTTCTCAGTTGAAAAAAATTACTGGTTTGATTTGTATAAAGACTTTCCTCCAGAAAGCTGAGTCACTTTTTTGACTAAACACATTCAGCATAAAATGCACATTTCAATAACTTTTGTTCCTGAAATTTTGATAAAAATTGCAAGGAATAACATTCAGTTCATTCAACCTAAAAAGAATTTGAATTCAGAGACTATTTCAGGCCTTGCAATAGCAGCTTTTCAACACCAGTCTACTGTAGCACCCCACTCTTTCAGTGTTTATTCCTTTTCAGAGGCAGAGTGCTCAATGATGAGGGAAAAGCTGTCCCGGCACAGCCATTCTCTTACACCATCTTTGGGCCATTGGTGATGCATATCTACAGAACTGTTTTCATTCCATGTTTTGGAGGTAGGTGGAAGGGGGAGATGTGGGTTGTGACTCTGCTTTTGGCTGAGTCCTTTTGCTCTCATCACTTGCACATTCCCCATGGACCACTTGTCCCCTGAGGACAGGAGTCTTGCTGGGAGTGTGATTTTTCACTGTGGATAAGCACTGAGCATCACAAGACAGTGTCCCATCAGTCATTTTCAAGTGCATCATGCAATGCCATGTTTCACAGGGCAGCTGCCAGTCTACCTGCACTTATGGACTACAGACATAACTTTAGCAAATGATGTTTAGTCAGTACAGATAAGGAGGACACACACCAAAATTAGTTCTGTGCTACTCCTTGATCATTCTACTTCTGGATTCTGTGATTGTGAATATATTAATTTTCTGAGACAAAGTTCGTACTTCAACATAAAATACTGTAACATAAGGCTGAATGAAACCCAAGAGCCTGGGCTGGACTAGGAAATCTCTTTTTAATAGTTTTATCCTGTTTACATTGAGTTAGAATGCATTTCCTTAGTACAGGGCGCAGGAAAATATTCTTCTTATAATTGATTGATTTAGAAGGGTTCTGCTTTATATCATCAAGGAGGAATAATACAGACCCATCAGAGTGATTTTGAAATAAGAGCACTAAACATTAACAACTGCAGTAACTGACCTGTCGTGCCATCTACTTAAAAAAGACTTAAGCAGTTACTTATAATCTAAACTGCAGAGTGGAGAATCACTAGCCATGTCTGACTGATGCCTTGCAGATGAGTGCTTTATGTACAGTTAGGGCAATCACAGAGGCTGCACATGCTCTTGCCTGGTACCACCAGCCAGGACAGGTCTCCTGACTCTTGTGTGGACACCTGTTGTGGCAGCCAAGGTCCTCCCTGGGCCATGAGCTGGGCTTTCTTTCACTGAGCAGGGAGAGGAGGTGGCTGGTCCTCCCCTGCCTCTTGCATGGGGGGAGAGACTGTGGTGAGCCAGTTGACCAGGACTGTGTCCAGATGGCTTTTGAATATCCCCCATGATGGTGACCTCGTGATCTCTCTGGGCAGCCTGTGCCAGTGCCCACTCACCTTCACAGTATAGTGTATACAACAACACTAAATAATCACAGAATTAAAAAAAAAAAAAAAATCTGAAGGGTTTATGGGAAGATTTCTAAACCATTCTTTATCTAAGGACAGGAGCAGCTGTTTTCAGTGGAACACCACCACAAGAGCTCCCTGAAGTTCCCAGGCAGAGCTACCAGCCATACAAAGATGAGACAGCTCAGGGGGGTTCTGCAGTTGGCATGGCATGGCACAGCAGACTGCAGTGATACCTGCATGGCTGAGGAAGCTGCAGAACTCTGTGAGGGTAATGGCAAGGGAAAGGTGCTGCTTTCCAGGTTAAAACAATGTTTAAAAGGAAAACTACATGGAAAATCTTTGCCAAAAACCCCTCTGAGATACTGACCTTTTTTGGACTGCTTGTCTGCAACCACTGATGAAATAACCTTGTTTTCTAGCATCCACAAAACCCCAGGGCTATATATCCTGTTAAAAAACCCCAAGTTCTTATATTGCTGACATTTAGTTGTAGAAAGGAATCAAAGACTTCTTTAGTAAAGATGTGTTTTCCTCTGATGCCATAATTTACAGAAATATCAAATACTCCTAAGGAGGTATTAAAATATTCCTAAGAGTTGGAAATATTTAGAGATTTACTACAGTAATATAACACTGACAAACCATATGTTGGTGGCTGATAGTGCAAGCAAGAATTTTCATTGGAAAATATGCCATCATCATTTGAATTTTCAATCATTTTCCCTGATTGCAGTCTGCGTTTCAGACTGCAAGTGGTATTTGACTTAAGTGTTCAGAAATTCTGAGGCATATCTTCATTGGGTGGTTAATTTTGCATTTGCAGTTGAAAGGATCTTAAGAAGTTCTCTACATTCCCAGAATTTCTGTGTATCAGGCAAAGACTGCATAGCTGCAACTTGTACTTCATATATTAAAATATATAATATATATATTAAAAGATATAATATATATATTAAAATATGTATAATATATATTAAAATCTATAGAGAAGCCTCCAGTGAATAGATAAATAATACTACTATTTCTTGTACAATATGAGGAGTTATGATACTTTTGATTGTTAAGAGAAATTGGATCTTGTATTTGCTGCAGCTTATAGTGTAATGCTCTATTTGAAGAGTAAGCCGCAACAAAGACTAAATAACAAGTTATCTGGTTGTAGATTATCTTTTAGCTAATACTCACAATGGAGAAGCAAAAGAATTAAATGTAATTTGTTTGTTTATCTTGGTACTAAAGTACCAAGTTTGATTCCAGCTACTAATTCTGACTTTGTGGGTGTGTCTTAAAAGTTTTAAGCATTATTGGAGCTATGAAACCTAATAAAAATTGAGCATAACATAGTCATATGAAGATTATTGAATGAAGTGAATGAATTGCCATGTTTTAGGAACTCTTCTTTCTCTCCATTTGGTAAAATGTGTGAATTTTGTTTTTTCCAATCCTTTGCGAATGCACCTATGGAGAGAGTACTTTCCTTTTGTAAATTGGCTTAGATAGCCAATACTGCTGCATAGGTCTCAAGCAAAGAGTGCTCCTCTAATTTATGTAAAGAATTTAAAACCTTAAGAAAACACATCCTGACCTCCAAAAGCCCAGGTGTACTGAAATGTTTTAAAATGAAGACCTGTTACAAATAATAATATAAACCTTAGAGTAATCAAGTTATATATAAGAGTGTGTGGCTCAGGCATGCTCAGGAAAGTCTTAAAGCTTCCTTAAAGCTTCCCTCAAAATCAAACCTTCCCTGCTATTTTTCTCTGGATGCTCCATCTCCGTACAAGAAGGGGTGTCACGTCCCGAGACCCTTCTGTCAGGTTTTGTTGCATGGGCCAACAGATACAAAAGCTTTCGGGAGGCACAAGCCCAGACAGTTAACGTGAACATGTAAACCTCACTTCCTTAGGAAGTCAGGCAAAGAAAACTTTGCCACTGACCCCAGACAATCACATAAACGGATAACTCAGGTTCAGCTGAGCTCATTGTGCGTTATTGCATACGGTTTGTTGCCAAGATATGGACTGCAATTTGTACAAGCTGAAAGCAGCAGTAGCAGCTTTGAAGCCAGTGTTAGAAGCGTGATTGGGTAAAATCCAGGCTCCTTTCAGGATGGTCAGAAGCCTGCCAGGAGCTTTCAGGAGCTTGGGCTCATTAACTGCAACCAGGTTCAGAAATAAAGGCAAACAAGATTAATAATTTCTCAGCTCCTAGGAAAAATATTCTATGGCTCATTCAAAGTACTGATTTATTTACACGATTCTTCTAAAATAATGATAATTTTAAAAAGTAGGGAGACTGTAGATTTCAAAATGGGAATGAGCAAGAGCCAGTGAACCTCCAGGTGCTGTTCTTAAAGAAACATCATGTACCTTTAACACAATTAAAACATAAGCACGTACAATTTCTAAACCACAGCTGGAGCCTTCAGCCTTTTTTCTTGATTTGCCATGATGGTTACAGAGTGATGCATAACGGCTAACTCGGCAGGCTGCCTTTTTGCAGAGGAACAAATAGAGTTCGTCTGTACAAAGAGATGATTTAAAAGAATCCCTTTCACCATTTTCTAGAAAAAAAATAAAATACTCCCTATCATTGCTTTATCTCTAGGAGGTGCATTTGGGAATATATGTAAAACCAAGAAGTTGCTTCTATGAGATTTTAGGACCACTGTGAATGATACAGAGCAAGATCTTAAGAAGTTCATTTATAAGTTCCAGGAAAGTTGCCTGTGAAAAGTAAAGCCTACTGAATATTTATCAGCTACCTCTGCTCTGACATGTTCCAGAAAATACCCTTAGAAATCTTTGTTTTCTGAAGTTACTAATGATTTCTGAACCTACCCATGTACCAAACATAAGCACAAAAGTGCAGCTGCTCTCTCACCCCTTGATTTCTTTCAGCTGCACCCAGAACAAATTTTCTTTGTTTCGAGGTAAGTTAATGGTTTCCGCTTACCAGAAAAAGAAAGACTTTTAAAGAAGATGAAGACTGCCACAAACCCGTCTGTCTCTCCCACATATACAAACAAAAAACTAGTCAGCAAAGCAGAAACAACCAGGAGTAGTAAGACTTTTGGGACGGAGCTGACTATGAAAACAATGCTGACAGTCTGACAGATACGTTCAGTTGCGGGTTTTGTGCCACATAATATCACAGGCTTTCTGCTGTCATGCACAGGCAGTAGATTTCACCTATCACAGAGTGTTCACAGCAAAATTACTGTGTTTCTGGGGCCTTTTTTCCATGCATAAAGCTCGCATAAAGCAGGCAAGAAAGACTGAGCAATGAAAATCTCTTATGGTGTGGGCAAGTTTCTGTTGGCAAGTAATTTATTTTCTCAAAAGAAACTGCTACTTCATCTCACTCAAAAGATACCACGATTTCTATTATAAAGGAATAAATATTTATAGGAAAAATCTGAAGAAAAATTGCTTCCTCAGCACTGTAGATCACGTGTCCCCTCAGGATTTGGACTGATGTTTTCAAGGGTCTTCAGTGTCTATTTTCGACCTCTTTTCCTGTTCCTTCCTCCATTCCTTTTGGTCTGGTGATGTCCTCCTGTATTTTGATAAGGAAGATCATGTAACAGAAGGGGCCAGGGACCCTCAACCCCATCGCTTAAGCTGTTGCTCCATTACTGCATGCCAGAAAGACTGGGGAGGGAGCAGGGCTATTAGCTGTACTCTTGTGCTGCTAGGGCAAAACCGTGGCTTCATCATGTCCCTTTATATCACCTATTGCTCTCCATGTATCTGCACTGTTGGAGTCTTAGTCCAACGTGGAGGCAAAATGATAGCAGCAGAAACATAGTACTGTCTAATACCCAAAGTGATAGTCACAAAAAAAGAGGAGTTGTCTGTCTCCTTTATGTGTCTGCAAATATACACTGAAGCCTCAGGCTGATGCACTGTTCCTCCAGAGAGGCATACTGAGAGGAAATTGGGTTTCTTTGCCCTTTTGCAGAGCATTTGGCATCTCCCTGAGTGATGACATATTTGTTGTCACCAACAACATGGAAATTCCTGTGTGGAAGCATTTTTTTGCTTCTGTAGATACAGGTGCTTGGGTGAAATGAAGGGATCACAAAATAATAAGGAGCGGGGCCATTACCAGCAAAACTCATTTGTTTTCTGCTGTCGAGCCTCAGCAGTGGAGGAAACAGTCATCTGTGTGCCCTAATGAAATGTGACAGACGTTTAGAGACCGAAGGCTGATATTTTCTGACAGCATCACCATCTGCACTCTGAAAGCTGCTAGTATCCGGACATCATAATCTGTTGTGGGCTGTTTATTATTTTACCTCAAAATCGCAGGTCACGCAGATCCTGCACTTATATGCCATCGGATTTGTGTGCAGTCCCCTTACCTCAGCTAGGAGCCTAAATCTCAGTGTCTCACTGTGCTCTCTAGTCGGATGTTTATGTTTACAAATAATCAAACCAATAGCCTAAGATGTAGATATTTGAAAGGAAAAAAAAAAAAAAAAAAGAAAGCAAAAGCCTTCTAGCCAGCCAGCAGGGAAAATAGATGTTAACCTAATTCTTACCAGGGCAGATGGAGTTATATAATCTGATTTCCAAGAGTAAGTGATTTTTCAAGGAACTAAGGTTTTAGTATATATTATGAACAGCAGTTTTTGCAGCTTCAGAATTCTAATGTGGCAGTAGTTTCTACAATTCTACACACAATGCAGGTACAGGGTATAATATGAAAGAAAAAAAGATGCAATAAGAACAGGGGGGTTTACCTTAATCAAGAAAAAACTTGTTGCTTCAGATATACTGGAACACAGAGAATAAAAAATAGACTGCAGGATTGATGCAATTCTTTTTTTAAATCAATTTTCAGAACAAGCTAAAAAGTGAGCTTGAAAAAAACTAGTATAGGTTAATTGGACAAAATAAAAAAAAAAAAAGGCATGGAAACACCTAAAAAAACCCAAACAGTGGGAGTTAACTTCACTTTGCAGACTTCAATATTTCCTTGGATTATAAGGAAGGGGACAAAAAGCTGATGGCACAAGTCAAGTTACTGAAACAGATGTGCTACTTTGGCCTGGACAAAAATGTTTTTTGTAGGTAAGATCCCCTGAAGAGTGGTCTTGAATTTTCAGCTTGTTTTCTAGAGCACTGAGTTTGCGCTTTCCTGTCTGGTAGTGAACATGGGCACTCAAGTTTGGTTTTTTTGTTTGTTTGGTTGGGTTTTTTTTGTTTTTTTTTTTTAAATTATTAAATGAGCGAAACACCAACACAATCTCACATAAGGAGGAATACTTCTGATCAGGTAAAATCCCAGTGCCTTCTGCAAATTTCTATTCCTCAGAGCTTGGCTTGAGACATGCTACTTTCTTATTCACCCACCTCCTCTGAGCACAGTGATGAGCAAGCTGTCACCTGACTCAGGACTGATCTTTGAAGACACGTTTAGCAAACAGAAGGAAGAGTTTATATATCTCCTGAACTCAAAGAAGCTCTCGACTTCATGGCATCTGAATGTCTCAAATGCTGAGGAAAAATAGAGATTTCAAGCCTTGTGTTTTCAGCTAATTACCAGAAGGAAGCATGCCATGGGACTGATTTCACAGAATCAGAGGTCTTTTCCAACACCTCTGAGATCATCAAGTCCAAGCTTTGACTCATCACCACCTTGTCAATTAGACCATGGCATTAAGTGTCACATCCAATCATTTCTTGAATACGAAAACCTATAAACTTAAGGATGATGCAAGGACACACTGTGTCTTTGCACCTCTGGTATCTCAGATATCTGTTTTGTGGATCTCCTGTCTGGAAGCAAATACATGAATAAATGAAAATAAAGAAACACAAGGTCAAGAGAAGAGCCACAAAAGCAGCACTGAGAGTGTAATTTTCCCAACCAGAGCAGCTCTGTCACTCCCTGCAGGTTTCAGTGACCTAAATAGAGGAGGACAACAAGACTCCTTGTTCCTGCCTCTAGATTTAGCAAGTCTAATGCTCAGTAAAACAAAGTGGTTGTAGAAAAGTATCTATAATTCCAGGAAATATGATGGGAGGAAATACAAGACCTGATAAAAAGTTTTACTTAAGGTTACTGGGCTGCACATATATAAACTTCTTCACCTGGTGGAGCACCAAGATCCTCAGCAATGTAGATATTAGACATGAAAATCTGCTGTTCTACTATAGTAGATAAAATACAAACCAGGTATGTGGTCAGCAGAAGTCAGCTGGAGCTAAAAACTGTGACCAGTCAGGACAAACTGTGTCCCAGGAGCAGGTTTTACCTTGGAAGGAAATATTGAAGATCACTGTTTTATGGGTAATCCCTCAGCAAGAGATAGCAGGGAAGCATTGGCTAACAGAGTTGTCCTCCTTGGAAATAAATACTTCTGTGGGAAAGGGTCAATATCCCACCAATGAGGCAAAGAAGACTTATTATATTCACTCTCCCTGTTAGGAAGCAGATGGCTTTCATATTTCATCTTGTAGCTGAGGATTTTTAGAATGAGCTGCTTCATGGGAAAGAAATGAGGGAGAACAGCATTAGTAGGAGCTATGTTTACTAAGCAAATATAGTGCAAGGGCATCTACTACAGCAACTGGAGACAGGGTCTAAACCTTCTCGGATGCAAGTTCACAGAGAAGAGCAGCTATTTCCTCCATAGGGCGGGAGCAAATGTGCCACCGTGCCAAAAGACACAATTCAAAGTCTTCCAAAGACACAAGGAGATAGCACTTAAGTCTTCAGAACAATACAGTAGTGCTCATTTCCCACCTCATATAACAAAGTAAGCCATTACAGTCTTCACTAACTGGTATTTCTAAATGGGGTTCACTCATGGAATATTTTCCTTAAAGCTACCAGGAGTGCCTTACTCTAACATTTTAGAATCAGCTCAGTTCAGCTTTGAATAGCTGGGTTCAGTTTCCATCTTTCATAAGAGTTAATTTTCTCTTTTTCCGTACAAGTTCTACATTGAGCTACTGTCACAGCGTGTGTCAATGATTCATGATGATTTGCTCCATGTGGCCTCTGGCTTCCTGCTAGAGGCAACTGAAGGAAAAAAAACTCACAAAACCCCCAACACAACTACAGCCCTCCCCCCCAAACTAACTTGCTTCTCTTTAGAACATCATTTATTGTTGTTACTCACATTTAGTAAAAGGAAAGACAAAAGCCACACCACAATGTAATGTGTAACACCACAGGGGTTCTAATCAAACCTACAGTAAACATGAACTACTGTTGTTTTAGTGTTAAAACTAGTAAGCTCATATAACAAAATCCAAGTAGCAAGTCACTGGAGGAAAAGTTATTAGAAAAGAAAAGCTGCTTATGTTAATTAAACAAAAAAAATCTGCTTGGCAGACAAGAACAGCTTAGAAGCAAATAGATTTAAAATATGTATCTATTTCTTGGTGTTCCCTGGAGCACTCAAACACTAGTATGCTAGTATGTGTGCTCATGCATTCCATCTTAAGGATTAAAGAAATTGCTGGGCAAGTTGATTAAATCCAGGAAAGACACAGTGGTCTTTAAAAACAAAATCCCATGTGTGGCCAGAAGGTTTTGTGAACGAAGCTCTGGAAGTAGAGAATAGAGACCTTATTTCTACTTCTTTTGACATAGCAGGATACACACAAATTAAAAACCTATTAGGCCTCAGAGACCCCCTTTGTTCTGGAAAATCCAAAATAGAGAACAAGATTCTGCCAGAGCTTACCATAAGGCACCAAAAGCCTATGATGAGAAACCTCATCCATTAGAAACCAGGCTCCATCAGTACTGCTACTCACTCCTTCCTGGGTGTCGGTGAAGAAGATATTTACCAACAACTCAAGTTTTCCTCCTCACTCCCACAACTCTTTTAACAACTTGATCCCTATGTTGCTAAAACCCACTGAGAGAAATTAGGTTATGTCAAGAATCAGGTTTTCATTAATTTAATTTCTTTTCAGACCTGAGTGGATAACCAAGAGACTTAGGGTGAATCTCACATACTTTCAAGAATTTATTCTACTTTCTCTTATCTTTTCCTGTACTTTAAATTAAACTTTTTTTTAGAAAAGCCTTCATTAATCCCTGCATTTGACATTAGCACCCATTTAAAGAACAACAGCATATTTCACGATATTTATGTTGAGAATAGTTACATAGCAATTTTATATACTTACCACTGTAGGCAGACTACATTCTGAGACGTTTAAAAAATGTCACCAAAAAACAAAATAATCATACGCAACATGAGTAGAGACAGTAAGATTTTTAGGTGTTTGTTTGCTATTGAATAAATATTCAAGAATTTTCAACTCTTAAATATTATGACAAAATGCTTTTATTTTTCTGAAATGATAAAATTAATATGGCTATTTCCAAATCACAGTTGTTGGTTTTATTTATTTTAGAGCAGGGGTTTCCAATGTAACCACACAGAACCGAAAAACTTGATGTACAATGGCATTTAGTAATCTCTTACAACACTCTGCTGTGGCCATGTGAATTTTCATTGAAGCATTGCTGCTCGATTAACCTTACAAAGAATAGCACAAGTAAGGTAATAACATTGTGATAATCAAACTGAATTAAAACATAGCAAGTGTAATGCAGGATAGCCGCAGACACACAATTCTTCTGTTATTTTGGAGTTGTGGTAAATACAATTTCACATAGTTATACAACCTTCTACTTACCACTATATGTGCTAAAATATGGTGAGTTTGTTTTAAATATCTATAGATACCATTTTGATTGTCTCGTACTTCTAAGATACAAATTATTGTTCTGAATAATGCGTTTACTACTACAAATCTCATGAATACAGTTTGCTTCATGACATTGTCTAGTGAATCTGAAAATTGCTTCCCCTCTTCTGACAGAAAAACTAGAGACGTGTAAGGTACTAAGAGTTTCTTTAGGAGTTCTTTTTTATTTGTGGAAAGACCTACATCACATCTTTAATAATTTCTAAAGTCCATATTTTCTCCAGAAAATATAATCTGTCAGTGAAGATAATACCAAAAAATACCTGCTTTCATCATGTAGTAAGCATATAATGAACCAAGGGTAAAGTTTACTTTTGTGCAGTTTTCTCACACGTGGTACAAACCTCAGTTGCATACCCTGGATGCAAGTGGTGTGCGGAACATCCGTTGTCTATGGGAAATAGCGAATGCATGCTGTAACTCAGGGGTCCATACTGTGATTGGGGAAACATCATTTGGCTCTCAGGGAAAGCTACTCTATTTAAGCTGCAGTATTTGTTTGTCCTCAAGAGGAGACCATAGAAAACTTCCTCAAGGCTTTGCTAGGCTTCCTACCACTTTTAGTTTTCCAAGATATTGGACTTCTGATGGCATCGGCATTCTGACAGTGGTGGACATGACTGTTAAATGGTTGAGTGATAGTGTGTCTAAAAGGACTAGAACAGTAAAGGGATATTGTGTAACAGTATAGAGGGAGGAGCGGGAGCAGGAGTGGAATAGGGTCATATAAAGCAGTATCAAAAGCCTGGACTCACTGGCTTTTGAAATTATTCTTTCTCTAAAATGATTAATTAAAAAAATTACATACAAACAAGTTTTTAAAATTACATGAAGATTATTAATACAATTACCAGGAACACAAAAAAAAATCCCAACACAAACACATTTCAAATTTATAGTGATAAAAAACATTAAAGGAGCAGAGTAATTTCAAAGAAATTGATATGTTTGATATCTCTCCTTCCTGCAGCATTGTAGGTGAGTCCATGGTAAACACCACTTTACACCACAGAGTCTTTCCAAAAGGTTTGCTCTCTCTCACCCACTGGACTTGTCTTGCTCATCAGACTCAGAATTGAACCTTTACTCATGATCAGTTTTCTTAAGCTCTCAAAAAGCAAAGATGCAAAGAGTGCTTAGACAAGATTTACCTCCCAACCAAAGGGGAACTGATGAAAAAGCTAATGCTAAAAAAATTACTATTCAAACGAACACACATATGCCTCAAGACCTTTCAAAGTTTGCTTGGTTGAAAACGTTCACCCAGTGCCTATAAAACTGAACCACCTGTGTAGTTGCAATCCGAGTCAGTTTTCATAATTAGATGATTTGAAACAACTTTAATCATACTGAATTCTTTTAATTTTTAAGTGAAAGAAGGTTCAGCTTAATTATTACCTTGTATGAGTCAGTGCTGTTAAGTTAAAAAAAAAAAAGAAACCAAGGAAAATTAAAAAACTTAATACTACAGTACGTGGCTATTCATGGCTAAGCCTCTGGCCACGATGAGTCCCAAAACTGTTTAGCATAAGCAACAGGACACAGTAAGTACTAGCCAATTGCTTAACCCACAGGCTCTTTGAGAATCACCTAGCTGAGTAGAAAAGCAGTTCACAGTTTTGCAGAGCATCTGCTTCTCTACATTTCTAGGTGTACTACTACAGGAATTCAGCTGAAACAGAGCTACAAGCCATTTCTAGAATTAAATATACAGTTATTAATTTCAGACGTATAATAGCGCAATCATCATTACAGAAAGGGAGCATAAAAGTGAGTGGGACACTTATTTAATTTGTATTTTCCGAAACATCATGGATTGCTTCAGCTATATAGAGCACTTAAAAGGATAAGCTCTCTATTACCAGCTTAATGCAGTGCTATTTAAGGTGAATCTATGTTACAGTTGCAAATATGTAAAGTCACTTTACGCAGAGCAGGTGAGAAATATCTACCATGACAGAATTCAGACACAGTATATCTTCATCCTTCAAGATATTAATAAATTCAACTCCTTTTTTTAAGACACTCCAGTCTTGTAAATAAAGCCCCAGCAAAGCTGCAAAAGTGAAGAATATATTGGCAAACTCTTTATCATTGCATCATTTTATCTTCCTTAAGTATCAAGAAAATTAAGAGGAATAATTGAGGCACAAGTGATTTTTATGCAGAAGTATAGAAGTATTTCAAATAAGTAGACTAAAACTTCAGTACTTATTTTAACTTCTTTAAAAAAAAGACAGAGATCATAGGTGTATGATCACAGTAATAGATCACAGTTACTGCAGTCTTACTGGATTGCGCTTTTTTTTTCCAAGATGAAAAAAGAAATTGGTTCACAGAACTTACCAAATCCACTTTATACTGCCATTTCACATAGCTCATGTCTAATCAAAGCAAAGTACAAACCCGTGCTTCAAGGGAGTCTGAAATCATTCTGCTATACCCAACAGTAAACTATTTCTTCGGCGAAGACAACTTCAGTGAACCCAGCCACTCAAAGAAGAGTCCGTCCAGCTGAACTGACATAAATGTTGCACGCAGAACTTAACATGAAAGTGAACTGACAACAAGCTTTTCAGAATAAGTTCATATCGTAAGAGCTTGTGCTTGAAACTACTTTTATAACTATGGTTATTGTTTCTGTTAAGAGGCACTGCATAAATACGGAGTTATTCATCTAATGCACTTAATATTTCTCGGCTGAGGACTATTGCAGTTTTACCCTATGTCTAGGTGTGATAATACTTTGGTTTGCTTTACAACAGTAGCATTGCACTAGCAATACAGCTGATACTAAAGAGAAGGCTGAAAACACTGCAGACTGGAGGACTGAAAAACCCCAATCTGCTCCTTTACTTCTTTTCATGCTTCTTGGTTAGTTTTCCTCTTTCTAGCTGGAGGCTTGTACTGTTTGTTCGCTTCTCCTTTTGCTGGCTCTCCTGGGAAACTTGCTGCACTGCTCGGAGGATAGCAGTCTGCACAATCTGCTTGCTGGCGTTCTGCAGCTTAACTTCATCTTGCTCCGTCCCTGGCTTCTCACCTGTCAGAGCCAAACAAGAAAGAAAGGGAACTAAGAAGTTGGGACTACTCTGTGAAAACAGAAAGGACAGAAAAAGAGAAGGGTAAAAAAAACCCAACAAAACAACCAAACCACAGAGTGCTTGGGGACAGTTTATTACATGAGAAACCTGCCAATACAGAAGATGAATTAGGGTGGAAAATGCCCCTGTGTGCTCAGTGCTACAGGACTGAATGAAAGGGGAGACTGAGTCGTACAGCTCAGTTACCCACTCCCCAGCTCTTGGGACAGCTGTGACTTCACAGCTGAAACAAGCACTGATACATTTTGCGGTAAGGCAGGAAAGGAAGGTTTTCTCATCCATCTGTGAATCACATCCTTTTTGACTCAAGCTGTGTTTCTGGACAGGGAATTGGACTTCATTTTGCAAGCCTGACATGTACTCCACCACCATACAGAAAAAAATCTGTTTCATTAACATATCTGTTTACTATTGCTTCAGATTAAAAGCCCTCATCCATCAAATTCCAACTCAGTTCAACATACAAAATTTTGTTAAGTGCAGTTTACTAATCCTCAGCTAGGTTTTCAAAAATATCTGCACAACATTAAAAAAGGCTCAGACTGCAATACATAAAACAGCAAACACTTTCTACAGCACTCTGACAAATACATATTTCTTATGTGAAACCTACTTGTTTTGCCAGAAAGTTTAATCTGAAGTACAAAAAAGTAATGTAGTGTGACTACTGACATTTGGTAATGAAGAAGAGTAGTATATTTTAAGAGGTTTATCTTTGAAAGTATTTTGATTCCTAACACAAATGACAATTCAGACAATAAAAAATGTTCCATAAAGTTCAAAGTTATCTTGATTAAAAAAAATATTCTGAATTAAGGTGATTTACACCTATTGGCATTTAGGAACTCAGTTGCCAATTGAAATGCTTAGGCTAGGTGCTTATTTACATCAGTAGATTTCATTTTAAAGACACTGATCTCAGTTCCTTCTTACAGGACTGATATGCTCAAGTATTTAATTAAATAGTATTTGTATTTTACTGTCTTTTTTAATGACACGTATTAAAAATTATGTCCTGAGAGAAATCAAACAGAATGAATTAAAGGTCAGTTGCTTTTATGAGAGATCCATATCTGGAATCGTGATAAATTCCCATGTTCTTTCAGGATAAAAAGATAGAAACAGGATAAAGATAGAAACAAATGGAGAATCACTTGTTTCCTTAAGGAATACATTTTTAAGTTGTGATATGCTTGAGGTCCTGTACCTGGGTCAAGACATGTTAAGCAGTCAAACCCAAACATCCAGCTCCCTGTGTGTGTGGTATTAATTACAGCTAGCCCATCTGGACATGATCCTGGGAAAATGGTTCTATAGTACCGTGCTTGAGCAGGAATTGGACAAGATGACCTCCAGAGGTCCCTTCCAACCATGAATCTTCTGCAATCCTGTGATTCTAGGTGGTTAGGCTGCCATAAACCCCAATTTTTCCACTTCCTGAAGGAGTAAACAGCCACCTCTTGAAGAGCATTCCCTACATTCTCTTCTTCCAATTACTCATTTCAAGGAAATCACTTGGCTAGCTGTTTCTGAGAAGCTCATTTATTTATTGATATGCTAGAACTACTCTGAGGAAGAAGAAAGGAATTGACTATGGAAAGCAGAAATGACTCATGCAAGAATCCCAGAAAGGCTGAGCTGGAACATATCTACCTTCACCTTGCTGAAATACAGACTGCTGTGGACACCAAAGCAGAAATTTGACTGCCTACAGAATTAATCAGGCATTTTAAGAACTGTGTCTTTTCAATCAGGTGAAACAGAGACATCAATCCTGCTGTCCAAGTATTTGGTGTTTTGGTAATCAAAATAAGAGTTACTGGGGTGATAATACACAATTATTTTTTATCTATGTTTTTTTAAGATTTGAAGAATAACTAGTTAAATTAAAATTCCATGACAAATAGGTCACTTGAAGTAACTGCTGGGGAAAATTTGAAGGATATCAGAAGCAGCATTCTGCCTTCTGCTTATCCTTGTCTAAATTCTACTTTTTTTCTCTTGATGCCAGAAAGTCTTTTCTACTCTCTATCTTTAGATGTTCACCTGACATACAGGAATCCAGCACCTCAATTCTGTAAATAGAGAACTGAAATATCCAGGTTAAGTGATGTTAAATGCAAAGCAGCAATTTATCACTAACACATGACAAAGTCTCTTCAGCATGTTTTTATTACCTTATCTTTCACTTGGTAAATTTTATGCCTACTAACACAGAAGACGAATATTAACTTTCAAACTCCAGTCTGGTTCTGCAATCTAAAGTATAGTTTGAGACATCCAAAAAAACCTCAAAATCTTGGACTGGCTGAAGGAATCAGTCACATATTCCACTTCCAGCTAAAACTAGTACCATAGATCAGTGCCTTGAAATTCCCTTAGCTTGCTTGAGTATGTTCCCCAAGAAGGAAAACATGATAGCAGTTTGGAAAAAGAATAAAAGCATTTGAAGTAAATTCCAAGTAATCATTTCAATTAATAGAACTAATATTAGTTTAAGTCCAAAAACATCTTATGTGGGAGACTTTACATCCTCTGTGATGTTTCTAGACAATAGAATATAATAGAAAGGTATACACAGAGCAAAATAGCTGGAGAGAAAAAGCATTTAGCAGAACTTCACTCTGGTTGCATATGAGCCTTCTCTCATTTATACAGTTCACTTTCTTCAAAGCATCTCAAGTCATTTCCTTTCCAGCCCGCAATCAAAGCAGTCTCCTACACTTTCTGTTGATATCCCCTGTGTTTTTCCCTTTCAGTTTGCTACAAATTTATTATGGCTTATAAAGACTCCTACTAAGTAACACTCAAGAACAGGTAATTTGTTTGAATCAGCATCTAAGTTGTCTGCTATATCTTTTCATGGGATTGTTTGGAATATTGTCATGAGACTAAACTAACACAGGCATGACCTTGCAAAGATGCAAGTCCATCCCAGATCCACTAATGCTGGCAATAAACTGTGGGGCTAAACTGTAGGTGATTTAGAAGGAAACAGAAGCAACAATTCTGACATGCAAAGAGAGCAGGAGCTAAATGGTGAATGACCTGTGGTAGGAAGAAACTTTCCACTCTTGGAGAACATGGTATAGAAATAATTTATCACATACTTTCTGAGAAGACATTAGTTATGCATGAGAATGCATGACCATGAATGTACCTCCAGTCTCAGGAAATTTCTACTGTCCTCAATTACCCCTTTTGCTTCTTTGCCTGTATAAGATTACTATTTTCCAAGGAGAAAAATAATGCCTTTAATTTTAATTCACCTTTCCTCAAAACTTGGGACATTTATGCAGCTCACCATATCTTCCTGCAAGTTACATCTCATTCTGTCTTGAGGAACAATACAAACATTGCATTTGAAGAGAGCAGCTTAGCTTATATGACAGGTTCCATGAATCTCAAGGGCCGCGCATCAGAGGTCAGAAGTTTATGTTCTGCTTCATAGGAATAACAAATGCAGTTTAATTCCAGCAAATGAATACCACAAATGTCAGTCTTGTGGAAGTGAGAATTTTTTGTTTGTATAAACAGCTTTGAGCTTAACCATATCTAAAACTAAGAATAAAAATCACATTCCCCTAAACAAACTTCTGATCAATTTAGAACTCAGAAACCCCCGAAATGATTTCCCCCATTAGCTAACATTTTAAATTATGCAGGAATCTTGAAGCTGAAAGAGCCAAGAAGTAAATATTTTTTTTCATTTTTACCTGAGATTATGCAGATATAGCCTTTAACCAGAAAATTTACTATTAATTTTATTGATGTATTGCTTTGGATTGCAATACTTAACCATTATACTATTTTCCACAGCACTGTAACATTAGAATTATTTTTTTCCCATTATTACTAAAAATTAATAGTATTTCAATACAAATGCTGACATCTGGAAAATTCATTTTAATTCTATTGAAAATCACTACTGTAATTTTTATAACTCAAGTGACAGTACTGATGAAATTTTTAAAGGAAATGACAGTACAAGTAAGCAAGACCATGATTATTAAAATTTATCAGCAGGTCCAGTATGGATGAATGGGAGCTGTATTTATGGAAACAATTTGCATGTTATTACCTAAATTGTTTTTATAAGCTATACATATTTAAAAGCTTTCAGAACCTGGCAAGTTTATACTAATATAATATACGTGTGCATATTGCAATAATTGACAGTAACATTCTTTACATCAATATTGATATTCTACAAGAAACCAAGTTAATGTCTTTAACTTCCCTGTGGCATTAAGCAGTAACATATCTCCATCTCATTGGCCACAGCATGGAAGTTCCAGGTGAGCCTCTTCTGGTGAATATTTTGTTAGCTCTGAATTGAAATGGTTAAAAAATCCCCTTCTATATTTTGCTTTAGAGGTTGGTGCTAGGACTTCAGCACAAAATGCCTAATTTGAAGAACAGATATAAAGTACGGGGCTACACAGCATCCATAATCAGGAAATGTTGATGAGTCAGTTTAATTATATCCAGAATGAATGAACACAGCAATCAGCCAGGGCTGAAGGCTTTCCAACACATGTGCAAAAACCAACTTTATGCACGAGAGTCATTAAGCTGTTTACAGGATTAGAGACCCAATTTGTCTCAATGTCAGTAATGATGCCAGTTCAGAGATCTCATGAAATGATCCTACAAGGAAGTTGGAAATTTAATATTTTAAATAAATAAATAATAAACGCATTCTTAACTGCATTACAGTTGATTCTGTCCAGTACCATTTCTCATGCTCTAAAATGCAGCCTGGTGAGGTCCTGACTAATAGTTGTCAAGTATTGGAAAGTGTTACTCAGTGACTGCAATTCCTTGAGGAAGAAGGGAGGACACTGAACATATCAAATCAGCTAAAAGTATTTCAGTGTAGGATCACTGAGTTTTTCCAATACTCTAACCTGCTCTGTGCAGGGGATTGTAACACTCACTTTCACTAGAAAAGTCATGGTTCAGTTCAGTTTTATTTTATGCCCTAACTTCACTCCCTAATTCCTGATGCACAAGAAGTATGGAAGAGGAGCTTTCCCCAAGAAGGGGGCCAGTACAGACTACTTTATTCTTCAGAATAAAATATAAGAGCACAAATACAGATAAACTATCTCAAAGGACATAATAATATCTTCAGAGTAATACTTCACTGTATCTTTTTATCCAGACATTATGTATGTCTCAACTGAGTTTCTGTAATTTTTTTCCTCACTGAATTTTTCAATTTCTTAAAAGAGAAGAATGTCAGGAAACCTCTTTGGTTTGCTTGCTATATGAAAATTATCTTTTTGGAGACTCCAGCAATTTATTTCATACTATTTGAAATATGCCAGCCAAAATGAAGCTTCCTAAGTGTTTTTTTTTGTTTTGGTTTGGTTTTTTAAGAGATTGATATCTACAGGTACTTTATCTATTCCTAAGCATTTTTTCAACATATTTCAGTAAGGTTGCTTGCCATAAATTAAAAATATTAACTGACACCAGATTAAACACTTCAATCTATATATTTTCTTCACACATAGCAATAAATTCACTCCTTAAGGAGCATCCTTTCAACTTTGAGACTGAATGTAGTTCAAAGGGTTAGTCACTGACAATTCTGCCACACCCAAACCCATGAATGTGATACTTAGATTTTGATCCCAAAAGCAAAATTTCTGATTCCAATACTGTAAACTAACAATAATTTATTAGGGTTTTTAACTCCTAGGCTAGAGTTCAGTGTATCAAAAAATAAGATACTTCCTAAAGAGCATCTAGGGCCAGCTACTTCAAAGTATATGAAAAAGATTATATTCTCTCCATCCGTACAATTTTCCTATTTCTTTAGGGAATCCATTTCAAATATTGAAATAAAAACCTCTCTATATCCCAACCTGTGATTCTTCCGTGGAGGGAGAGGTCCAACGGCACAGTTACAGGTGACTTATAACATATAATTGTAGAATAGTTTGGGTCAGAAGTGACCTTAAAGATCATCTAATTCCAAACTCCCTGCCATGGGGTATCCACAACTTATCTGGACAACCTCTTCCAGTGCTTCTCCATCCTCACAGCGAAGAATTTCTTCATAATGTCTAATCTAACTCTCTCCTCTTTCAGTTTAAAGCTGTTCCTCCTTGTTTTATCACTATCTGCCCACTGTCCCTTCTTTTTATAAGTTCCCTTTATGGAATGGAAAGCTCCACAAATTCTTCTCCAGGCTGAACAACACAAACTCTATCAGCCTATCTTCATGGGAGAGGTGTTTCAGCCTTCTGATCATCTTTTTTGCCCTTCTCTGAACCAGCTATAATAGGTGCATGGCCTTCCTTTGCTGAGGACTCCAGCATTGGATGCAGCATGCCAGGTGGGCTCTCCCCAGAGCAGAGTAGAGAGGGAGAATTCCCTCCCTTAAACTGCTGGGCACATTTCTTTTGATGCTGCTCAGGATACAGTTGGCTTTCTGGGCTGCAAACACACACTGCTGGCTCATGTCCAACCTCTCATCCACCAGCATCACCAAGTCCTCCTCGGCAGGGCTGCTGTCCCAGCTCTTCTCCCAGTCCACGCTGATGTCTGGGATTGCTCTGACCTGCACGTGCAGGACCTTGCACTTGGACTTGCTGAACTTCATGAGATTCTTGTCTGTCTACCTGTCAAGTTTGCCCAGATCCCTCTGGATGGCATTCCATCCTGTTCTGCCAGCTGCACTGTCATCTCTAAACTTGCTGAGGGTGCAATCAATCCCACCCACTGTCTGTGTCATTGATGAAGATACTGAAGAGCACCAGTCCCAAGACAGAGCCCTGAGGAACACTACTCATTATCTAACTCTCTCTGCCTTCTATTTTCTACTGTTCAGATGCTCAGAAATTCCTACCCAAAGAAAGAAAACATTACAAACATTTATGTAGGTCTTCTGAATCTGTACCAAAAAGTTCATTGGTGGACCTCCACAAATCCCCACTGAAACACTTAGCTTTTGTGTTAGAAGACTTTTGTATCCGACACTGCATAGCATAAGTACAGGGAAAGTTTTCAATGGAGGCATACTCCACTACTAAAAGTTTATTTTGCTAGCTGTTGTATTCATATTCCTGCAATCTTTTGCAGGTTTTGGTCTTAAAGATGTATGTACAGGTTAACCAAAATTTGCTATATCTGAACCTGATTTTTTTAAAGAAGAAAATAGTGAAGAGGTTATGTAAGCTGTCAAAAGCCAGCAAACCAGTGAAAACAACCTGCTATGTTTTAGATGTGTTTCAATATATACCAGATTACTCAGAATAAGAAATTGTCTAGCTAAACCTCAGCTGATACAGAGTCCTTCTCTAGCTTTAAAAACAACCAACCAATCAACCAAAACTAACCCACAACAAAACCCCAGGAAAAAACCCTAAATCTGCAACTTTCCTGCTTATTTTGGAATTTGAGTGGAGTATCAAAGCTCTTAACATGGCTATTAGCAATTGAGGCTGAGATTATATATATATATATATATATATATATATATATATATATATATACACAAAGTCACGAGAGAAAATGAATCAAAGATTATATAAGCCTAAAAGGCACCTTGAAAGAGTAAACCCTTTTATTTAATATATTTTTCATAGCTGTAATCTTGACAGAATCTGTCTTTACAACAGGCTCTTTTCCACTCTTGGAACTAATGCTCTGTCTTCCCAGAGACGTATTTTCTGCTCTATTAAGGAACTATTACCTCAAGATAAAATGCAATGTCAATATGAGAGTATTTAATAGAAGTAGTAATGGACATGCAACCCCTCCATACTGATAAATTGAGAATAGTTTCATTGCCCAAAGACAGAAAATACAGTGTCATTGTATCAAATATGCATACTAAAAAATGAAGTAAATGCAAGTAATTCACAGGAGATTATATTTGCCTTACCATTAGAGAAACAGCTGAGTAGTACATGGCTCAATTTACTTCTTCAGGCAGAAAATTTCAAACTCTCTTGAGGAAGGAAGACAGTTATCTTCTGATAACACTACTACAGGCATTTACAGGAGCAGACAACAGCCGCAGACAACAGAGCTCACCTGCCTTGACTTCCCTGGTGAGGCATTCTAAAGGAACCTGAAACATTTTATGACTATTCAGGTCACCCTTTAATTGCTGGTGATGTCAGAAAAGACTATTCTCCAATTAACATCCAGGGAAATTCTGTAGGATCTTTCAAATTATTATGTAAAGAACACAATATAAATGGGTAACTAGTAGTCTGAAAATTTTAGAAAGCCTATCAAGAAACTATAAATACAGTGCTTGCAAATAATTTTTGCTTAATCTAGTATTTGTAAACATAATACAATGGATTATGTCCTTAATAAAATGTTTAATAGAAAAGATTGAAGGTACAGGAATAAATCTACCTTTCACTGTGTTTTACGGTAAGTGCATTTATTTCCATTATCATAATAAAGCTTATAAGACTGGAATCTTATTATTTATGTCTATTACAAGTACAAGAGAACAATTCATCGAGGAGAAGAATAATGTCTTGGAGGGATAAACTTTAGAGGTCAGTGTAACTCATTCCTTTTCTACACTGTTTGACTTTTCCTCTCAGTAAACAGTGCCAATAAGGATGCTAATAATGACTGTATCACTTAATACTACCATCCCCCAATTATGAACAACCCCTTCAATATAGGCCACTACGCTGCCACTGTGAAACCAGAATTCTTCTCACTGCTAACCTGAAGAGGATTCAACCCAGTGACATGGAAGTGAAAGGTGCCAGCCTCACTTGTTTAAGCCTTCAGTTCTGTTAAAAATAATTTTTAAAAGTACATTCTGTGCCAGTTTTTAACACTATATTGATTCATACTTTAAAGAAAATTGCACCTAGAGCTGTTGACTATTTTTTAAGCTTGATAATTTCATCACATTTCAGAATATCTATAACAAACTTTCTTTCACTTCACTAATGAGATCTGCTAGTGGAGTTTCACAGCAGGGGAAAGATCAGTGTGTCATTGGGGAGAGGGCAGCACAAGTAACAATTTTTCCTCAGCAAAAAAGAACAGGAAATCTCCTCCTATATGATTTCTTCCTACCAGGTGGCAAACATTTCGAACTGTTGAGAGCTCTTAGCTGTAAATGCATTCAGATACTTTCAGGCAGCAACTGGTCCAGCACTCACTACAAGCCATCACAAATTTTGGACAAGAAAAACATAGGAGACTGCCTGAGGTCCTGCAAATTGTCTTGTCTGTAGCTTCTGTATTGTGTCCATCACATGGACTTTGTCAGCAGTAAGCTAATGAGTAAGAACCCCACATATAAATACTCTTCCATCTTATATTTAGGATTTTTTTTGGGGGGTGGGGGCTACAGAAATCAGAGCATTAGCAGAACATAGCTCAGCAGTTAACGGGGACAAGGACTGTGTCCTGCCTTGCTCTCATGGATAAAAGACACTTCATTAACTGACAAAATAACACACTCTGCACAAACACTGGAGATATCCCACAGCAGGTTACCTTCAAAAAACTCGTTATTGGTAGCAATGTTTGCATCCATTAACATGTGCCTCCATACCGTCCTGATCTGGGCATTTTGGACAGGCATCTCCATAGTACCTGTAATTCTATAATCAAAAAAAGAAAAAGTCTATCAAGAAATTTCATGTCTTCACTTTCCACAGCACAACAGGTTGCTGCTATCCGAGCTTTTCCATCAGAGGAGATAAGGACTACTGAGAACAATAAGCACATCTGTTTCAGTGTGCAGCTGCTCTGTCTTCAATTGCAGTTTAATGAGATTCCTAAAACGTTTGGTACAGGATGCGCTTCTGATCTTGTGTCATTAGGCAAGTCTGCTATACTGCTCCTAGCTTAAAAATGTTAAGAACAGCTGTGCTGTTGAAAAGCTAGTTGAAAAGCTACTGGTGTTGCTGTTGCATGAGAAAGGCGCTGAGCATTGAATATTCTGACTTCTCTAATGTCTATCTTTAAACTTTGTGTTCACACTTTTTTTCGTTTTTACATAAAAATATTGATACAAAAATTAGTTCTATCTCATCATCCTTCTCTTTAAATTGCAGGATCATAAGCATGTGAGTTTCTAGCTATTGAGAAAATGCCAGGTAAAAGAAATTCTTCAAATTACACTTACGAATAACAAGATCCACCTAAAAGTTGAAATCCCACAATTCAAAGCAGGTGCAAGCTTAAAGGAAGGGAGTATTCTGAACTGAAATAAGCTGTCAGTGTTAATGTTCCAATTTTTCTTGAAGTATTCAGATCGAAACGGACTCCTTTCCAGGATATATTAAAACCCAAAACCTATTCAACCAAATACAGCTTTGTACTGGATGAAAGAGTGATGGGACTTTATAATTTGGTGATTTTATTTACGGTTTTACAGAGTAAAAGAAGAGTAAAATTCTCAAAATAGACTAAAATAATCACTGAAATTATACTCCATTGAGAGTTGCTTAGAAAACCCATTAGGTAGTTCAGATATCCTTAACAGGTTTCTAACTTTATTCCTAAGTTAATTTTAAAAATGAAGGCCATGGCTGTGCTATATCAGTACACACACATAGTGGCGAAGGCCTGAGACATAAGTGTTTGAGTGAGTCGTGTAAAGTGGCATCAGAATAAACCATTGGAGCATGAAAAATACCTTTGTACTCTGCTTGTTCAGGCAAATGGGAAGTAAAAAGTATTATTTTTATCTTTGCACTGAAAAAAAAAACATGTTAGGGTTGATAATAAGCATGGAATATGCCCAAGGCAATTTTTTGAAGAGTAACTGAAAGTTTGCAAATTAGTTTGATTAGTAACATTTAAAATCATTGTTAAATCTGATAAATGCCAATATTGGAAGTGATCACACCTTTGTAAACTAATTATGTGCTATCAGAAGAAAGCTTGCTGCATTCTGTAATTTTTGCTAATGCTTTAGAACAAATAAATGTTTTAATACCTCTTAATTTTCTACCTCACAGGGACAGATATTTAATCTTTGAAATTATTTAGAGTTATGAATATTTTATAGGCTAAATTAGCATTGATTTTAAAAAAAATTCTGGAGTACACTATCCTCTAAAGAAAATCTAAGAAAAATCTCCTAAGAAAAACTGCCAATTCAACAGTGATGACTTCTCTTTGCTTTTTGATCCAATTCAAACCCTTGAAATTTCATGCTTCTCTACTGCAGTCCCATACATAATTCCATCCTTATATCCAATGACAAGTAACATATTTTTGTCTACTTCTCAGGCTGCTTAAAGCACTTCAATTCAGGAAAAGTAAAGAAGTTAAACCTTGCAATATGTAGCTTCTGCACATTTCCATCACATGGATCATGCCCCATTGTAAGGGCAGCACAACATGTGAATCCTTCAGAAAAAAAATAAAAGGAATGCCCAAACATCTCAGAGTTTCCTATACATCAGCATATCATTAGTCAGCCAGCAGAACACTGTGTAATGAAGCCCTGTTCAGATTAAACCAAGTAAGGAAAAATGTACTTTTTTATTGTTTCTTTTTCTGGAACAAACTCAGCATAAATTCTAAGTGGGAATGCAGAAAGATCGCATATGAAGAATACCTTTTTATATACCTGCAAATAGCAGTACACTGTCTAAAATGAGCCAGAAAGTACAATTTTGAACATGGAATACTGGCCTTTTAGTAATAATTTTGATCTATCTAGCTCAGTAATATCCAGACTTGTAGGGAGCAAGTGTGTGTGTGTGTGGGGATTATTTGTTTACTTTGGGGACTTACTGTCAGGTTTTTTTAACACAGCAGCTATAAGATTTCAGGAGTTGAAGATTAACAGGAAATTATCTATTCAGTAAGTAGTCAGTTGGCTTCACCTTTTTAAAAGTCTATTTAAACCTGGTAAATCTCCCCTTGGTTGTTGTTTTGTTTTCTTCTTTCCACCTCCATCCTGGAAGTATGTTTATCATTCTGACCCTAAACATTTATAGTTTGATAAATCTTCTGCTTCCTCTCCCCTCACACCCCAAAAAATAAATGGAACAGAAAATGAGGTCATTCATCACAGTGAGATAAAATCAGAAAGTTGACTCAAGAAATGAAACTCAGTTTCTAAGTAAATTTACAGTATTCTTACACTACATGGCCTTAAGAACTATGACGATGCTAAAGATGTATAAACCTCTGATTTTTTTATTTTTTTTTTTTAAATATCTGGAGAAGGGATAATACCAGGTCAGGGCTAATTTGCAGGGGGAACAAAAGGCAATAAAAAAAAATCTGAATCTACTCAGGCTTGCTCTGTCTGAATATAAGAGATTGCTTTATCATCTCTTTTACAAACTCCTACTGAGTTGCCCTATGTATTTATGGCAACAGTTGCAAGGAAACCATGGGCTTTTCTTTGAGTAAAAGCAAACTGAAGAAGAATGACTACACAAAACCAATTTGGAGAGATTCTTTTTCTGTTCATGGATTAGAGTTGTGAAAATAATAATTCATGCAGTTATTAATGAGATTTGGGGGTTTGTTCTCTGCCAGTCTTAGGGAAAAAAAAAACCAAAACAAAACAAAAAAAAAGGCATTGCATTTCAAGAACTTGCACAGTTAATGGTGACAGTCTGACAGATAAAAGGAGTTCAGAAAAGAACCACTAATACTGAAAGGTGTCTTACAAAAAGCAGTGGCTTGTTCTATTAATATAAATAACTTGGTCCCAGTTTCAGAACACGACGTAAGTGAATGTATCAAATTAGACAGCAACTGGGCAGTTAAAGAGACAAAATGAACTTCAGATTGTTGAAAAGATATCGTATTTTTTCAAAAAATTAGACTCTATCGAGCTAGCAAAGTTAATCCCAAGATATTAATTTTTTTTTTTTTTTTAATGAAGGTATAAAGCTTTTGGATTCTTACCCCTTCACAGACTGGATATAGAATTTCAAAGAAGACAAAACTTCTGTTAGCTTTGCAAAACAAAGGTATTAATATTGATTCATTGTCAGATTTTACCTTCCCATTTCTATTGACCCACTATTTTACTGATGGTTATACATCTTTAAACAAGTTATTTTCAAGTCATTCCACTACACATTTATATCCTGGAGCTACCAGGCCTTTCACTCCTTTCTGAATAATGAACTGCCTAACTCAAAGCAGAATGTATGAAATCTAATGCAGATTCTCTAGCTTTCCTTCTTCTATGGGTTAGCTGATATATACCATGCAGCAAAGATTCTGCACCCTTATAGAGTGAGGTCTCACATTAGACATGAGCTCCTCCTGAAATCTTCAATTTTGTTCCAGTAAAAATGGGACTGAACAAACTTTCTGTTCTCTTCCATTCAAACATTTTTGGGGGTGACAGGGAGGAATTGAAATTTATAAAATATCTCCATGAGTTTCACAGATTGTCTCATCTGCAGTCACCACTGTGAATGCTGAGGGGGACTCACTCTCCAGTCAATACAAGGCCATGTCCCCCTTCCTGACCCTTTCGTACCGTCTGACAAGCAGTCCTCTGCACACTTGTATAGGAGGCTCCTCTCCCTGATGGGAACCACAGGGGTGACCCTCACAACCTCCGGCTCCACAGCCAAGCACATCCTAAGCTAACCCGCCTTCTTTGAACCTACCTGCTTCTGCCTGCTGGCTCACCCACCACCCCCCTCCCTGCATCAGTTCTCCGGCACGGCCGGGCCCTTCCCGCTGGGCTCCCCGGCTGGGATCGGGAAGCGGCTGCCCTTACCTGGAGCGAACACCATGGTGCCGCCCGGGCGGCGCGGCTCAGCACCTCGGACAGCTCCCGGGCCCCCGGGGGCTCGGCACCTCGGACAGCGCCCGTCCCCGCCGGGCTCAGCACCACGGACAGCGCCCGGCCCCGCACGGCGGCGGAGGCGGCTGCGGGCCGCGGTCCCTCCCTCCACAATGCGGCGGGGCGGGGAGGGGGCCGGGGCGCCCGCACGGACACACACACACAC
>JAWWES010000081.1:101515848-101534966 GCA_035583135.1 Lophotriccus pileatus | reverse complement strand
CGGGCCGCGGTCCCTCCCTCCACAATGCGGCGGGGCGGGGAGGGGGCCGGGGCGCCCGCACGGACACACACACACACACACACACACACACACGCTCACACACTCTCCCAGGGAACCATCCCTGCCACAACTCGTTGCCCTGCAGTGGCAGCAGCAGGGGGAAGGGCAAAGAGGAGAAAGGCAATAGCGACGTGCCCGGCGGGGAGCCCGGCTAATTGCTCCTAATTACCTCGCGGCAGCAGCCCCGCTGCCTGGCATTTTGGGATGCCCTGCTCTCACCGCGAGCTAACAGACCTGGCAACGGGCTCCAGCGACACTGCACTTTATCAAAATTTTTGGTTTCCAAAGGTTCAAATGCTGAGGAATTTACACTGTGATTTCACAGGCCCATTAACCCAGCTGTACCCAACAGCAGCACTTTAAGAGGGAACTTGAATGTTTTGGCATATAAAATACAACATCAGGGCCAAACAGTAAAGAAAGTAACGAATAAGTAATAAAATAGAGAAGATGAGAGCAAAGAGCAGGAGAAGACAATTTAAAATTTTTCACCAACTTTTATGTTTGACATTTAATTTGCTTTTGTTTGTAAAACCCATGCTTAGATTTCCTGTGGATCCTGAACTTCTATAGAAGTAAGATGCACAACAGCCAAATGGGACACAATTTAGAAAAACTCTCCTGTTTAAGCCTTCCCTGCAAGAGGAAATTTGAAAAATATTTATTACTAGTGCAAATTAGAGAACGTAGGTTTGGAAGAAAAAAATTAGCATGAACGATTCTATGTAAATATTTCCAATATGCAATACATTTTCCAACCACATTTTCATAACCTAGGGGTCATTTCATAACCCACAAGCTTATTACATTCTTTTTCCCAGTCAAGCATTTTACACACATAGAATTCTCCAATTAAACCTGGAGAGGTTTAAGTATCAAAATAAGGCCTTATTCTTAAAATACAGATACAGAAAAACACTGGCCTGCTTCAATAATATTGCCTATATACTCAGCAAGAACTCAAGAAAGGCATCACTGTCAAAGTCAAACTAATTATCTGATGACAATTTTTTATTTTTCTCTTTTTTTTAAGTGTGTAACATAATTTTTCCTTGGAAATGCCTTCCAGATTTACCTTCCCTTATCATTTCTAGTATCAGATTTCTGGATATTCCTTTAATTCCCCTTAGCAATTTCAGCTTCTTTATTGCCATTTGTTTCTCTCTCCTGTCCTATATTTCAGGGACTTAATTTCACTTCTCTCAGAGCGCAACCGAATTAACGAATACAAACATACCTCTAGTTGCTCAGAAATGGTGTTCCCTCTAGAATTATTACTTCGAAATTCTCCATTCTAGCCTTTTTTCATCTATCATTATTCTTATTCACCTTAAGTCTGGGAACTAACAGGATACCTAAGAGGTCAATTAGAACAATTTCTAGTACAAGTATCCCACATGAAATACAGACAAAACTGCAGTCAGCATTATTCAGCATTCTTAAGAGAAAGGTGAAGGATATCCTGTAATCTTTAGAAAATCAGAAATGACATATACTTCGGAAAGACTGTAAGAAAATTCACACTGGTGTTTTTATGATGTATCAGTTATGTGGCCCCTAATGCTTGATTTGTGGATCTCCATAGTTCAATGGAGATTCATCCACCATGAAAAAGAGATGCTAACTCACTTCTCCCAAAAGAAAAATCTATTGGATATATTTCTATTACATACATCCTCAAAAGAAATTATGTGGATGTTTATAAGGGATTCGGTTTTGAGGTAGTGGAGAAGCTTGTTAAAAGATTTTCAAAACATTTTGGGGAAAGAATACAGTTCATTAATGATAATGTTCAACACACATCTTTCTTTAACTGTTCTCTGTGTTTACCCTAACAAATATCTCAAACCAGGCACAATTTATTTTAGAGCTTTCAGTTTTCTTGCTCAAATTAAAGGCTAGCATTGTTTTCTGACACAGAAAAAAAATGTTATCAAGAAGCTTTTTGGGCTTCTTTTTGACATAAATTTAATTTTGAATTTCAGATTTGGTCACAAATTCAAATGAACACAAAATCATTGCAATAACTGCACAGGACAGAGCTCTATAGTGAACTGTCACCTCAAAAAACGTGCAGTTAATGCAGTAAAGCCACCAAAACAAAGATTGAACTAAAAGTTATTTTTCATTCAACTTCAGATCAGTGGAAAACATCGTCAGGTATTCCCAGTAATAAAAAACCCCAAACCTTGAGAATGAACCACAGTGGTAAAAATTATGTTATATCATTAAAATATATTTAAAGATGTACCATCAACTTGTATGAAACAGACAACGCAAAAGCACTTACAAAAATCTGTGTATATTTTAATCATTAATTACACAGTTCCTCTGTAACATTTACATTCTTACTGTTTGAGTGAGGAATTACTAATTTCTGTATAACATTAGGACAATAAAAAATTCTTTAGTATGTATCTTCAAAAACTTTTTGAAGAAGTCTTGACTTACTTATTGGGTACTTTTTAAAAGAAATTTAATGCTTTTCTTAAAAATTAGCTAACATTTTTAGACAGTTATAAAAATCAAGTTGACTGACGTCACTTTAAATCATCCATTGCTACTCATAATTCCATGGCTTTACATCTGAATTAAACCCTTTATTCTAAGGGAACTGAAAACAATTATTTGGCCACACTGAATCAGAAGATTAGTAAATATGTATTAAGGAAGTATTTTTACTGAATATTCAAAGTTTCAACGTTTTGTTAACAAGTACACACAGCTAATATTTTACAGGTAGCATTTTAAACTCTTTTACAAAAGAATCATTCAGAAGTAATCACCTAAATATGAGAACACTTCATAATAAAATGTTTTCTAAAGTGATAGACAAGGTTTCATATGTCTACATCAGATGCTAGTATTATATTTTGTAAAAAGCTTTCTTCCCAACTTCGAGAATTAATTATCTGTCCATTATATTAGTTTTTTGTTTGGAGGTTTGTTTGTTTGGTTTATTTTTGGTTTTGGTTTGTGGTTTTGTTTTGTTTTGGTTTGTTTGTTTGTTTGTTTGTTTGTTTTTAATTTACTTCCACATCTAAACTTTATTAGTCAAATCCAGCTTTTTGGGAGGGAAGGTTAATACAATTAGGAAATTGCTTGAACAACTTGATGCCTTTTGCTAAACTGACTACTATCATAATGGTCTTCAAAAAATTATTACAGTCACTGACTGTCTTACAGTTCAGCTTAACAATAAAAATCTTTACTAGCCTAGGTGCAATATATTACATCTGAAAATTCAAGGAAAGTGTTCAGAGGAAATTGTGACTGTCAGCAAGAAATATCTAAATATTAGATGAAACTTTGAAGTGTCAAACGGTAATTGGTATAGTAGGGGTCATATACTACTCAGGGTCCTAGATTTAGACATCTAAGTTCTAACACCTCTCTGATTAATATAGTTCTAACACATAGATGTAGTGAATAAACAGAGAAGATAGAAAAGAAAAAGAAAAATGGGCACAAGCGCCAATCTCCTCAAAAAATAATTAAATGAAAAGCCAGTTACCTTTCTGTGACTGTTCCAGAAGAATAATGATGCACAGATTTCCAGCAGCAAAGATGTGACACCTTGAAAGCCAGAAGCAAGAACATGCAACATTTCTCAAGACAGGAAGAAGTGAATACCACCGAAGATAAATGTGGCCACCACAGTTTCAAATCATCAGTCTATTCATCTTTCTTAATTAATCTGATAAACTGCACAGTAGTGCAGGGCTGAGATTTACAAACAAATTTTAGACACTCTAGGAGAAATAGCTGTACAGTTTTGGGGTGGGTTGTCCGTTTTTGTTTATTTGTTTTGTTTATTGCAGGGTTATTTTAAGTAGGACAAAGATGAGTCCATCACAGGACTTTCACAGTCTGTAAATAGATCCCAAAAGCTCCACTTCCATCTAGCTGGTTTTATTGCCACCCTCATACCTGAATGCCTCACACCCATGAATGGTTATCTTCCAACAGCCCCATAAGTAAATTGGCATCTTTCTCTTTTAGACAGAAATTAAAATTAGAGAAGCTGAACCCAAAGCAAAAGCCAATCAACAAGAACAATGACCTACATAAATTCAGAAGGTTTAAAAAAAACATTGACTGACTCACCTAAAACATCAACGTACATACAACTGTGCAGTGGAATTAAAGAAATTGCTGCTCCCACCTGCCACACCTCTGTAAGTTGTCAGTCTCCTCACCGAGACAGATGAATGAATCACAGTCCAAAATTCAGAGGCTTTCCATCACACAGGAATTCTTTTATGCAGCAAGGAATTCAGTCCAGTCAAGTCCTAGGCTAACAACTCTGGATCTAGCAGAGGCACTGTAAAACATAGGCAGAGACTTTAAAGAACCTCACAAACAACCACTGTCTCCTGACATGGACCAGGCCATATCATTCTGCACCACACTGAAGACGCACAGGATGGGTTAGGAGTCTGTCACAAACGAAAGTCTCACCTTCAAACCTTTTCTGTTCCTACCAGCACAACATTTCTTACACTAAAAATGAGTATTTTTTGCATGTGTCTTTCTCTCTTCTATAAAAACTGTTTCGAGACTCTGATCATGCCACAGCTTATTGGTGTGTGTAACTTGATACGAGTCATAAAATTTGGCATTTGCTCAAGTCTTCAAAAAACCTAAAAGTATAGAATTAAAGAAGCATTTATGACCGATGGCAAAACACCTAGCCAATGAACTAAGGCGAAAAAAAGTCAGCTTTATAATGAATGAAGACATTTCCAAACTTGCAAAAAAAAATGCTATTAGAATCCTCAATAAATCAGCTATATATTTTGACAAATGTAAACAACCTAAATATTAAACCACAAGCTTAATTTAATGCTGAGAGAACAAAGGTACATGAAATGTAAATACTGAAATGATAATTTTAATATGCTACTAAACAGCTTAAATTCAAGAACTGAGAGTGGGAAATTGTACTGAATTACAGCAATATGAAATACAAAACCTAAATACACAATGCAGCTTCCTAATTCATCCTATAGAGTCAAAAGAATAGAGTTTTTGTCATGCATGGCTAAAAATTAAACAATGTGGCCAGATAAGATAAATATATGAATTTTAAATTGAGTTTGAAAACATCAACTTTGATACAACAGAAAGGATTTAAAACAGTAGAGTATCAAAACTTTAAATTAGGTTAGCAAGATTCACAGAGCATAATCCATGTCCAATTGAAAAGTATCTATAATAGGACATCGCTACTCTAGCAGAACTTATCACATCCATCAAATCAAGGCTCCTGTCTGACTGCATTTAATCTGCCCTTGGAACAATGGGAAATCTACAAGAAAGTCATACAACTGGATAAAAGAAAAGTTAATTACTGAAGTGGAAAATTAAACCTATGCTTTATATTGAAAACAACTGACTAACACTTTTAAAATGGGTAATTGTTCGCTTCAATTAAAACATTTCTGTCTAACATGACAGTAATGACATTTTCAAGTAAGAATTTCAGGATCATGGTTTGGTGGGGGTTTTTGTGTTGTTTTTTGGGGGAGGTTGTTTTTGGTTTGTTGTTTCTGTTTTTGTTTTCAGACTAAATGGCAAAACTAGCATAAGTAAACCTGTCAGGCACTTTAAAAACTGTAAGGTTTAATTGTTACTATGTGTATAGTTGTAGATAACTGTTAGTCTAGTAACCAAGCTCAGTTATATTCAGACTTTTAACTCATTTGAAATACAAAAGAATAGAGCTGCTCTTTCCTGCTTCCCAAGCTGACAGTTGAACCCTTTTTCCTTACTTGACCCAAGATCAAGAATCCAGAAACAAAATTAGAATACGCATATACATTTTTTTTTAAATCAAGTCTTTCCAATAGGAGCAGTCAATGAGATCTTATTGCTTTCCAGGTGTATAAGGTTTCCTGTACAGTGCTGAAAAGTTAAAGATTGAGAGCTTACACCAGCATTACAAAGTTTATGCTCAAAATCCTGGTTTAAGTTCTATTTTATACTTTAAGAGCATGAATATAGTGGCCATTGTTGTTATAAATCTTACTGGATAATCTGGACAAATTAGTAAAATATTACTGGGTAAAACATCCAAATCAGTTATGGCTGTAATATAAAATAAGACTCTTTGTAAAAAGAAAATATTCAAATACCATTACTTAAGATGGGGAAAAAAATTCTTGTTAAAAGCACAGAAAACCATGAGAAATATCAGAGAACAGAAATATTTCCAGGGATGAACTTCTCACTAAGAGAAGGCAACTCTCAGCAAGGAATACCTTCTGAAGCCTCAGCTACACAACACAGTAACTACATATAAAACTCATTAATCTGAAGTATGTACCAAGTGGAAATGTATGAAAACATATTTTATCTTCAGGCTTTCAAATGGATTAATACTGATATAGAGAAATAAAATCAATAATTTGAAAACTTCAAGTTTACCACAGAATCCTAAACCAGAAAGACAGAAAAAAACAATTCTTGTGATGAAATCAGTCTAGCTGACATTACCTAATGAAATACAGAACCTCCTTTGGATTTATATTATTTGCAATAACTGAAAAGAGTCATTATTTTTTTACATAGGAAGTGATCTAAAATAGATGTAAATAACTATGAGGTGAATATTGTTTACCTCTAATACTTGCAAAGGTTAACTTAGGTTGAAAAAATCCATTTGGGATTACAGTTTTTTCTTCAGTTTTCTTTCACAAATATCTATTGTCTTTTATTAGTAACTCTTTTCTCCTTAACGAGCAATTTGTCACCATTCAAGGCTGTGTGGGATTGTTGAATAAGAGGCAAGCAGAGTCAGATTAATTTAGATAATAGAGAAAAAAAGTCCCAACTTCAAGTCCCAAATTCCGTTCTCCTGAAAAAGCAGAAATGAAGCACAGTTACCCCTCTTCAAAATCCCACAAGTCTACAGCAGTGGATGTTGCGAAATGCAACAAAGTGCAAAAACTGTACAACAAGTGCTGTGTTTCATCATATGGTATCCACTGTGGTGCCAAAGCTGGGCAAGTCCGGCTCCATTCCTTCTCCTAAATCTAGCAATGTGCTCCTGCCACTTACCTTGGGTCAAACCTAATGAATTGGTTTGACAAGGGAGGTCAATTTAAAACTAACTCACTGAAGCACTGAATTGTTTTGTTATAGGAATACACTCAACTGGCTTATTCTAAAGCCACACAAGCCACTAAATCTGAGGCTAACAGACAAAGGAAACAGGTGCAAAAGGTAACAGCAAAAAAAAAGGAGAAAATGGGATTGCCCCTTTTATCAACAATATGCAGTTTTACTATGGCAGTCGAAACACAAAGCTGCTGTCTTAAGAGGTAGCCTCACAATAACTGAAGTCGCTCTAAATTGAGACTGCTCTTCCCACTGACCCTAGGATCGAGGTAATCATGGGGGGCTGATAAAGTTAGGAAAAAAATGCTTCAGAACAGTTATTACTGTTCAGGTGCTTCAGTTCTCCATGAATTGGTTCACTGAGACCTTACATGAGTGCTACTGCAGGCAGAAAAAAAAAACAAACAATAAACTACAGCAAGCACAACTTTGGTTATCTTAAATCACTGTGGATGTGATTCCTTGACCTCATTTAGCTCTTTTCTTAACTTAAGAACAGTGAAACATCTCATGATTTAGCTGTGCCTTGGGCATAAAGCCTACTGCCTTGGTGCATTACTTCTCTCTTTTTGTTACCACCTAGGACAGACAAATAGGTTTGAGCTAAATAGAGTGCTAAGTCTCTTCCTGTGCTCAAAGAACCCAGGCTAGAGCATCTTTGGATCAAAATCAATAGCTATTACTTTGCTATAAAATAGTACATACTATCAGCATATTAATAAGTAACCACAATATTAGATCTACCAGAGTTTTATGCCTGGTAAATTCTACCTGGAGAAACAGGTGGAATTGTTTTGAGCTTCTCTTGAACCTCTTTACCCTCACAAGCACTCAAAAATAAAGAATTCAACAGGAACAAAAGAACATAACTTAGCAGTGAGATTTCTCATGACAAGACAAACCTTTAGAGGGTGATCTGTCACTCCTTATACCAAGTTTAAATGGTCCTACTCCTTCCTCTTTCCCTGCTCTTACCTGAATACTTTGATCACTTACCTTGCATTGACAGAGAGGCTCACCAGACACCTTTCTGAGCAGGACAGGAATAGAGAAGGAACAAGACACCCTTTCAGCACAATTAAGCTTTACCACACAAAGGATATTTTGTTGTGCCTTTAAAAGACTGTACTCTCAAACAGCAAACTAGAGCAGAACAGAAACAAATAAAAACAATGCTTAAATTTTTAAATACCCAAACATTTCATTGTAAACTATTTTTCCATACACAAGAAGCCACTCTCTACTCGTTTTACATCTTTGCAAAGCAATCAGATCAAATTCTACTGCCATCCGAGAAAACATTCCTTAGTGTCCTAAGCAAATCTTATGAAAACTGAATTCAGTTATTTTGCAACAGGAACTGGGAAATTGCTAATGGACTTGAAGATGGATGCCCAGGTGTAAAGAAAAAACGTGCTAAATGTGCTTAGATAGAGGCAGTCAGTATAATTAGATATATTGAGCATCAGAGTTACATGACACTTCATGGCTTTCATAGCCAGAGAAACTAAAGCTATACACTGATTCTAAATGCTGGAGATTAAAGTACATGGAAACAAATTAAAAAATTACGATCTAAGACTAGTGACTTCTTAAGCATTAAAAACATATTCTTTAATATAATCTACCCTAAATGTATTAAATACAAAATTGCATTCAATTTGTAACGAAGTTTAATAAATGCAATGTTTAGAACATTTTCACACTACTTTCTTGCTTTTATGCCAACGCTTCTCTCTTACTTTGCCTATGCAACCTTAAGCACAACAGGAACACGTGAATAAGGTCTGACAGTATGCAAAATTAGAACCAACTAATATTTTGACGGACATAGTCCTGAAAACGCTTCTCTGTAAACCTCAATTATGCTGATGATGAGTACAAAACAGACATAAATCATCTGCAGATAACTGATAACCTCCCTTGAAGAGAAACTCCTGCCTGGAAGTACACACGGTCTTGTCACTACCAACTCCAAATTCTATAGTATAAAGAAGTGAGGTTTTGATCTCAGAGTGGAGCTCCAGTATACCCCATCCTCCTGTTTGAGCAATCTGCAGTGCCACTACAGTGCTTTGTTCCTGTAAGCACTGTTTGTAGTACCCTGGACTCTGAAAAAAAAATGTATTTTTATTACTGAACAATGAAAACTTAGATGCAGGGAAGCTTGGTCTTTAGAATATTTTAAAAGACAAAAATACTCCAAGTTCTTAGCATATGCAGATTACTAAAATGTATAAATAGGCCAGTGGGAAGAGGTCAGAAGTGTAGGCACAGTAAGTTGGATGGTTTTGGTTGTTGTTTTCAACAGAAGGGTTTGCATCAGAAAAGACATTTTTCTAAACAGAAGTAAAACTCTCCTGTTTTGGTGGAAAAAAATAGAAAATAGCTCTCATGATTTAATGATTTCATAAAGATGATCTATATCCAATGCATTATATCCATTTATCTTAGTTATGAATGAAAATACAACTTTAAATCTATTTACTGCATCATATGTAACATGTAGCTACTATCTTCTATACCTCTTCAAAATGGCTCAGTATTATTAAAAAAAAAAACAAAACCAAAAACATTTGGAATTTCAATTCACTAAGAATCTTAATTTCTTGTTAGCACCACGTGTTTTACAAATTTGTGCTCTTTCAAGAACTGTAGCTTAAAAAGATCATGGAAGGGATCTGAGATACAGGTATCCAGTACTTCTGCTTTGGCCATGGCTTTTGATACACATATGCCAAACAGGTCAGATGTGGTACAGCTTTATTCATAAGGTCCACATGGTTTTCAAGTTTACCTATAAAATATTAGATGTTTAGCTACAGAATATTAAAAATATCAGTAAAACTCAAAAGTGTTTTTTTTTATTTTAAAGAGTTGCACTGCTGTTCATACTGGAATCATTGAAGTTCATTCAGACTTCTATAAATATCTAAATGCAGGGCATTCAAATAAAAAAATATAAGACAGTTCAGAGAAAGACATAGGAAAACATACCAATACTGTATAAATCACTATTTTTGACTATTTCAGATTTTTTGTATTACATTTAAAAATCATTCCTGAGAATAGGTGTCTCAACTCTTATGACACATATTTAACAAATCTATTCATGGAAATTCTCCGTCTGTTCTGAAATGAGTAAGAATGTTATTAAAATTGGTTTAGATCCATATGAAGACAAATGATAGACCAAGTGCAGTAATGGAATTTTTAATGAAATGTGCAAGCTTCTGGCTGACTGGACATACTGCTGTGATCTAAAGACTAGCTGTTTGAAAAAGATGAAAATCCCGTAGATCTGTCTACTTTCCAGTTAGAATTATTCTGTTCTGTACCATCTGCAAATGTTTACATTCAGAAAAGTAATCTGTTGTAAGCAGTAGATGTACTCTGCTGGATAAATGCTTTGTCCCTTCTGTAAGCCTAGAGGTGTCTAAATTTATAAAATACTTAATAAAAGATAATCTGTCCCTAAAAATATACTCTAACCTTAGGGTAGACTTTCTGATATAATCAGATATTTTATTCTGTATCTCACACAGACTCTATTAATTTTAAGTATGCTTCCTTAATGGAATCACAAAAGTAACCTCTGCATTAGAAAACTGAGGCCTGATCTTCAAAAGAACTCATTTGGGTACCTAAATGGCAAGACTTTGCAAAGTATTTAGTATTCTGTAGCTTATATGAACAAACAGAAACTGATCCCCTCACACTTTTGCTACTGAAGTGAGTATAAGGCATTTCCTTTCACAAAATGACCTTTAAAACTCTGATCTCCAGGTCTAAGTTTTTCTAGAAGAATTAAGCAGAAAACAAAACCACAAGTACTCACTCAACTGCGAGTTTCTTCATTTTCTATTATTTTTTTAACTACTGATAAGCGAACAGTGTGTAAAAGGGGTGGGGAGTGGAGAAGGATTCTTCCTGAACATTTAGTTTCTCTTAAAAAAACAAAACAAAACAAAAAAGCACCAAACAAAAAAGCCAACCTATTTTAAGAACACCCAGTTAAGATCACAGAATAGCAAAGTTCTTGTTTCAAGTATTTCTTTTTACTCTAAGTTAGTCTTATAAAGCACAGAGCCTTTTAATTAAAATGTTATACTTCCTTAGTATTTAGATCTTTTTGCAGCTGAGAGGACTGTGGTTTAGTGTCATCTGGTGTTGACCTTACACATGACAACCACCAGAAGCAGCTCAACTAACATATTGCGGCATTGTATGCATGTTAAGCCCTCCTTACACAAACACTTGTTCATATACTTAACTCCCATATACAGATGATTCCACTGAAGCCACATGGTCACGTAATATCATAAGATGGATGGAGGTTCAGTGTCAGCCAAAGACAGTAATGAAGTGTTTGCTATCCTATGTATATTAGAGACATAATTGACTATGATCTCATAAACCACAGACTGACAAATGTATGTTCAGGACTAATTCCATACATAAGATTTTTTCTACTTAATTCGGAGAAAAACAAAATCCATATTCAACATTATTTTAACCATCTATTTTCTACAGCATTCTGTCATTCCTGCATGCACACCAATTAGCTAACTTGTCTGCTGTTAGACTAGTCTGGCCCCAATACAGTCAACAGCAAAATTCCGATTAGTCAGAGAGAACCTCATTCACTGTCTCATAAACTCTGAAAGTAAATGTCATGCCATCCTTGTAAAAGCAAAAATAAAAATTTGCCCATTACTCAATCAACATGGTTTACAGCTTACGGTTTACCAGGTTGGAAAACCTTGGCGGCTTGAAGCTGACACACACCTGCTTTTATACATGACGTCTTCTGGCACAGACAAGAGAGAGACAGGAGCAACAGTGTCTTAAGATACAGACAGTTTACCTGAACTTCACAGACACATCCCCACAACATATAAGTAAACACCCTTCAGAATATACACAACAAATAGGTTAATTTAGAACACATTAACTATGATCTATATACAGCTAAGGTTACATTGGCACCTTCTTTCTGAAACCTCTTCCAAAACTTTAAACTTAAGTATTCTAGGCCTTCTCTCTGCCTTGAGTAAAAACAATAGGGGAGAAAAAAATTATCCACCATCTTTCAAAAAAAGAAAAAAGAAGGTAACTTCACATCCTTAAAACAGACAGTGGCAGTAGAAATTGCCAATAAAATTTTCAATCAATTCAGAAATGTAACTGAGCCTTTGCCCTCTTAACCAGTATTGTCAATGATCTAAGGAACATACAGCAGTCTTCTGACTCTTAAGCACCTACAAACTAGCAGGAGGCCGAGGCCCCTTTCAAAATCTTTGACATGGAGGCAATTCCATTGACTTAATTTAATTTGATCCTGTCATAGACTGTTAAGACCAAGTCTCATATAAGATGTTTATACCTGTCCAAGGAACATGCGGCAATAACATTTGTCTATGCCTCTGCACACTTCTGTATTAGATTATGTATAATACCAATCTGTCCCAGCTTTTAAAAGTGACAAACATCACACAGTCCTTATAGTTGTTAACTTTTCCAGCCATAAGCTTTAGCAATAGCAGAATTTACTCTGATGTAACACAGAATGTTATCCCACTTTCAGTAGTGAGTCTTTTAATGCAAGCCTGCTTTTCCATAACTATTTCGAATTCACAGCCTGCCTGCTTGTGCTCAAAAGTCGGGGGACAGTATTCTTTTAACTGCAAGACTTGAGCTCTTTCTACTCAAGTGTCTGCTGCCCCATGAGATCCATTTTAATTTATTATTTTCCAAAAAACCAACCAACCAAGCAAACAAAAAAAAATCCCAACAAACCAATGAGGCTGCTCTTGAGAGGTTATTCAGCTTATTCCTCAGCTTCAAAGCAGAATTAACCATATTTAAACCATTCCTAAGATATGTTTGTCTAACCCATTTTTGAATGTCACCACTAGAGGAGATTGCAATGCTTCCCCAGCCGTTCTGTTCTAGTAATTCATTATTAAACCCTTTAAAAGGTTTTTTTTCTAATGTAAATGTTGACTGCTGTAATTTAAGCTCATTGCTTCTTGTGCTCTTCATAGCAGACCTAGACAAAATTTACTTTCTTCTTGTTTTACACTTTTGAACTCTTATCACAAGAGACCTGTTTTATACAGTCTTATTAACCCCAATTTAATCTATGAAAAAGTGAACACAATTTTAGATAAGAAAACAGAGCACAACTAATGTATTTAGAAAAAAAAAGTAGATCCTATTTTGGACCTACTATCTTTATATCTATGATCATATACAGTAAAACATTTTAACAATGGTAATTTATCATGTTCCTCAAGAGAACCAATAAAATGCAATGAATACACATCCTCTGATGTTGCACAGGTACAAAATGTATAGTTTGTTTACAAACTAATATTACTGAATGTAAAATGAAGCAACATTTTAAAAAAATATATTGGTAAAGGTCCAAAGTTTACATTTTCTAAAATATTAAGTTTATGTTTTATTTACAGACCAGCATTCAAACAATTACTGGCATTTTAAGATAACTGTTTAACCTGATGAGTACATGAAAAAAATGAAGCTGTAAAAAAAAACCCAACTCAACCAAACAAAAAACCCCCAATAATAGAAGTTCTATATAACATTTCCAAAAACACTTTTCAAATTTCTTTTTAGAAAAGCAAGATGCAATGTACCACACAGTAACTTACCAGAAACTGATCTAACACTTCCATATGCTATAGGTATTGCAAGTGACCAATGTTACTACAATGTGCCCAAGAGTGTGGGGTTTTTGCCCATTCCAACTTCAAACGAAGTTTTCACAACAGTTGTAGTATTTACAGATTTAAAATAAAGGCTCAATATCCCTTTGGATTACCATTACCACTGTTATCATGTCTTCTCTTGCTGACTACACATAGGAGATTGCAATCCAAAACCAACTTATTTTGTTGACTCTGTGAGTTAACTATTGAATTAGCAGCATGTACACCAGCTTGTCTCAAAAAAAAAATAGGCAAGATTAAACAACCGACTAACAGCGAACACTCACTCTGGATCAATTACAACTGAATTCACTCACTGAAGTGTCTCTCTTGCTGAGAAGGTGGAAGTTTTTAAATTTGAACAGGACTTACGAGCTGGTATGTCAAGCCATGACACAATTCCCAGCTGAACACTGTGGGCAGGTATGTGATAGCCTGTGGCTGTGCTCTGCAGTTCCAAGAGTCTGGCAGTGATAGGTCACTTGCCAGTGCAGCTAAACCTCCTGTGCTCTCAGAAACACTCCTTTGCCTTCACTGTGCTACGTTAGGTGAACAGAGAGCTGCATAATAAAAACTACAGCCTCAGGCTTTATCAGCTTTAACCAATTTCTACTGGGTTTGAGTAAGGAGCATGTCTCATCCATGCTGCACCCTTTCTCCACTGTGGCCCAGTCCCATCTCCAGAGCCCTGTATAAGAGTGAATATAAAAACAAATGAGGCAGATTTTTTACCCACTGAAGAGGTTGGTGAATGCCATGACACTGCTGCTTTGCCAGCCAGAATCACTGTGAATAATGCAGTTTTCTCAAGAAATCAAGTATTTCATTAAACTTGCCACCTTGATTAAAATAAGACGGTATCCGGGGGAATGGATTAAGAAGCAATTTCATTTTGATCACCATCCCCCTTACACTCTATTGTACCTACCTACATTAAGTGAAAAAAGGAGGAATTAAAAAGCTTAGTGAATCAATGTCTGCTTCTCAAAAAATTATAACACCTTCAGAATTATGGAAACCAAGTATTTCCTTTCCATGTTTGTGATTTTTGAGATTTCAGTGTTTTCAAACTTACTGATTCTCACTGATTGCAATGTTTATGTTGCATGCAGTATTCTGTACTGAAGAAAATAAGTATTAGTCAGCAAGGATCCCTGTTTTATAGAGAACTTGATCACATTCTCAAATTAAAGCAGGTATTAGTGCATTATACTGCAAGTGACAACAAAACTGCTTCACATTCTAAGAATACCCATCTCCGAAATGTTTTAAAATACCTAACCAAGCGATGCTATGTATTCCTATGTAACATTCAATCCTCTAAAAATATGCTTTCTTGAAAAAATTCTCAGTCTAAATGTATATCAACAATAGATTTTGTTCAATTTCATTTCTTATATTATTTCTGATAAAGTTTCTGCTTTAGTTTTTAACTACAAGCTATAGTTTCTAACTGCTGCTCTGCTTCCGCAGCCATGGCTGCTGCCTGTAACTGTTCTGTTTCACTCTGGATGGAATTGGCCGTAGTAACTTGTTTTCTTTCACTGTGCATATTGTTCTCATGCCTTTTTAGGTCAGATGCCTTAGCAAATGCTTTAGTGCAGGAACTGCAGACAAAAGGTTTCTCTCCTCGGTGTCTTCTTTCATGGTCCTTGAGATGGGACTTGTGCTTGAAAGCCTTATCACACATATGGCATGCAAATGGCCTCTCATTGCTGTGAACTCTTTCATGCTTTTTTAGATCTGGTGCACGAATAAAAGACTTTCCACACACCTCACAACTGTAAGGCTTGTAACCTGTGTGTATTTTCAAGTGCTCTTTCAAATGAGCTTGCGTGGTAAAGCCCTTTGTACACATTTCACAAACGAATGGCCTATCAGCAGTGTGTAACTTTTCATGTTTTCTCAATCGTGCTTCATCAGAAAAGGTCTTGCCACAAGCCTGACATACAATATGTTCCCTGTGACCATAAAGTAAGTACTCAAACTTCATATCCCCGGCTGCTGTGGTCCAACCTGGTGTCTGTTCATCTTTCACTTCACTTATGCCATCGTTAAATGTCAAAGCCTGAGGGGTCTGAGATCCTAAGTCTTTAGATTCAGTTGTTTCCATAGGCTCTACTTCTTGGCCATAGCAGTTTACTTTTCGAACTTCTTCACTTCCCAACTCTTTCAGAATTGCCTCTTGCACTCTCAGGGTAGTAGTTGGTGACTTTCCATCTTCCTGACTTGGGGGAGTTCCTTCCACTGTCACATCTGATGGACTATCATCATGATCTCCAATTTCTTCCACCTCATCATCTTGTGTATCATTGGGTTCTCCCATAGGACGGTTTATTTTTAGACAGTACTTGCTCTTGGACTGCGTGTTGTCTTCAGGACTAGAAACATCACGTTTTTGAGAGCAGAGTTTATCAAGAAATCGAATACCGAGGATCTGGCCTGACGACATCATCAAATTTACATCCTCTTTCTTAACAGATATCTTTGCAGTATACATGTAATTGAGAACTTCCTCAAAAATATCAGAACGAAGAAAATCTATTTCTATTACTGATGAACTATCAACTTCCAGTTTTTTGAAAAGTTTTTTGAAGTAGGTACTGCAGGCAGCGAGCACACACCTATGGGCTCTGAACTTAACATCTTCAACCACAATAGCTATGTCACAAAATTCTCCTTCCAAACGTTGTTCATTCAATGTTTTCAGGAACACAGTTTTGTGATCGTCGTCATTATATTTAATGGTTTCAGACATACTGATGAAAAACTCCTGTAAAATAACAAGCAAAAGCTTTGTAATTTTTATAAAGCAGTCTGAGTCATAAAATCCCAACAGACAAAACCATTTACATACTAAAAAAATTGTCAAATAATTTTTTCTTAATATAATTAGAAAAAGCTTTTAGATTATACAAGCATTACTCTGAAACTTATTTGAAAATTTTAAAATTGTGAATACATAAAGGTCTTTCCCTTTGATTTCATTCAGTTTTATTTATTCAGTTATACAAAATGCAAATCTTTTCTGTGAAACTGCAATTCTCAGTAAATGTATGATCCAACTCTTAAGTAATTCTTACAGCTAAAGAAAACGTTAATATTAAAAATGTGTCAGCACAACAAACTAAATGTGAAATATCAAGTCTTACCATGAACAACGCGGGAAATTTTCTGAGCAAATGATTATTAAATATTTGACAGATTAGCCTTCAGACTGGGCCGCTTTCAGCCTGAAAGACAGGAAGAGAATAACATTTCAAGAAATTATAAGATCTATTAAAAAAATTATTTTCAATTTGTGTGTTAAAACGCAGCACTTTTAATTATTTTATGTTAGACAAAATGCACTGTTAAAATACTCATTTTTTCAGTGGTACTACAGTTCTAGTTCATAAACTGATCTGATAGCGTTGTTGATATAAATCATGTGTTTACTTTCCTCTGGCTGCTGAATTTCCCTGGCTACACTTTCCTGATGCTTACTTAGCATTACATCTAAAAGTCTGAAAAACCTCCACGGGAATCACTACAGTCAACCCAGTAACCAACTCATCAGGAAGGTGATTAGACTTCTGCTGAACCAGAGATCTGAGCAAGCCTAGCAGAGGGTCTGGCAAGCAGACTGGGCATCCCAAAGGGCAGCAGACTGTGCTATGGGTGGATGAGCATCAAGGATCAGGGAAAGAGATACCAAGTGTACCAGATCTCCAAACAATGGAGATACCTGAAGAGCAGAAGGATAATGAAAGACACATAATTCAAATTATTCAAACCCAATTGCTGGCAAGTAATTGTGATAGAAGAAGGAAACATAACAGAAAGGAGGGAAATGTAATAATGGTTCAGAACAAATCCTCCATCACCTGGCAGAGAGCTGCTGAGAACTTCTTTCCTAAATTCTATGACAGGCATGATGACAGGTAAGCAACTTCCACTCTTAGTGCTGTGTGTGTTTAACATGGTATGGGAATGCCTGTTTAACAAATACCTTTGCAGGTCTGGCATCTCAGCTACAGTGTTCCTGGCTAAAAAAAAAAAAAAAAAAAAAAAAAGGCCGACCAAATTTCTTTTCTTATTCCTAAATAATCTGATATTAAGATAGCCAGATAGGGAGTGCATAAACATCTGAAATACAGAAAATAGAACTAAAAAACACTCGTGTATTTTTCTGGGCTGTCTGAGTCTGCTGGCCCAGGAAAACCTCTCAATCCAGCACCGAAGAGGGCAGGACAACCACCATTTCAACAGGATATGTTTGGAGCTCCTTGCAAGATGGGAAAACGCTTTCTTTTCAAACAAGTAACAAAATGTCACTGCTAATAATCTAGCAGCAATTGCACCCTGTTAAACAATATGCAATTTTGCTGCAGTTCTGTTGACACTTACTAAGGGAGAATTAATTATTGAGGTAATCATCAGAGTTAATTCTGATTTATTCCTTCACACACTTTTTACACAGCCGCTACCACCGCCGGGACGTGGGGAGGTGTGTCCGGGGCTGTGCTCAGGACGCGCTCGGTGCCTGCCCACGCCGGCTCCCGCGGCTGCCGTGCCCGTGGCCGCGGAGGCGCACGCCTGCTCCACGCACCCGCCGGCGGGGACGCGGCGCGGGCGGGTTCCCGGCGGGGACCAGCCCAGCTCCTGCCGCGCCGCCCGCGCTCCCGGACCGGCGTCGGGGGCGCCCGCGAGCGGCAGTGGCCGCTCTCCGGAGCGAGCCCGGCGCTCCCGCCGCGCCTCCTCACGGGGCTGCGCAAGGACGGCGCCCCGCTCCCTCCCTTCCTCCTTCCCTCCCTCGTTCCAACGGCTCCCGCCGCCTGGATGCGGCCGCGCGCCCCTTTGTTGCGGTGGCCGCTGCCGCGCGCGGGCCCTGCGCGCCATAACGTGCGCATCCATCGCTGGACGAGTCCTCCTCCTCCTCTCCCTCTCCCTCCCATCGCCTGCGGGAGGCAGGCGCGCGACGGCTCCGGGGCTGCCGGCGGCGGGCGCGCCCGCGGCGCCGCCATCTCACCCAGCGCGCGCTGCCGGGGCTGTAACGGGGGCGGCCGCCGGCGGCGGCGGCGGCGAGCGGGGGAGGGATGGGAGGGAGGAGGAGGAGGCGGAGGGAGGGAGAGGGCGCGCGAGGGAGAGCGCGCGCGCGCAGCGCGGCGCCGGCCCGGCCGCCGTGCGGGAGCGGGGCGGGGGGGACCCGGGAGAGGGCTC
>JAWWES010000081.1:101460078-101515186 GCA_035583135.1 Lophotriccus pileatus | reverse complement strand
CGGCGCGGGCTCGGCCCCGAGCCGCGAGCGGCGGGAGCGGCGCGGCCGGTGGGCGGTGCTCGGGGGCGCGCCCGCGCGTCACCGCGGAGGGGTGGCGGGAGCGGGAGAGGCTGCGGGAGCTGGAAGTAGATGAACTTCAAGGTCACTTCCTACCCAAACCATTTAATGATTCTATGAAATCTTTTAAGTGTTTCTGAATCCTGTACAAGAATTCTCTCCAGTGTGGAAGGAGCTTCCGTTTTACAGTTTCACAGCCTGCTGATTCTTTCTTCTATAGTACCTAGTACCTAAAACACTCGTGCAGTAAACTTATTACTGCTGAGAAACATGTAGCTGCTGTTTTATCACACCGACCAGCAAATTACACCATTTCGTTACACACTCTCTTCCTGCTCTATCTGCACAGTGCCTGATGCAGCTTGGACATGCCTAATTTCTAGGGCCAGGTTCTGCTGTAATGTAAGTAATCACAATTAAACTATTATTGGCCAAAAAAAATATAGGATCCTATGAAAGGTATGGTGATCCATTCTCTAATCACTGCTTTTCTGTGTCAGAGGCTACTGGTGAACGGGTGTTTCTGCCTGTTTAATTGTATCATTAACAGCTCCCACTGAGATACTAAAGCAGAGGAAGCACATGTTCAGTATCCAGACTAGGTAACTATGCATTGTGGAGAAGAAAAAATTATACATTGTTACTGTCTAACTGTGCGTGGTGTGTTGACCCTGGCTGGATGTCTGGTGCCCGCCAAAGCTGCTCCGTCTCTCCCCTCCTCAGCTGGACAGGGAAGAGAAAACATATTGAAAGGTAGGTCTAGACAAGGGCAGGGAGAGACTACTCACCAGTTACTGTCACAGGCAAAACAGACTCGACTTGGGGAAGTTATTTTAATTTATTATCAATCAAATCAGAGCAGGGTAATACGAAATAAAATTTAAACCTTAAAACACCTTCCCCCCACGCCTCCCTTCTTCACAGGCTTAACTTCACTCCCAAATTCTCTCCTTCTGCTCCCTGCCAGCAGCACAGGGATTTGGGGAATGGGGGTTGTGGTCGGTTCATCACAAATTGTCTCTGCTGCTCCTTCCTTGTCAGGGGATAGGACTCATCACACTCCTCCTGTACTCCAGCATGGGATCCCTCCCACAGGAGATAGTCCTCCATGAACTTCTCCAACATGAATCCTTTCCATAGGCTGAGTTCTTTGTGAAGTGCTCCCATGTGGGACCCTTCCATGGGGTGCAATCCTTCAGGCACAGATATGCCCATTGTGGGTCCTCTGCAGGGTCACAAGTCCTGCCAGCAAACCTGCTCCAACATGAGTTCCTCTCTCCATGGCCCCACAACTGCTGCCAAGAGCCTGCTTCAGCATGGGCTTCCCAGAGGGTCACAGCCTCCCTTGGTCTTCCACCTGCTCTAGTGTGGGGTTCTCCATGGGCTGCAAGTGGATCTCTGCTCTGCTGTGGACCTCCATGGGCTGCAGGGGAACAGCCTGACTCACCATGGTCTGCACCATGGACTACAGGGGAATCTCAGCTCCTGTGCCAGGAGGACCTTCTTCCCCTCCTTCTTCTCTGACCTTGGTGTCCACATGGCTGCTTCTTTCACGTATTCTTCTTCCTATCTCTTCTGTTTCATAGTTCCCCCCACTTCTTAATTATGTTATTCCCAGAGGCACTACCACCGTCGCTGATGGGCTCAGCCTTGGCCAGCAGTGGGTCTGTCATGCAGTTTTCTGCCATTGGCTATGTCAGACACAAGGGAAGCTTCTGGCAGCTTCTCACAGAAGCTACCCTTATATCCCCTCCACTGTCAAAACCTTGCCACACAAAACCAATACACTGTGTCATATTTTTCATCACATATGAATGTTGCAAGAGGTTTTGGAAATAAAAAACCAAAAGGCAAAGGTCACAGAAATTCTGACTAAAGAAACCTGGGCTTGAATACATGTACTATTGAGGGTGAAGCATAAGAACAAAAAACCTCACATCTCCTCTAGCATGTCAGTTGCCAAAAAAAACCAATTTTTCTTTTCAATTTACTGGAAGATACCCTTCTGCAGAAAAGGTGTTTGGATCATGTATCTGACTGAAACACTTTTCCCATGAAATTACACTGTGCCTATCTAACACAGATTAGTAATCAGGCTTTGAGATCCTTTTGCTGTATTCATGTCTAATGAGCTAGACTGTAGATGCTGTGGATATATTGAACCAGAAGGCTGTTTCCACACTGTTTGGATTTCAGGGATATCTGTAAAGGAAAAGAGGCCTTTGTAGGATGAGCTTGTTTTGTTTAGTAAATTGTGTGACAGGAGTGAAGAATGACAAGTGACCGTCTCTGTAATCATGTGTGAAGCATTGGAGGTGGCATGCAGGGAAGACTGAAGGTTTGCATCTAGTGTGTTCTACGTGGTGACTGATTTAAAACACATATTAAGTATCAATGGGTTCTCCTGTGTTTGAGATGGTAAGGTTTATATTGCCTGTATGAGTTACAAGTGGCAATAGAAATGTGATGCTATGGCCAGTTGAAATTGTATCTTGTTCTTGCAGAAATGGTCATCGTACAAGGACATAGATTTCCCACGTTCATTTTTCATGGGTCAGATTTCTCATTGGGCCAAGTGGACAAAAGAAAGTGAAGGTACAAATTCCAGTATTTGTGAAAAGGTATCAGACCCTGTTAGCATATTTCCACATGTCAGCGAGGACAGTCTATCTAAACCTCCTGAGAGTGTAAGTGAATGTGCTAGGACAGAGGAGGAAAGTCAGGGAGCAGATGCTCTTTGCAGTGTGTGTTTCCCATAGCAACCTGGCAGATTTCCCAGCAGGAATTTGCGTATGAGTTAGTCATGTTTTTGCATCACTTACTCGCTTCTGTATTTTCAAGTATCCCCACAAGAGAGGAAACAGTAGAGACAAATGGGGAGCAGTGGAGCATAGATGATGGAGGTTGGTGGCACAACCCCTGGCTAAGCTGTATGAGCAGAGATGGCAAGAGGCCATCTCACCCTCGAAATGGCTGAACAGCACTTACAGTTTGCAACTGTGCCCAAAGGGACACAAGTCCTCATGAGAGAACTTGATCCAAAAAAATTTAATACTATTTTATTCTAAGTAGAAGAGCATTTTCATTACGTACTTACCAGTTAATTCTAGTACACATTGTGACATGTTTATCTACAGTCATGTATAGTAAACACATGGTGATACACATTTGTCAAAAGTTGTGGTAGGTGAAAAGATGTGGCCATGTGAACATTGCAGTTCACACTCTGTGCATGCACAAGGCAACCCATATTCTAGTCAGGTCAAACTGTAACTTGTATAGTTACACACTGTCCCTGTTAATGGTCTCTCTGTCTCTGTGCCCTGTCCTTACCCCCCTGCCCCTTTTATGGGGTATATATTTCTTAATGTTTTGGGGTTTGCACTCTATTTCTACAAGAATTTTATCTATTTCTTCCCTACATCCCCCTCATCCTCTATTTTTTCCTTATTTTTCTTTGTCTTTCACTGTCAATTACCTTACTGTAGGTCCAATTCTTGACTTTGTCTGGCATACTTATTTGACTGGGACTACATGGATAGTGAGTGAAGAAGGATGGATGCCACTTTCCAGAGGAATATCATGAAACTTCACTTTCTCTTCCTCTCCCATGGTGTTCTCTCTGTGTTTCCTTACTCTTGTGTAACTATCTTCCTTTCTTATTCCCTTGTGATCCCGTGCTGTGGTGCCGAAGCTGAGAAGTGCTATAGGCTTTAGGGAGTAGCAATGTCTACTGCCATTCACAGCAGCCAATGGAAAGAGTACACTGAGCAGGTGTGAGAGGTCCCAGAGGATCCTGCATCCTATGAGAGGTCCCAGAGGATCCTGCGTCCTAGGTAAAGATGGTATCAAATAGACAAACCCCTGAAATTACACATTCAATCTTACCTGTATATTTCTGGACCTTTAAGATTGTAATGTATAGAAGGCATTTTTGGGAAATAATTAATGTTCTCTACATGAGAACTATTTCTATGCTTGATTCCTTCTTGTACTGCAGACCTGCTAACAGTTATGGTCACACTGCTAAGAAACAACTGGTCCATGAAAATACAACAGCTTCCTCATGCCTGATCTATCAAAAAAGAAGAAATTCCTCATTCATACATCAGGTATATTTTTGGTTTACAGAATACATATGCAACCTGGTTCTATATGATGGTTTTAGTTTCAGCCATGTTTCATGTTCATGGCAGAGTCTGTCAGTATATAGTTAATAGGAGAGACTGCCATTCTGTGAATTATTTACATGCTGTCCAGTTTGTTCATGTAAGTAGGGCAGGCGAATTTTTTTGGGTGAATGATCTGCGTGTGTGGGCAGAGCAGAACAATTTAACTCTTCTTTGAGGGGGAGTTGTGGTTACCAAGTTATCATGGATCTCATTATGGCTATGCCAAGATGATTTTTATTCACATGTGAACTTCATAGAATTGTTTAGTTTGGAAAAGACCTCTAAGATCTTTGAGTCCAGCAGTTAAGTCAGCATGGCCAAGTCCACCATTAAGCTATGTCTCTAAGCGCCACACCTACATGTCTTTTAAATACCTCCAGGGATGGTGATTCAATCAGTTCTTTGGGCAGCCTGTTCCAGTGCTTGACAACCCTTTCAGTGAAGACATTTTTCATAAAAATAGAAGCATTTGGACACGGCATAGTGCGTTTTCTGAAAGGAGCCAAGTTTGCTAAATGTAAACAAGTACTGTTTACTGCAATATAGTTATTTGGTAAAAAAAAAAGCCTTTCTCTTTCTCTTGTGTTTGAATATTGGAAACTGTTCCTCATAGTTATGAATAGAATATAATTGAAAAATCAGTTGTCTCACAGTCCCCTCAAACCTTATTCTTCATCAGCCTGAGATTTTATTATTCCTGAAACTCAGATGTTTAATGTTTACAGCAAAAAAACAACTCATTAAATTCCCCGTTACTATTTTTGTTATTTAATGCTCTGTAAAAAAGCTAAAAGTGATATCTAATTAGATAGTTTCATATCACTGAATGACCAGTGTTACTGCACTCATAAAGCTCACACAAAATGCCATTGGTAGAGAGGAATCAAGCTCCACCAGTAGACAGTTCGACTGCTTCTAGGTGATACAGCTGCTTTCTTCACTGGCTCATTGCAGATGTTTATATGTTTATAAGCAGTTAAGCCTATTTAGGCATTCATAGCATTAAAGAGAGGTGGCAAGTTTCACACAATGAACAAGTTGTGTGGCTTTATGTGTGACATTTTATTTAAAGGTAATCAAATTTTCTGCACATTTTGCTAATGACCATAGACTTTCACATTTTAAAAGTGCAAATTTTTGAATAGGGAGCACTTTAACTGACTATTTTAGTTTGCACATTTCAAGCCTTCATCAGCCCTTTTCTCCAAGGAGATCAGAAAGATTTTAGACTGTTAACACCTGCATTTTCCATCTCACTGTTGAATCTGAATATTTGTAGGAAGCATGGAAATAATTTTATGATAATGAAAGTAGAATTCAGAAGTGATATCATCTAACAGCTGAGTCATTAAAGGTCACTGAAATATAAATCACCAAAAAACCACAAAGCCCACTGTAACCACAGAAAACCATTTGAGATGAACTGTATTCAGACTAGAAAAAAAAAAAAAAAAGCTCAGTGCACTGTTGAAACAATTAAATATAATTGATTGTAACCTGTTCAAGAATAAGAAATATTTAGATAACGAGAGAAGAATTTGATTGATTTTAAGGGAATAAATTGGCCTAGAAAGCTAAAATAATTATTCTGATGGCGTACAACATTAAGGAGCTAAGATTTGGCTTTTCAGTTTTCTCAGTTCCCTGGACAAACACACAATCTTCGTTACCAGTTATTAAAAGTGTAGAAAAAGAAAGAATAACTTTGGTATCAACTTACCTTCCCTGAACTGACAGTCTCTTTGGTTATATAAAGGTGGCAGTAGCTGTCCAGGAAAATAATTAATTCTAATAGTCCATAATGCCAGTTTTTCAAACTACTTTACTTCTAATGACAGGTATACATAAAGTAATAGCAAACAAAGAAAATGAAATTGAAGTTCTTCCGGTGCTTGCTTTTGCTTATGACCCTTTTCTTTCAGAAGAGGAAACCTCACACATTGCCTTCAGGCAACTCTGAGATGCAACTCGTGCAGTAGCAGTAAAACTGGTTCAGATATCACTTTTTGCTGATGTTTTTGCTCACATGCTTATAGAAATGCTGCAGAAGATGCAGTCTTGTCCGTCAGCCTCAAATGCTTCTCAAACTGAAAAGAGAGATGAAGAGAAACAAAGGGGGAAAAAACTAAGATAAGAAAGTAATGCAGAAGTAGGGAGGTTGGACTGGAACAGGTCTAGTAAAGGCAACAGTACTAGTGGAGTTCCCCTGGCTTGGGCTGGTCTGAATATCGTTGGATGAAGGACCAGTGTTTCTACAATGGATTCTGACCTTAGCACAGTGGCAGATCACATGGTAATATGTTCTTCTTACCGTCTGCTTGTACTTCTACTACTGGTGGCAGCGGGACTTTTTGTTGTATGACTTTTTCCTGCATTCAGTGTTTTGCAGAATGTAAGAGATAACATAATATAAAATTAATCTCATATATCTAATAGGTCTGTAACTGCCCAAAAAAGTCTGCATAACTTTTGCCCAAGAAAAATAATAAATATGTATGGGTAGGTTAAGACGGGGAGTGGTGTGTGTGGTTTTGCTTTGGACTTGTGATGAATATCAGTCTCTCATTTCCTGTTGAAATACAGCACAATTCTGGTTCCCGTGTTCTGAAGGAGATGCAAAAGAAAAAAAAGAAGGAATAGAAAAGTGCCTCAAAATTATTTGGAGGGCTACAGGAAGTGTTTCAGAGTGAGAGACTTTAGAACAACAAGTTACTTAGCTTCCTCCTCGAGTCTGCATTAGGGTAACTTGATTATAGTGACTAAGACACTTAATGGAGAGAAAATACCTAGTGAATAAAGGGATCTTTAGCCCAAAGACAAAAGACATGAATTGGCCATGGTTGGCGTATCCAGATAAGCAATGAGGCATTCAAGTTCTTAAACAGAGGGAGTGATTAACTGTTGGAACAGCTAGCAAAACTAGCAAGAAAACTAACGGATTCTCCATCTCTCGAAATCCTCAAGTGAAAAATGTAGTGCCTTTGAAAGTTATGCTTAGTCACACTCTAGTTAATTGGCTCAAAGTAACGGCAGCAAGTGACATTGTGTCCTGTTTTACATAGGAGGTTAAATTGGATGGTTATAGTAGTTCTCTCTCTGGCTTGCCAGTCTGTGAAATGCTGCAACAACCAAAGGCCCACATTAAAAGAAAAGTAGTGCTTTGAAGTTAAGCACTGCAAGGATAAAGAAGGAAGAATTTAGGTTACTCTAGTAATCTTCATTATGATCCTCTGTGTATTTGCATTATGATGCAGTCTTAACTGCTCAGTCGCTCAAATTTTTCTCTCAAGCTGGACCATTACCAAAGCTATAATCCTAAATTGTTAGAAATCAGGCTATTCTATTGCTTTCTTTATAGAAGCAACTCCTACCTTTTTATGTGGTTTAGCCCTTAGTGAGGGATGACCCTCACTAAGGATAAAAAGTAATGAACAAGTAATTGTATAAAGGACTGACAGAATGAAAAGCACTTTGTATCAATGTCAAGTTAATGAAAGAATGTTATCTTCAAGGAGAGAGGATACCCTATTAGGCCATCAAACTACCTATTCTGAAAGGCAGCTCCTCAGTTATGGAGAGGGCATGACCCTGCATACTGAGAACCAACATTCTGTTCATAAATGGAGATACAGAACATTGGTCACTCCCCAGTTGCAAAATACAATAGATTTTTCGCAGGGAGGATTTTCTTTCTCATGTTTATGTTTGTTACCTGAGATGAATACAAACATCATGAGACATATGCCTGGTAGGAAAAGGGATGAAGCTAAAAAAAATTGCTGCCCAGCAGTTTGCTTGAGCTCCTTGTCTGTACAATCAGTAGGAATATTTCCATGCTTTAGGGAAGTAGATGAGAATCCATAACTTATAATGCAATGTAAAAATAAAACTTATTGACTAACATTAATTTTTGAACATATCACTTCATACTGAGAAAAAGTATCAAATTTTGATTCAGCAAAAATGCCTAGAGATATGCAATGATCTTTTAAACCCATTAAAATTATCCCTCTCTATGTCTCTGTACATAACAAAGAATTCAGGAAATAAAATTACCAAATTAAAATAAAGAAGTGGCATAAGTGGATTGATTAAGGAAGAAGGCAAAGGGAGTTTTAATTTAAAATGTTGCCTGCCTTTGTCTCTTAGCAGTCTCAACCACATGAAAAAGTTGTATGTTAGAGTACAAAAGAAAAACGTAAACCAACATTTTGGGTTTTTTCTAGTGTGCTGCTCTATTTTTTGGGCCCTTTCCAAATGTCATAATATTCAGAGATCACATCCAGCACACAATAATGTAGTTAGAATGGTTCCCCATTGATTTCCATGAGAGACAATGTCAAGCTGTCTAAAGGATAGAATTGAACATATCCTAGGCCTCTTTATATGTAGTGGAGTTTTATTCTGATAAATCTAAAGCTCTCAATGTAAATTATCAGTTTAATTTCTTACAAGATGAAAAAAACCTCTAGTTCTCCATTTAGCTTGATGAGAGTTCAGAAAAATGAAAATCCTGTATTAGAATCAATATAAGTAGTATTATTGACTTACCTGCTTTCTTAGACCTGGATTTTGCAAAAGCAGTATTTAATTGATTACTTATATTAAATATATTGATACTTGTATCCTCCTGTGCTACTCAATGTGAACAATGTTTCTGGAATAAAGGAAATGATTTTGCTGAATCCTGCCAGGGTTTGAAATTGAAGCAATGCCCTGTGAACTAGTCTGGTTCTCCTCCCATGTTCATATAAGCTTCATCTCTTTATCATGTGGCTACTTGACCTGCCCAAAAGAAACAATGCAGTAATTGCTTGGTGGTTTTGGCTCTATCCCTCTATTAAAGTTTACAAACCCCAAGAATTCCCCAAACTCTTTATTATTAAGTCTCTATATGTAAAAAATTTGGAGCTTACTTTAGTAGTGTAGGATCACACAATTAATACAAGTTTATATTTCTTTGCTTTTCTAAAGAGAAATAAAGTAGTTAGACCATTAGCTTCTTACATTAAATTAAAACAGTAAATTATTTTAATGGTTTTGGAATGTTATACCCCAGTTTAGTGTTCCAAGTGAAACACTCCAAACCATGCACCACTCCACTCACTCCCCTCTCCCCCTCCCCTTCCCCCCTGCTGAGAGCTGGTGAGGAGAATTGGAGGCACAAAAAGTAAAGATCACAGGTTGAGATAAGAACAATTTACTGGAAACAGCAATGAAATAAGAAAATCAACAGTAATAGCAGCAATATAAATAGCAATAGACAAGAAAGAGGTGAACGATTCACAGGATTGCTCACCACAATGGAGCCTGATAATAAGAGAACTGCCACCACACTTCCCTGACCTCAGGAGACCCTTTCCCTGGTCCCTGGAAAATTATGTGAGGTAGTATAGAATAACCTCTGGTTCCTAGCTATGCCCTGTCCTGGCTACTGCAAAAATTAACCTGAAGAAGCGTTAGCACCAACTACATTATCTTCCATATTGATAAAACCCCCTTGCTGTTATCGTTTTTGGGCCTCGCTGTACGTCAATATGAAGAGACGTTAATTGTTAGTTACGGGATTTGGTGGGTACAGAGAAACCTTTACTGACATGAAAGTATTTATATGGTAGATATGAATGATTGTCCTCATCTCAGAAAAAAGCTTTACATAAAATCAGAAATCAGTGTCATATTAAGTGAAAACTGTAGCTAGGATAGCTAATGGAAAATAGTTGGCAATCACTTACTTTGTATGTACCAGCCATTTCCCTTTGAATAATTTCCTGAGTACATCCAAGTTGGTAGTTCTGACTTTGAATTCCAAAGCCTATCCAGAAGGAAAAGGGGGACTGTTAAAGATAATAGTTCTTAACCACGATCAATATGTTTTCTGTTGTGCCATCTTCAACAGATTGCTTTGCTACAGTTTTATAAATTACTAAGAGATCCAAACATATCAAAGTAATGATGTGCAGGAAATATTAACTTAAGGTAATGAGGTAACAAAAGCAGCTCTTCCCTTTTCTCCCCTTCTCCCCCTATAGTTGTTTCTTGGCTTCCAGAGGCTTGTAAAAGTCCTCAGTATTTCCTGAACTGAAAAAAAAAAAAAAAAAAAAAAGGCAACTATGAGCAAATAATAGGTAGTGGCAAAGAAAATATTTTCCTCCACTGTCAGTATGGACCATAGTGACACAAATGACAGGTATCCACAAGCAATTTCAAGGGATGACATTATACAACAGTTTAAGTTCTCCTGTCTTTATAGAGACCTATTCCTTTTGCCTTTATATGGCTGCATCATTTGTGCCAACTCACTCAATGAATTACTAGAATAGAATATTCCAAGCAAAGCAACTAGGTTTTGGAAGAGTTTTTTTTTGTTGTTTTGGTTGGTTGGTTTTCAGAGTGTTTGTTTTGGTTTTGTTCTTGCTGTTGGCTTTTTGTTTTGTTTTGTTTTGTTTTAAAACCTGGTCTTATCAGATCTAGATCCAGAGCATATTCCACCAATTTCTTTTTCTCACCTCATTACATATGAAGTCCAGTGTCAAAAAGCCTAACAATGTGGCTTTCCAAAGCTCAGATCTGCCTGTGTTTCTCTGTTGACTTTAAACACAGCACTCTTCAGTGGTGTTTCAGTGCACTTTAATAGCTGTAGGTTGGCTTAACTACCATTGCAGAAGCTTGAAAATAACCCTATACATTGCTTGAAAATAACCCTATACATTGTAGCTGGTGATGTTTTACGTATGGCAAAATAATCTGACTTTGACTTCTGAGATAATGGCTTAGATGCATTCAACTAATGTACAAAATCCCCAGGGATAACCTATGTCCTTATGAACACTGGTAAACACAGTTAACAAAATGAGAAATGTAATGACTACAGCATAAAAAAGTCTTAGTGCAACAGGTAAGGCAGACTATTCAATTTGCTTTTGGCCTGCTGCAGCAGCAAGAAGTTATAGCATGATGAATGCTTCTGGCTGAGGCAGAAAATATATGGATTTTCTTTCATCTGCTTGAGTATATGTGTGTGTGTTTTTTAAACTGATACACGATGTCAACTGCATGTAGGCTTTAATCAGGTTGTGTGTTTCAGTACTTTACAAGTTGCAGGAAATACAGAAAACATAACTTGCAATAAATTATAGGCTTGTGTGAATTATTAGTCCCATGGAAATAAGTAGAAGTTACATTTGCCTGGTTTGAACAATTTATGTTTTATAACCACAGTCTGTTACAGTCTTTTCCATAGAGCACATACAAATATTTCCAGCAGCTGCAACTGCCAAATTTGGAGCAAATCAACATTGCTCAGTCTCTGTACGTACAAAAAGATTAATAATAATCATGCCTTATGCTCATCCCAAACATTACTCATTCTGCTTTACCTGGACTGAAATGCCCACTGTCATCTCAGCCAAAGCTCTGAGGGATGCACCTACAGCTTGTCATGGTCATACAACACGTCTTTTTTGCTTGATTTGTGCCATGACTTTAAAATGAGGTAGAGTTACGTTAATCACTTATAGTACATATGCAGCAGAATTCAAAAACTTACAGTCTGATTATTTTATGCATTGGCAACTAAACTAATCTGCATTTCCCACTCATTCCAAATTTATTATTCACAGAATTCAAGGTGGATGGCTAAGGATCGGTCTCTGCTTTCTATCTTCTGCAGTTTTCCTTCATGCTTTATTCTGACATGAAAGCAGAGAGATGATCTCAGAAATGTGGAAGAGAAACGCATGCTAATATAAGAATCTCTTCTTGGAGAACCCTAGAGGAGCTTCACAACTCAGTTACCCATCATCCAAGTGTGATAACAATGAAGATACAACAATTTTTCAAAAACCTTGCATAAATACCAAAATAGATATGCACAGTCCAGAAATGATTGTTGTAGTACCTTCACAGGTTCAGTATCTGTATGTAAGATAAGCCAAAGGAGGAAAGGATGGATAGGCTAGAGGAGAAAAATTTTCCCAGTATCAGCACAATGGCCTTGTCAAGTAGTCCAGAAAGTAATGTTGCCAGTCTGATCATCCTTAATGGTGGGTGTCATGCAAATGAAGTCAACAGAAAACCTGTAGTGTGTTTGAAGATAAGTTCTATCCCTTCATAGGCTTTTCTATCTCAGTTATCATCTCTATCCCTAAATCAAATGTAATTAGACATTGCAGATATTCATACCCTATATATGATGTTCTCATAAGTGGAGATATGTGCAAATAAAACAGGTGTGTGGTACACTGCTATTGTATATTGACTGTCCTTCTCTGAGCTTACCAAAGTCAAAACATAATTTTCATATTCTGGCCAGTACTGTCCCTCATGGTAGCACTCACTGAAATGATAATCAGGGTTATTTATGCACTTTTTAAGACAGAGATATTTTCCAACTGCAGCAGTTTCCAGATTTGTGCTTATTTTAATAAGGTATACTGTTATTAATAGAAGTAAATCCAAGTTACTTGTGTCAAGCCTTAAGTGCAGGCAATTACATGACTTCACAGTTGTTAAAATAAAAATAAGCAAGTTTCCATACACTTTCCATTTAAGCAAATCGAAGTGCTAAGATAACTCTTGCTTCAAATACATCTGTATGAGAGAATGTAGTTTTTGTTTCTCTTAGACTATATGTCCTGTTTTTGAGGTTAAACCATGACACCATCCTGTTAATTTCTTCCATCAGTGCCTATGGGACCAGTCCTAGCATGCACTGGAAGTTTCTTAGGCTATAGGATTGGTATCTTAACAGTGTAACTCTGATTTCAAAGATGTCTTTCAAGCAGACTGAAACACAGCAGAAGCAAGGGTGAAATGACAGCATCTGTAAACTTCATCTCTTGTATTGCTATAGGTACTGTACATGTCATTAATTTCAGTAGCAAAAGCTCCTCTATTTAGGTATTTGACATCCACAAAAGATTTCAGAAACCACCATCATTTCCCTTTTATCCCATGTGGTACCTCACAAATGCCTTTGGCATTTGAGAGGGCAAGCACTTGTCAGGAGATACTGTACCACATACAGTTTGCACTTAGTTGTGTTGTAACTCCGTTCAAAGACAAATATAGAGAAACAGGGATTTTTTTGTTTGTTTTAAGATCACCAAATATAATTGCTATACAATTCTCAAGGATTCTCATTTTCTAATAAAACTGTCGTCTTGTTTAAAGAGAACCTGAGACATCCTTTATTAACCCACTAGCTTGAAAAGTTCAGGTATAATATCTTAAAGAGAACAAAACCCTCTAAATTTATTAGCTGAAGAGCATACAGCTTGGTAAGTTAATCAAAGAACCATAGAATATGCTGAGTTGGAAGGGACCCACACGAATCACTGAGTCCAACTCTTAGACCTGCACAAGACATGGCCAAGAGTCACGCTATGTGCCTGAGAGCATTGTCCAAACACTTGAATTCTGTCAGGCTTGGTGCTGTGACCACTTCCCTGGGAAGCCTGTTCCAGTGCCCAACCACCCTCTGGGTGAAAAACCTTTTCCTGTTATCTAACCTAAACGTCCCCTGACTCAGCATCATGCCATTTCCTTGAGTCCTGTCATTGGTCATAAGAGTGAAGAGATCTGTACCTGCCCCTCTGCTTCCCCTCGTGAGGAAGTCATGGACTGCAATGAGGAATCCCATTTCTCTCAGTCTCTTCTCCAGGGTAAACAAACCAAGTGACCTCAGCCACTCCTCATAAGGCTTCCCCTCCAGACCCTTCATCATCCTCGTGTTTCTCCTTCGGACTCGCTCTAATAGCTTAATATCTTTTTCATATCGTGGTGCCCAAAATTGCTAGAAGTACTCAAGATGGGACTGCTATGCTCACAATATTTCAATATTTCATGCACCACACAAGCCAGGAGCATCTGTTGCAGCTTTGGATCAGTATGCTGTCTATTAACCTACTACACTAAGTGTTAACATTATTATATATGTTTGCATGTTTTGCTGTCACAGTTACAAGATCAACAGGATTATGTATGATCAATACAGAGGCTGAATATGTCATAACAGCCTTAGGCATTTCAGGCTGCTTTGATTCAGAAATATTCTGTTGCAGTTCTCCAACATGCTGTTAAAATTTTTGGGTTGCTGGTTTTGCAAGAGGAATTTAACCATGAATTGTGCTCAGCCAATTACTTTGCTTTTTTTGAACATATGATATGGTGCTCAAAAGAGTTTCACGTAAGCAGTAACTCAGGTAAGAATTGGGTGTCTTTTCCCTCTCATGAGATCAGTGGTGCCAAAAGACCAGAGTGAGGATATGACAGCTTTTGCTTTCCAGTCTTTTTGTTTTCAAATACTCTCATCACTCTGACTTTCAGAGCACTTGATCTCACCTGACTCTTATTATCATCTGGATACCTGGTACCTGGACTCTGTAGAGCACAGTCTAATTTGGACTTATTTTTCTCTGTTGAATGTCTTACTCCTCTTCTCAAGGCTCCTCATGCTCACATGTCAGTGACCACCCTGTTGATGAATGACCTTAACTGCCCATTTCCTCATCCTCACCTCTGCTCAATTTACAAGCTTAGCTCAAAGCTCCCACAAGGGTAATTATCTTATTTGTGTCTTCACTGAATAAAAATTTCTATGATCTTTGGCTCCATTCCTCTCTGGTACAGTTCAGTTTCTTGCATCATTGGCCCCCACCATCATGTCCTGTCACTAGTCCAGCCATCAAAATCTGTGTCTTAATTTCTCTTAGTTTACCTTATGTTTTGTCTCGGGCAGTCCATTATTGGAGTGGGTCTCTTCCAACTATTTTGAATTAGTTACGGGAATTCTCTATAAACATGAATAAAGTATTTCTCAAGTCCTGCTTAAAAATTTCCCCTTCAAAACTCTTGATTTATCTTATCTTATCTTGAGACAAGACATGTGCATCATTATCTATTATCCCTTACATCCCTTTGTGTTTACCTATGTGTCTTTACCCAGTCTCTTGCATTACTGTTTGACTTTAAGCTATTTGGTGGAAGAATCCACATTCTTGTTCTGTATGTGTCCTATGCCTTGCAAAATGAAGTCCTGGACCATGACGGGGGCTTCCAGGCAGTATGATAAAACAAATCATATACTGTACTGATGATGAACATAATTGTTATTAGTTCCTCTCCTTTTACTGTGTTTCAGTATGAAATAAGTCAGTCAACATCATGCCAGATATACAACCGGTGTTCAGTACACTAGCTTAAACCTAAGGGCATGGTCAGGAGGTTCTAGACTGTGTATCTGCAGTCTCCTGTGGAAAAAAAAATACTAGCACAGTTCAAAGCATATTTGCCTTAAGAATTACCTTTATGTGCTAAAATCAACCTCACCAGTTCAGGACCTCAAAGATCTATGGTGTTCATAGACCTCGGTTTTCATTTGAAATCTGTGCTGTAATTATGAGGCTTCTCCAATATTGTTGTTCCAGTGATTTGCTTTGGGTTGCTGACAGATATTGGGCAGAAAACTTCTGTTTAAAGGAATATTGGTCTTCCGAAGTAAAATTCTGAGGCAAGATCTTACTTCAAAATACTACACAAACATGAAACATTTGAGACATTTTCAGTTTCATGAAACATTTGGTGACCTATGGTTTTAAAGGGCAAGAGTGCTCTAAAGGAATTGCAGTTCCTGCTAACAGTGGAATGTATACATTCTGTATAAAGTGTACTAAAAACTTAGTATCTAGGAATCGGAGGACCTTGCAGACTTCTGTTTGCAGCCTCAAAAAAACTTGCTACAGCACAGTTCCTTTCTTTTCTCTCCTCTGGTTTCAAGTCAGCCTTCAACTGGTTTTCATTACTAACAAAAATAATGTCTCTTGCAAGTACTGTTCACAAGTTTTGTTTTTACAGTGCAAACACATAGAAAATCTTCAGTTCTGCTTTATTTTTCCTGTTTTACTACAACCTGGTGCATCTGCTGTACATCTGCTGTTTGCTCTGGCCTCTTTTTATGGTTATATAGTTCAAACCCATCTTTTAGGGACATTTCAGCTCCTAGACACATTATTTGACAAATTAAATCTCTTCTTAGAGACAAATATTTCTATTTATCTCTCTGATATAGGCAGATGCTGTATTTTCTTCTAGATCTGCCATAACTCCCTATCTGTCTCTGTAGAAAGGAATATGCACAGTAGAAAGGAATATGCATTCTTTAATAACAGCATTAAACATTTCTATGTCTTGAGACAACATCTCCCAGTGAGATTTCCTCCCACATGTTTGAAGCTGTTGCCTTCTCACTGCCGTGTTTAATTCACTTGTACTTGCACTGGGACAAAGACACAGAAAACAATATCAAATCAAAATGACAGGTTTTCCTGTCATTTGGTAAGTTTGATCTGAGAACTACATAATAATTTTATTTAAATCATGATGTATAACAGTGAAGAGAAAGGAGAAGTAAAGGAATTGCTCTTAATGTTCTGGTTGTCCTGTCAGCAAAAGCAAGATCCTGACAAGTCATGCTGTTGAACAGCATAGCATGCAACACAGATGTGTGGAGGAATCTACTTCTGAATGACAGCAGATAGTTATTGTGAACCGTATGGGCATTTCTTTGCCAGTGAACCAAAAATACAACTATCTGAGGAAAGGTACTAGGCTTCTTTTTACCTTTGCTCTGTTTGAGCTGGGGATATGCTTTTTACTATTGAAGTCACCCTCATGCAAATTTGAGAGGGCTGAATGTCTCAGTACACCAAATGACTGAATTCAGTCTAAAAGTAGTTCCCATTAAATATATTGAAGGAAATATTCAATTTATTCTCCATCACCCGTGAGATTAATCATTTATACCTTAATAATTGCAATGGGATATGCTGAATACAGACTGACACTAGTTTTCCAAGGGGCTCTAGCTGACAATAATACTGACACATTCTGCATTTGTGAACTTCTGCTCATCAGCCATAGCAGCAAGGTATAAAGAATTATGAATGATGGTGGGCATTTGATAAACATGTATAGATATATTGCAGCCATCACTGAATTAAAAAAAAAATAGAAAATAACAGAGGAGGGTGTTACATTATTTATATTTGATTTTCTCTTTAGGTAGCTATCATATGAACTTCTGTTCTGCCAACATAAAGATTAGTGCTTGGTCATATCCAGCAAAGGTACTAGGACCCAGTACGTGGGTATTTATAACATGGGAAGATCCTAGCTCTGATTGCTATCATAGCAGGTTCTGAGCAGGCTGCAGGTATTGGCTGACAAGTAAGTACATATGCAGAAAATTTCCCTGTCACCTTGCATGGATATGGATGGCTACGAAAATTTCTGATGTCAAGGTAGTAGCAATATTGTATTTGTAGTTTGAATCCAATAGACTAGTAAGGTCAGATCTTCAGGTCTTGTGACTTGTGTCCCTGTTTTCTTTTACCAGGAATATGAGAGTAAAGCTCAACATGAAGCCTGGCCATGACTCCATCCCAGAGAGAAAAGATCAAAATGAAAGCTTTTTTAGAAGAAGGATGATGGCGAAAGCATAAACAGAATAAGGAGAGGCCGGTGTCTCCCCTTGCTGCAGTTCTAGATTAGTTAAAGTGTAATTGGGCAGGGAAGGCTGGTGAGGAAAGAAATGGATGCAGAGGATGAGGCATCTATATTAGAAAGTCTTAGATATAGCTGTTGTCTCAAAAGATCATTATTTCTTTCTCCTGCAGCAAAAAAGTGTCAGAGCGGGGAAGGATATTGGGGAGTTTTAATTGTTGGTGCCAACACAGTGCACATTAGTTTTGAAAAATAATGTTTGCTTTACCAATTGACATATAACAAATCTACTTGCCAGTGTAGTTGAGCAACCAGAGGTCTTCTTGGACCAAGCAAAGAATTTAAGATGGATCATTATCAAAGTATGTATAGCCAAAATCAGATCACTTGAGAGTCTTAGTAATAGCTTCTTTGCATAATTTCATGTAGATATTACTGGTTTAGTGTTGAAATATTCTATCTTGCTCACACAACTTGTAGTTTCATGCCTGTTTACGAAGAGGGAGATACAAATGTAAATACTACTGCATCATGAAACCCCTTGACATTTGTACTCATGAATGAGCCATGACCAGCTGTAAAACTTCACAGGAACTGGAGCTCTGCAGGCATTGGATTTAGGCCATCTTCCCCCTATACATTCAAAATAATAAGAGAGTTTTTGGTATCTAAAGACATGATTAGAGTTATGGTTTAGTACTACATACACTGAAGACATCTGTGGAACCTAGCAACATTAGGGAGATGGCCTTTTCTATTCCTGTTTCGATTCATACATGCTAAAAAAAGAGATATGTTGTATTGCATATATGAACATTTTGTTACTCCTGCAGTACAATGTTTTGTCTGATCTATCATTTTCCAAGTGACACTTCGACAAATAGTTTGTGCTCTCTCTACAGAAGTCCTGGATTAGCACTGTCCCCCTACTTTATTTTCCTTTAAAAAAAAAAGATTTTTACAAAACCCACTTGGCTATTCCTTGTTCTGTATCACCCCATGCTACAACACTACTCCCTTATTTTACTTGCATGCATTTGTAGGTTTTCTTTTATCTGCCTTGTAGTTCTCTTATGAACATCCACAGGATTTTTCTAACCCTCTGTCACCCTTGTTTTTGCCTTAAAGAAGTACAAAATTAGCTCTGTAGACACAGCACAGAGTTTGACAAGATACCAAAGTCTTTCTACTGAGACTCAGTCATAAGAAGCAGCTTTCTTGGTGCTGAACTATTACCAGCTACCTTATCTTTCAGTCACATCATCCTCCCAAGGTTCAAAAAGAAGTTCCATCGTAGCTGGTGAAGGAATTTATTTTCCCACCATAACATGTGAACAATACTGCTGTGGTTGGAGGAATTTTGTTAAGGCTGTTGGTAGTATCTTTTCCCCCCATCACTGGCAGAATTTAGTTTTGGCCAAATTAGTTTTCCTGTGACAAGAAAACATTATTCCAAACCACTAGAGCAATGGGTTTTGGCCTGCCACAGCACCAGGTGTCTTCCCTGACACCGCAGGGTTAGCAGTGAATAGGAAATTAACATAGTTCACTGGAGAAACTGGAATCAACTCTCCACACTGTACATTTATTTCTGGTCAAACAAGGACATATAATGATAAAAATTTGGGTAGGGAGCCTGGTGCTACTGTTGTCCCAACATTCATTAGCTTTTATTGCTTTTATTGCTGAAATGATTGATGTACTTGACAACACAGGTGGAACATGCAGGGTGTCAGCCAAGGTTTCTGTAACCCACAAGGCTATGGCAGAGCTTTTGCTCTGCCTCCCTCTCTTTTGCTATCTCATCCCTCTCCTGCTTCATTAAATGCACTGAAGGAGAGCTTAGTGGCATGACTGAATAAATAGTGGTAATGCAACATTTCACTACAAATGTGCCGCAATCAGTGAGTTGATACGTGACTTGGCCAGATTGTGTCACAGCAGCCTGCCTCACATGGATTAGAAGATTTCTTTGCATTCCTAGACTTTAAGTAAGGGCCACGTGTACTAGAATGGGAGGAAACAGTCCTGTTCCTCAGCCCTTGCTCTGAGCAGATCAGGTAGAAACCAGTTCCAGTTCAGAGACTGTGCAATGCTGGGCCCTACTGAATACGCCCATTTGGTCATGGGGCATCTTTACAGGTGGAAATAAAAATTATTCCAAAACTGTTTTGAAATCAATATAGCAATGATGTTACCTCTTTATTCTCCCACACTAACAAATGTCTCATTTCCTGGGGGTGTCTCCATTTTGCCTTCACACAGAAGTCACTACTAAACAGTGCTGCAGCTGTAAATACGCACAAATTGGTTGAAGAGAAGCAATACTTATCTTACATTTATTAAGCTGGACAGAAATATGGGCTGAATCCACATTCCTGGGGAGTATCACAGCAAGGCAGTGTAAAGGGAGATTGGATGCAAACCATGAGCTCCAAAGGTTTCTACAGAAAAGTGGAGCGAAAGGAGAGCCTGTTGCTGAAAAAGGCTCAGAAGGACTTAACTGAGCATGGAGAGGACAGGATTCAGACAGAAAAGTGGGGTATGTGTCTACAGAGAGGACCAGTCATGGAGAACAACAGAAAAGTCCTGCTCCTGAGCCTGGAGAAGAGCTGATGTGGGGGAAAACATGTTGGCCTCCAGAATGGAAGGCAGCAGCTCTAGATAATGCTGACAACAAGATCCTGGATGTGAAATTGAGAGTTGGTGGAGACCAGAGCAGACATTTTTACAGTGAGAGGAATTAAAAATTTTGGAAATAAAGCTGATATTTTTGAGGAGAAAAATGCCTTGAGATTCAGTCATAAGGATTTGTTGAGGCTGTCAGAAGTTGAAGTAGACAAAAAACTTCTATGTCTGTGAAAAGGGCAAGTGGAAGTTGAGAATTAAGAGGAATCTGAGAGGATGATAATAGTAATTCTGCTTGTTAATTATGCCCTCCTTACACAATTTGGGCAAGAGTTCATGCAGAAAGAAGTAGATGCAATGGTCATCACATATATTGTCTACTCGGGGGAAGGATCTCTTTAAATACAAGTGTGGTTTAACATTGTTAGAGAAAATAAATGTTTTTGTACTGAAGGAAAACTATCTACAGGATTTCCATCATGCATGCTTTTCAGTGACAGGTCAAAAAGAGGCACAGGGTAAGTCAGAATGGGGTTTAAAAGATCTGAAAGCAGATGACAACCCATCAAAGCTAATGGACCAGAAAACATGAAAGGTCCAAGTGTCAATGCAAGAGAAAATTGACAAATACTGAAAGAGATCAGATGAAGGCTGAAGAGGAGAAAGTGTCTACAGAAAAAAAAAAATCAAAGAGAGTACTGTTTCATAAAATCATTGATGGGAAAGACACCAGTGATGAAAAGAATGAAACAAGACTGAAATTTGAAGAGAGATGTGAAAGCAAAGAAATACGTACTTAAGGGTTGGATGTATCATCATTGTAGGAGCTGAAGTCATTAGAGATGAGTGGGAAACTGAGGACAGAGAGAACTAGCAAGACTTCAAAGAAGGTTGATAGGTGGGATAAGATGTAACAGCAGAATGAATGGGAAGAGAAGCAGCAGATGCAGTCTGCTTATAAGCTGTGAAGTTGTTAGAAGGGAGAGAGGATGCACAAGAGAGGAGCCTGATACATCAAAGACAGATGGGTTAAGTTGGAGAATATGAAAGAAAGGAAGAAGGGACAAAAAGAATTTAAAATAACTGGGAAGTGGTGGGATAACTATTACAGGCTGTCTTCTCAGAGTCTGTAAAAGCTTCCTCATCACAGAACCACATCACACAGATATTCAAGACAGTCTTTTATTTCTGTGGTATCAGGCCACATGTTGCAGTGTTTCCATGTTCACTTTTATAGATCGATATGACAAAAGATATCTGTACTGACATGTCATCTGATTACAGGAAAAAAAATCTTGTTACATGTCAATAACCAGATGGCATTTTGAATGGAAAAAAACAAACCAAAACAAAAATCCTTTGCTTAATCGATATTCAAAGATGATTTCATCAAAATATTGTTAGAACAAATGATGTTCTGTGGAAATATGTTTTAGTCCAGTAGCTTAGGATTTAGGTGTTTTAGAGATGAGCCGTTAAACTGTCAACACCTCTGTGACTGTACAAAATGATTCATGTCTATATAAGTTGTATATAGATTGGAGATTGGATTAAAGGAACATAAATGCCTTTAGAAACCTTCGCATACCAAATCCATGAACTGTTTGGCCAGAAAACCGATGTCTGAGAAACAGCCTCCTAAATCCACTGAGAAAGGACATCTGTACTGGTAACACTCGATTTAAGGAAACAGTATCATCATACTAGCTGTATTCTTCCTACTGGAAGAGGCTTTGAAGGTTTCTTAATGATTTGCTTTTGTATACTTAGACATATTGCTTTCATTTTTTTCTTTGCTCTATTGTACAATTTATGATACACCCTTCTGTGGGCCCCTTCATATGCTTTGTCTAATCTTGTCCTTTTTACATTATAGTCACATAGGATTATCCACCAAATAACACATGCCCAGTACTTAATAAGTGCACTGTAAAGCAGGACTTGCGTGGAAACACACTGCTCTGAGTTGTAATTCAGGCAGCCCCAAAGCTCCATTAATTCTGGGATCTGTGTTCTGCAGTTCCAATTAGCTGATGTTGCCAGAGCTTTGCTTGTGCACAGAAGTTAAGAATGCCGGTACACCACAATGCAGCAGACAGCAAAGTTACTTCTAGAAAATGGAAAAGAAATGCCTACTAAACTCTGGACAAACACAGTTCCCCCTACCCCCCAAAAAATAAAAGATTCTTACTTGAGTTTCGCACTGGAGAAAACAGAGCTAGTAGACTGTAGAGATAAAAGTCCAATGTGTTTAAAAATGAAAACAATTTCTAGTGTCAGTACTCTATCTCATTTTTCTTTTCCACTTTATGTCGCTGTAGTCATTCTCAAAGACAGGCCATTAATCCTACTTACAATGACTGATGGCCATTTCAGCTGCAAGAGTGAGGTCACTGGTTTATGGAGGTTATGGCTGCCTTTGGGAACATGAGATGATGAAAGAGAGTTTGCTAACTTTTTTTATGTAATTTGAGCATATTTGTTTTCTTTAAAACAGGATTTTTGAAATTCTGTTCCAACAGTCTTTACAGGAGCCATTAGTTCTAGTTGAGAAGCAGCACTGATGTTGAATGGGAGACAGAAAAAAGGGTGGAGGTGGAATCAGGTGGCATAAACCAGACTAATGTACAGCATGAACAAGGGCTAACAGCACTTCCAAGATAATGGAATAATCTGGTTTGCGTTAATGAATACAGAAACTTGTGGAAAATATTTTTATATGAAAACTAACAATACTCCCCATTGTTTATTTAAATGTAAATCCTTGAGATGGAACTAAAAGATGCATAACTACAAATAATCTTTTTAAGTGTATGACCAAGGTTTTGTTAGGAAGGCTGGTATGTTGTGTTGCTCTGAGGGAGCAGAGCAACCATGGACAGCCTCTTTGCTGATGCGGCATAACACTAGTGACAAAAGACACAGCAAACCACTACTTGCAGTGTAAGAGCAATACAGGCTTTGGAATCTATAGATTTAAGAAAAGTGCTTAATTTCTTCTCTCTTTAAAAATAGTATAAGCAATGGAGTTAGCATTTCTCATAGTCATGCATTAGTCCACCCACAGTCCATCCATAGTACCTCAAACCAGCACTATGCCTTGGGGTCTATACAGGACTGTAAGAGGTCCACCTCAGCTCCTGTTATTATATATAGCCCTTCTTCATATCCATCCAGCCCTAGACCTTTTGAGATGATGGATGTTTGAGAGAACTTTGGTCTTATTCCACTCAGTGAAGAGTTTGGTGTCATTTGATGCCCACAGATAACATCAACCCTGAAAGCCTGTTACTAGAGACAGGGAGTTTCAGGAGCAAAAGAAAATTGCAAAGACATCTCAGGAGACTAGATTAGTAGAGTGAACGGAAGGAAGTTCACTACCAACAGAAAATATTTGAAAACAAGTGTCTGCTTCACTACATAATGGAATAGGAAAAAAAAGAATTCAACAATTGTTTTTAACCTCCTCTCATTAGTCAATTTTTACTCTTCCATGTCCTTCAGGAACAAGTGGATCTAAGACTGGGGAATAGGACATTGCCCAATTAAGGTTTTTTCCTTAAAGTTAACAATACAGATCAATTTTCAAAACAGTGAGCTAAATTTTGGGATATATGGACCTTGAAAAAATTTTCTTCTTAATGCTTTATAATAGCTGAAGTCAAATAAAAATAGCCTTTCCTTTGGTACTAGTTTGAACTTTATTTGTGACGGTTTTTTGTGTAGGGTCTCAGAACATATGGTAACTAGCAATATAAACCAATAACAACAACGTAAAAATGGTGCTGGCCAGTTTGACTGAACATGTGGTTGATTTGCAGGATTTTTTGGGGGCAATACAGTATATAGTATGTGCTTCCAGTGTGTTCAACAAACATTAAAAAATATAATCATGCAACATACCTCACCATTGCCTCAGGCATGTCACAAACTTTGAATAACTAGGAAAAATTATTAAAAATAAAGGTTTGATTCCTAGCTCTGCAGAATCTAGACCATTATTGTTCCAGTATAAAAAAGGGGAATGCATTTCTTTATCTCACCATCATTACCTGTGAAGAGGGAAGGTGTAAAGATGAATCTTGTAAACGGGCCTTACGATCTTAAATGACAGAACTATTTTGGTTTAAGGCAAGAAACCTGAAGCAAGACTTGCCAGTGTGATTGCCGAACTGAAGCCTGGATTCAATGTCCAATTTACATGTCATGATGAGCTATTTATAAGGAACTGTAATTCTAGCAGATACAAATTGTTGTACAGGTTAACCACATCATCTCACTGTCTGTCTAAATCTGCCCTGGGAAGAAATAGGGCCAAGCTGTTAAATCCTTACTCTGATCTACTATATGGATTTAGAAGCTCATTAATTTTTTTATGTATCTATGAGCACAGAAATACCATTACTTTCCATTTGTGATGAGACAGCCCTAAAAAAACTTCAGCGGGACAAATGTTAATGGATTCCAAAAACCCATAAAAAATGCCAAGGCGATGTATTCACTCTTCCTGTATCTGTAATGGTTACAATTGCTGCGATCACTTGTGATGCCCACTCTTGCCTGGTGTGCAAAGCCCTGCCTGGACATCTGGGTCCCTTACCACAATGGTGCAGAGTATGGGGCTGAAGCTGTGACTGCAGTTGTAGTAAGTGAGTCTGTCTCCTATACTGGTGTCTGTGTTGGCAATGAGTTTACGAGTAACACAATATTTGACGGTTTGTTTTCTAAGCCATTTTAAGTCGACAGGCCAGAAAAAGACCAACAATAAATGAAAAGAGACAGAGACAAAAGATGGTTGGTAGAAACAGGCAGGTGCTCTTTATTTCATGTGGCACAGCATTGGGCAGACAACCCAAGAAACAATTTCTAACAAAAACCAAAGCTATCACTTCCAGGAACCGTCCCCCAAACAAGGGTCTACTACCAGCAGTGGCACTGAGATCTCCTTGCCTGTCCACTCTCATGTCCTCATAGTTTGTATGTGCTTAGGCTGTGTCTTAGCAGTGAGCGTCCTTTCCAAGGAGACTAAGTTCTTATAACACACTATCTTTAGACAGCATACATACTGTGCAGGATCACCAGAGTACAATCTCCTCAAGCCATGCTAAAATATAATGCTAACTCTGGAGAGAAGGCTGTGTGATCGCCTCGTGTCTCTCTGAGGTAATACAATGCTGTTCCTTAGCTGACAACATGAGGGGCACCTGAGGGAGGACTGATATGGCTTCACAGTCTATTTTTAAACTCCTGATACAGTAGGGAGGACCTGGCATGCTGTCTGCCTTGACAAGGTGAGGACCTCCTCCACCCCTGGCCAACAGCAGCACCAGAGAGCTGAGCCTACTGTCACCCAGAGGGATGAGAACAGAGATACTCTTGGACTAGGAGAGGGCCATCAAAAATCACAACAATCCATCAGTTATTAGGTGAAAGGTGAGCAATGATGGCAGTTGGGGGGGGGGTTACATCATTAGCACTCTGGATTTAAAGGCATGAAGAATGGCTGGTGGAAGGAAGATGTTTTAGAGACTAAGGGCAAAGCTTAAAAAGCCTCAGGATATTACTTTTAATTATTATCTACAGGTTATTCTCTCTATATATACTATTTTTCTTTCTAAATTATGAAAATAAACATTTATTAACAAGTCACTGGGTCAAATCCTGCTCTCCACTGAAGACAAATCCATTGACTTCAATGGGAGGGAGCCCTGTGTAAACAACGAAGGGCAAATTTGGCCCTTTATGTCCTGAAAAGTCTGCTTGTACCCATTTTCTTTCAATACTGCAAGGAAATACAGATTGAAGGGTGAATTAATTGTTACGTATATCTCTTAAACTACCAGGGGAGTGTCAGTGAGATGTGGCAAAGGAGCAGAAAGAGAGAACCGATAAGTAAGTACTGATTTAAAGAGAATTTTATCCATATTTCAGAAAAAAAGTACTAAAAAAGAGTGGGTCTGGATCAAGCACTACTGTCCTTTACTTTCTAAGCAATGGCAAAATCCTTCATTCAGCTTCGGTGAAATGTTTACACAACCCGAGAAAACAGAAGGAACTAAACAGTCCTTTTCCTTTGCAAACATCATATGCACAAAGGTGAACACTGTCATCCCTTTGGATGCACTGCTAACTCCCACTGTCTGCACAGTGCAGTGTCGGCCTCTGAAGACAAAACACATCTACTGTGCACATGAGTAAAACCTGTGGTGTCTTACAAATGTAACATTTTGATGTTTTGAGTATTAAAAACCTCTAGGTGCTTTTAGACACAGAACAATACGATTTTGGATGCATTTACCACTTTTATTTCACTATGCAGAAACATACATTCACCATGTGTTGTGATGCAGCTGACAGTGTAATGGACGCTATCCCTTCCGTGGGTATTAGAGCTGGACACTAATGAGTTTTTGGTGGACGTTCTGTACAGGTTAAGGCTTGACTCTGAACTAGATAGTAAATGCTGACCAGATTCTCAAACAGATTTTTTTTTTTTCCTCTGAGAACAAAAGGGAAATCAATAGAAAACCATCACGGTTATTTCAGATTAATAATTTTCTAAAGCTGCAAACTAAGTAAAATACAGATATTCTTTTTTTTTCTCCAAAATAACTACATACAATTTACAAGGTTAGGATCTGTGAAGGGTGACCGGAAGCTGACTCTGAACAATGCTGACAAAAATCATTAAAGTTAATATACTAAAATCATTACTACCTCATAAGGTATTGATTCAGGTATACAAAGCACACTTTGTAAGCATTTAAATGTTTTGATAAGAGTAGAGATTCATCATTGTTTATCGGGCAGTAATAAAACCAGATGAAACAAATATAAGATTCAAGTTGTTTACCGAATAAACTGTGTTATTGGCACATCTAATGTGTGGTAAAACATTATACACAGTACCTATACAGCTTCTAGCATTTTGGGGGTAATCTTCATTTACAATATCCATAAACAAAAGGCTTGCCACCTAACAAATTTCGATTTGTTTAGACTTTCAGAAACTGTGAAAGGCATGAACTGTTTATGTGTTACATGAGATCACTGTTTATATTGTTTATGAACGTGCAGGTATAGCTGAAAACTTAGACATTTTAAGAAAATTAAAAATGCTGCTTTTCTGTAATTTTATTGTTGCTTCATGCAATATTGTTTAACTGCTGCTGATTCAGATTGCTTTCTATGGGAAGATATCTCTGCCAGTTTCTTTATTAACGGTCAAGATCAATTCTTCTGTATTGAAATTTTCCATAGACAGATACAAGTCAGTCATGTTGGAACTGAGACTCCGTATAGGCTCTCGTATTCCTACTGGTATGCGTGTCTGGATTCATATGCAATCTAGGTTATTCCTGCAGAAAAGAGAATTGAGTTAATTATTTGAAGCAACTACTCTCTTACAAAAGATATTTTGTAACTTTGTTCACGTAAGAAAAGCTATTTGAAAATGGCATCATCCCGGTATAAGCAACTCGGACCAAATCCAAAGTCCACTGATGCCAATGGAAAGAATTAACGACATCAATAGACTTTTTAAGCAAGCCACACTGAGCTGTCTCTGAAACAATTAGCAGAATACCACAAGAATCACAGCTACTCACTCCTTAGTGACTGGTTCCATCTTCCAAATAAATAACTGACATTGAAATTCAGTTTTCTTTAGGGTCTGTATATCCAAAAGCAGAAGAGCCAAAGAACTTCAAAAGGTGCTGTGCATTATACTCTGTTACTTACACCAAGTGCTAGGGAATACATATTGTTTTAAGAATAAAATGCTGCTATTGATTTCAACAAATCTGACAAGCAGCTTTGTCTTCTCCTTCTGCATACAGCATTCAAAGCAATTTGTGCAATGGTGCTGGCATTAACAGCTTTTGCATAGCAGGTTAGTATGCATGGCATGTTGCTGCACACAGAATAAATATAGGAATATTAAGATGTCTGTTTATCCAGCCACTATTGGAGAGCATGCCTTTACTGAAAAAAAGCTCGACACAAGAAAAGCTGCATTATCATCTCATCCTGATAAACAATGCTGCTTTAAAACATAAAATGTTCTTTCAAATACAAGAAAGCCAAGACACCCAAATACCGACAAACTAATTCACTGCGTTTAAAAGCGAGTTGGACTGTATCTCTGCAAGTTGGGAATTAAAGCATAACTTGTAACATATCTGCAAGGGACATTTAAAAAGCAGCTGTAGGTTTTTTCCTTGGCATTTTTAAACCAAAATGCACACCTTTAAGAACAAATTACTTTTGTTCTTAAATGATACAAAAGCAGATGATTTTTTATGACTTCAGAATTAGAAAATTAGACTACAACAAAGCATGGACAATGAGGACTTTTCAGAGAGCCAACAAAAGCAAATGAGTAGTTTCTCTTTCTCCAGCTGGCACCGTTAAATGAAGAACTGATGATTAGAGATGAATGTGGTTTACTTTCAAATATCAGAACTGATAACCAGCGCAAATGCAAGTGGAAAATGCCACTGAGAGAAAGCGAAGAGTTAGAGGTGAAATATGGTAGGAGAACAACATTTGCAACATGCCAGCCCAGTAAATGCCTAGGAAAATCATCTAGTCTTCTTACCTCTGGTCAATCCTCCCCATCTTCTGGTGTGATTTCTGTCTCTTTATGTACCACTACTTTGGTCACTGACATGTCAGGGTGCTGCTCTTTGGCTTCTTTAATTGCCTGAGCCAGCGCCTATCCCAAGGAAACCACAGAAGGGCAAAAACAAAAAGGAGGTGGAACATGCATGATCAGTAGCAAGGTGGAGAGATTCATGAGATATTACACAATTTACAAATGGGGAAAATGATTAAAATATGAAATATACCATCAGTGATTTAACTACTAATCCAGTTTAATTTAAGGCATGCCAGTATGAATAGTATCTGTCAAAGCAGTATTTAGAAATGTTCTCTTTGGCAGTCTTCAGGGTAGCTTTTTTTAGCAGTTTATAGACTTTACCTGATCATGATCAATATCTGCATCTCCTGTGATGACTATTCGTTTTTCAATTCTTGTCTCTGAGATGCCTCCTTTCACAGTCTAGATGAGAGGGACAAATGTATGTCAGTAACTTCCTTTGGAGTGCTAATACTCATCCAGAGAACGATCAGGGCAGGAACCCAGACACGACCAGACTTAACTGGCTCAAACAGCACATGCAGAAGGGGCAACCCAGAACTGCACCTTAAGCAGCTTCAAATCAGCTTGCTCTCACTGGACTAATGACCTCCAGAGGTCTTTCCAACAGATTATTTTATGGTTCTAGTCAATTTGCACATATATCAGGAGAGATGTTTGTATGTCAAAAATGGCAGGTATTTATAGTGAATTTGTCCCATGAAGAATAGAATGGGAATACAGACAGCCCATAGAATACAGGGTGGTTTGGCTCATCTACTAAATGGTTAGTAGTGTTAGGAACTTCACTGCAGAAAGATGAAATCCTGTCCTCAGTGAATATTGGCAGGAGAGCTGTCACAGTACTAAAGAGAGTTTCTGCTTAGGGAGGAACTGTTATTTAGATGCTGTCTTGGAACCTGGAAGATCCAACATCATTTTCAGTCTGGTTGTGGGAGAGTTCCCCAGGGTACTACCCAGAAACACAGCCATGGTGTCTGAGCTGACTGAATGTCCTGTTACAATTACATGGTACAGATTTACTATGTGCTTTCAACAGCATGCAGGGAATGAAAGGCAGTATAGTCATGTCAGTGGAGCCTCATGTTCAGGGAAATTATTCCTTCCAGGCTACCAAATGATGCCAATGTGATTATCCTGATTCCAGTGCCAGACAGTATTTGGAAGGAAATCAAGTGTCTCTGCACAGCAAGGTTTTGTGTTTGCAAAGACATACAGTAAGTGTTTGTGACTTTCAGGACTCTGGTCAAGTTGTTGGGTGATTAACTTGAGTTAATCAAGTCAGTATAGTCAAAGACAGGTAAATGAAAACAGGTATCCAAAGCATACAAGATTTTGCCTAGAGAATATAAGCATGGGTCCACAGTTTGAAATAAATCATGGAACTGAGCTTAAGAAAGCATGCACCCTGGTGAAAAAAGAGCTCCCTGTTTTCTGGGGACTTACTTTGGTGATATGTGTAGTAGTTGTAGTGCTGGTGGTTTCAGATGTGATAGTTTGTGCACTCATCAATACACCTGGTTCAGAGTCAGCACCGGAATCCACCTAGGAACCAGAAGAGAAAACCAGTCACCAAAGAAAAAAAACAACTCCTGAGCACAGGGAGGCAAGAACTGGACTGTTAAACTTCCGTGTTTCTACAGTTCTTCATAAAGTGAGTATCTAATGGTAGGGAAATAACTGCTATTAGGGAGGTCATTTCCCTCTCTGCATCTGGAGGCTCCCCTTCACTTCTGGAAGGACAGACGAAAAGCTGGAGTTTTAAAATCTGTAGTTTTATCTAGTAAGGCCCTACACCAGAACATAAGAGTCACCCTCAGGTAAGTTATTCTTATGTACATCCTCCTCATGACAATATTTAATACTTGAACAATTTAGAAGAATTTACACTAAGGCAAACATTTAAAAATGGGTTAAGAAACATGGGTTCCCTAAGGGCATGTTAAATTAGACAGTGTCTTTTGCAGAATTTCTTACCTGAGAAGACTCGTAAGTAATGGTTTTTGTTTCCGTATGGACTACTGGCACTTCTTTTGTTGAAATTTCAAGGTTTTCCCCACCAGGAACACTGCTGAAACTGATAGTCTCAGTCTTCACAACTGGTGACTGCATAAACAAAAAAAAGGAATTGGAATATGGATTTCTCAGAAGGACTTTTTTTTCCTTGGGGAAAAGAAAGAACAAAAACGTGGTCTGCATTTAACAAAAAAAAAAAAAAAAGGAGAAAATTATCTTCATTACAGTGGTACACACACGTATATAATGCTGGCAACACTTCACACTTCCCTGGATTACATGAAAACAAAGTTCAAAAACATTTGAAACACTACAACCTGAAAAACAGAAGATTCCCTCACTACAACCTGACAAACGGGAGATTCCCTCTGAACATCAGGAAACACTTTTTCACTGTGAGGGTGACTGAGCGCTGCCACAAGTTGCCCAGGGAGGTTGTGGAGACTCCCTTCTTGGAGATGCTCAGAAGAAGCTCTCTGGGCAGCAACTGACTCTGGGTGTCCCTGCTTGAGCAGTGGGGTTGGAGCAGATGAGATCCAGAGGGCCCTGCCAGTCTCAACTGCTCTGGGATTCTGTGATTCTACACTTTCTTGAAATGACAAGCGAATGAACCCAGTTCAGGATTGTCTTCTGTCTTCTTTGGAAAAAACCCCTCTGCAAAACAGCTTTTGAAATTCCACTAATGGGGCTAAGGTAAGGAACCTGGGTTAAGACACTGTACACTTGCTTATAATTGTATCAAGCATGGAAAAAATAATCTATTTCCTGTCTTTGATGAGGACATATGAACTTTGCCATTCTGGTCAGACTTTCCCAAAGACAATGCCAGCTGATCTGGTTATCTGTTTCATAAAATGCCATGAAATTCAGTATTTCTCTGTAGCATGAAAGGCACTTTTACATAAAATACACATGGCATTTTGCTAATGATGGAAACCAGCAACAAGCCTTGCAGATGCCACACAAGGAGGAAATAAGAGGAGAAACAAACTGCCTGCTTCAAAGATGCAATCATACAAGCTTGGCACACTTTACTTTCCATGACAGGAATTAACTTAGTCCACCATTGCCTACGTTTGCAATTCAGCACAGGCAAGACTGATTTAATAAGAAGTTACCTCAAAATGAGGTTTTCTTTCCAAAGACTCTGAAAGTTGGACTGTTGTTCTGTGCTCCTCTGCTTGCTCACACGAAGCAGTGGCAGTGACTCCTTCCTGTTTGGTCAGGGCTTTGTCAGCCTCCTCCCTTTTTTCCTCCTTTGCCCCCTCAGTCCCAGAAGAGCCCTCCTTCCCTTTCACGCCAGCAGCCACCGCGGATGCTGCCTCAGCCTGGGCATCCAGCGCAAGTCCGGCCACTTTAGCAGGATCCCCGCCTGCATGCACCTCCATCCCATGTCTCTCCTTGACAACTACAGTCTCCTGTACAACCTTCTTCACTGTATCCTGATGTGGTTGAACTGCTTGCTTCATGTCACTGGAAGTTATCTCCTGAGTTGTCGTTGTGTCTACTCTCTGCAGGGAAGGAGGAAAAGAACCCTTAGCATCAGAAGGAGACAACACTATTTGCAGCAGCTCCTCAGCTTAATGTACTGTGAACATAAATAAAAAAAAATGGGTATTATATTTTGCCAATTTATTCTCTCATGTTGCACAGATTTTTGTTCTCAGCAAAATGGGATGTTATCAGCACAGTAGAAATGTAAAACAAAGCAAGAATCACAACTTTTTAAAAGTGAAGAGAAATTTCAATGTCCGTGTTTTTCTTGTTGGTATTTTGTGGGAGTTTTATAAAGGCAAAATACAGTACCCTGCAAAATGATCAAAATAAAGTGAAATGAGAGGAAACCTGGTGTTTTTTTCCCTTTCAGTGAAGTTTCTGACGCGAGCTTTCGTAACAAAGGAAAAGGCACATGAATACATGCATTAGTTATATAGTTCCGAGTTGTGCAAAAAACCACGAAAACAATAGAAAAGCAAAAGTAATTGTCGTGTAGTTATAACACTGATGGACAGAATCAAATGGCCACCTGAGCCCAGCTATGGGAAGTTGAAGTAACCCCTCCTATGAACTCAGTTGGTTTTCTGGCAGACTCTATTAGAGTGAAGATATCTGAACCATCCAAGGTTTTTTCACTGGTGGACTGTTTAGTCTAAATAGACAAAGAAATGTAGAGTCATACACAGAAGAAAGGCAGACCCACACGAACAAAATTGTTAATTGCCAAACTGAAGGCAGAGAAGGAGGAAAAGGAGAGAAGGTTGCGGGGGCACAGAGAAGTTGGAAACAGGAAAAGAATGGGAAAATAAATCAGAGCAAATTCATAATGGCTGTAGTAAGCAATAGTTTAAAAGCGTAGTTGTTAGCATTAGCATTTTGCTGGTTCAAGCAAACCTCTTTTTTTTTTTTTTTCCCCTTTTATTAACAAGCCACAGCAGCAATAGTACATTTCAGTAACACAGATCTTTAAATAAACCAGAAAGGTTGAAAGCCTTATATAATGTCTGTTTCAGACTTTGGGACGGATTCAAAGTATGAGAGAAAAAAAATAAGCTGGGTTGGCTGCTGTCAACACAAAGTCAGGTAGCAAGAGAACCAAAAGGTAGGGCGGCGTGAGGGGATTGCCTAAAAGAAGTCATGCTTTTATCTTTAAATCGTGGCATGAAGTCAAAGCCACTTGTTACCACCACTTTTGATGCAGACGACTCGGTAACATAGTGAGCAGTAGCAATGGTAAATGGCTGTTCTCTGGAATATCTCCACTCAGACAGGCTCTTATCTGTCCAGGCAAACGCCCCTGCTTTTACAGCTTCACTGCCAAGATGCTTCTCTGCTTTGCCAAGCTGTGAGCTTCCCAGTGTACCATGTAACTGCAAATCCTGGTCCATCTTTAGTGTCTTTTTCAAACTCTCCTCTTCAGGACTTTGCAACTGAGATTCTGCTTCCTTTATGGGTGTCAGAGAGTCGGACAGCTTTCTTTTTGTGCTCTGCATGTCGGATCCCCGCCTGGCTTTCTCATCAGTGACAGGCTTGAGGATTTCATACTTGGTCACTACTGGAACAACTTTCACAGATTCTTGCACTTCCCCTTCCATTTTTTGCAATGTTTCTACTGAAGTCTGTACTGCTTTCTCGCCCTCTTTAGCTTTACTTGTCATGGTTACAATTTTCCCAGACATGGTATCATAGGACTTTCCTAGGGTGAACATTTTCTGCTTATTCTCCTCATTGGACTGTATTTCACTTTCCAAGTCCTCAAAGCTCTGCATTAGAATGGTACTGGATTTTAACATCTCAGGTGGAAAGGCAGTTTTACTGCTCACAGTCACTACTTTGTATGCCAGACTTTTTTCCGATTCACCATCAACTACCTCAGAGGGTATTTTGTCTATAATAACCCAATCCTCAGTGCCCTATATTTGAGATATAAAAGCTAAATTAGAATATCTGAAGGTTTATCTGTACTTCAGGAGCACTAAAGTATGAACACTTTTAAGAAATCAATGCTGCCTCTTCCGAAAGCTTATAATAACTTTTACCATTGTAGTTGTTAGAGCAGTTATCAAACAAACAAACAGAATCACCTTAGGCATATGATTTCTTTGCATACTGTCTCCCCTCAGAGGCCCATAAAACGTGGACACAAAAAATTATTTTTGTTCACAACATGTTTGTATTCATTTGAAGTGGAATAGCATTTCAGGGCATGTTTTAAAACGACAATTGGAACCATCCTGGGGTTAAAAATCACGTATCATAGAGGTTCATAATGCTACAGTAAAAGAAAAGAAATTACAAAAATAGGGCAAGTAAGCCCATTCAACTGTTCCCCAGTTGTCACAAACACATTGTTGATGAGGTTTTAGAATAGTACGCATTTGTATGTAGCTGTAGCCTGCACTGAATTTCCTTGTTTTCACTAGAATAACTTCAACCCTCTTCAGGATTGTTTAAATGGAGCAGTACAACACAGTTAACTGTGTAAACTAAACATACTACTAAAGATTCTGAATGGAACTTAATTGCAGCATCTTTTTTCCTCCTCATGCAAATATGCTATGTGATTTTCTTTGACTATGCAATCAGCACCCAGTTATTTGACCTTAAGACCATAATTTCTGTATTTAACTAAACAAATGAGCTAGTTTAAAATCGAATGAATTAAAAATAACCTCTAGGGATGATGGGGTACTTTTCTGGATAATGATTTGATGAGAAGTAACCAAAGTGCCAGCATATTCTCCTTCCTGCAGCTTCTTCTCTATCACACTTGGCTAATAGAAAAACCAATAAAAATACAAAGTTCACCATCACTCAGCATAATCTAGATTCACTTGATATAAAGGAAATTCATTCTAGTGACAGAAGTGCCCCATTCACCATAACATTCTCAGTGAGGTTTATGCTGGAAATGCATGCACAACCACAAACAACATCCAGAAAAAGCACCGTGCAAGTAGATTTCTAACTAGCAGAGAAATCAGTCTCCTTTAGGAAGACATAAGCTCTGGAGGGGACTCATTCCTCAGAATTTGGTCCCCAGATTACATCTCCATCTGAAACTTATGAAATAATAATAACAAAAAAAAATACTAAAAAGGGAAGGCTTGGAAAGGAAAAAAGATAATAAAATAATAAATCATTGCCATCCTATTTGACTGCATTTCAAGAAAGCATTGTTTGTTTTTACCTGCATTTCAAGGAATGTAGTACCTCCCTTCTGCAAAAATATGAGTTTTTCTGATTTTTCTCTTTCTTCTTTGGTCTAATATCAGGGGAATAAATTATTTTAGTAAGTGGAGGGTATAAAGTCCACTATACAGTATCTCATCATATTTCTCTACACTAAAAATTATGAACTGCATGGTAAATTAGGAAACAGGATTAAAGAGAATCATTTTACAGCAAAGAGGTTTCCAATAAGAGGTGAAATCAGTGCCTCTCTGTGCTGAATGCAAAGTCAACACAAGCAAACTACTTGTGTAGTACAAAACCCACTACAATGAGTAACCCCCAAGTGTGGATGCACTGTGTTCATTTCATCTCATATTATTCATTTAACTGTGACTGATGCTGAGAACACGCCCCTCCACCTTCACCCTGGATGAGGCTCTCTCCTGAGCTTGCAGCCCTTCCTCCTGAAGCAGGCAAAAGGTGTGCCCTGCAAAGATTTCAGCACTCCCTGCTGGTATAAGAGGCCTCAAGAGTCCTTTTCCTACACAGGAAGCTAACCATTGCTCTATAATCACTATAGTGAGACACTGAACTCCTAGGTTTTTATCCCATCAGTGTCTTCCCAGCGCTGTGAGAATAGTACCTCTGCAACTTGGCCAACTGGGAAAATTTTAAATGTTGGTAAGACTTCACTTCCTAAGCCTTTTGAGCCACCTTCTCGGCCAGCCACTGTTGCCATTTGGCCAGAGAAAGCAAGCCTCTACAGAACAAAATAGGTTTCTTGCTAAACCCTTTCTAACCACTTCAGTTTTAGTGCACTTAATAGACATACCAAAGGAAGGATTATGACTGACATGGCAAAAGCCTATGTGCACTCAAGAAGAAAGTCAGAAGTTTAAAGAAAGATATGAAACTAGAGAGAGGAAGGGGTAAAAGCTCATCTCCTTGACTGCAATAAAATGCATAAAAGTGATGGCTTCATCCAATCCAGGTCAGATTAAACATTGTCAAGGAGTTTGTTAATATGATTGCTTTCATGTTCTGCAGCTATCTGGCCACCACCATGTCAGATATTTAAAACTATATTTTTCATAACTAGAGAAGAATGAACTATTTCCCCTACTATTTTAACAAACCAAGTGGGTTTGCACATTTTGAAAAGACATATTTTCCCTTCTGTTCTTAGTTTTTTTATATGAAAGAGCTACAGGTAACAACACTGAATACAATTTTAAAGTGGATATGCTAAATTAAATGTGTAACTTCTTTGACTAGCAGAAGACACTACCTAAGGCAGTTCTATGTGCTCTCTGTCCTGACTGCCCCTGCATTTCTTCGTAAATATGAAGGTGCTAATTTTGACCTATGGATGGCTTCATTTTTTCCCTGAAAAATTCCTCTCTCAACAGGACATGTGAACCGAAACCACCCTGCTGAGTGGGACCAAAAAGCAAGGCCATGTGTTACCTACAGCAGGGGCCCCTTTGTGTCAGAAGTCACCTCAGAGTTAGTCTCTGATAGCTCAAATCCTCTCTCAGTTTTCCACAGAAATGCCTTCATTTGGATGAGGTTCTGTGAAATAGCTGTAGATTACTTAGATACATATAAGATTTAGTAACTGGACATTGCTTTTGAGGAAGTCATGTTCTACTAGTAAGAGAAGAGATACCAGATAAGGATAATTTTTGCCCTTTTCCTTTTCAAAAGTATGGTTAAATTCGGATATGTTTCCTCACGGTGAAGCCTACATAACTATGTAAGACTTTGCTATTGCTTGTGTATTTTAATTAAAAATTGTTATTAAATTTCTAAAGTAATAGACATTAAACAAACAGGGTGGTGCTGTTTTAAGTTTGCTTCCCCTGCAATCTGATTCAGGCTCAGCTAGCCACCTGCTCCCTTTTCAACTGTTCCTTACATCTTTAATATGTTAAATCCATCCTGTTCATTATATTTACAATTTTATTTTACAGTTTTCTTTTATGAAAGAAAACACATATTTTCAACTACAAGCAAACTAATGTATTGTAGGATCTATTATGATTCCTGAAAAAGACAGTAGGAGCAACACTAAGACTCCTCTGTGCTCCCCACAAAAGGGAAGCTTTGGGTACTAAGTCTGCTTTTTTAGATATTTTCATTTAACTTGATGGCCACGCCAGTGCATGTCTGATGCCTGTATCAGCCACTGGTTAGATGGGTATAATGAGGGAGAGGAGGAGGTGAGGGCCTTTTTCTTGGCAATATCCCTTTTCTTAAGTGGAGAAGCTGACACATGCTACCTGCATGCCTCCACAGATTCCCTTCCCCAGAGAGCTGTGGGACTGCAACACCAACTTCTGAGGGGGAAAAGCAGACAATTTGCCCTCACAACATTACATCAATGCTGTAGGCACAGAAGCAAACTGCATGACCACATACTGGTCATTACTCTAATGCTAAAACCAAGAGGTAACCATAAAGATGATTTCTGTGAGACAGAAACCAGATAACCATCCACAATAGAATAAAAAAAATTAACTTTCATGCAGACCACACAAGCTTATTTCTTTTTGCTCCACTTGGATGTAAACCAAGATGCTGTCTTTTTTTGAAGATCTATGTATTTTACTGCAACATGAATGTTACATTGCTACCCCTACATGTCATCATCTACCCACAAATTAAGTAAACGCCAGCTTTTAAATTCACAAGTTTCTTACAAACACTTCAAGACTGCACAGTAAGCAAGATTTTTTCAGACATGCACACTGCATGAAAATGCAGACACTTAGCAATCTGCATTGGGTCTTCAACGAAACAGTATCCAGCAGACTGCAGCAACCCTTACGGAACAGGCCAAGGTGGTCTAATTATCATTATTATTTCTTCCCTGTCTTTAAAGACTGAGAGAGTTCTGCCCTTTGCTCTGTATTTTCTTGTCAAGCCTGGCACCATACCCTCATCCGTCTCACTAGACTGCTGCTCCCAACCAGTCACCATTATTTAAATTTTCTCTCCATCACTTTCACGGTTTCTTTCATGCATGGTTGGACTTAGTCAAGCTCACCGAAACTGTAGTGACACCTCAGAGAGACCCAATTCTGCCACACAGCTTATAGTGAATTTCATTCTCTAAATACATATATAGTCTTATAAATATATTCTACATATTTATATATATACGTTTATGGTACCTGCTCTTCCTTGCATCTTTCTTGCATCTAGAGGTTGAATCCTGAGAAAAGGGGAGCCTACAAGCAGGGAATAGCTTCTAGCTATGGCCTCTAATCTACTGAGGGCTGCTGTAAGTAAAAATGTATAGAGAAATACACAGTGAATCCTTTCAGCTCACGCTGACCTCTTCAGGCACTAGTGGTTCAATCATAGGAGCATCCTCCTGCCTTGCTGCAAGTCGAACGGGAGATGTGGAAAGCCTCTTCTCCCACTCATTAGACACAGCCGTTTCTGTGGAGGTTTCCAAGAAGGTGCGTTTCAACTCGCTTATATTGGTCTGATGTTTCATCAGATCTTCCTGGGTTTTGTCTAGGTCCTGGACAGTTTTAAAAGAATAGAGCAGTTTGTGATACATCCTAAGCCAACCAAATTTGAGAGCCAGAACACACAACTTGGTTAGTATAGAGGGAAATAACAGATCGGGGAGCCGGGGAGCACAGCACTAACACAACACTCTGTGAAAATGTGGCATTTTGAAAGATAACAGCATAGCATATCTCGTACAAGTGAGTATAAATACACTCTTAGAGAGCTTATCCATATTGCTATAATTTGCACCTGATCAAGAGGCTTCAAACAAACATACATATGCGCGTGGAGGCACACACATATACGCACACGCATATATCTCTATTTATAGTACAAGTTAGAGGAGTCATCATAATCTGAGAAAAAAAATAATCTCTTAGGAGGTGGGAGTACACAGTTCATGCATCATAGTGCAGATCCACAGTTTACCACTAAAACTAACACACATGTACGTACATGCACTGGTATATACCAATACCAACCTCTAACATAAGATTACTATGTTTGACATACACATTTTCACCCTGTATTCGCTTAATCAGACTATTCTGAAAGAAGTGAAAAAGAAAGGGAAAGGTAAGGGACACAGTATTGAAAGGATACAAAATGCTGTTTCTACACATTTCTTCACAGAGAACCGACAGTAACATGCTGAAAGAGGTGAACACCTCCACATTGATACCTGAGCAACATCTAGGCCTTTCGTTTCCGTACCTGTGCCTTTAGATCTCCGTCCTCCTCTTGATCCGACTGCCAGCATGAGAAAGATTGGAAAACAACACCTTACCCACTCGTATCAATGAAGGCTTTATGGACATTGGTGAGAGGCAACATACTGGGTTAAAATCCCATTTTCTCTACGTTAAGGGCCTAAGGAGGAGTAGATACATTGGCTTAGCACAGTTTTTCTAACTCAGAGGAAACCTCCTCTTCTCAAATGAGATATTTGTTAACAAAGGGGTATAACACCTTTTCCTTTTGTAAAAATTGCTACACTCCACATCCATAGATCTCTATTTATGGAGCAGCAGTTGCACCTTCTCACCAAGGTCATGGCTAGACTAGTACTGAATGGCAACAGCAGATTCTTTGGAATTCCATAATCCCAGAGTTTACACATATGACATCATCTGGGCAACAAGCAAAGCTCTGCATAAACTCACAATGGGCGAACAACCCACAACACTTTTCACAGAAGGAAGCACATTTTATTTGCTTAAAATGCTGTTTTCCTAAGCTCAACCCCTTCCTGCATTTCTGTAATTTTATTTCATATTTAGCCTGTATATAATCTTTCAGGAGATAGGTGTGCCATGGTGATCATCTGGAATGACACAGACATCCCATCCCCTTCAGAGCATGTTTTCTAAAGTAATGCCATGAGGACTGCCCCAGCAACCCGGTTTCTGAGGGTGCAATTTTCAGGTGGCAAATATACCACACATTTTGAAATTCAGGTATCCGTAAGGAAAACTGAGGTTTGCTCTATCTTCTCCTCTAAAATAAAGATGGCAGCTACAGAGATTAACACACATTTTGAAGTAATAAAACAAACATTTTAAATGTTGCAATTTTATGATTTTACTTTCTGGAGGGCTCAAGGCCTGAAGCTATGGAGTGCAAGAGGAATTCAAAGCATTTTGTACTCCTGACTTGTCTCAACAGACTTTATGTTGTTGCACCGTTTGAATACTTTTAATGCCTGTGCTGTGATATTTTATTGTCAATTTTTCATATAGTCCTAATTAGTCAAATGACTCATGGGAAAATCTATTGATTACTTTATTACTCAGTTGAAATCTATTCTATTTACAGCCGAAGCTGAATTGTCCTGACACATCAAAAAAAAAATCATTTTTCCTTGATGATAATTTTAAGAGTCTCAAATATTAATGAGATCCTTCTGAAAATCTACAGCAGTGTTTGTGGTAAGACTCTGTCTTCTAGCAGATGTCAGACCAAATTCAGCTCATGTTTGCAGCTGCAACATATTAATTATGAAAGCATTATATGCACTTCAGTGAAGTCACATAGGGTTGAATTTATCTGCACAGTCTATGTACCATGTTGTGGATAAGAGGCTTCTCAGTGCAAGGAAAATATAAACATTTTATGTTCCTCCTCTGAAGGCAATACTTGGACTAGTGGTGACAATATGTGAAGATGCCATGTGAAATTAAATTCAAGGAAAACCTTAGATCTTTATCATGTGAAAATCTCCTTATTCAGTAAATTTGAAAATTACTTCTAATTGTCTTTTCCCCACTCTCTCACTCAGGCTGCAGAGTGTAAGCGCAAACAAAAAAACCAACCAACCCAGGGAATGATCTGACCAGCACGACCATCCAGGTGGGCAGCACTGGTGTGTGTGACACTGCCACCGCCCCACTATCTGCACAATGCAGAGGCCTTGCAGTTTCCAAACTGAACTCAAAAATAAGAGGAACTCGTAAGGAGCACTGAAAACTCAACTCCCCCAGCAAAGCCGTCCCACTTGCAGGCACACACATGCACACACGCGCAGAGAGGGATCCTGAGCTGCAGGAATAGACATGCGGTTTAGCCCCGATGACCAGGGTTGGGAAGAGACGAGGAAAAAATGCTCTCCCCTGCCATAGCTGGGTGCCGGCGACTGTACAAACCTCGGTGGCAGTGGTCTCACCATCAGCTGCAGTATCCGTCTGCTCACTGTCAGTCTATTTGGTTAGACAAGTAACCGGGTCCCGAGAGGAAGGCAGGAATAAAGAATAAACCCAGCTCATCAGTACACGCGGCTCACACGGGGAACTGTTAAACTCAACATCCCTGTGAACTGCATTAGCATTGCTTTTCAAACAACGCACAAGTCAAAGAAGCAAAATAAAAATGCTATATTAGTAAACAGAACAGACTCAGAGGAAGACTCGAGGCGTACTGTACACAGTATATGGCTTTACTGGAACAAATTTATAAGCCATATAAAACATTACTGGGAAAGTGTTACTTGAATGGCAGGGGTTTTTTTCCCTTAAGAAAGCCAGGTAGCTTTAAAGAAAAAATGGGGAAAAAAAGCAGCTAGTATTTTCTAAACAAACTTTTCCTCCCATAATTTTTTAAAAGAAAATTATTTAACAAATTTTTGTTCTAGCCAATATAAAGTGGTGGTTGAATTTTCATCCAGAGAGGGAAAAGAGAATTCCAAAAAAAAAAAAAAAGGCTACTTTAACAGTCACCTGACTTTCAGCCCCTCATTTGTACAGAAATTTTTCTTGTCTCCACATTTATACACCATGAGGCTGTCTGCATTACCAAGGAGTTCAAATAACCGTACCCCCAGCCCATCTACTGTCTGTCTGTGGAGTAATGGTAAGGCTCAGATCCCACTCGGTTCCAATAAAGAGCAGCTGGTAATTGTTAATAATAGTAAAAAGAAAGAAAACGGCCATTAAAAGAATAAAAATTACTTCTCATTCCATTTAAAAATATGGATGAAAGCAGGAGAAAAACAAAAGTAACTCTCCCCACCCCCCAAAACAATTACTAGGTATGAGTGATAAAGATGAAACAAAGCACAGCATTGCACAGACTGATCTATCCCTGCTTTGCTTGACACCATAAAGAACATTTTAGTGAAGAACATCAGTTTCGAGATTTAATAGAGAGTGGATTGCAGGTTCTTACAGGCTGAGAAGAGAGTTCAAAGGATACTTTGCTGTTATCTAAGCATATGGAAAACTATTAAGTAAAGTGCTCCCTACTGCCCCAGTCTGGCACATCCGAGTTGTTTTGATATCAGCGAAAGCTCTGGTTTTGATTAGTGATTTTCTGTGGTCCTTAGATAATCTAAAGTAACCCAGGCAGGTAATTTAAAGCCAGGACAACATATCTCATCCTCAAATCATATCAGTACAAACAAGAAAAAAACCACAACCTACTGGTGGATGGAGTATCAGTCTTAGCTTTGAATTTCCTCCAATCTTCTGTCATTTTCTGACAACTCCAACGTTTCATAAAACTGTTTTTTGATTTTTTTGTCATTGCTTTCTTTTCTATTATTCCTTCTTTTGAATAGTTTATATTGTTTGTATGACAGGCAGAAGAATAAACAAGCATTTTGCACTATTTTGTAAGTGCACGAATGCAAGCTACATGCAATTTTTCAAGTAATAACCACTCAAGAGACAGACCACATCTATTTTTAAATGAAATTATAACGTCAAAATAATCTATTAGGCTAGTCCAATTGCTTTCACTGAAGTGTTAGAAAATTGTTTCTTTATTAGTGAAGGATCTCACAACTTTATTACAGTATAAGCAGTTGTAAAGGTATGGCGATAGAAAAGAAAATCTATGCACTGTCACTCCTATTTACAAAGAAAAAAAAGAAAGAGGAATTAATGAATCTAGACATATAATAAGAATTAAAATATTTGTGTCAAGACACTGTAACACAAGTCTGGCACATAAGGTTCATTTAAGGACTTGAAGTCAATAGAAATATTAGCTGCTAAGGTACAAACACAGAAGCTAATGAGTTCTAAGCAGTGAGATTCTGTCTTTGATTGCACGGACTGAATCCAGATGCATTGCTCAAGGGACAACAAGCTCAGCAACATATGAGATTGGCTCAGGATACTGGCCTTAGCCTTCTGCATCTCTGTGTCCAATCATTCGTGAATTGAGAGGAAAAAAAGAGGTTCCTATTTCTTTTACCATAAGAGCAATGAAACCCTAAATAAAGCATAAAATTTGCTTTACTGCAAGATACATGTCTGCTACTAAGCCAATCAACAGCCATGGAGTTGAAGTCAGCATTACTGAAATAAAGATTCTTGAAATAAAGATTTGGGGTTATCACAAAGCAGGGAATGGTGAATTAAGGCTGAGCAAGGCAGGCCTCCAGAGTGGAGAACAAGAAAGGTCAGGCTCAGTTCCAAGATAGGCTGTAGTACAGCTGCTGGTGGGGCTGGCGGAGAAGCAAGGGATGGAGTAGGAGAGAAGGCTACTTCCTGAGATGCTGCGCCTGCACCTCCCCTAATTTGTGATCATAATTGCTGTGATTTGTTTTGCCAATGTAATGCAGACATGCCTGAATTTAAAACATATTCACTTTCATGCAATATTTTGAACAAGAAATACCCCGTGGATTAGGCACAAGTCTGTGTTGACTGCCAGGAAGCACTGCCAGAGTAATCACACTCATAAAAGAGCGACACTAAAAAGCCTATTTTGTATGTTTTTATGCTCAATACTTCCTAACTTTACTAACAAAAAGACGTGCTCATTTCTGAAAGAGGAACAGACCAATGTGTTACATAAACACTGCCTCATTATTGCCTCTGGAGCTGGCACTATATTAATGCTGTTACTGCTATTAGATTAATCCAAGTGCAGAACTAATGCAAATTGAGACCTAAATGCTGTCTCAAAATGAGGACACAAAATGAGATAGCAGTGTTTTGGATGCCTTTTATCAGAAATTGCACATTATTTTTTTAATTGTTAGGCATCACAGAGCCAAAGGCATCTACAACCAATGTTTTTACAAGATAAATTGATGCAACTTTTGGCTTTCCATAAAAAGGAAATGAAATCCTGCACCAAGTCTTACAAAACCAGTAGTGGCAGATGACACAAATGTTTAGATGTGCAAGCTGATTTATTGAAGACAGCTATTGCAATGGCATCAACAAGTGGCCAAGGTGGTTTTTTGCAAGTGGCCAACTGGTCTATGGTTATCTGATCTGGGCCTTTTTTCTTTACATACAAAGCAAAACTGTACTTCTGTATTTGAAGAGAAGAGGAAAAAAGAAAAACGAGTAAAAAATGAACTCATTATTTTATTCTGACAACAAAGAATAACCAGGCACCAGCAAAAACTGAGATGCCATCTACTCTGTTACTTAAGCAGATTCCTTTTCTACTTCTGGATATATCATCACATCCACTGTTCCCAGAAGTACTGCAGACTCCTACTGCAATTGGTTTATCTGCCTGTGATGACCCCAGTGGCTCGAGGCATCGTTTTTGTCAGTGCTAATCTAACATTGCAAATGTCAAGACAGCCCACATGGCATGCTCCCCAAACAGCTGCAGAACAGCTGTCCCAATCTGACCTCTCACTGATACACTGGATTTAACCATGGGAAAACAATTTAATCTGCAGCAGAGATGGGATCAAGGCTGAAAATCGAGATCCAGGTTTTGCTGGACCAGAAAGCCTTTTCTGCAGTTGGGCTACAGCTGATAGCCTTTTGCAAAAAGCTGAATCCATCTGGATTTTGAATATGCTGAAGTTTGTGAGAGTGCTCTTTATTGTTGGGTAGCTAGTTATATAAATAAACGTAGATACATATGCATATATATGCATGCTTCAGTAATTATGCAGAAAATTATACTTAATACACACTATTTAGATAACTATTCTAACCCTAGGATAAATTGATAGAGGGAGGAAAAAGGTCTTGGTGGGTTCAGATACAAAACTCCAGAGCTGATCAGTGGCAATTTATTTAGTGCAAGTCACTTTGCACCAGCTCACACAGTTCAAACCAAGCCACTTCCACACAGTGTTGTGCCTAACCCTGGGCCCCAAGCTGCACTCCCAGCATGAGAAAAAAAATTAAAAAAAAGAAGAAAAAATAAACAACAACCCCCAAACAAAAAAAACCCCTTCTAACATATCAGCACAGACAGAAATGAGGCTCTGAAAGTAGGACCACTATTGCAGCAATCTAACACTGGTTAGGACTGAAGCACTGAACACGAAAAAGAGTGTGTTCGATGCCGAGGTACACACCTCTTCCTCTGAACTGTCACTCAGGTCATTGGCAAGTGAGGCACTCAAGGAGGCCGCCTTGGGCTCCAGGTAGCAGAGGCACATAGCCAGAGGAAAGGAGAGAGTGAGGGCGTATGGCACTGAGAAAGAGGCAGAGAGCAGAAAGAAAAAAATGAAGAGGAAACAAGGCACGAGGGAGGGGGAGCGGATGGGGAGGTAATGCTGCACGCTGGCAGGCAGGAGGTTGGTTTCGGAGAGGTTAGGGAGTGACAGGTAGCCATCGTCATCCAGGAGGGAAGGAAATGACTCTGGAAGTTGCAAGGAGAAGGAAAACAGCGTTCTGCCCTTGCCAGCTTTTTGCTTGTAGCCGAAAGCCATGTCTTGCTCGGTGGAGCAAACTCGGCCCTTTCTATCAGAGTCTGGCTCCGACTCGCTGTGTTCTGGAGCGCTCTCTTTGGGCGCCTCACAGCCTAAGGACTTTGTCCGAGCTCTCTCCTTGCATCTCCTGCGAAGCTTTGCTGAAGATACATGGGGGCCAGGTTGAGAGGATGGCGAGGGGTGGTGGGAGTCAGTGCCAAGCACAGATGTCTGGTGACAGAGAAAGAGCAGCAAACAAGGCGCAAAAGCAAAAGGACAAAAAGAAAACTGTAATTAGTTAATTTTCTTCTGTGATGATAAATAATATATATTATATATATAAAATTATAAACAGTATTTTAACACCACAGCTTTCCACTGAATTAAACGGTGCATGTTCCTATGCCACACACCACAAGTATTAGTGATTTGGGGTTCCAGCTTACAAAAGGCAACTTCTTGATTAAACATTTGTCTAGTCCTCTGCAGCACAGGATTTACTTAAAGGCCTCCATGGCCACACGTGGAGTTCTGGGTTCTGCCAATTTCCACTTACTGTAAGACTGGCTTCTGATAATAAGGAGTTTTCAACATGAAGTACATGGAGAGCAACAAAAAAAGAAGGGAAAGTATTTCTAATACCAACACTACTTGTGACAGCATTCCTGCAGTCAGCAAGAGGCCCAGTGGAGGCCAGATGTTTCCCATCTATGTCTTGGACAACCTCAGCAGCAATAATTAAAAATCCAAGAATTTTAAAACTCTACATGCCCAAATTCCTCCACTGTAATATGAAAAGAGAAAACAAAACAAAAAAAATCTAGGTCCTAAACCTAACTAAAACACATTCTGGTTTGAGGGGGGTATAAAAATCCATATGCTAACTGCTACTGATGGAAGAAAAACTTGTTCGATACCCACCCCAGCAGCCAGCTCCTCAGCACGGCCCCCACTGCTGCCCAGGTTGGCCTCTTCTGGGCATCCCCACAGCCCTGCCCTCAAACCCCTGCCCACCAGGAGCTGGAGCAGGCAGCGCTGGGAACTCACCCCCTCCCAGCCTCACCCCCTCACCCCCTCCCTCTCCACGCTGCGTGCCGCCAGTTCTGTGGCACGTTGAAAGAAGGGAGCTGAGGCTTGTGGTTAGGTGGGCCCTGTGTTCTCTCACTGGGGATCTGAAGGGGGGCTGACCAGAGAGAGGCCCATGTCCCACACAGTCACATCTCCTCATAGCCAAAACGTGACCCTCTACCTATAGGGAAGAGGTAAAAATGCACCCAGTGCTTTTGCCACAAATTTTACTCCAATGTAAAGAATACTGGCTACCAACAAGCAGGAGTTACTTTGATATGTCACTTTTACTTTGATATGTCACCGTTCAAATGGTCTTTCAGGTCATTTGAGGACAAAAAATTGGTAGGAGAACGGAGGTGATTCAGCAGGAATGGTGATTGCCATTTCACAAGCCCCCTGGGGGCAGCCACAATTGCTCTTTGGAAGGACAACAACCACTATCATCACCAAAATGAATACCACAGTACAACACATCTGGCAGAATGCTGATGGATTTGAGATGTTTCAGCCAAAGTCCACCAGGTGCACTTAGCTGAAGTGGCACACTGGCTCCATGACCAAGCCCTAAGTGCCTGAGCTGCTCCATCCACAGTGCGTCTCCCCAAGGGGCTATAAAAGCCATTGCAGCTCCACTGCCACTCCAGACTCCCAAAAGCAAAATGTCTTCAAAGCCAAAACAGCATTTGCCTCTTTAAGCTGATGTCAGACTGGAGGCAGCAAGTAGGATCCAAGTTTTAGACAAAGGCTGCATCAATACTAAGCCCGATCTTTACCAGGTATATTAATGGTAGAAATGGGATTTAAGTCAAGTAATTACACAGTAGAACTCCTTTCACTCCTCTTAGTATTTTGCTTCTCTCTCTTCTCTAACAATCCATCAGTTCAGGCAATCTGTATTCTCAAATTAAGCAATCAAAACCAAGTCTAGCTTCAAACTGCTTACAAATGTCTTTATGTGTTTAATGTGGTAAGCTCAAGTCAAAATTTAATGCTGATGGACTCACAAGTCTTTATGTGAACTAAATACACAGAACTTCTCTTTATATTCTAAAGGTAAAAAAAAAGCCAAAGTAAATGTATTCTTTGCTAATAAAGAGTATTCACTTACTGACATCTTCTCAGTGTTAATATTTAGAATAACTTCTTAAATACACTTAAATACACATGGATAAAACAAAGGCAAAATGTCTTAATGGAAAAGCTGAACCTACCTACACAATTTATATAACCTTAAACAGGAATTTGATTTCAAGCTTGTTTTGTGTTTCTCGAGGCCCTATTCTCTTCACAATGAATGACAAAGCTGTTGGCAGGTCTGTGCCGAAGCAGGACTAAGACCTCTGTAGGCTTACAGAACTGAGGCTCTATTAACTGAGGCTGCTTTAAACAGAACCCACCTCTTGAGTGGGGTGTAAAAATTAATAATTTCTGCATAATTAAGTTCCATCAAAATAGCCTCTTAAAATACCCTTGACTGTTTCTAGCTATATAAGGATTGCCTTAAATTTACAAACATTCAGAACAGAACTAGCTTCTACTGGACGTTTTCTGCATATTTGATTTTCATCCATCTCTCCCCGTGCTAATGGAGTTCTTAAAACTAATGGAGTTTCAAGAACACCCCAGCTAAATTTTGTAGAGATTATCTTTTTAATGCTACAATTACAGCATACACTTTCAAAAGAAAATCTTTTCTCATTTGCAACTTTCAGTAATTCAATTTGTTTCTGATTTTTGGTACCATAATTGCAACTCTTTTTGAGGACTTGATCCTTTACCTATGTAACTCATTGTGGCCTTATATGATAAAGCTAGAAGGTAAGATTTTAACATTTGAAGCTTGGGTACAAAAGTATCCATCAAGGTTTTTCTTCCTAAATGATGAGGGTAAACCTTACTTGGTTAGCAAGTGAATTCCAGAGTACACTTTTTGAATGTGATTCTACCATATTTTTCTTCACTGTCAATCTCTAGTGACTGTTTTCTCTATCATCCTATTTGATGTACCCCATATTAAAAATTGAACAGATTTTATGCACAACCATGTGTGTGTGTGTATGTGGTGGTGGTGGTGGTGGTGGGATTAGAGATGATGAGGGATGACTCAAATTTAACAGCTAAGAAGAGAACCATCAAGGAAAACTGCGTTCTTCAATACAAAACTTCAAACAAGGGAAGCAAATGCTTTTGTAAGCCAGGAAAAAAAAGCTTGTAACAGCAGATTAATACCCAGGAATTAATAGAGAAAAAAATGCCCATTGAAATTCATGCAAGGAAACAGAGTGTTATGGGAAGTATAAGAGAAAAATACAATAGTTTAAAGCACAGAGCTATATACAAGAATGCAGAACTATTTTGTTGCCTTGTCAAAATGTAAAAAAAAAACATTATGGCCATACTAAAGTCAAAATATGATGGAAGACCAAAGGAGCAAACATGCACTGCCAGGCTACTTCTGGGAGCTCTTAAATGCTACGTAAAAAACACCGGGTTGACTGTTAAACAGATTTAAAAAAGCAGTCCAAGGCAGAAACTAATTTTTACAACATCCTCTGAAAACTGAAAGGACTACAGAAACACTGATTTAAGACACATATACATATACATAGTATATTTCTTTTCACAGAACCAGTTTCATTTCCTCCCTCCCTCCCTAAAAATTCTGTGTTTCTCCAAGCACTCTCCAGGCAGCTCTGTTGAATACAAAACCCTGAAAACTCTACCTTGGTGTCATGACGTATTGCTGAAATTGGGGTGACTTCCTCTGCTCTCTTCTTTTTGCCTTCTTCATCATCTTTCTCCTCTTCTGTCTTTTTCTCTGGAGTCACAGTGGTTATCAAGTTGGTCTGAGAGATGCCCTTTGTTGTGGCGTACTGGCCAGTACCAACCTCTGCAGCAGACACAGAATCCTTCATGTACATTTCATGGTTTTCATTCACTGATGCTAAAAGCAAATATTTAAAGAGGGAAAGTCTGAAACAGCTTTTGCTGAGAAGCTGCATAAAATTAAAAAAGCGAGTTTAGAAAAACATTTGAGATAATGCTGAAAACAAAAATATGTCATGTTTCAGAAAACCAGAAGCATGTGCATACATTTAAATAAATCATTTCCTTGAAATAAAGCTCACAGCTTTTATATGCATAAACAGTTACTATGGATGTGTATACACACATTACTGTAGCTAATGTGTGCATTACACAGTTGTTAAATGTTAGCAAGCCATTAAAAGTACTACCGTAGTAAAACACCAGACAAAAAAAATTTCAATGCATTGCCACAGTTATCAGGCAAGAAACATAAGAAGAACCAGCTATGACATCAGCCATGGGGGTGGAAGAGATGTTTTTTTTAAATCTGTCAGAATATAACAATGCAGATCTAATGCACAGTTAGTAATGTGCTGCATTATAGAAAATGACAATATTGATGTAACACAGGCATAATACCTGAGAAAAAAGAAATGTGATCCTTGTATTATTGAGTACTAATGTCTGCCAGTGAGGTGATCTCATTATCCTAAAAAATTCTGGGAATTGATGACATTCAATTCAGTGGACCAAACCAGAATATTTTAGGATGCAAGCCTTCAATAATTCAGCAAACTTAAATATATATAAATAATTTTGAATTAAATGTACATTTACAGATAGAATCTAATAAAAACATTAACAGACCCTGCTCTTGACTATTGTGTAACTAATTCTAAGCCAATGAGATTATTCAAATTTATGAAGTTCCTTGCATCTGTAACAAGTGACAGAGCCCGGATCACAGTATAATCACAAGCAGAGTGTTACAGCCACATTTGCGTCATAGTAACAATGCTAGTGAACAAACCATAAGCACTGATTTAAAAAAAACCTCCTTCACCCATTTGCACTTAGGCAAACTGACATCATAAAAACCCTGCAGAGTCTAACAAATGCTGGGAAAAGCATTTCAAGTATCTTGTCTCTGGGGAATGAGCTTAGGAGGCAGAAGAAAGCAAAGGGAGTAGAGGGAGACATCTTGCTTAGATGTTACAAACAAAATAATGCAGAAGGATAATTTCTGCTTTGGAACACATGCACAGCAATCAGGTCACCAGTTGCTTGGTAACGAGCAAGAAGCGCATCAGAATTAGAAGATTCCAAAATAATTAATGACAAGCAGCACCTTTAGGGGGAGAGAAAAAGGCTTGTCACTTGTAGTTTTAAATCAAAGCTTCTCTCCCTCCCCACCATACACTATAGTCATTGCAATTTGTGATATTCTTCAGAAGAATTCACCTTTTTTTTCAGTCTGTAATGATTCTGAATTTAGTCTCGGCCTTTTTTCTACAAAAATAAACTGCAAAACTACCACCTGTTTTTACTCAACAGCTGATAACAGTAACAGCTGATGGAAATAGCTGATACTCTGAATCACATGTTGATTTAACCTAAGCAAGCAGCAGAACCCTGACCTCCACAAACCAAGGATAAAGAGAGAAAGGACGTGCTCTTAACCTGCATATGTTAGTCTCCATCTCGTACCTTTCAAAGTAATGTATGAAAAAAGCCTCTTAGAGCTCATCCGACTAGGACATGAGGTAACTGGAAGCAAGCATTATTGCTCAAGAGAAATAATTAATTTCTGAATTGCATCAAGCTTAAGTCAAAACCTCCATAGGAAAAAAAGACAGATTCAACCAAAACCCGAAGAGTTATTCACGCAAACCCAGAAAAAGTGGTGAAGCCTGAATTTCTTGGGCAGACAGGTCCAGTCATCCCGTCGCTCCCCAAAGTAGGGAAATGCTCTTCAGGTGTGAGGCCAAGCAGAGAGGCTCTGTGAAGAGTGGGCTCCCAAGAACATCCTCTAGGCAAACACTTTGTAAGGATCACAGCAGTACATTTAGCCTGGAATTTCTCTGCATCCTCCGCTGCCCCTGCAGTGAATATGCATGTACTCACAGCCTCTACTCAGCTGAAGCTCAAGGAGATGATATGACAAGAGGTGTATACCTAACCTAAAGCAGTGACCCCTGTGACAACAGCTGTTGACAAAGACAGCTGAGAGGACCTTACCACCATCTAAGCTGCGAGACATGGTGTAACGTTTACTAGAGGACCGCTCAAAGTAAGGTGCAGGACGGTCTATGAGGGCACTGGCTCTTCTCGTCTGGGCCTGCGTCCGACCACTGTAGCGAAACTTGGAGCCCAGCGTGAGGAACTTCTTTGGAGGCGCTTCGGGCAGCAGGAGCCTAAAACACACCAAGCAGTACACCTGTAACTCACCCTCCTCCAAAATCAGTCCACTCTTTCTGCAGAGGAGAGAAGATGACTGCTGGGTATCATTCTCCACCGTAACCTGTGCCTCACCGGTCTGCAGCTAAAAGGGAATCAAAGGATTGCCCCTCATACAGCATGACAATACCATTTAGCTAATGCATTTGAAGATTTGAGTTCTTCCTAACAGACAAGAATCACTCAGCTCCTTCCTGTTTGAAAATCAGATTTATTATTTTCTAACCACCAAAACTAAATATAAGGTGTTCCTTGTACCAGGAACCCTCATTGTGCTGACATACTTATACTTCAAATTTAACATGGTGCTGCTTTGCTGAGGACAAGGCCAGAACAGATTTCCAGTGAATGCCAGGCAGTACTCATTCACAGGGTTGCAGACATTTTTCAGGTTAGAGCTCTCCCACCCTCTGTAGTTTGGCTATGGGAGCTGGTTGAAGAAGCCATTCTCCTGGTACGGAGTTTATGCTTCAGATATTGATTTTCATTAAAAATCAGAAAATACCCCAAAAATGCACACCATATCTCTTTAGGTCTTTTGCTGCTAAGACTGCATTTCATATGAATATACAGACAGCCGGAACCAACAGTTTTAGGAAAGGAGAGAAATTCTTCAGTCCTCCCAAACATCCGCCAGAGGGGGTTTTTAAGCACTGAATACCCTTTCAAGTTGTTGAAAATCTCACTGTTCTGGGTTTGCTTTGCTAGGTATCTCTGATGACTATCTCAGCACAAACTGATTACAGCGTTTATTCCATTATCCCAAACTTTTCTTGGGTCTTCTTAGAAGTCAAAAAATAGCTGCAAAATTCCACAGTAATCCAAAAATTACAGCTATGGATTGGGTATTTTAGGTGATCAAAAAATACACCAACTACTACTGTCTGTACTTTCATATGTGATTAAATAAAAATATCCTTTTTCTTTTTAGACTCTTACCCACATCCCCCACAATCTTCCATGTAAGTTGTTCTCCCTATGCAAGTTTATGTGCAGAAGTGCAGCAGAGTCCTTCATCCCTTTAATTATAGTGGCTCATAATATCATGGCACAGATAAAGCAAAAGGATTAATTAGGATCATATGGCAGTATCTTTCTGAAATAGTATGAATAATTTGGGAGAAACTTTTCAAATTTTGAAGAAGCAATAACTTTCCCTTGTCTGCTCAGAGATACCTCATGATCAAAATGACAATTTGATTTGAAGGGTTTTGTCTCTGCTGACAAAACTGATCTTTTCTGTTGCGTTTTATATCACACCTTTAGGAAAAGAAATCAACATACCTGAAAAATGTATGGTGTTCAACACACACTTTCCATAAGCGCTTTGCAGCACGATGATTTGGCAACTTAAACCCAATAGTGCTTTCAAACTGCTCAAACTAGGTAGGAAAAAAGAATAAGTAGGTTTTTGATGCTGTGCATCTATTTTTAGACAGTGTACACAGGTTCATCTTCATTTCCTCCGTCTGTATCATCTCATTGCAAGGGTGAACATATATGCTCATGTATATAACCACATATATACGTGTTATACAGATTACTGTCTGGGAAAGAAGCTGAGTGACTGACAATGAATGGCAACCTTTGAGGATTGTTTTTGTGGGGACACACTGGTAATGAACAAGAGGTTTTTAATGGTGACAGTGATGTCTTATACCCTACAGTAACAAAGAGATCAGTTAAGATTTGGGAGACTTCTGAGAAAAACATCATCTAAGTTTTTTAACCCTGTTGATTTAATTCCACCAGTTTAAACTACAGTGGGAAGCCTGGTAATATCTGGAGGGGAGCAATAGTCCCTAGAGACTGATCTGGTCTCACATAGCCTTAGATTAAGGAAATTTACAGTGAAAGAACTACAGTTAGTAAATCACAGTGGTTATAGCTAATTTATCTCCTGAGGAGGATGAGGCAAAGACAGGTAATTGAAAAGAGTTGTCTGGGGATACTAAGACACCTTTTTAGATTGTGCTGCAAATTTATATATTTCAGACGCAGAAGCTGTTCCAGCTACAACTCCTGTAACATGATGATGGCTACATGTGGATAGATGAGTAGGTGAAACAGAGTTACTGTGATGGGGGAAAGGTAGGCAGAAGGGCGCTTGTAAGGAAGCCTGGATCCCTACGGAAGCTGACAGAGAAACAAGGCAGGAATCAATGAAATAATAAAGATGACACATAGGATGGTGAATCACATTATCATCAAATGTAATTTGGAAAGAGGCTGCATTGATTATTTTATATATGAAACCATTATCTGGTCACAGGACCCTACATACTAAGGCCAGCAGAGCTCAACAGTGCATCGGTAGTGGGGAGCTTCAGTGCAGGAACTGGGAACATCAGTACCTATTAATTTGGTTTTTTTTGTTTTGGTTTTTTTTTTTTTTTTTTTTTTTTTTTTTTTTTTTTTATTAAA